>CM036140.1:27172318-27848122 GCA_002916485.2 Juglans nigra
TGCCCTTTGTGATTATTAATAAAGCATTTAATTACTTGTAAAAAAAAATACACGCTGCCAATCAATTATGGAATATCAAATTAACAGCATACGCAACATACCTGCGAGAAATTAACTATGACAGGAAGAATATGTGCCAAGCAATCTAGAGGTTCCAACAACTTTCCAAGTGCTGCACGTACAGCCTAAAACAGCCAATAACCGAACAGAATCTTGATCTGAAATGGAGATAAGTTAGAGAAAATTCATTTTCTCATAAAACAAATTATAAACTAATGCACTTAACAAAATAATGTAAGTGCAAATGCAAGTGGATGAATTATAGAAATGGATTTGACAATTAACCCTCAGGGCCAGGAATATGCCTAGCCATCAAGGTAACCCACTTAGAGCATTCACATTGGATTCCCTATAAAATTCTCTATAATTTAGCTAAAAGGGACACTTCCTATAATTTTTCCTTAAATTTTACCCATCTTTCAAAAATCTTCTACATCTCATTCCCTATCCTTTCTCAATTCTTTTAAAATAATATTCTTCTATTTTTTCTTTATTACTTTTTTCTCACTTCTATTTACAAATTTAACTACTTAATATTTTTTCTTATGTTTTGAACTATTACTATAGTGAATATTTTAAACAAAAATTTAAATTATTTTTTTATGGGTTTGATAATATTTTTAAAATTATTATTTTTATATTTTAGTAATTATTTAAATTATTTTTAAAATTATTATTTAACACTATAATAAATATGGGTATAAGAGAAAATGTAATTGATTAGAAGAAGAATGTATTTTATTTATTAGAATAAAATATTAATAAAACATGATTTAGGGGATGAATAGTAGTTCCCTATATTTAGGGAACCATTGTTCATCCCCTAAACCAAAATTCTAAAATAGGGAATGGGATGGGAGGGGGTTTTTGAACTTTTCCCTAAATTATTTTCTATAATTTAGGGATAATAGTGATATAGGGATGCGGATGGGGATGCTCTTAGAGGTTTAACTAGAACCTGGGGCTCAAGTTTGAATACTCGTCTCCAAAAATACTGTTCACAATTATTTTCATTCAAAGAAGAAAACTGAATGCGAGAAACATACATGAATAACCAAAAAAACATGTCTAGAAATGAAAAGGATAAAAGAGAGGAACTGCACATGCACCACCATTTCTTTCCTAGAATTCACAAATACATCTTATGCCTCGGCTTTCACCTGGTCAGGACTACAACAGGCCAATTCTAAATTAACCCTTAAATGTGAATAAAGAAAGCATTGTTAACACCTGTGTTATGGACGTGTTTCACCGCCGCCACCTCACGGTCACCTCCAACCAATGTATAGAGAGCACGGGGGTTTGAGGGAATACCTCAGATGCTTAAGTCAGTAATTTGAGGAAAATAATAATAAAAACAATAATCAGATCCATTTACTTACCTAGGTTTTTCCTTTATATAGAACTCTATGAGTTATTTTTGTTCCCTCATTGGATAGTGGTTATCCTTTATTTGAATTCAAATTCAGAGATGAGGATTCATCTCTTAGCAAATTTGAATAATAACCTCCTTTATCTTTTGTCATTGACTGGATAGCTATTTTGTCGGTATTAGCTTATCCAGTCGTTATTGGTCATGGGATGGGTTCCCTTTGTACTGAGTTGGGCTTCTCGGTTATGATATGGGCTTTAGTCGTTGATAATGGCTCAAGTCCATCTTAGGGGTTAACCAGTCGGGATGTCCTCTCCAGTTACCCCGCGAAGTCTCATTGCGCATGGCGTGATGGGACTTAATTACTAAGTGTCGTTTCTTTCTTAGAGGTGTGTCAGTATGCCGCTTCATTTCCTTTACTTGGGCACGTTAACCGTCACTTCATTTCAACTCCTATTTATTGCCCATTTTCCCTCTTCTTTTGGTCTTCTGTCACGTTTCTTGCCTTTCTCTTCTTTTTCGAGTTCTTGCATTTCCCTTCACTGGGTTCTTGCATTCCTCTCCTCTCTCTGAGTTCTTGTCTCTCATGTTTCTTGCGATTTCCTTCAACCTTCCATGGCTTCCTCTTCTTTCAAGGGTAAGGCAGTGGTTGTTGCTCCGGACTCATCTCCACCCTGCGACTCCCTTCCCCGAATTGTTGTTGATCCGCCTGTTCCATTTTTGTGGGTTCTCACTAGTCCTCTGTCGTCACTTCACTTGAGTTGGAGAATGCCCAAAATAATTTTAACATCCCTGACTTTGTTGAGTTGAAAGCTCCAGCTCCCAACTAGAAACCTATCGACGCCAAAGGTATGGCTATCTCTGTTGCCCTTTATCTTGCTATGTTTACCATGGGGCTTCGGTCGCCTTTTGTGCGCCCCGTTCACGACATGTTAGACATCTTAAGGCTTGCTCCGGCTCAGTTGGTGCCCAATGCTTGGAGAATCATGATGGCCTGCTGCATTTTGTGGCGACGGGTACTAGACCCAGTGGGCGATGAATACCTAGACCTAACAGCCTGTGAGTTTTTGTCCTTCATGGGTTTAGGCATTTGGAGGGGAATCTCTGCAGTTTTAGAGCACGTCGGGTCTTGGTTGTTTTAGAGCGTAAGTACACTCATGTGAAGGAATGAACCAACAAAATTTTCCTTAATGCTGGCTCTAGCTAGGAATATCCCACCAATGAAGTTCCTAATCGGGAATTTTCTATCAAGGCATGTTGGTCTCCTCTCCCCGATGGGGATGACTACGAAGTGATTCTTTCCCCTCGTGAGGAGACCCGTGTTAGGCTAGTGGAGTCCTAGGCTCAAGCTCACCCCAAACTATGCCTCTCGGATGCACTTTTAACCCCTAGTAATATTGAGAGGTTCGTGATGGTTCCCAGTCAGGCCCACATTTCGGGGCATGAGTTTTTGGGTGCCCCCCTCCGGCAGGAGACTTGAAAAAGTAGAAACATCCTGGTGAAGGCGGGAAGAAACAAAGAAATGTTAAGAAGGCTCATGTCTCCCCTCGTTCAGATGAGTCTATTTCATCGAAAGGTGGTTCTTTGGTTCCCTCGGCGGTGGGTAGAGGTACAAAGTTGGTACCTCCTCCTAAAAAATAGAGTGGGGCATCACTTCCAACCATCGGTAATACCGAGTTGAGCTCTTCTTAGGAGTTGCCGAGTAAAACCACCTCCTAGAAAGGTGGGAGTACCAAGTTGGCTACTTCTCAGGAGAAACTCAGTGTTATAGCCACCTCTATGAATCCACGACCTCTTTCTTTGGATGACATCATCTTACAGGCCGAGGAAGATCTTGATAGTACAATTGTCGAGTAGGTGGCTGCCGAAGTTGCTGTGCAGCCATTGACAGCTCCGACTGATGATTCCCAACAACAATGTGATGATACTCCAGTGGAAGAGGATATTCTTATTTTGAATCACGTCCACCTTACAACGCCCCCTTCCACTTCTACGAGCTTCTTGCCCTTTGAAGCTTCTATGCCTCTACTGACCTCGCCCCTCGCCAATTGTTTTTGTGCCCTCTAACGCTCCTTTGGATCTACCTCAGTTGGAAGGGGGCGAAGAGGGGAGTGTTCAAGAGTTAGCTGCAGCACCTAGTTCCCCCCTTGCCTCAACGACTTCACATGGGGTTACTCTGGATTTGCCCTTTGTTTTTCCAGCCCTCTCCCTCACCAGTGGCAACAGGGTTTCGATTCATTCGCCGCCTTTCAGCGTTTCTCCTCCAAGAAATGGCAAACCATCTTTGACAACTCCCGAGGAGAATCTCGGGATTGATCAGGCTGTACCCCGCCAGGATGAAACTAGTGAGATGGGGAAGGCCAAAAACTGCTCGGGCCCTCCTGCTGAACCATCTGTTAGCTATCCTTTGTTTATCGCCACTGAAGCTGCCTTTCCCAGTGGGATTTTGCTAATGTTTCCTCCCTGGCTATCAACCTGAGAGGTTCCTCTAGTTTCTACCCGGTAGTTTCCCTAGCCTCCCTACATACTCACCAAGCAGAGGTCATCAATGCCTTTGTTCAATACCTTTAGTAGTGTTTTTGCGCTGGTATTTTTACGTTCTCCTTAATGCTTTGGTCAATAATTCCAAAGAACATATCATTAATCCTTTCTCTCTCTCTCTCTCTCTCTTTTTAGGGGGTTGATCCCTTTGCTGCTGACTTGGCGGACGATTGGATACACTTGGAGGGCGAGAAGAACCAAGCAGCCAATGAGTTGGCTCAATTTGATGCTCGCTCTCATTCATCTGATGACGAGTTGGTTACCCTTCGTGCTCAAGTTGCTTCACTTTAGGAGAAGTTAGAGATTTTCACCGCGGATGCTGACCACTACCATCAGGAGGTGGTAGCAATTGGGAAATAATAGGATGACCTTGCTACTCACCTAAATGAAGCAGAGGGAGCTGTGCGGGAGAGGGACAACTTAGTTGCCCAGGCAGACGCTTTTAAGAAAGAACAAGATGAGTTGGCTGTTCAGGTGGAGCGTGTCTTGAAAGAGTGGGATGGCTTATTCGCCAGCTTTGATCATGCAAAATAGAAATCGAAGGATTAGCCAAATCCAAATCCGAATATGCTTCTCGCTTGGCCTATCTTGGAGATGAAAAAATAGAGTTACTTATAAAGCTAGGGGCGGCTAAAGGGATGAAAAATGAAGCCGAGAAAAACTTGGCTAAGGTGAAGGGCCTTCTTAAAGACAGCGATCGTCAATATCTTCAGCTTGACAAAGTTGTTAAATTTGACAAGAAAACAATTTCTATCCCAGAACGTCGATTGGTTGAGATGGGTTCAGCCTTGGAGGATTCTCAGAACGACCTTAATCAGGTCCTTCCCCAGTTGGTTGCTGCCCTCAAGATTCGATTACAAGCCAGAGGTATAGGCTTCAAGTTAGGGGTAAAACAACTCCATGAGCTTCTTCTTCGGGAACCCACAACGAACCTGTATATCTTGGAATGGAAGTCTATTCGGGCTAATGCCTTTTGCCGCCCATCCTGATGCCGGTTTAGCTTGGATTTTTCTCATTCCCCTTGGGATTTGCTGTTGATTTTGTTTTTTTTTTTAAGCTTTGTAAATGACTGAACTTCGAAAGCCATTTTTTAGGCCTTTGAACTTTGTTTGTTGGTTGTGAAGTATTCATTGCTGCTTCTGCATCATGATATCAACTCATGTTATTCATACCTTATGTATTAGCCTTATGTTGTCCACAATTTCGAGCATTACGTTGCCTATCAGTAGGAGATTCTCTTGACCTCCATTAACCCTTTAGGGAGAGTGGAAGAGTTCCTTGATCAAGCCGCCTACTGGCGGGAAGGTTTTAATGGGAAATTTTCTCGACCATTTTAACCTTTAGGTTTTTAGGCTCGTGGGAGAGTTCCTCGACCATGTCGCCTTTTGGCACGAAAGTGTTAACGGGAGATTTCCTCAAACATTTTAACCATTAAATTTTTAGGCTCGTGGGAAAGTTCCTCGACCACTTCGCCTTCTGCCGTGAAAGTGTTAACAAGAGATTTTCTCGGCTGTTTTAACCTTTAAGTTTTTAGGCTCGTGGGAGGATTCCTTGACCACGTCATCTTTTGGCGTGAAGGTGTTAGTGGGAGATTTCCCTAATCGTTTTAACCTTTAAGTTTTTAGGCTCGTGGGAGAGTTCCTCGACCATGTCGCCTTTTGGCAAGAAGGTGCTAACGGGACATTTCCTCGACCGTTTTAACCTTTAAGTTTTTAGGCTCGTGGGAAAGTACCTCGACCACCTCGCATTTTGGTGAGAAGGTGTTAACAGGAGAGTTCCTCGACCGTTTTAACCTTTAAGTTTTTAGGCTCGTGGGAGAGTTCCTCGACCACGTCGCCTTTTGGTGAGAATGTGTTACCGGGAGATTTACTCGATCGTTTTAACCTTCAATTTTTTAGGCTCTGGGAGAGTTCCTCGACCACGTCGCCTTTTGGCAAGAAGGTGTTAATGGGATATTTCTTCAACCATTTTAACTTTTAAGTTTTAGACTCGTAGGAGAGTTCCTCAACGACATCGTCTTTTGGCGATAAGGTGTTAACGGGATATTTCTTCAACCGTTTTAACCTTTAAGCTTTTTAGGCTCATGAGAGAGTTCCTTGACCACGTCACCTTTTCCTTCTCTGTTTTTCATTTTCAAGTCTTGGTCATTTATGGAAAAGCCAAAAGGAACAAAACCAAAGAAAAGGTGGAAGAAACGTGCCGGAATTTATTAAAAATGATATTCATATGTAAATCAAGAAATGAAATAAAAGAAAACTACATATCTTTCATTTAAACGTAATACTTTCGTAGGTGCTCTGCTTTCCATGGGTGAGGTAGCTGGCGTCCTGCAACATCCTTGAGGTGTTAAGTTCCCGATCTATGGCTTGCCACTACAATGTATGGTCCTACCCACCGCGAACCTAATTTCCCTTCTTCTCCCGAGGTCACTCCAGTTTCCTTCATCACAAACTCGCCTGCTTTAAAAGATCTAGACCTCACTCGCTTGTTGAAGTATTGCTCTGCTTTCTTCTTAGAAGCTGCAACTCTGACTTCTGTATCTGCCCTTTTTTCCCCTAATAGGTCTAAGCTTTCCTCTAACCCTGCTATGTTTGCTTCTGGATCAAAATTTCTTCTTCTATAGCTTGGTAACCCAACCTCTACTGGTGCCATGGCCTCACTCCCATAGGCTAGGGAGAAAGGTGTTTGGCCTGTTGAGGTTTTCGCTATCGTTTTATAAGCCCACAAAATTTCTGGGAGCTCGTCGGCCCATAGCCCCTTCTGTCGCCTATCTACGTTTTCAGTATTCTCATGATGGTTTTATTAGTTGCTTCCACCTGTTCGTTTGCCTGGGGATGGCCTAGGGAAAAGTACTTGACCTTGATTCCTAGTTCTGCACACCATTGACAATAATGTTCGGAGTCGAATTGTCTTCCGTTATAAAAAATGATACACTATGGTATCCCAAACTTGCATACTACTACATTTCATAGGAACTTTGTCAAACTTTGAGCAGTTATTGTAGGCATTGCCGCAACTTCTGCCAACTTTGTAAAGTAGTCGACGGCTACGATAATGAATTTGGTTCCTCCTTTGCTAGGGGGCATAGGGCCTACCAATTCTACTCCCCATTGGGCAAACGACCTTCGGGATATTATGGACCGCAACTCTTCAGGAGGTGCACCTGGACTAGTGCATGAATCTGGCACTGGACACATTTTTTCATGATCTCTTTCACATCTTTGAGTGTGTTTGGCCAATAGTACCCTGCTCTTACAATCTTTGCATCAAGTGATCCTCCTGAGTGACTCCTGCAAATCCCCTCATATATTTCCTTCATCACGTACTCAGCTTCTTCCTCTATTACGCATCACAACAATGGGTTTGAGAAACCCCGCCTGTAAAGTACTCCGTCAACTATGGTAAAACCTAGTCGCCTTGCTTTTTAACTTTCTCACATCTTCTCGACATGGGGGAAGTTTACCTGTCTCCAAATACTTTTTTATATCATTGGCCCATCCAGGCATATTCTCCCCGATGTGCAAACTTTCATCTCCTACTACTGGTTTGGCCATCGTTTGTAAATCAACCTTTCGTGGTAGTGTTTCTTCTTGCTTTGTTGAGGCCGCGTGCGCCAATCGGTCAGCCTTGGAATTGTCTCCATGAGATATCTTCTCTCGTTTTGAAATTATTTGAGACCTTTGCTTTGTTACTGAACTTGGTGAAGGTATTTTATTAGCTTGGATCCCTTTCGCCAAATATTTCCCTGTGATTTTTCCGACTAGCACTTGTGAATCGGCTTTCATCTTGACTTCTTCGCCTCCTAATA
Source organism: Juglans nigra (assembly GCA_002916485.2). NCBI lineage: Eukaryota > Viridiplantae > Streptophyta > Magnoliopsida > Fagales > Juglandaceae > Juglans > Juglans nigra. Next base: position 27,180,100 of record CM036140.1, read on the forward strand.
CTCTTGTGATCGCCAAACTGGTGAGTAATGCTTCATACTCAGCTTCGTTGTTTGTTACTTTGAACTCCAATCGTATTGCATGGTACAACTCTTTCCCCTCACTTGTTACTATGCACACACCGACTCCTCCACCTGCTCAGCAGGTTGACCCATCTACATATACTTGCCATGGGTTCTTCTCAAGTGGTTTGTGGACTTCTTTGAAATTCAAAAATTCTACTACAAAATCAGCTAGTATCTGCCATTTCACAGCACTTTTTGGTATGTAGTTGATGTCGTATTCACTTAGTTCAATTGACCATTTGACCAACCATCTTGAGGTGTCTGGTTTCTGCAACACCTTTTGTAGAGGCGATGAAGTGATTACCTTTATTGGATGGGCTTAGAACTAAGGCCGTAATCGTCGTGCTGCTACTACTACAGCGAAGGCGACCAACTCAACCTTTGGATGCCTGGCCTCTGCTCCTCTCAACGCCCTGCTTACGTAATACACCGACTTTTGATCATTCCCTTCCTCTCCTACCAACGCAACAGATACTGCCTCTGGAGTTACTACTAAGTACAATGGCAATGGCTCTCTTGGCTTGGTATGATTGAGCAATAGTGGCTTAACCAGACACTCTTTTAACTGAGTAAATGTTTCTTCGCACTTGGCATCCCACTCTTGTGTTTTCTTAAGCACCTGAAAGAAATGAAGACATTTATTTGTTGATCAGGATACAAACCTATTCAGAGCTGCAATCTTGCCTACCAGTTTTTGTACTTTGTTCAAGTTCATGGGTGACTTCATCTCTATTATTGCTTTGAGTTTCTCTGGATTTGCTTCAATTCCTCTCTCTAACACCATAAAACTGAGGAATTTTCCTGACTGCACTCCAAATGCACATTTTGTTGGGTTGAGCTTCATTTGGTACTGACGTAAAACCTGAAAAGCCTCCCTAAGGTATTCTATGTGTTGGTCAAACTCCCTGCTTTTTACTAGTAGATCATCGACATACACCTCCATGCTTCTTTCGATCTGGTTTTTAAACATTTTGTTTACCAACCTCTAGTAGATTGCCCCAGTGTTCTTCAAGCTGAAAGACATCACCTTATAGCAATATAGTCTCTGGTCAGTTATAAAAGCAGTTTTCTCCTGATCAGCCTTCTTCATCCTGATTTGATTGTATCTCGAGTAGGCATCCATAAAACTTAACATTTTATGCCCCGCTGTCGTGTCTACTATCATATCTATCCTTGGTAATGGGAAATTATCTTTTGGGCAAGACTTATTGAGGTATGTAAAATCCACACAAATTCACCACTTCCCGTTGGACTTTTTTACCAACACCACGTTAGACAGCCACTCTAGATAATGTGCTTCTTTGATGAATCCAGCTACTAATAACCGATCCACCTCCTCTGCAATTGCTTCGTACTTCTCAATACTAAAGTTTCTCTTCTTTTGTTTTACTGGGTGTACCTTTGGGTCTACATTCAGCTCATGTTCGATGACTTCCTCGCCTATCCCTAGCTTATCTTTTTGACTCTATGCAAATACATCTTTATGCTTTAGAAGGAAGTCAATCAGTTTTTGTCTCTCTTCTTATGCCAATTTTGTCCCGATCTTCACATGGCTTTCGAGATAATTCTACTCAAGGGTGACCAGCTTTAGAGGTTCATCAGCCTCCCCATGCTTCAGGGTATCTTTATCTCTAGTCTCTAATTCTGTCGCCATTACCTGTGGTCCCAGTGGGAGGACAGTCTGTTCTTCAAAATCACGATACTGACCTCTCCTTGCCCTTGTTTGAGTTCCTGCACATAACATTCTCTGGCCAAGACGTACTCGCCACGCACTTCGCCTATTCCTTTTGGTCCGCGTACCTTGCCTGTTGGGAACTTCATTTTTAGATGGTAGGTCGAGGTAATGGCCTTTACTACATTCAACGTGGGTCTCCCAATGATCGCATTATTTGCCGACCGAGTTCTCACTACTAAAAACTCAGTCATCACCATAGCGACATAAGGGTCTATGCCTATAGATATTGGCAATGTAATGGACCCCATTGGTTGCACTACATCTCTAGTGAACCCTTTTAACGTGGTTGGTGCTGGTTTCAACTATTTTTGGCCGATTCACATTTTGCTGAAAGCGTTCCAAAACAAAATATCTCCCGAACTTCCATTGTCAATCAATATCCTCCTGGTGGTAAAATTTGCCACCAACATTGTTACCACCAAAGCATCATCATGGGGATATACAACCCCTCGGCAATCTTCCTCGTCAAAAGATATTGTAGGGGATACTTGTAGTTGGGGCTATTTGATGGGCCTCTCTACGTTGAAGACTTCTTCATATCTTGCCCACCTTGCATAGGCCTTTCTCCCTAAGGAAGTTGGGCCACCTCCTGCATATCCACCGACGATAGTGTGTATCTCGCCTAGAGGTGGGTTTCTTCGGCTTTCATCTTCTCTTGTTCTTCAGTCCCTAGGTTCATTTGACCTCCTCTCTCTTTTTGGTGATTCCCGTCACCTGGGGCTCTTACTTCTTTGCCTTTTGTGCTCATTCTTTCGTTTGTTTGTTCGCCATGAAGGGGTGATGTTCTGGGCCATCAATCATTCAAAGTCACCACTATTCTTTATTTTGTCCACTTTTCATTTCAAGTTGCAGCAGTCCTCGACTCTGTGTCCCCTTGTTTTGGGATAAGTGCAGTACTTCTTAGTTTGATGTTCGTTCTTGATTGGTTCTTCTTTTTTTGCTTTTTCTAAATAGTATACATAACCGCCACTATGCCTTTTAATATTGCCATCTTGCCTTGACTACTGTTGGTCCCTTTTTGCCTTTTGACCTCCATCTCGGTCTTTCATCTATCCTCCTTTTTGTTTCCATTAACTCATTCTTTCTTGTTGGGTGGTCAAAGTGATCAAGGTGTCTTCAACATTAACAAAATCATCAGCCCTGTCCATGAACTCTCGTAAGGTGGAAGGGGTTTCTCTGGCCAGCTTGGCCATAAAACGGCTCCTTGGCCAAACACCTCCCATTTGTGTTGCTAACTTGATTTTCTCATCTTGGTCATCAGTCGTCATCTTTTCTTTATTGAAGCATGTTAACTACGCTTTCATACTTTTATCCTCCCGTTGTTTGACAGTCAATAAGTATGCGGCGGGCGGGTCTTCTGCGCTTTCTACTCGCCATGAACTGGGTCAAGAGTTGTCGGCCCAGGTCTTCGAAACTCTCTATGGAGTTTGGTTGTAGTGCACCAAACCATCCTCTCGCCGATCCCTTTAGAGTCAAAGGGAAAGCTCTACAAGCAATTTCTCCTGGGAACCCATGAAGCGTTATATGAGCTTTGAAAGTCTCAAGGTGCTCCACGGGATCTTTTGAGCCATCGTATAGGTCCATTGACGGGCTTTACATTTTGCGGGAAGGGGCATCGTCAGGATTTTCATAGAAAATGGTAGATTTGTGCTGGACAACAACTAATCGATTGAAGAAAATGTTCCTATCTTCTTGGCCATCTCCTCATATTTTTCCATCAAGCTGCGTACGTTGTGGTGAAATTTATTCGCTTCCTCGTTCTATTGATGGCATTTTCCTGAACTATTTGCCTCCATCTCTACCCTGTTGGCCTGACTAGGTGTCGCATCCTCGCCTGATGTCCCATTTCGCCACTTAAGAGTGTCATTTTCTTTAAGCAAGGAATCCACCTCCGTGGTGAGCTTCTTTATCATTTCCTCCATTTTTGTAATCTTCTCCTCCATGTTTTGTGATGTTTCTCTCTGATCTCTAGTTGTTGAGATCGAGTAGTGATCGGTATGTGAAAAGCACACAAAGTGTGAGACTTAACAAATCCCACAGACGGCGCCGACTGTTATGGACATGTTTCACCGCCACGACTTTACGATCACATGCAACCAAAGTGTAGAGAGCACAGGAGTTCGAGGGAATGCCTCAGATGTGTAAGTCAGTAATTTGAGAAAAAAAATAATAATAACAATAATCTGATCCCTTTACTTACCTAGGTTTTTCCTTTATATAGAGCTCCATTAGTTATCTTTATTCCCTTATTGGATAGTGGTTATCCTTTATTTGAATTCAAATTTAGAGATGGGGATTCATCTTTTAGCAAATTTGAATAATAACCTCCTTTATCTTTTGACATTGGCTGGATATATAGCTATTCCGTTGGTATTAGCTTATCCGGTCGTTATTGGCTATGGGCTGAGTTCCTTTGTACTGGACTGGGCTTCTCGGTTATGATATGGGCTTTAGTCATTGATAAGGGCCCAAGTCCATCTTAGGGGCTAACCGGTCGAGATGTCCTCTCCAACTTGTACACAACTTTACTTTTTGAGAAAAATTGAGCACAAGAATCCAGTATTAGAGTATCACTCAATGATATTCCAACAGTGAAGATAGTGACCGACTTAAATTATGTTATCAAATAGAGGAAATTGGTAGATCCAAAAGGAATGTACATACCATCCTGAGTCAGATCCTCAAATATAGACATAATGTAAGTTTTCAAATTGGCAGGCTCAACAGTAGCAGCAAATTTTCCAAGGTTTGTTGCAGCAGTCGGCATGTCATCTCGACATAGCTGACTATAAATTGTCCGTAGTTAAGTCTTTAACATCTCTGGGGCACTCAGGTAAGCAATATGGAACAGTCCACATGAGGAGACTCGAGCAGTAAGCCACTCACCAACAGCCAGTCTCTAAATGTTAGAAGTTCGTGCCGTGTTAAAAGAAAGTTCCAGTGTTGTCCTAATTGTATTGAGGTATCACAAGATCACCAATCATGAGAGATCAGTAAAAAACAAAGATGATCCTAATGGCATCTTGAGTAAACCAACTGCCAACAAAAATTCCTTTCTAACGAAAAGAGTGTATTAAAAAAATAAAACACCACTTCCCGAGCAAATAAATCTATGCCATCTAATCACAAAAGCGGCAAGTGTACTTACATTTTACGGCATTGTTTTTATTTTAATGTCGGGAACCTCTTCAAGGTAGGGCCCTTCAGACCCACCCCTGTAGAGTAAATCTCAATCCCGTGCACCACACCCTCGGAAGTTTCCATACACGGAACTGGTTAAATTGCTGGCTTTTCACCAGGGGAATTTTGGGAAAAAAAGTTTCACCAGAAAATTCATACCTAGTGCAGAATAACCTGGGGTGGAAATCGATCGATAATTGTTGCTGCGGCGACATGGGGGAATGCCGTAAATTGGATTCTTGGCGTCGAATACTTATGTAATCTCCGGTGAGCATAGTTCTGCAGCTAATTTGTTGGGTGGAATTGAAAGCGCGACGTTTTGGGAGAACGTCGTAAATTGGCTTCTTGCATCTTGCGAAGATCCAAAACTCCGATGAGAATAGTATTGCCGCTAATTTGTTCGGCGAATCTGAAAATGCCGAATGTGAACCCTCTTCCCAACAAACAAACGCTTGCAGGGAGAAACAAGCATTTATTGGTGCTTAAATCGACTTGGATGGAAATCAATAGTGGCAGTTACCGCCATTGGCTTTCTCAGCATGAAGATTGACGGGAAGAGCTGGAATTTTTTGGCGGCTCCCTTGCGATGAAAAATATAGTACACGCTCATTTACTGGTGTTTCACCTGTAACCATGGCTTAAAGATTTTTGCCACGGTTTTACCCCCAGATACGGCGAATATCATCACCGCAAAAACTATGGACTATTGTAGTGTCGATCCATTGAAGAAAAGAATAATTAAATTTAAAATGTATTGTCTTATTACAGTACTGGTAGGTATTTTACCAAATGAAGCTACACTTTCACATTAGTCTTAGACATATTAGCTCCGATAAATCAACATCTCATAAAGATAAATATGTTACAGCTGTTACCTAGTTGTTGCCGTAGTTATCTAGTGAATCACTGTAGATTTCATTTGTATTCTGATAGTGTTCTGTTAGCAGATGTTTAAATTTTTGAATACTTGTATCTATCTAGATAATGTAATTTAAACTACTCTATACTCATCTATATATATGAATACACTCAAGCAACTGGTAATCATTTGAGCCAGACTTCATTTCTTTTGTATTTCTAACTTGACATCAGAGCCAAAAATTGCTCATGTAACTTGATCCTATATGGCCTCATCCAATCCCTCTTTTGTTATACCAAACATTACCTCTTTGGTTTCTGTCAAACTAGATGGAACCAATTATCTGAATTGGACTACCCAATTCATTCATGTGCTTAGAAGCCATGACTTACTAAGCATTGTTGATGGGTCATAAATTTGTCCCTCTGAATATCTTCTTGATTACACTGGGAAATATACTTCTAATCTCAACCCAGATTACTTGGTTTGGCAGAAGAAAGATCAATTTATTTTGGCCTGTTTAAATGCCACTCTCAGTGAGAAGATCCTGTCCACAGTTTATGGATTGACAACATCCAAAATGGTCTGGAATACATTGGCTTCTAGATTTGCTCCTCAGTCCAGATCTCACATTTCCCACCTCAAAAGACAGCTCCAAACATTGCAGCAAGGCACTAAAACCTGCTTCGATTACTTGATTCTTGCCAAAAATTTGCTTCACTGTTAGTATGTAAACTTTTTTGTCTCATATTTTTTATGTTTAGCATATTTAATTTTAGTTTCAAAGTAATAGTGTTTAGGATTTCTATATTAAATTCCATGTGATCATATATAGATTATTGAGGAATTTGTGAGAAATCTTATTTTTTATGGAATACTGTATATTGTCTCTATGATTCATGCATGCGGTTGATGCAAGATTCGAATTAGATTATAATAGACGACATCGACTTTGGAGTCTTTATTTAAGCGTAGATCTATTTTTATATATTATATAATAGTACTATTCTTTTTGGCTTTTCAAATCTTTTGTTTAGGAGTAGATTTGTACAAGTCGTTGTTTAAATATTGGCAAGCAAAGTACTCGTTTTCAAATTAAAAAAATCAATGTTGAAATCAGTCACAGAAAGTAACGTTTGCATGTAAAAACCAATGTTGAAACTTTAACCTGACCCATTAACATTTGAAAGTAAAAAAATTAGACATTCGTTATTTTTGCTTCGCACGATTAATATTTACGTTCGAACCTAATAATGTTCAAATGTTTTTTTGAATACGTTTGAAAGTAGCATTCGGATGCTAATGGCGAACCGTTCGAATGTAAAATGTTTAACGTTTGGATGTTGGGTTGTTGTTCGAATGTATCGATTCTAAGCAATCGAATGTTTAGATCGTTTGTGGGTGGAAACGTTGGAACGGATGTTAGAATTTAGTGGTATTATGTTCGAGTGTTATTTCGAATGTGAAGCCATGTTCAAATATTTGCTCTTTACATTTGAACATACTGATCAGAAATACTAATTTCATAAAATTAAAAAGCATACATATTGTATCATATTATACCATAAATATAACAACTAATAATATCTTATAGAGTTGTAAAATTAGACAATAAAAATTTCCAATAAGATAATGGTATATTCATTTCTTCTTCTTTCCTTGCCCACCGCAATGCTATTGCAATGACATACCATGTCTCATCTGGACCAGAATCTCCCTCTGTACTTGCTCTTGAACTTCAATGCATATTCTCTCCTCTTGGTCTCTTTATTGCTCTTGCAAACGCGTCTCTAAATCAAAATTATCGCGATAAGAGAGACACAAACTCCTGCTGTCTCGACTTCATCTGCTCAATTTCTTGGCATGTTGCATCTAAATCTTTGGTAAGATTATTAACTTCTGAAGTTGAGGTCATGGAGGATGAATCTATACGCTTGAAATATTGTCTCAAACCTCCTACCAAACAAGACTTACTCTGAACACTTACGTGAATATGTTCATGTCACTAGGAGAGGATTTCTCAGAGGTTGACTGCATCTCAATAATTTTTTCCTACAATTACAAAGAAAACACATAATTAGTAACATATTAAAAGAAATGAGGAATCAAACATAATATCTATTCACATGTTGCATAATTTCTTCACAAAAAATAACCTCACTTACATAATTAGGATCAATTCAAGTGAGTAGCAACATAGACATGAATGAGGGAGAAAATTTCAAGATCATCACATTTCTAACAAAACCACATTAGTAATTTTAAAAAATAATGTTAGTACTTAAATAAAAGAATATGATAAAATTGAATGAATTTTAATAAGTTATTAATTACCATTTTATTGGCAAGACGTTAGAATGACCTTAAATTGGCGCGATGATGGATTGTCAAAGGCATTTTATTATGTACATTGATAGAACTTAAGTGCTACAAGATTAATTAAGAATGTTAATTATAATATATGGAACCAATATATTAGTATATAAGTTATAGGGGATAAATCTAGAATACCTGATAATCTGGACTTGCGAAAAGATAACAACACTTCCTCCAATCGTCTATGTTCATTTTCTGAAAAGGAGATTGAGCAACCTCTTTCAACGTCTATAATTTCTTGAAGTGGTCATGATATCGTCCCTTGTGATACCGAAATAATGTAGCTATCAACTCATTCACAGTTCGCACATCCTCGCTACGGTCAAAACTAAGGCTGAATTCATCCTAAGAAGTGAATTGCATCAAAAATATGAAATCAAAACATCTCTAAAACAAATTACTATTATATATAAATTCACTAGTACATGACTCCGAATGTGATCCTTAACTTCATTCGGAAGCATAAACTCGGACTAGTGTGCCGACATAGAAGGAAATCGATGTTGTTCTATCATCCACTCCCCCAATGAAGATATCAGGAATGTTGACCTTGATTTTTTCGTGCCTTCTATTTTTTTCCAGAGCAAGACCACATGTTAAGCCACGTCTGCGACGTGACAAGGCATCAAATATTATTTTTAAATACAGTCTCCAAAGTATTGAAATATAATTAATTATCAACAAAATTTTCTTACTAGTAGGTGTTGACTTAACTGTCTATCTCATGTGTATCAACTTGTGCAAAAGTGGAGTTCTCAGTTGGGGAGTCGTGAACGAGTTCAGGACTTGGGAGAGTAGGCACATTTCTTCGTTGTCATTGTGGTGGCATCTTTGAAAAGAATTAATATTTTAAAAAAATTAGTATAGAATAATTTATAAAAAAATATATTGTACTGTCACCTATGTAAATACAATATTTAATACTTTTATTCATCATCTCCAAATGTATTTTTCATACTTGTTTCAGAATCGGCTTCAATAACATCTTCATCATCATCATATTCTTATTTGTCTTCTTCATCTTCGAACTCTTCTTCTTCTTCTTCTTCTTCTTCTTCTTCTTTTTCTTTGGATTCTTTTTCTTCTTCTACTTCCTCACTTACATCAACTGAATGATCATTTAATACGGATGAGTCAAGATGTACGGGTGAGACGTCATCTCTACATAAAGGAATTAGTTCAAGTACACCGAGGACAAGAAATAAATTAATACCCTCTCCATCTTCCTGTAGGCCTCTATAATCGGAGTGTCATATTCATCTCCACTATGATTGTGATCTGCTACCATTCCTACATTATAGATGTTTCGAGGAACAATTTTCTGTACGACTCGCCAAGTTATCTCTCTACTATCTTCTTTGGTCCATTTCATTGGATCAACCAAGTAATAGATTTGGGTAGCTTGACAAGCCAATACAAATAGATCATCTTCGTACCATTTACATACAGTATTGACACTCGTAAAGTGACTATCCCTATGTATCGAAACTCAACCACCGCCTAGATCTCACCAATCATATTTAAAAACATATGTCAGATTCACACCCAGGTATTTTAATCTGATTCTAGGCACTCATTAATTTGTAAATGTGACATCTTCTTGCACTTGGTGGGATCTAGGCAGTGGTTGGGTTTCGATCCCACCAATCACATTTAAAAACATAGGTCATATATCGAATCCATTCATTGGAGAATATGAGGACTTGAATCATATTCTTGCACTCGGTAATTTCGCCAAACAGGTTAGGGACATGGTCTGTTCAGCTCTTGTTGTCCCTATGTTGGGTGGCCACACCAGGAGAGAAAGAATTGAGAGCTAGTTTTGACATGAGAAAAACACAACTCAAAGTGAACAATTATTTGGTCTTCTGCCGAGCATAATTACCTGGAGATTATGGACCCAGAGTTGCACTGCTAGAATGGAGGGTAAGATGGAGTCGGTTCAATAAGTGTGGAACTCCATAAAGTATTGACGTGAGAAATCCTTTTTTTTTTTTTTTTTTTTTATGGAATACTGTATATTGTCTGTATGATTCATGCAGTGATGCAAGATTCGAATTTGATTAGGATAGAGTACTACATCGACTTTGGAGTCTTTATTTAAGCGTAGATCTTTTTTTATATATTATATAATAGTACTATTTTTATTGGCTTTTCAAGCAATGTTTTGAATACCGTACCGGATAGCGTACCGGTCAAGGCACTGGAACGAAATATTTCGGTACCGGTACCGTTTCGGGATAGCGTTTCGGGATAACGTTTCGGGATAGTCGATCTATAAATAAATTATATATATAAATATATATAAAAATTATATTCTAAAATAATAGTCTATATATAAATAAATTATATACAAATACATATATATATAAATTATAAATAGTCTAGTCTGAATTGAGGGTTAAAAAATAAGTTTGTAGTTTGAAAAAACGAAAAAAAAAAAAATACACAGGCAGAAATATAGGCCGGTACAGGCCGAAATTGAGGCCGGTATGACCGGTACCGGCCGGTACGGTCGGTATTTTGGCCGGTACGGAACAGATATAGTACCTGTACCGGCCGGACGGCCGAAATGAAAAATTTCGACCGTACCGACCGGTACGGTACGAAATTTAAATCTTTGTTTTCAAGTCTTTGTTTAGGAGTATATATATTTGTATATGTCTTTGTTCAGGAGTAGCTAGATTTATACAAGTCTTTCTTTAAATATTGGCAGGCAAAGTACTCGTTTTCAAATTAAAACAATTAATAAAAAATTCTAAATATGCATGCATGCATGCTTCTTTCCTAGCCATGTGCATGCATATATGCCGAGTTAATTAATTATTAATTACTATTTTAATATTTAATATTTCAAAAACTTGTAATAAAAGACCAAGAAACTACGATGATGATGTCATTACAATGATCTCCTACCTACCTCTTTCTTGGTGCCATCGGAGTTCATAAGTCGTAGTACATCTACTCTTTGTTTATTAATTCACACGCAATGCCGACACAATTTTTAATAGAAACGGGTCTTTTTCATGTGGGTTTACATGCAAAGTTCTCCGGAACGCTAGATATAGTTTTAAAATATGCAACTCTCAAGTATTTTTGGGTCACTATTAAAAATAGTAAAAATTAGAAGAAGAATTTAATGACAAGTAAAATCTAAGTAGATACCTGAGTGTATATTAATTTTCAAATGGGTCTAAGATTATTCATGTAAAATCACACAAAATCTAACAAATAACATATACATATATTCAAAGTATGTTATTACGAATTACTTTGTTTTATTAGTTATATAGTATAATCTAGCATCTTTTTAATATATAGTATTTGTTAAATTAACATTTACATAATATCTTATTAATTAATTTATATTAGTGTATACAAATTAAATTCAAGTTAAAGGTATTTTTTATTTTTTATTTATTTATTTTTATTAGTTATTTACTAAGTTTTTTATTTCTTATTTAGTACTTTTTTAGCTTATTTGTTTTATTTACTAAGTATGTAATCATGAATAACTTTGTTTTATTAGTTATATAGTATAATCTAGCATCTTATTAATATATAGTATTTGTTAAATTAGCTTTTTGTATATATCTTATTAATTAATTTAGATAGGTATATATAAATCTCAAGTTAAAACTATTTTTTATTTATTTGTTATTTGTTTTTATTAGTTATTTACTAAGTACGTTATTTGTTATTAATTTGTTTTATTTACTAAGTATGTTATCATGAGTTACTTTGTTTTATTAGTTATATAGTATAATCTAGCATCTTATTAATATATAGTATTTGTTAAATTAGTTTTTTTTATATATTAGTTATTAACTAAGTATGTTATGAATTACTTAGTATACTATGAATTTCTTAGCTATTTTCTATCTCCTAATTGTATCTCCTACATTCACAATATTATAAAATTCTTAATATTTTTTCAATTATCAATAAGTTAAATTCACAACTTATTCACAATTAAATACCAATACATTCACAATGTATTCACAACATATTCACAATATCAAAATATATGCACAATTAAGTATCTAACAACATATTCACAATCAATTATCTAACAACATATTCACAATATTCAACACAATCAATTATATAACAACATATTCACATATACACCTTTTTTTTTAAAGAGAAGTGGTCACATGTCCAATAGTGACCCCCTCCCAATTTTATTAAAGGACCCTCACTTATGACGAAGGAAAATCTTGTAATAATTCAACCCAAAACAAATAAGCCCCCCCCCCCCCCCCCCCAAAAAAAAAAGACTCAACACCACAGCAACGTATATACACATACTCACATTTTCACAACAATATTCCAAAAAATTCGCAACAATATTCAAATAAAGTTTAGAAATATACATAGCAATATCCCTTTACAAATGACAGGCTTCAAAAATCCGCAACAAATATTCCTTCAAACAAAAATCACAATACTAGTTAGTTCAAACGAAATAATACATAGAAAAATCACAACATATATTAAAAAAAAAAAAGAATACTAACCTCACTCAATTAAGCTATTTTCTATCTAACTCTCTCTCACCCTAACTCTCTCACTCTAACTCTTTCAAGCCTTTTCTCTCTATTTGGGACGGGTTGAAGCAAATGGGATGAATTGCCTTCAACCCATGCAATTAAAGAGTGAACGGCGGCGTTTTAATATGTCAATCGAGTTATTGCAGCGACATTTTGAATGAAAAGTTGTTGCATCAAAATAGCTGTCCATTCAAACGTCACAATATATGTTCGCTCATTACGTGAAATTTTGGGTTCCCATTGAAAGAACCGCTTAATTTTTAACATTTACAAACATTTGAATGTACAATATTTCACATTCAAATGTTATTAATCCTCACAATAAGCACAGATTATGCGGATTAAGTTCGAACATATAATTCGAAACGTTCTCACATTTTATTGATGATTTCACAGGTGAGATGACCCAATATTCATGCGGGAAGGATCCTGTCAATTTTTCATTCACGTTTGTACATCTAGGTTTAACGTCCAGACATCAATGTGTGACGTTAGAACGTCACGTTGTACACGCGCGAATGTAAATATCTCATGTTCTCTAACAACTAACGCGGGAAAAGATCCTCCCAAATTTTTAACCACGTTCGAACGTGCAATTCCACATTCACACGTCAACACAAAACGTGCGAACGTAGGTTTGTATTGTTCAAATGTCATTCACATATTTATATATTTTTTTAAAAATAGTGGTTTATATATTCATATATTTATATATTATTTGCTTATAATATGTTAGTACATAACATTAATTGTTAATTATACTATATTAAACTAAATAACAATATTAGACTAGTATATAGAGTATATATACTAGTATATAGAATTCGAGGATGAATTCTTTTCAACCCGACAAGAATGATGCAAACCAAAATTGATATGGGGTATCTAGATCTAGATTCTACGTTGATCGCATTGAAATACTATCTTAAGAAGAATAATTTGTACAAATATGGAAGGAAAAGCTTAATATCTTCTTGGATTTTTTATAATATTAGTTATTTTCCTACAAATCATATATTTATGATCATTCTTGCTTTCTTAGTAATTATTTGGTATCAAGTTTGGAAATGATTCTTATTTTGATTTTTACAAAATTTTTAGTAGGATTATTTTTTATTTATGTATTAATTTCTCATACAATAATTTAGATTTTTAAATTTTGCAGCTATTTAAATCTAGTTTGTGGGCTTTATAAAATAATTTCAAATTTTATTATCAATCAATATTATTTAAAGTTGATTTCTCTATATTTTAAGAGAATCTCTTATCTTCTTTCTTGTAAATTATTTATTAAAACTAATTATTAGAATAACCGCTATTCTGTTTAGTGTCAGAACCTCGCTTCAACATCTGGATCCCCACTGAGTTCTACCTCATTGGAACAAGTTGTCATATCAAATTCAGGTAGACACCAATACGTGATCCTTGACCGCAGAACTTGATTGACATCAACATCAAGATCCTTGGTAATTTCGACTAGACAGGGACGACTACTTGCATTGTTGAAAACAAAAATGTTAAATCACCCGATTAAATATTGATTTTTGTATCTAAATATCATGATTATATACTGAATACATGAAAAAATTAAAATTAAAAATTGATAAGTATTTGGTATTTAAGTGATAATATTAACAATAAAATTATAAGAAGTTTTAAAAATTTTGAGAATTTTAATAATTCTCATGATGGTGTCCAAACATGTCCAAGTTTATATTTTGTTAACCAAATTATATTTTGAAAACTAGTTGATTTACAAAACTACATTAAATTTTTTATATATATAATATATTAAATTATAAAACTACATTGGAAACCTCAAACACATGCATCTCATATATTTAATTGAGGCGGGCCCGGAATGGATTAGCTTGTTTAAGGAGATATGGCAACAGCGAGAAGTTGTTTGTCTATATATAGCCCTTTAATTTTAAAGAGTAGTCGCACATTGAATTAAAGATCTGCAGTTCATTTCCAAAGTTGGGAAAGCCCTTGAATTTTTCCTTTGTCTGAGTGCTTGCGCATAAAGCTTGCTGGACTTCTGTTGTATCAGGTTCAACGCCAAAAATCTCTTCCTCTCATTCTCAGGTTTATTTCATTAATTTCTTTAATTATTTTATGCACATGATCAATCCATGTTCTAGCTAGCTACAGCCTACATATATATATATATATATATATATAGGGAGGATCTTGTGTTTGTCAGCAGGAAGTTTCAGAATAGCAACTTGATACATAGATGGCAGGACAATCAGCAAGTTTTGAAAAAAATCAGGAACATGGGGTTAAAAAATTGTCCGAGGAAATCGCAGGTATGATAAAAAACTTAGATTTACTCCCAGCATAATCACGTCAACATTGTTGTATCTACAAGGTTTCAGATCACATTCGCGAATCGAACACAGAAGCTTATGCTCCTCAGGTAATATCAATAGGGCCTTTTTATCTTGGTCACCCAAAATTGCAAGAGATGGAAAGGTTTAAATTAAGATATCTCAAGAGTTTCAGAGACCGAGCCAAAACAGAGTTGGAAGATATTGTGAGCACTATAAAAGGTGCGGAAGAAAGTGTTCGGGAATGTTATTCAGAGACTATACAATTTGACAGTGATGATTTTGTGAAAATGATCCTGCTTGATGCCAGCTTCATTATCGAGTATTTCTGGAAAAACAAGACGAAAGGGAACTGGACCGAGTATGACCTGGAATTATTAAAGCCGTTGTTGTACAATAGGATGCAGATGGACTTGATATTACTTGAAAATCAGCTTCCTTTATTTATTATTGAAAATAAAGAAATCAACTCTGTATATATGAAAACTGTGTATTACAATGTAAGAGCGTATGAAAATAAATAGATACATGCTTAGGCTTTCTATGGTAACTATGAAAAAGGAAAGAATTACAATTAAAAACAATTTCCTAAATAATTACAACTTAATGACCAAATCCCTAATATCAAGAAATTGCTAAGTTTGTGGGATTTGTGATTCTGTCAATACTCCCCCTCAAGTTGGTGCATGGAGATCCGTAATGCCCAACTTGCGGAGAAAGTGGTGAAAAAGTTCCTGTCCCAAAGGTTTGGTGAAGATGTCTGCAAGTTGCTCATAAGAAGAGGTGTAAATGACTGTACGGAAGCCTACCCGAATTTTATCACGAACAATGTGACAATCAATCTCAATGTGTTTGGTGCGTTCATGAAAAACAGGGTTGTGAGCGATGTGTAGAGCAGATTGATTGTCACAATAAAGACTGATAGGTTCAGAATGAGAGACGCCAAGATCTGTGAGGAGCTGTTTCAGCCAGGTGAGTTCGCAAGTAGTAACTGCCATGGCGCGGTATTCGGCTTCAGCAGAGGAACGTGCCACTGTCGTCTGTTTTTTTGTCTGCCAAGAAATGGGACTGGTGCCGAGCTGAATGAAAAACCCTGTGGTGGATCTTCGAGTAGTGGGACAGCTAGCCCAATCTGAGCCTGTGTAAGCGGTAACATGTAAATTGCTAGATGATGAGAAAAAAAATGCCTTGACCGGGACTGCCTTTGAGATAGCGAAGAACGCGGATGGCAGCTTGCATGTGTGGATCTCGAGGAGCATGCATGAACTGGCTGAGAATATTCACTGCAAAAACAATATCAGGACGTGTTATAGTTAGATAAATGAGGCGTCCAACCAGTCTTCGATAGGCACCAGGGTCGGTGAGAAGAGAGCCATCACAGTCTGTGAGCTTCAAATTTTGTTCCATGGGAAAGTGAGCAGTCTGGGCACCAAGTTGACCACTATCAGTCAGGATATCAAGTGTGTACTTGCGTTGGTTGAGGAAGATGCCTTTCTGAGAGCGAGCAACTTCAAGACCAAGGAAATATTTGAGGGAGCCGAGATCCTTTGTTTTGAAGTTTGTAGAGAGAATGCTTTTGAAAACATCAATCTGGGAAGTATCATTGCCAGCAACTAAGATGTCGTCAACATATACGAGGACAATGGTGATGCTGGCGTGAGTGATAAGAGTGAATAAAGAGTGGTCTGCTTGAGATTGAATGAAATCTGCATCAAGAAGCACAGTTGTTAGTTTAAAAAACCAGTTGCGAGAGGCTTATTTGAGGCCGTATAGAGATTTCCGAAGCCGACACACACGAGTCTCCCCCTTAGGGCAGTATCCAGGTGGAGGGGTCATATAGACTTCTTCATCAAGATCACCATGTAGAAAAGCATTGTGAACATCAAGTTGTTGGATGACCCAATTTTTGGTGGCAGCGACGGCCAGTAAGCAGCGGACAGTGGTCATTTTAGCAACTAGAGCAAATGTTTCATGGTAGTCAAGACCTTCAACTTGAGTGTAACCTTTAGCAACTAGTCTAGCTTTGTACCTCTCGATGGATCCATCAACTTTGAGTTTAGTTTTGAAAACCCATTTACATCCAATGGGTTTCTTACCAGGAGGAAGATGTTCAAGGGTCGAAGTGGGATTATCCTCTAAGGCTCGGATTTCAGCAGTCATGGCCTCGCGCCAATGAGAATGGCGAATGGCAGTGGAGTAACAAGAAGGGTCAACAGATGTGGTGAGAGCAGTTATAAAGGTAAGATGAGAAGGAGAAAAACGAGAATAGGAAAGAAAAGCAGATAAAGGATAAGCAGTACCTGAAACTGATGCAGCGGATGAGGATACAGTGGACTCCGTGTGTATGGTCGGATAGATGTAATCCTGAAGGTATGCAGGGCGAGTGGTGGTGCGTCTAGGACGAATATAGGGTGGAGGGGGTGGAGGTAGGGGTGGGTCGGGAATAAAAGTAGAGGAGGTAGGAGAAGCTATAGGTTCGGGAACAGGGAGAGGAATGATGGGTAGGGATGGATCGGGAGGGGAATAAGTGGTTTGAAAAGGAAATGTTTGTTCGTGAAAAGTAACATCACAAGAATAACAAATAACTTGAGTGTCCAAGTTGTAAAACTTGTAAGCTTTATGTTGACCGGGATACCCAAGAAAGACGCATTTTGAGGCACGAGGTGAGAATTTATCACGAGAAGTATGGAGGGTTTGAGCGTAACAAAGACATCCAAATACGCGTAAATGAGCGTAATTTGGTGAGGTATTGAAGAGAAGTTCAAAAGGGGATTTATTTTGAAGAGTATGACTTGGGGTGCGGTTAATAAGATAAACAGCGGTGAGAATACATTCACCCCAAAATTTTAAGGGTAAATGTGCTTGAAATTGAAGACTACGAGTGACATTCAGAAGGTGCCAGTGTTTGCGCTCCGCAACACCATTTTGTTGCGGAGTTTCAATGCAGGTACGTTCATGAATGATCCCGTGGTCATGAAGATAATTTTGAAATTTGTGGGATAGACATTCTTGTCCATTATCAATTCTTATAATTTTAATCATGGTGTGGAACTGATTCTGGATAAGTGCAAAAAAATGTATGAGATGAGTATAGGCTTCAGATTTATGTCGCATGAGATAAATCCATGTAGAGTGAGAAAAATCATCAACAATTGTAAGAAAATAATGGGCACCGCAGATAGAAGAAGTATGGTAACCACCCCATATATCACAAAAAATACGATTAAAAGCAAAAGTACTTTTATTAGCATTTAATGGAAAAGGAAGTCGCGTATGTTTCGACCGAGCACAAACATCACAATCAGAAATAATACAAGGATTATTATTGAAAAGAGTGGGAATATTTAAACGAGAGGGATGACCTAGGCGTTGGTGCCATAGGATCTTATTAGCAAGAGTCTGAGTAGAAAAAGCTGTGACAGGTTGAGGCCGATACACATAAAACCCATTGCAAAATTCACCCTCTCCAATCAGCTTCGTCGACTGTGGGTCCTAAAAAAAACAATGAGTAGAGGAAACAATGACAAGACAATTATTATTAGTGGTGAGTTGGGGTACAGAAAGTAATTAAAATTAAAAGAAGGGACAAAGTAGACATTAGACAATAAGAGAGAATCGGCCAATTGAATGGTGTCGATCCCTTCAATAGGAAGATGAACACCAGTGGGTAAGCAAACATTCGAAGCATGCGAAGGAGAAGAAAATGCAGTGAAGAGGGTCCGATCATGGCACATGTGGTGGCTAGCTCCGCTATCAATGACCCATGTTCGGCCTTGAGCAGAGGAGAGAGAGTCAGAAACGTTACCCACGAAATTGGCGTTCGGGATTGAGGGGCTGAGTAAATTCATGAGCTTTTGGTACATATCGGGAGTGAGACTGAGCGTGGGTGGGTTCGCGGTGGAGGATGATGCCTGGTGAGCCATCGGCAGTGGAATGGGAGGCGGTTTGCCGAGAAGGGAGGGTTGCGATTTCGTGCGGGGCTCACGGCCTGGAGGATACCCAATGAGACGCCAGCATCGGTCACGCGTGTGTCCATTTCGGCCGCATTCCGAGCATTTGAGTGGTGGTTTGTGAGAGCCACTGGAGTGGACGGCAAAGCTATGGAGCTCAGACGGAGAGTTGCGAAGTTGAAGAAGCCGCTGTTGTGTCTCCTGAAACAAAATAGAGAAAATTTTTGTGATGGGGGGAAGGGGTTCCAGTGCCAAAATCTGGGTTCTCAGTTGAGAGAAAGAATCGTTGAGGCCAAGTAAAAATTGGTAAACACGTTCATCCTCTGCTTGTTGTTGAAATTCTTTAAGATCACTACATTTTTGGAGATGACTGAGTTCATCCCAGAGTTGTTTGATTCGCTTGTAGTATTCATGAATGGATGTGGTATTTTGGTGTAGGGAAGATAACTCTCGTTTGAGGTGATACACCCGTGCGTTATTCCCATGGCAGAAACGAGATTGAAGGTCAAGCCACACCTCATGAGGATCAGTATGAAATTCGAGAGAGTTTGCGATGGAGGGACTGATGGAGTTAAGAAGCCGGGTAAGAACCATGTCTTTGGTTTGATTCCATTGAGTATAGTTGGGTGAATCTGTGTCCGGTGGGGAAAGAGAACCATCAACAAAACTGAGTTTGTTTTTGGTGTTGAGTGCACGGGTCATGGCTTTTTGCCATTTAGGATAGTTGTCTCCAGTAAGGATGCCAGAGACTAGAATGAGGCTAGGGGAATCAGATGGGTGAAGGAGATAAGGAGAAGGAGGAGGGTTGGAGGAAGTGGCCATGGAAGGCGTTGGGTGAGAAGTTTAGGAACTTTGTTTGGCTAATACCATGTTAAGAAATCAACTCTGTATATATGAAAACTGTGTATTACAATGTAAGAGCGTATGAAAATAAATAAATATATGCTTAGGCTTTCTATGGTAACTATGAAAAAGGAAAGAATTACAATTAAAAACAATTTCCTAAATGATTACAACTTAAATGACCAAATCCCTAATATCAAGAAATTGCTAAGTTTGTGGGATTTGTGATTCTGTCAATAATATATGACACTGCATTTCCATCTCTCTCAAAAAAACTCCCCTTCATTGAGCTTAGCTTTTGCCAGTTTGAATATTACAACGTTCAAAAATTTGTTCATCGTGATCCTCATCGTGATTCTTGGTCGTCGGGAATGTATATATTGTACTTCACTGACTTGCTTAGAAACTTTTGCATGCCTCCTCCCGAAAGGTGACCGCAAAGAAGTCATCGAAATATGAAGGAAATTAACAGTTTAGCCGAGCTGGTTGAGGTAGGATTGAAGTTTAAGAAGAGTGAACCAAGCAATATTAATTGGTCACCTCTTGAACTAAAATATGTAGACGGAGTGCTGGAAATCCCACCCATTCAGTTAGACAGTACCACAGAGATTTATGCTCGGAACCTCGTCGCCTTTGAGCAATGTCACTATCATGGAGATCCATATATTACGAATTATTACTTCCTGTTACGTTCGTTAATCAGAAGTCGGAAAGATGTGTTTTTCCTTGTTCACAAGGAGATCGTTAAATTGGTAGATTGTGTAGATGACATTGATGCAATTTCCATGCTCAACAAGATAATAGAAAATATCGACGGTTTAGGAAAGAACAATTGTTATAGTGAGCTTGCTGAAGAATCGAACAAATTCTATAAAGCCCGCGTGACTTATCTTCAGATTATGATAGCTATCTTGAAACGTGATTATTTTTGCACCCCTTGGAGGGGTGCTGCCACCATAGGGGGCATTCTCTTGTTGCTGCTCACTATCATACAAACTGTATGTGCTCTCATCTCGGTGAGGTGAAGAATTAGGAATGAAGCTTTTGTAATTCTATGAGTATTGGATTGCTTTCTAATAATTTTCGTTATACTCGTTAGTTCATTATGTTGTCCAACTGAAATCTCAACGTACCTATAAGTAATAATCTTTTGCTCTTGGATTCTAGCATTTCTTTATCCTAATTTTTTCACTTTCAATCCTATTTAGTTAAGTGATTCATTTTAAGTGGTTATCATATGAGTCATGATAAGAAATATTACGTCCACACACAAATCTTAGACAAGAAAATATACACGATGGAATAGCTTAATGTCATATGTTAGATCGACTACTTTACAATGTGAAAAAATTACAATTGGCACTACAACAAATTTGAGTTTTTGGGACGAAATTATTTAGGGACGAAAAAAATTTCATCCCAAAAAATTGATGACTTTACAAATTCGTTTGAACTGTCAAAATACCATTCGAATAGTTTTTTCTGTGACGAATTAAATCGTCTCAAAAAGCTTTTCCCGTTCGAAAGGTAAAAAATACGTTCGAACATTAAAATCTTGGTGGGGACGTAACTTATTATGGCGGGGAAAGTTCACAACCGTTCGAACGAAAATTTGTTGTGTTCGAACGGAAAATATTTGATGGCAAAACATTGCGGGAATGTTTCTAAACGGTTCGAACGGAATATATTTAGTTAGAACATATTCAAGCACCACATTTATACATTCGAAGGTATAATATTAATCTCGGTACGAAACTCAAAATATAAAAAGTATATATATCATATAAACAAATTCATTAATTCATTTTATGTAATTAATTTAAAAATATTTTAATGATTTCTTTTATGTTAAATAAGATTTTTAGTTAAATAAATATTATGAACCATACACTACATAAAATAAATCAATAATTACTTCAAAAAAGACAAAATATTTAATTTACAAATAAAGTAAATTATCAAAACACCATATATACTGTCCATAACTATAAAAAGAAATATAAATAAGAAATAGAAACTACTGTGATGCGAAGTCTCTACACACATCCTCGACTGCAACTAATTGTCTCTCTACTTGTGCCAGTCGAGTACTGAGCGTGACCTGAGTTGCATTATTGGCATTAATCTTTGTACATAACACATTAACCTCTGTACGTAACCCAGAGACGATAGCCACAATCTCTGTACACAACTCAGACATGGTAGTATGGACTGCATTAATCACTGCTAATGTGTGTACGCCGATCTCAGCATGCAATATGTTGGCCATCTCCTCACGAGTATATGTGCATGATGTCTCGGCCTGTGCAGATGTCTCACCAGCCAGTACTCCAATATCTCCCGGCTGTGTATCTTTCTGAATCTCAGCCCTGTCAAGAACAGCTCCACGAAAACGGAATCTCAAGTGTCCCATGCTCCGTGACAGGGTGGTGCTATTGATCGGTCCCATCGGTTCCTGGGAACACTCGGCAGGTTCAGGCACGACCCCGACATGTAGCAAAAATCTAGTGATGAGGATCCCAAACGGCAGTATATCTGTTGTAATGAACCATACCTTTGATCGTATCCTCTCAAATATATAACCCACGAGATCGATTGAGACGCCACGAGCGACCCGTATTATAAATCTCGCTTGATCCATGCCGACTTTGGTCTTGTACTGCGGAGGGTCAATATTGTTGGCGATGATCAAATTCCTGCACATGGTATGATTTACCAAGTTACAACTATTCTTTGACTTCGTGCACATGGGTTTCTCACGCTTCTCTTTTGTGAGGTCCCTGATTTGTGCATTTTTAATTAGTTATTTATTTATTATTATTGGTTTTATTTTATTTTATTGTATCTTATTTTGGATTTGGGCTTTGTTGTATAGTGGGTTGTGAGAATGGAGTTTTAATTGTTAGGTAGTGTTTTTGGGCCGAAGGGAGTGAGAAATCGGGCCCAACCCCTAGCCGAGTAAAATGGATCGTTTGGCACTGCTGGAGAGAAAACCCGAAAGGTTTCATCTCTTCTCCCCTCTGCCGCACGTACAATTCTTCTTCTCCCTTCCTTTGTTTTTTTCTCTTTTATGGGAATTGACCGAAATAGATCGGACCGAGATGACCCCTAGGTACCATGTTCTCGTTGGCCCTCGAGTCGTAAGTCTTATAGGCCATAGTGGTAGGTTGGGCTACCTTCCAGTCTTGGTCTTCGTACCAAGGGGACTCAAATATCCCCTTCAGTTACCAAGCTAATTTTCTTTGTACCTACATATAGGAAATTAATTAGTTTCCCGCCTTCTATGCCCACGTGGGTATCTTACCCCGTTGGATTACAATAGATAGGCGGCAAGCCAGGTTTCATCTTTTACCACCCCGCCGAGGGTCCATGCTAGATAGTGTGTGGGTTTTAGCTTTTACCCATTTCCCAAAATGTGGCCCATGTCAGTCATAACCATTCGCGCGCTCTCAATACTTCTTCAAAAGAAATGGCAACCGTCGGTGCAACCAACCTTTCAGACTCTCAAGAATTCTCATGATTACCTTTTCCATCTTTCTTTTTCTTGATTCACGTCCTTTTGTCCATATCAGACCCCTTTTTTCATTTTTCTTCTTCCATTCATCTCCTCTCCTTTCCGCATTCCCTCTTCCTTTTGTCTCCTCCCTCTTCTTTCACGAGCCCTTTGTTAGTGTTATCAATAGCGTGTTTATGTTGCAATGGCCAGTCATGGCTCATCCCGTACTCCCATCTGGTCTTCCGACCAAAATCCAACGAGGGCCTCCTCCCCACCTGCCACTGAGTCTTCCCTCAGCCGATTCCTTACTTGTGTTTTAGCCATCACATTCGAATGTAACTCATCTTACGTTGGAATGCTTATTCTAGAAGAAATTAACGTGCGAATATAAAAACCAAAATGTTCGCACATTTTAGCTTAACGTCCGAACATGATATGTTACGTTCGAATGTGTTCCTGAAATAATTTAGATTACAGTACATAGTATGCATCATATTATTAATATTGTTCAATTTTTTTTTCTTTCTTCAAGAATATGGCTCATCTTCTAACGACTAGGAAAAGGGGGAAGGAAGGAACAAGCAAGGACACCTCTTGAAATTGAGCTCGAATAGTGATGTCTGAACGAGAAGTCATCAGCAACCACTTTCATGAACTCATATGAGAGCAAAAGTGTGTTCGAAACGTGTTCGTTACGAGAGACTGGATGAGTATCTGCACATTGAGGGGTAGCATATACCCCTTAATTGTTTGGGAGTTTTATATGGGGATGTGCTCCATGCCTAAGAATGCATCCTCTCACACAGTGACAGTACGCGGTGTTTAGTTCGTGGTCTCGACGAATGTCATCGCCGAGCTTCTGAGGATCCATTACGTAGCTAAGATATCAACTGCAGGAGATGCCCAACCGATGGGTCCCGAGTAGATGCAGATTTAGGAACTTCTTCATCATCTACTGGCCCAGTTGACCGGTTGAAGGCTGAGGATACTAATGAGGAGGATGGCAGCCAAGATAAGGATTTCTACATCCTTACTGGGAGTGACCGAGACCGGATTGATAGGAAGAACTCCTTCAGCTAGGTACAACTCGTCTCAGTGGTTTTCTGTCATGATGAATGGTACCTTTAAAGGTTTTTTCCAGTCTGCCAAGGGTCTTCGTCAAGTGGATCCTCTTTCTCCTTATCTTTTCATCCTCATGGAAGAAGTATTGTCTCGGTTGCTCAGGAGTAATTTTCAGGATGGTCGGATTGGCAAATTTAGCCACCCTATTGGTGTTCCTTTGGTTTCTCATTTACTTTATGCTGATGATATCCTTATTTTTACTAATGGGGGTAAGAGGTCTATTAAAAATTTGCTGCATACTCTTGATACTTATGAGAGGTGGTCCGGTCAAAAAATCAGTAGGGATAAATCTGCTCTTTTTCTTTCTAAGCTTATTTCAAATTTACGTAAGAGGAGCTTGTTGAGTCTTACGGGCTTTAAGGAAGGTAAGTTTCCTACTATTTATTTGGGTGTGCCGTTGGTTTCTGGTAGATTGACAACCCGGGTTTTTGAGCCGTTAATTGATAAAATCAGGAAAAAAGTTGCCGGTTGGAAGTGTAAATTGTTATCGCCGGGAGGGAGATTGATTTTAATTAAGCATGTTTTAAATAGTATGCCTATCCACTTATTATCTGTTATGTGTGTGCCTTCCATATCTTTGTCTCATATTCAAGCTTCGTTGGGAGAGAATGATGGTAAAAGGAAATATCATTGGAGGTCGTGGAGGAATATTTGTTTGCCTACTAGAGAAGGTGGTTTGGGCGTGAAAGATCTTAAAGAGGTTCAAAAATCTCTTCATATGAAGTTTGCTTTCCGTATTTTGTCTTTTAACAATCTTTGGTCTGATTTTTTTTGTGCCAAATATATTCGTCATAGCCATTTTCTACTTACAAGGTGAAGCCAACTGATTCTAGATTCTGGAGATCGATTCTAAAGATGCTTCCGGAAGTTATGGACAATGTGAATGTCCTTGTGCGTGGAGGTAATGCTTCTTTTTGGTTTGATAGATGGTTGGCATTAGGTCCCATTTCCATACGGGTGGAAGAGATTGCTAATAACAGGCTGCGTCTTGAAGATTGTTGGTCCAATAATTTTTGGGATGAGGACTTACTTAGGGAGCTGGTTAGTGAGGAGGTTGTTGAGGAAATTATTCAGATGCCTATTAATGTTACTCATGGTTCGGATTTGTTTGTGTGGAAGCCTTCTACTGATGGCCGGTTTTCTACTCGTACAGCTTGGGAGGTGGTGAGAAAGAGAGGTCAGGAATTACCTTGGCATGATTGGTTTTGGCACCAGCTTCTTCCTAAACGAATTTCTATATGTTTGTGGAAAATTTGGTTGGATTGTCTGCCTGTGGACGTTTGGGTTCAAAGTAAAGGTGTGTCTCTTGCCTCTGCGTGTGACTGTTGTGATAGGAGGTGTATGGAAGATATTGACCATATTATTTCTATGGGGGCTGTGGCTTTTGAGGTCTGGTTGTATGCCAGTACTGTTTTGGGTATCCCTTGTAGATGCAGTCTTCCGTGGAAAAATAGAGTAGCTGGCTAGTTTTCTTATGCAAAAAAATCCTCTTTTAAAGGTACTCTTGTTGGTTTAATTCCTTGTATCATCACTTGGTGCCTTTGGAAGAGACGATGTAAGGCTAGAATGGATGGAAAGTATGATTCGGCTGTGATTGTTTGGAGAAGTGTTCGGCTGTGGATTAAATCTTTGGCGAATAATATTAATTCTGTTAGTCATTTATCCATGCACGACTTGAAGATTTTGGAAGATTTTAATTTAGAGAGGCCTCGCATTTCTATGAGACCTAGTAAAATTGTTAAATGGTCCAGGCCTCCTTCGGGTTGGGTGAAGCTTAATTGCGACGGGAGTTGTAGAGGTAATCCTGGTAATTCGGGAGGGGGCGGCATTATTAGAGATTGGAATGGTCCGGTAAAAGGGGCTTTTTCTGCCCATTATGGGGTGGGAAACGAATAATGGCGCTGAAATGAAAGCAATTCTGGATGGTATTAGATTGTGCAAACGGCTCCATATGGTTAATGTGATTATTGAAAGTGATTCACAAATTGTTGTTGATTGGCTTTGTAAGGGTAAATGCTCTATGTGGTATCTTTGGGATTTTTGGGAGGTTTTGTGCAAGGAACTTGAGGGGCTTAATTTTGTTGTAGTTCATCAATTGTGAGAAGGTAACAGTGCAACGGATTTTATTGCTAGAGAAGGCGAAATGGGTTTGAATATCACGTATAACGGCAACCAAGATTTTCCCAGGTATTTAAAAGGTATTGTGCTGCTGGATTTTTTAGGCATTCCGTACTTTCGTCGTTAGTCTGAGTTCCAGGTTTGTTTTGTTGTTGCTGTTTGTTTGTTTTTTTTTTGCTAGGCTTGTTTAGATGTTTTATTGTTTTGATATAGGTCTGTTAGTTTTATTTTCGTGTTTTATTTTTATAGGCTTGTTTAAAATGTGTTTTATTTTTTTGGTTCTTAGGTTGGTTTGTATTTGGGAGATTTTTGTTTTTCTCTTATCTATAAACTCCCTCATACTTGGCTTGTAACCACGGTATTCCTCCGCCATAAGTGAGGGCTTATTTATAAACTTGGGACGGGGCCACTACCATATGGCTACCGGCTCTTTTCTAAAAAAAAAAAAAAAAAAAAAAAAAAAAGCCACATTTAGCCAGACTCGCGCATAGTTCCTTCTACGAGTGGCACGTGGAGAGCCTATCGACTTGCCACTTCGTATTTTTTAGAGAATCCGCTACGAGGTGAGCGTCGCCTCCACGGACAACCTCCCATGTGGAGTCCTCATTACCAAGGTGGAGGAGTGGATGATAGACCAAACGAGCTCCATCGACATGACCACACATCGTCGGAGTATTGAACAAGGGAGGGGCCATGCTCGACATCAATCTGACTCTATACCAAATCTTGTTTCTCCAACCCAGTCTAGGCCCGGTGCTGGGAGTACTAGTCAACTGTCGATGGGTACATCTATGGGAGATGTGTGGCCTGCTTGGGTCAATGGGATTGTCTCAGATATTACTGTGCACATCGACCGAAAGATCGCGTTAGTAGAACAAAGTATTGAAATTTTGTCACCGATGTTCTCCATCGGATAGATAAAACACAAAGGTCAACATATTGACTGACAATTTTAATAAATATGTAACCAACACGTTCTAAGTACTTTTTATTTTATTTTTATCATATGCCATGAACAATATTATATAATATATCTAATGTTTTTTAATTTCAATTCTCAATCTTTTTTAATGTTAGCGTATACAACTTTAATATTAAATCACTGTATTTCAATTCCCAATCTTTTTTAATTTTAAATATCCAACTTTAATATTAAATCAATTAACGTTCGCACGTGAGAATCAATAAACTTCGAACGTTGGCGCCAAAACTTTTCACGTTCGTACGTAAATAGCCTCCACCTTCAAACGTCAAGGGAACGTTCTAACGTGAATATGTATACGTTTAAATGTAATGTAATCTCTCATCTACCTTCAGAGATATATAGTTTCAACAAACCATCAAGGAAGATGCTTGTTTGTGATTGTTATGGCAAAAAACTAATTTATGTTGTAGTGTGTAAACTTTTTTGTCTCATATTTTTTATGTTTAGCAGATTTAATTTTAGTTTCAAAGTAATAGTGATTAGGATTTCTATATTAAATTCCATGTGATCATATATAGATTATTGAGGAATTTGCAAGAAATCTTATTTTTATGGAATACTGTATATTATCTCTATGCAGATTTATACACGCAGTTGATGCAAGATTCGAATTAGATTATAATAGACTACATGGACTTTGGAGTCTTTATTTAAGCGTAGATCTGTTTTTATATATTATATAATATATAGTACTATTTTTATTGGGTTTTCAAGTCTTTGTTTAGGATTAGATTTGTATGTCTTTGTTTAGGAGTAGCTAGATTTGTACACGTCTTTGTTTAATATTGGCAGGCAAAGCACTCGTTTTCAAATTAAAATAATTAATAAAAAATTATAAATATGAATGCATCCATGCTTCTTTCCTAGCCATGTGCATGCATGTCTTGGAGTTAATTAATTATTAATTACTATTTTAATATTTAATATTTCAAAAACTTGTAATAAAAGACAAAGAAAGTAACTCCATCATCAACGTTGATGATGTAATTACAATGACCTCCTACCTAGCTCTTTCGTGGTGCCATCGGAGGTCATAAGTTGTAAGACATCTACTCTTTGAACAAAGACTTGGAAAGTTAATAGAAAGACTTTGTTTAATTCACATGCAATACCAACACAATTTTTAACAGAAACGGGTCTTTTTCATGTGGGTTTACATTCAAAGTTCTCTGTATTTAGGTAGGCATCCGAGTGTATACTAATTTTCAAATGGATCTTTTTCATCTCGGTTTACATGCAAAGTTCTCTATATTTAGAAACGCTAGATATAGTTTTAAGGACTCAAGCACTCTTGGGCCACTATTAAAAAATGGATTTCTTTATCATGTATATTTACTTATTCTAATTAAGACTACACAAATTATTTTTTTAATCGAAAATTATCACTCCATAGTTAGCCGAGCTCATTCAATAAGCATGTTTTAAATTACATGCTTTGATCTTTTAATAAACATTTGATTTCTATCTGTCAGATTTTTATATTTTATGAATACAACAAATTATTGGCTGGTAGTTCCATGTGCATGGGTTTGGCGTTAAATTACAAGTGAACAAAGACTTAGTTCTTTATTACTTTTTAATGATCAAGATCTACACATGATTTTGACCACATATCGTCATTGACTCATTCATTGTCTAAAAGTAAATAGATATGGTTGGTTTCCAAAAATATTTTATAAAGTAAATCTTATAAACTCAAGTTAACTAAATATGTAACGTTCTTTTTATCACGAAGAATGCCTAATTTATCAAATTAATTAAATCATATCAATTTGCAAATTTCTTTTTAAGTTTAATACTTATCGAACTTTATATTTTGCAAACGAAATTATATTTAGTGCATGTTTTGGATTGCACGCGGTAGGCCAGAAATATAACTTATCGCTTTAGCATATGCTTAAAACTTTTCAAACTTGTTAAATACATGCATTTGTTTAAAAATAAATTAAAAAAAATGTTTTCTGAGGTAAAAATTACGATCATTTAATTTTTTAAAAATTATAACCATATCCTTACAAGTTTGAAATTAAGTTCTAATATTTATTTGAAAGTTGTATGTGTATATATTTTCGCCTATTAATAGTTTTTTTAAAATTTGAACTACATTCTGGATTATTCTGAAAAGTACGTTTGAGGAAAAAATCAAAATTTATGCTTTTCCTAAAAATTACATTTTAGCATATTTGAGATTAAAAAGTACTTCAACATGTAACATCCAAACAACTTAATTTTTTTATTAAAGAGCTTTTAAGACTATATAAATACTTTTTAAACTCTTAAAGCAATCCTAAACAGCCCTTAGAAAAATGGTTGATTTGCCAAGAGATCTGGTAAACTAATGTAGCTAGAAATGATATATTAAATTATAAAAAAATTATTATAAAATAGACGTACTATATATATATATATGTGTAACATGAAGACATGAAAATTCTAAGTTGGAACTGCCAGGGACTTGGGAACCCTCGGACGGTTCAGGCCCTTCATCTGTTGGTGAAAAATAAGAGACCCGAGATCGTGGTTTTGATTGAGACTAAGCTAGTTGCTAAAAAATTTGAAGGAATTAAAAAAAAATGGGATGGGAAGGTCGCTTTGTAGTGTAGCCAGTAGGGAGGAAGGGTTATGGAGGAAGGAAGTGGGGGTTGAAATCCTGAATTGCTCACAGCATCATATTAGTGCGTATATTGAAGGGGAAGTTAGGTGGTTGTTAACGGGGTTTTATGGCCATCCTGAGGTGAGTAGAAGGAGGGAAACTTGGAGGTTGATGTCACTGCTTAGACCCCAAGAGCAGATGGCATGGTGCTTGATTGGTGATTTTAACGAGGTGGTCTGTCAAGGGGAGAAGAATGGATGAAGGCCTCGACCTGAAGGGCAGATGAATGATTTTAGACAATCTCTGGAAGAGAATTCTATTTTTGATTTAAGATGGAAGGGGTGTAGATTCACATGGACTAATCGGCATGAGGATAATTCCTTCACGAAGGAAAGGCTTGATAGGGATGTAGCTAATTGCAGCTGGACAGATTTTTTCAAATATCATGAGGTGGAGGTTTTAACAACTACACAATCAGATCATAAAGCTCTGTTGTTGAGCATAGAGAAAGGGAGTATGGGAAAGAGAAGAGGTCAAAGAATATTTCTATTTGAAGCTAAATGGGCTATGGATGAGGAAGGGGGTGCTGTAGTTGAAGGAGTGTGGTCAAGAAGGCCTGGTGGATAGGGTTGTTTAAGGGGGGTACAGAACAAGCTCCACAATTGCAAAAGGGAGTTGTTATTGTGGAGTAGAAAGAAAGGGAAGAGTGATGAGCTTCTTATTAAGGAAAAAACAGAAAGATTGAAAGAGGAGCAAGATAATGAAGGTCCTCATAATGCTAATTTTATTAAAAGGCTACAAAAGGAGCTCGGACTCTTACTCGAGCAAGAAGATATGAAATGGAAGGAAAGGGCTAAGAGAAATTGGTACCAGTTGGGGGATAAAAATACAAAATTTTTTCATTCTTGTGCTAGCCAGAGAA
Source organism: Juglans nigra (assembly GCA_002916485.2). Lineage (NCBI taxonomy): Eukaryota > Viridiplantae > Streptophyta > Magnoliopsida > Fagales > Juglandaceae > Juglans > Juglans nigra. Next base: position 27,211,228 of record CM036140.1, read on the forward strand.
GAAGCAAGAATTTGGTGAAAGGAATTCTGATTGAAGAAGGGAGGATGGTGACTAAGCATGAGGAGGTAGAGCAAGTTTTTCATTGCCATTTCCAGCAGGTATTTGAATCATCGGGGCCTACTGAGGAGAATATAGAAGAGTGCTTGAGAAATGTGGTGCCAAGGGTCACTAGTGATATGAATGTAGAATTACAAATGGAGTTTACTAGAGATGAAATTGAGGTTGCCTTAAAACAGATGGCTCCCTTGAAATCCCCTGGACCCCATGGTATGGGGCTTGTTGATTTCAAGCCTATTGGCACATTGTGGGTGAGGAGGTCAGTGAGGCTTTACTCAAGTTTTTGAATGGTTATGGGGAGCTGAATAGTTCCTCTAACCATACTTATATAGCTTTTATCCCTAAAGTGAAGAGCCCCTCAAAAGCCAGTGAGTTTAGGCCCATTAGCGTTTGTAACGTGGTCTATAAGTTGGCTTCAAAGGTGATGGCTAACAGGCTCAAGAAGCTGCTTCCTTATCTGATTTCCAGCAACCAAAGTGCCTTCATTCCAGGGAGGCTTATAACAGATAATGTCATGATTGGGTATGAGACTCTCCACACGATGAAGACATGGCAAAAAGGAAGGGTGGGGAGTATGGCTCCAAAGCTGGATATGGCTAAAGTATTCGATAGGATTGAGTGGAAGTTTTTGGAAGGAATGATGAGGAGGTTGGGGTTTGGAGAGAGGTGGATAGGGCTCATTATGCAGTGCTTAAGTTCGGTTTCTTATTCAATCTTATTGAATGGTCATCCTGGTAGAGTGATTAAGCCAACTCGTGGGATCAGACAAGGGGATCCCATATCCCCTTATTTGTTCGTTTTGTGTACTGAAGGACTTAGCTCTTTAATTAATATGGCTGAAAGGACTAAAAGTATAAGGGGGTTGCAGTGACCAGGGGTGGAATAAGGGTAAATCACCTGCTCTTTGCAGATGATTGTGTGATTTTTAGGAGGGCACACATGGCTGAATGGTACATAATTCATAATTTGCTGGAGCTGTATGGGAAAGCCTCGGGACAGATGCTTAATTTACAAAATTCCACTATGTTTTTTAGTTCAAACACAGCTTTTGCAGTGAGAAGACAGATCCAAAGGGTGGCAAGGGTTCCTATTTGTGGGAGTTATGAGAAATATCTAGGTCTACCTACCATGATTAGTAGATCTAGGTATAATACTTTCAGATCGGTTAAGGAAAGGGTATGGGCTAAACTGAATAACTGGAAGAATCTATTCTTATCACAGGCAGGGAAATAAGTTTTGTTGAAAGCTGTTGTTCAGGCTATTCCTACATACTTGATGAGTGTGTTTATGTTGCCACAAAAAATTTGTAAAGAGATTTCATCCTTAATGGCTAAGTTTTGGTGGGGGCACAAACAAAATGAGAACAAGATTCAAAGGAGAAGCTGGAATAAGTTGGGGGATTCAAAAAGGGTTGGCAGGTTAGGTTTCAAGGATATTGAATGCTTCAACCATGCAATGCTTGCTAAGCAATATTAGAGAATGCTTATGTCATACCCCATATTTTAGTGTATTTTAACTAAATGATTATTTTAATTGATTTAAATATTGGTTCTCTTGTTTTAAAATTTACTGGGTTTCTCGTTGGTTTATTTCATGATTTTTAAGTTGTGAAATCTATTTTGGTATGCTTTCTTAATATTAATTATTGTTTTACATTCAAATTGTTCTTTAATTTAAATTAGTTGTTTGTTGGTTTTAAAATTATTATATTGTTGGATTTAATTATTTTATTTTACTTAGTCTTTGTGTTTAAATTATTTAATTCAAATTTGTTGTTTTGAAATAATTTTCGTTAGATCATTTTGTGACACAAGTTGTGAGGATTGAACCTCATTTCTTTCTCTCCATTTTTTCTTTTTCTCTTTCCTCTTTTTCTTCTTTTTCTTCCTTCCTCCCATGCTTCCTCCCTCGCGCACGAGCCCCTCTCTCCCTTTCCCCATGCGTTTTCTTCTTCCTCCCTCAGCACCGCCATGCGCCACCCATTGCCATCACCGCCCCTCTTCGACCGGGGACCACCCCACTCCAATTTCACCTCCTCTCTTGCCGGCTTTTGTCCCCACTCGCCACTCTATGACGCTGCCTTCTTTGTGTTCCCGCACCGCCGTTGCACTACCACTGGCCACCATCTTTTCATCACATCACCCTCGACCTCCCAGCAACCTAAACCACCCATCCTTAGCTCCAATCTGCCACCGGTGAAACTCCACCATCTACTTTTCCGATTTGAGTATTTTGGCCTCCAAACACCTCCCACGCCGCCACCCACGGCCAACCACCACCACCATTAGCTTCACCAGCATCCCTAAGCTCTTCCCTAGTAATCTCAAGTCTTCGTTTGTCCCCGTTCAAAATGTAGCATTTTGAGACCCACGACCATAGTGCATTTTTCACTGTTACATTGTTGTGCCTCTACTTCTAGCACCTCTGTGATCTTTCGCAATTATATTATAGCACTGTAAGTATTTTTCCAAAGAACTTTTAAGATTTAAATATATTTTTGCATTAACTAATACTTAATGTGAACTGGTTTGGTGTACCGGACTGAGTCTGATTAGTAAGGGGTAGGTCGGATTGGATGATCGAGTTGTTTGTGTGATTAGTTTATGCTGAGATTTGTTGGTTGTTTCGTGTTTAAATATTAGTGTTTTGAAATTTAACGTTGGTTATGGTGGATATTGATGAATTTAGAAAGGGATGATATTTAGAGTTGAGAGAATTTTAAGTTTTTAGGAATTAAAATAGATACTTTAAGTGTAATATGAGATTTATCTATTCACTAGAGATTTATTTAAGTTACATGAATTTTTTTTATAGGTGATGATTAACAATTGTTCAGTACTGTTGTAGAGAATTTTTGAATAAGCTAAGAAATCCAGGTAAACGGGGTTCCTATGCTAGATTTGCATAAAAAGAAATGAACTGAGATTGATTTGTAAAAATGTGCATGTTGTTTTAAAAAGAAAATGTGAAAAATAACCTCAGTATATGTTTTGCATTCACTCCTGAGATATGTATGAAAGAGAAAAGAAATACCTTTGACGTGAATAATGTAGACATGAGCAATATTTTACATGTTTCTGAAATATGCAAAAGAGCGATTATGATATTTATGAATTTTTGTGCATATGATATGAAAAAGATTTGGATCTGTTTTTTATCAAATGGAAATTATATGAATATGCTCAACACATGGTTTGATATATATGAATAATGAAAAACCTTTGGTATATTTATCTGTTCTGATTCTGATTCTGATTCTGATTCTGAATATGGTTCTGATATGATGATACCGGTTCACGTGATATGGTTGGTACCAACATGATATGATATGAGTGCACCTACTTTGGAAACAAAGTGGTCTTTTATGTGTTCTTTCCTATATGCACACTCAGGGCTCTAAGATTTAAAAAGTGGAAGTTTTACAACATGATACTGCCTGGTTTGGCTACCAGGAATAGCACAACCCTACCACCGCCCGGGGGGGGGGGGGGGCGTTAAAAATGGTATGTGATATGATACGATACGATATGATATAATAAGATGAAGATGTACAGTTATATTATGTCAAAGCGATTTTGAATATGAAAATAGTTGCAAGTCGCTCTGATTTTTCTGATAACAAGTTTTGAGATGTGCATATGAAAATGAAATGTTTTATTTCTACATACCAAACTTTCTAAAAATGGCTCATGTTTACATACTAGTATATGTTCTATGCTTACTGAGTTGTTGATAACTCACCCCTTATCTTCATATATTTTCAGATGACATTTATTACCCAGCTGGGGGCCAGGAATAGAAATTAGAGCTTGGCTAGATGTGGATAGAAGGTCGAGTACCTAAGAGTACCATTGTTAGTAGAAGGATTTAACTTGAGTATTTGAAGCACTTTATGTTGTTTGGACCTATTGAGACCTAAACATGTATCGTTTTATTTCGTTGAGATTATTGGGAGATTGTGGACCCCCCTTTGGTTTCTGTAATGATGACTTATAGAGTTTGTATTATGGTTATTTAGAAAATATGAGATTGTGTACTATTTATGAAGTCCTTAGAGTTTTAAATGCTTGGAGAGACAGGTTTGTAAGTGACAGGTAGTAATTCTCCGACCCTTCAGGGTACGGAGTGTTACAGCTTACTTCCCCTTCCTTACTGGTTGCTTAGATTACGAAGGAGAAATACTTTAGAGGGGTTAGCTTGAATGATGCAAAATTAGGGTGTAATCCTTCATCCATATGGAGGAGTTTGTGGTCTGTCATTGACCTTGTCAAAGATGGGATGTTATGGAGGGTTGGGGATGGTAGGCAAATTAGTGTCTGGCACGATAGATGGCTCCCATGTCCTAGTTCATACAAGGTGCAATCTCCTCAAACTACTTTGCCTCTTGATGCTAAAGTTAACTTCCTGATTGATGTTGAGACTGGGTGTTGGAAGTGAGAACTTATTTTCGAGTCTTTCAATGTAATGGATGCAGAGCAGATATGCAAGTTACCCCTTAGCAGGTGGGGCATGGAGGACAGGATGGTATGGGGGCCGACAAAGAATGGCAGAGATTTTCGGTTAAATCTGCATATTTTCTTGAAAGAGAAAGAATTAGGAGGAATATGGGGGAAGGGTTAGGGAAGGATAAGGTGGAGGGGATGTGGAGGCAAATATGGAATCTGGATGTGCAAGGTGTTGTGAAGTTGTTCTTGTGGAAAGTGGGTCATAAGCACTTACCCACTAAGGCCAATCTCTTTAAAAGGAAAGTCTCTGGTTTGAATTTGTGTCCTATCTGTGAGAGGGGGATTGAAACAGCACTACATGTGTAACGCCCCGGTCCCACAGGGATCGAAGAGTTACTCCCTATAACTTAAAACTCACAATTTATCAATATATTTATAGACTCCAAAATATAAAGTCATCAAAAATCAACCTTAGCTCATTTTATTTTAATGCAAAGTCTAGCATAGGAACTCTGCTTACCTGTATTTCTTAGTTTTTTTTCAAACTTTTCCTAAAAAATGTCGAACAATAATTGATCACCACCTATAACATAATAACACATTTTTTAAAAAATTTCCAATCGAATACATATTTCAACATTTAAGCCTAAGATGCTAAAATGACCTATTTTATTTTTCCTCAAAACCTAAAATTTTCATAATTCCCAAAATACCATCATTTCCCAAAACCATCACTATCCACTTAATCGAATTTGTACTGAATAAGAATTTAATCGAGCAAATATTAAGATAATTATAGAACTCAATAAAAATTAACATTCAAAATATCTAAAATACGAACAACATTTTATAAATAAATAGAATACATTAGCTACTAAAATTTCCATAAAATAAGTCATGAAAAACTCCTCTCTTAAGAAAAATAGGTTTACTTCCTTTAATTACCAATATTATCAAAATACAAATATAATATTTAATGAGACTTAAAGCAAAACCCATTTAAACATAAACCCAAAAAACAAACCTCTCACTCGAAAACATTAGGTTAAAACTAGGAATGAAACGCCCCAAACTCGGGTGACATGTAGAATTACTACCTGTAACACCCCCTTCCCGTAGGCTAGGAGTGCCACGTATTTTCCATAAAAATAATCCGGTAATAGATCCCATAATTTCATAATTGAAAAACTGAACTTTTATTATGCGGAAAAATCTCTAATAAAACTGTCTTCCAAAACATTAAATGAAATAAACTGAAATAAATTCATGTCATAAAAACATGTTTTATTTTAGAAAGTCTGAACTAAAAAATAAATGCTCCTTCTACTCCTGGCCTGCCTGCTCGTAATCATCATCTTCACCTGGGTGGTTAAAAACATGAAAACAAACTAAAATGAGTCGATGACTCAGTAAGAAATCTATCACAACGTAAACGTAATAAACATAAGATTTTCATAACAACTTTCATGCTGAGCTTAAAAATTTATGACTGTTCATATTGATGTTTATGCTATGTATGACTGTTTTAATTGAATTAACTGACTGATCTGACTGATTTAACTGATTTATCTGACTGGCCAACACACTTAACCCTGTGTGCAATGTTGTGCACCGATCCCACATCCCGCTGCAGCAAGGGGAACCGCTGATAGTATTCTAGCATACTATGGTGGACCACGACTAAGTTCATGGCTTGCACACCACCCTGAACTGAACTGAACTGCATTGGTACCATGCATCTGAATGGCCATCTTATTAACTGATCTGATATTATCTTACACTTGAATTTAAGATGGCTTACGTGTCTTATACACATGAGATGCATGACATACTACATACATAATCATAAATTCTGAATTTAAACATGATGCGGAATGACATGGTCGTATGCTATGCTAGATGACATGCTTGCATATGACAAGAGCAGCTCATAAATAGTGGCTATCAATGAACTGGCTTGGATAATACATACATATAAGCTAACTGTGATGATCCAAATTTATGATCAAATTTACTTACCTCGATGCGTTTCTTCTTGAATAATACTTCGTAACTTGAGACCTATATTCAATAAATAACTATCACTAAATTGTTTGGAAATAAATAAATGCTAATATCTTACTTAACTAATTTCGGAATTCTAAAATATAGTCAAACCAATATTTGTTTAACACTAAAATCAATAATTCATAGTATTTAAATTACTTAAAATACTAATTTATAATTTAGTAGAAATACTCGAGCTATTTTAAAATAATTCACAAAAAACTTAAATTCTTAAACTAAGTTTCATTTCTCAACATAATTATTAAATCTTATAAGAAACTTAACAAATTCCACTAAATTCTTTACATAGAAATTTTATTAAAATCTTACTAAATTGACAAAGGAAATTTAACTCAAATATTAGACTTAACATTATACTTTAAAATATATTTACAATTCTTTAAACATTTTTATTAAAATGTACCTTTAACTAAATATATTTATTTAATAAACTCAACTAGTAATATTAAACTCAATATAAATCACTAAAACAATTATTGAAATAAAATAAGATCAAGTCTATCTTAAAATATAAGTTCAATTAAACATCATTATAATCTGTAAAAAGGTTAAAAACTCTGGCCCATAATAATAATAATACTACAAGAGCCCAATCAAAAGAATCACACGTACGCACAAGGCCCAGGGCCCAAAGCCCATCAAAACTTACGGGTTCATTCGGATTCATTCAAGAATCCGAAAACACGGCAACAAAGGAAAAAAAAACAGAGAGCTGAGAGAGAGGGAGAGGGTCTGTGATGGTGGCTCACCGAGGGAGGGCTGAGGCGATGGCGGCGATGGCGGCGATGGTGGCTAGGAGTGACCGGCGGCACGACTGGGGGTTCCTATGGTGGTGCGGCACCGAGTGAGAGAAAGAGAGAGAGAGTTTAGAGAGAGAGAGAGATGTTTACCGAGAGGAAAAGAGGGAGGTGAGGGTGGCGGACGGCAGTGGGCTGTCGGAAAAGGAGTAGGTGCCACGGGGGAGAGCTGGTCGGCGGCTTCTGTGGTGGCTGGTCGGTGGTTCGACGTCCCTCTAGGTGGCTACCGTTGAAGCGAAACAGAGGCTTCGGCCTTCACGTCCGTGGCTGCTGCGGTGTGTCTTCGCGGCTGGGGATGGTCCGGTGTCTTCTAAGGTGGCTGATGGTGGCATCGGCGTGTTCTGAGCAGCATGGAGTCGCCGTGGTTGGTGGTGGTTCGCGGCACGAAATATTGGGTGCTCTGTTTCGTGAGAGAAAAACAGAGTCATTCTTTTCTGTCATACCGTGCGACGGTGGTTTCCGTTTTGGTCTAACGAGGTCGACGGCACTACAGGTAGCAGGGCTGAGCATGGGCTGGGCAAGGCTCGAAGTGGTTCTTGGTTTGCGGCGTGAGGTTTTCTTCATGCAGAAGATCTAGCGTATAAACATATATATATATAAATAGGTGGTAGAGAACACCCTAAAAATAAAACCCTAGGGATAGAGACGTGCATGCATGGGAGTGGAGACGTGCGGGGCGGAGAGGAGGGAAAACGTGGAACTTAAAATATGAGAGTAGTTAACCTAATAACAATAAAATCTTAAATAGTAATAATAATCATAATACGATAATAATTCTATTAAAAAATTACACTTTATTAATAATATAAAAATTTGATAAAATAATAATAATAATAATAACAAATATAATAAATTTATAGTTATATGAAAAAATTTACATAAAACTTATCTTATATCCTAATCTTAGGATCGGGTTGTTACACTACCTGTCACTCAAAAACATGTTTCCCAACACAACTAAAATAAATCTCCAAAAACTTTATTAGCAAAACTCAATCTCATGTATTCTAAATAACCACCTTGAAAACTCCACAAAGTTATAACCGCAGCAAAAATAAACTAAGCAGTCCACAATCTCCCGGTAGTCATAACAAACCAAATTAATAATTTCATAAGTCTTACTAAACCCAAGATATAATTAAATTGAAGAGACATTAAAACTAAAGGACATCAGAATTCCTTCTTCTAACATCCTCTCTTCAGCTGAATCATGCTCACCACTCTAATCCAAGTCCTCCGTTGGACTCTCCACATCATCTGAAAAATATTATGAAGATAGGGGTGAGTTATCAACAACTCAGTAAGCAGAGGACATATGCTAATGTGCAAACACGAGCATTTACAAAGTATAGCATGTAGAACATAATATTTTCTAGAGTTATCATGTAGAACAGAACATGTTTTCAAAAGTAATAGAGTAATGGTTTTAAGACAAGTAAAAAATCAAAGTACTTTGGCATAATATAAACTGAGCATCATCATCACATCAAAACAAAACATCTCACAGTGCAGAGACCAAGTTTCACCCCCATGGTAGGGTTGTGATAAACCCGATGGCCAAACCGGCTAGAAACAGAGGTGAAATCTTTCCCTTATTCTTCTCAGAGCCCCGAGTGTGCACATAGGAAAGACCACAATAAACCACTTTGTTTCCAAAGTGGGTGCACCCAGATACAAAGAAGTTGGTACCAACCTAAACAGAGTAGAGCATAACAGAGCATAGTAGTGACAGAGTCAAATACAAAATCAGTACACCAGGCCAAAGGTTTTCAGATGCCATATCAAAATAAAACAGAGTACCAAAACATAATCAGATCCATCTCACATGCTGAAAACAAAATTCGGAGCAAATTTTTAAATCAACGCAAAAATTTTCAAATTCTCAATATCGCTCTTTTTCATATTTCAGAAACAGCATGACAAAATTTAGCTCATGTCTATACAATGCATGTCAGAAATTATTTTTTCCTTTTTTTCCACACAAATTTCATGAGTATTGCAAATAAGCGACCGACGTTGGTTTTGGTTTACCAAGTTCTCATTTCATCACAAAATATGCAAAGTTTTCAGAAATTCGACCTCAGTCTTAATAACTCGTATAAAGCCTACCATAGGAACCCCGTTTACCTGACTCCTACAGAGTATTATCTATGCCTTGAAAACAACCTCTAATGATTTCGTCACCTATTAATAGAACAAAAAAATACACTAAGTGTTAAAAGGCCATTGATGCAACCTCAATCCAAAATAATTAAAATTCATGATTCCAACCCTCAATTCAGCAAAAATAACACCACTCAAACAACCAAATACTAAACTGTACAGCTCATACTTCAGTCCAAAATACCGTATTTCAATTTCAAAAATGACCAATACGTCCACCAAACCATAACCAAACACCTCGTCACACACAACTAGCCATAAGAACAGTCTTGACTGTCAATATCAACTCAGACCTCAACTTATAACCCACAAGAAAAACACGTCAATCCAATTGTCTATATAAACACTCATAACAGCCATCAACAGCATCGAACAATTTCAAAACTCCTCCCACACAACCACGTAAAACCCATCAACCACCCTTTACAATCCTTCTTCAACAACAAAACACCATCAGATTACAGAGTCCTCAAATTTGATTATAAACAACAGAAATTTTCCAACGATCATAACATTAAACGCCACTAATTTACACCATGAAAAAGGAATGTAAAGCAGCACTCGGTTTCCTTATCTGTTCGACAGAGTTCAGCTTCAACACCACGGCAAGGAGATTAACCACTTCGCAAAAGGAAGAGAACAAAAGAGAAATGGAAGAGAGAGAGCATCTACTGAGGGAGATCAGAGTGGGGAAAACACAGCAGTACCCCTGGAAAATTTAAAGCTGGAAATGCATGAGACAGAGAAAAATAAGAGGGAAGGCATCGACTTGAGAGAGAAAGTGAGAGATACCTGAAGACGAGGACATTGCGCAAGAGGGAGAGACGAGCCGCGTCTGAAGAGAGAACACCAACTGTAGAAATAGAGGGACGCGAGAGAGAGAAGCATAGTGATCTGCGGCAATGGAGGGATGCGATAGAGTGAGAACCGATTTTGAGGGAAAGGAAAATGGAGGAGATTTAGGGCATAAAACTAGGATTCACAAACAACCCAAACAAAAAGAAGAGGAAAATCGAGAAGGGAAATGGGTAACGTGTGAGAGAGAAACATCTGGAAACGAAAACAAAAGCAAAGAAACCGAAAGAGAAAAAGGGGGAGATGCAGTCAGGAAGGAATCTGATGAAGGAGAAAACACTTACCCAAAACGGCGCCGTTTCAATGCTCTCCAAAAAAAGGCTGGGCCTTGCTCACTATCCGGGCCTCACATACACTGGGCTTTACAGGGAACTTTCCATATGTATATATATATTAGGTCAAAACTAGTAAGTACCCAACCTAGGTTAAAACTTTACATAGAATAAGGAGTTTGATGGAATTTGAGGTTTTAGATTCGATTGGCTAATTTTTGTGCTATGGGACATGACTAGGATATGATTTGAGGTTTAGATTTTGAAGTTGACATAAGTTTGACCGAAAACTGATGTTGAGGTTTTGTAGACTATTTCATATAAGGTTTTAGGTATCTGTGGGTTTGGGAAGAAATTTCAGATTTGAGGTGTAGAATTTTAAAGAATAAGAGATGATTATGTGGGTAGTTAAGGTTTTAGATTTTGCAACACTTTATGATTGAGTTTTGAGATTTTGAAGTTTAGGGATTTTAGATCCAACAAGCTTAATTTGTGGAATATAGGAGATAATATTTATAAAGATTAATTTAAGGTTTAGATTTTTGAGGTTTAGATTCTAAGACGTAAGACAGTTTAGAGCGATGTCGGGTTTATAATTATTGAAGGTAAGAAAGACTATATGAGTTGGTTAAAGAAATGGCTAAGAATGGTTAAAACAAGTTCAAGATTTTATTGATTCTGCATTCTAAAAGAAAATATTTTGATCTACATTCTGAACTTTGTAAATGCTCATGTTTACACACTAGTATATGTCTTCTGCTTACTGAGTTGTTGATAACTCACTCCTTATCTCCAATTATTTTTCAGATAATTTTTATGGTTCAGCTGGAGAACAAGAGTATGAAGTTTTAGCAAGGTGTGATGATCATAGTGGAATAATTGTCTGAGGGTACAAGTGCTTATTTGAGAGTCGTAGTTAGTAAAATGATTTATTTTCGGTTATTTTGATTTGATGAGTTAAGGATATTTTCAAGTTTTTGGAGAGTTTTTAATTTATGTTATTAAGAATTTCTTTATTGTCCTTAAGAGGGAACATAGATATTTGGGTTGAGTAAATGAATTAATATTTTTGTGGAGTTTTCTGAATTATATAGTTGTGTTATTGAAGTTGATATTAAGTATTAAGAGCTAAATCTCCGGACCTTCGGGATCGGAACGTTACAACATGTGATCTGGGGATGCCCCGCAGCTTCAGATGTATGGGCAGAGGATGAAAGTCCTGTAAGGAAATGGAGTAATGTAGCACTTTGAGAGTTATGGGCCACCATGTTTTTGAAGTTAAGGATAGAAGTGGTGGAATTAATGGCTTACACCATACGGATGTTGTGGCTCAGGAGAAACCTGTGGTTATTTGAAGACCAGTTTGATGAACCAAAAAAAGTTTTTCATTCTCTAAGCTAGCTTGGGCAGAATTTAAGGATGCCAATCTGGTCCAACAGAGAGGAATGGGAACTAGAGCCATGAGCAGAGAAAATGCTAAATGGGAAAAGCCTGAGGTGAGGAGGGTGAACGCAAATTGGGATGCTGTGGTGGAGGCTTCTAATAGAAGAGTGGGGATTGGTGTGGTGGTGAGGGATGATCAAGGGGAGATGCTAGCCTGTCTGTGCTTGGCTGTTGAGAATCAAGAGGGGGCTTGTGTAGCAGAAGCTATGGCTGCTAGAAGAGCTGCTATATTGTGCTTGGAACTGGGGCTTGAAAGAGTAATACTGGAGGGGGACTCTCAAGTTGTTGTGAAGGACCTGTGCAGTAGTGAGGAGGTGCTAACAGATTATGGGGTGTTCATAGAAGATACAAAAAAAATTCTTAAAAGCAAGACTGATTGGTCTACAAGATTCGTTTATAGAGAAGCTAACAGAGTAGCTGATATACTTGCAAAACTAGCTTTGTCTAGTATAGAAGAGAGGGTGTGGATATATAGAAGAAGGCCCTAGACAAATTACAAATACTGTACTTAGTGAGAAATATTGTATTGATTGAACTTGGGTTTTTAGAGTTATTCAATACAGAATTACACAGTTATCTTCAAAAAAACATGAAGACATGATGATGTGGAATGCATACGTGGTGAGCGAGAAGTAGTTTCTCTATATATAGCCCATTACTCTAATATTGTTGAACACTGGCATATTAAAAGATGTGCATTCATTTCATTTCCGTAGTCCGGAAATTAGCCCTTTAATTTGTGCTTTATGATATGAGTGCATTCTAATTTAGCTTGGATTTCTGTTGTATCAGGTTATCTCTTCCTCTCATTCTAAGATTTATTTCATTAAATTCTTTGTTTTTTTATGTACATCGATCCATGTTCTAGCTCCTCTGATCATGATCTATATAGTGAGGATATAGATATCTTGTGTCTATCAGCAGGTACGTAGTTAATTGAGAATAACAACTCGATATATAGATGGCATGCAGGAGAATCAGCAAGTTTTGATGATCATCATGAACTCGATATTGCAAATTCTTCATTCATAAAAAATCATGAACATGGAAGTAAAAAGTTGTCTGAAGAAATCGCAGGTATGTTAGACAGCTTAAAGCCATTCCAAGAATCACCTGGATATTGTATCTACAAGGTTTCGGATCCCGTTCGCCAATCGAACGAACAAGCTTATACTCCTCAGGAAATATCATTTGGGTCATTTCATCGTAATAATCCAAAATTGCAGTCCATGGAAGAGTTTAAATTGAGATATCTCAAGAGTTTCAGAGACCGAGCCAAAATAAACTTCGAAGATTTAGTAAGCGCTATAAAAGGTGCATAAGAAAGTGCTCGGGAATATTATTCAGAACCTATAACACAGCTTGGCAGTTCGTGAAAATGATCCTGGTTGATGCCATCTTCATTATCGAGTTTTTCTTGAAAAACTAGTCGAAAATCTGGACCAAGTACGACCGTAGAATATTAACTCCGTGGCTGAGTAGTAGGGTGCAGTTGGACTTGATATTACTTGAAAATCAGCTTCCTTTCTTTATTATTGAGAAAATATATGACATTGCATTTCCATCTATCTCAATATACCCCCCCTTTCATTGAGCTTAGCTTTCAGCAGTTTGATTATTTTAACGTTCAAGGATACAAGCCTGATGATTTTCAGTCGAGGGGAATAATAATATTGCACTTGATCACTGACTTGCTTAGAAACTTTTGCTTGCCTCCTTTCGGAAGGCAACCGCGAAGAAGTGTTGGAATAATAAAGGAAATGCACAGTGCAACCCAGCTGGCTGAGATAGGATTGAAGTTTAAGAAGATCACAAGCAATATTTGCTCACCGCTTGAACTAAAATATGCAGACGGAGTGCTAGAAATCCCATGCTTTCAGTTAGACATTACCATGTAAGAGTTCTATTTGAACTCTATGTCTCACTCACCCATATCTGATAGAGTTTTAAATAGTTGTTAGAGTTATAATGGGATTGAAACTCCTAAGAGATAAGATTAACTCTTGATCTCTAATTATAGTCAAACTCAAAGACTTAGATTTCATGATGGCCAGAAATCTATAAATAGTACTGAGGGGTTAAAGGGTTCTCACCTACAACATTAGAGTGCCTTTAGCCATCGGGAGATACTAGTGAGGCCAAGTTGCTAGGGTGATCCTTCTCTCATAGCCAGATTCATTTCTTCATCAAGCAGATGGAGAAAGGTACGTCTTTTACTATTATTGTGGATCATACAAAATCAAAGATCCATTTATTAATATTCATGTTAAAATATTTAACAATACAAGCAATATTTGCTCACCGCTTGAACTAAAATATGCAGACGGAGTGCTAGAAATCCCATGCTTTCAGTTAGACATCACCACGGAGATTTATGCTCGAAACCTCGTCGCCTTGGAGGAATGGCACTTTCCTGAAGATGCATATATTACTGATTACTATATCCTGTTAAGTTTCCTTATCAAAACAGGTGAAGACATGGATTTACTTGTACGGGAGCAGATCATCGCTAATTGGCTAGATGGCGTCGTGGCAACTTCCATGATCAACAAGCTATCTGAAAATAGATTCTATTCACAAATGAACACTCATTATCAAAACATGGCTCAAAAGTTGAACCGATTCTATACAGCCCGCGTGAGTACGACTTATCACACTACAACACAATTGCTTTTTAGTGATGGTTGGGAAATTGTGACAGTCCCTAGACCTTCACTAAAAGGCATTTTCTGTGACAGTTTCTGAAAACCGTCACTAAACATAGAATGAGATTTTTTTACATTCCAACGTATGGGAAATATACGTTCGAACGTCACATATACGTTCGAACATTATGTCTGTTTACGTTCGAACGTAAAATGTTGTGGCGCAACCGTTCGAACGTTATTAATTAACGTTCGAACGTAAAATGTTTGCGCCAATGTTCGAACGTTAAGTAATAACATTCGAACGTTCATCGTAAATTTAAATTAAATGACTTTAATTTAAAAATTATGTGGTTTTTATTGTGCATAATTTGTGAACAAGTCTAAAAAATTGAATTGTATATATTTATATATACACAATTTGTAATATATAAATATATATTTATGTTTATATATATTTGAAATGCAGTGATTTAGTATTAAAGTTAGAAAATATAACATCAAAGAAGATTAAAATTTGAAATTAAAAAATGATAGAAATATTCAATAATATTTTTCGTTACAAATATTAAAAATAAAATACAAAATTTGATAGAATGTAGTAAACAACAGTCAGATGATAACGTTATCCGCAAAAGTCGAACTCCGTACCTCCTCAGTCAAGGTATCAACCTTGTCGTTGATGATAGTTACACGATGGGTGAGTTCGGCAACAGACGCCGATATAGCCTCGAGCGATCGATCGATCTTATGATCGATATGCGCAGTCAGCTGTGAGATGACCGCATCAACCCAAGCAGGCCGCACATCTCCTGCAGATGTACACGGCGTATGCTGACTACTACTCCCGACATGACCTGGCTCAGGCTGCGTCGGAGGAACTAGATCCTTTACAGGGGGTGGCTAACGTCCCCTCGCCTGTCCAATGCTACGTCGATGCGTGGTCATGTCGAGGGGGCTCATCTGATCTTTGACCCGCTCCTCTGGCTGGGTCGGCACTCCCCGTGCAAGTAATAGTCGGTTGATTAGAACACTATATGGGAGATTATCCGTGGAGACGATGCTCGCCTCGTAACGGATCCTCTCAAAGATGTGCAATGGCAAATCTATAGGATCTCCACGTGCCACTCGTATCAAAAATTGTGCCCGAAGTAGACTAATTGTGGTTTTATGAGCCACAGGATCGACATTTGTTGCAACAATAAGGTGCAACATGCGGAAGAAATGCAGCAGATGGTTCTGGTTGAAGGCGTTCTTCCGCTCGATCTGCATGCGGTCCCTCCCAGTGAGGATGTAGAAATCCTCATCTCGGTCATCATCCCGAGCCTCGACGCCAGTATCCTCAGCCTCTGACTGGCCTGCATCTTTGGCTGATGCTGGCTCAAATGGGCGGCCAGTAGATGATGTAGAAGTGCCTACATCCTCACAGGGTGTTGAGTGTGCAAATGTCTCAACTCCTTGACGAATCCTGAGGTGCTCACCAATGACATCTGGTGATACCTCAATGGAAACACCACGTACAATCACGGTGTGAGAGGATGCATCCTGAGGCATGTCACACATCCCCATATAGAATTCTTGAACCATTGAGGGGTATACCTTCCCCCTCAATGTGCAGATATTTCCCCAGCCTCTACTGAGGAAAACATCTCTTAGGTTCATCTGCTGCAACAGAGTTCGTCGAACTCATTAATCAGGACCTCTCGCTCTACCATAACAGTACGAGCTTCGATACGAGCAGTGTCCGACGTGGCTCCTTCCCTCCCTCGTTTCCTAGTATGCAGTGGAAGAGCCATATCCTGAAAATAGAAAAGGAAAAAAAAATTATTTACATTAATGCATTTTTTTGTATTAATTTTAAGCTGCTCTGCATTAACGTTTGAACATATCAAAATAAACGTTTGAACGTTAAAGATAAAACGTTCAGACGTTTATTTATACGTTCGCACGTAAAATAATGTAAATAAATTTACGTTCGAACATAAAACATATACATTCAAATGTAAAACATAGACGTTCGAACATAAGCAGTAAATAAATATTGGCTGACGTACGTTCGGACGTTTATGTTATACGTTCGAACGTATTTGTTTTACGTGTGAACGTAAATATGAAAGTCCGAACGTCGAAGCATGAATAAAGTAGAAAATCACTACGTTCGGATGTTATAATTAAACGTCTGACCGTATGTGATTTACGTGCGAAATTAAATATTCAAGTTCGAACGTATGTCGTTTAATAATATTTAAAAAGTAGTATGTCCAGACGTATACATTAAATGTTTAAACCGAAAATTGATGAATATGACGTCCGAATGTAAGACAATGAACGTTCGAACATAGAAGCCGTAACGGCTCTGTAATTTAAACATCGTACGTTCGAACGTCTTGGTGAAACGTTTGAACGTTACGACGCAGAATGGCTGAGTCGACTCAGCCATTATTCTCAAAAATTTCTCTACAAGGTTCTAAATGCAGAAATGTCACCGTAGAAATGAAATATACACTTCAAGAAACATTTCTACGGTGACTATTCGGCCAATGGCTGGCCGTGGTGGCCGGAAAATGGAGTTGAAAATCTGGCCACCACTTATTCGGTTTTAAACAAAACTCAATCCAAATCTCAATAAAATACATGTTATTTGAATAAAAGATGAATGCCTACCTTTTAGTGACGGTTGTGGCAGAGTTGACGGCGGTGGTGACGGAGGCGTGGCGTCGTGCAACGGAGTAGACGATGGATACATTTTGGAAATGTCGTTTCGACGTTTGGTTTTGGCCTTATATACGCAGAACGTTCAAACGTAATTATTAT
This sequence comes from Juglans nigra, assembly GCA_002916485.2. NCBI lineage: Eukaryota > Viridiplantae > Streptophyta > Magnoliopsida > Fagales > Juglandaceae > Juglans > Juglans nigra. The sequence continues at coordinate 27,228,786 of CM036140.1, forward strand.
TACGTTTGAACGTTTGTCAATTTAATTTCCAAAATATTATCTATAATATATTATATTATAAATGTTTATGTTATATATTAGGATGTTATATAATATTATTGACAATTAGATTAATTGGTTTTTTTGTGAGTGCTTGTTATATTTCTAAAGTTTAGCAATATGTTTATACATGTTGTTGTGATTTTATGCTTACTCTTGAAATAATTGTGATTATTGTTTGTGAATTTTGTGAATAGTTTATGAGTTTATAGTGTTCATTGATGAATTAATATGTGTATAAATATTGTTGTGAGAATATTGTGAATATTCTGTGATATGGATTTAAAATATTGTGATTATTGTCTTTGAATTTTTATTGAATATGTTTAACAAGAAAATTATAAGTTTATGATCATAATTTTAAGTAAAGATTAAAAACATTTAATATACAGATAATATGAAGTTTAATATATAACATGGAGTAAGTATATATAATATATTCATACTAATTTAGTTAGAATATAATTATTATTCAAATTATAAGTATAATATAAATTATGTCTTAAAAAAAATAAAAAATACAGGACCGACTAGCTAGCTAGCTTGGTGATCAAGTTGTAGTTGCGTACCTTCATTTGTTGCATTTGTGGCTATGAAGTTGGCCGTACGTATCTTCAGACATCAAGATAGGTGTCCAAAATACACATTCTGATTGTCTATATATATATATATACAATGTAGTATATAGCTATAAATATATAAAATGTAGTATATATATTATATTATAAGTTAGTATATAATAAAGAATTTAATAAGTAACAATTTAATATATATTATTTATTTATATATATGCTATAATTTATATACTATATTATTATGTTCTCATTTAAAGTATTATGCTATCATACTATACAATGTAGTATATAGTTATAGATATATAAAATGTAGTATATATATTATATTATAAATTAGTATATAATAAAGAATTTAATAAGTAACAATTTAATATATATTATTGATTTATATATATGGTATAGTTTATATACTATATTATTATGTTCTCATTTAAAGTATTATGCTATCATACTATACAATGTAGTATATAGTTATAGATATATAAAATGTAGTATATATATATTATATTATAAGTTAGTATATAATAAAGAATTTAATAAGTAACAATTTAATATATATTATTGATTTATATATATGGTATATTTCATATACTATATTATTATGTTCTCATTTAAAGTATTATGCTATCATACTATACAATGTAGTATATAGTTTTTATTTTTTTTTATTTTTATAAAACGGATCTCATACCATTCATTTAAAGAGGACATACAACTTTGACTTCAAACAATAAGTCAATTACAAACGTTAGTAGAATCTCAGTACACTATTGTGACTGACATGGTCTAGTCCAGACGGCTTATCTCTACAGACCGAAGTCTAAGAGATAGCACAACTCTGATCCCTATAGAGTTCACAGTAACCAAACATAAAACTCCATACCCAACTAGACTGAGTATGGAGAAACCAAACCCCAACATCACCGACTAAGCGGGACAACACCCTTTGGACCTAAGTCTGAAGGGACAATTGCTTTTGGGTTTTTTTTGTTTTCTTGAAAATAAAGACAAGGCATAAATAAATTACATTGAGAAAACACTGTAAAAAGGGAAAAACAGTGCACAAAAACGCCTCAGAAGGGAAAACCGACAGTCGATCTTGGAAGATCCAGAGTCGCCGGTTCAGGAGCAGCCGCACGTTGCAACAACAGAGAGCTCCTTGGTGGCGCGTGAAGGACATGCGCCGACGAGCTCGGAATTTTCGTCCCGCTCGTGCAGGCTACGCTCCACTCCGGTTGGGGCCGTGTTCGGTGGACGTGTAGATCGGCTGCTCGGCAACCTCCTGGTGGGGCGCGTGTTGACTATAGGGACCCGAAAGATCACAAACAGCGATTCTCCCTTTGTTAGGCCTGGATAAACAAAAAACTAAAAACAAATACAAAAAAACCAGAAGGGAGAGGGAAGAGTGAGGGGGGAAGGAGCCGAAGCCCCCACCCCCTCGAGCCGGTCAGAAAGTTTTAGAGAGAGCGGGAGTTTTTGAGAGAGCGTCCGAGAGCTTTTCCAACGTAGTATATAGTTATAGATATATAAAATGTAGTATATATATTATATTATAAGTTAGTATATAATAAAGAATTTAATAAGTAACAATTTAATATATATTATTGATTTATATATATGGTATAGTTTATATACTATATTATTATGTTCTCATTTAAAGTATTATGCTATCATACTATACAACGTAGTATATAGTTATAGATATATAAAATGTAGTATATATATTATATTATAAGTTAGTATATAATAAAGAATTTAATAAGTAACAATTTAATATATATTATTGATTTATATATATGGTATAGCTTATATACTATATTATTATGTTCTCATTTAAAGTATTATACTATCATACTATATAATGTAGTATATAGTTATAGATATATAAAATGTAGTATATATATTATATTATAAGTTAGTATAGTAGGAATCGTACGTTCGAACGTTTTAAGTTAACGTTCGAACGTTAAACTAAGAGGCGGGAAATTTCCCACTCGATTAAGGTATCTGTGTGATTATTCAGACGTTCAGATGTTTATACTATACGTTCGAACGTTATTTGATGAAAATCACTAGAAAATTATGTACATCCAAACGCCAAATCTGTTAACGTCCAAACGTTAGTTAAATTAGTACGGGAAATTTCCCGCTCAAATATGGTAACACTTTGATGAAATGTACGTTCGGACGTTTAAGTTAAATGTTTGAATGTTCATCTGTAAATCTACGAACGTTCGAACGAAAAATTGTGATACATTCGAACATATATGAGGAAAGTGCGGGAACTTTCCCGCTAGATTTTATGTTATATCATAAGAAGGGTACGTTCAAACGTGTATTGTAAACGTCCGAATGTTCTGGGCGGGAATAATTTTAGAATATAACGTTCAGACATACAACTTAGACGTTCGAACGTTTAAACTAATAATTTTAGAACTTAATCAGTACGCGCACGGGAGGAAGCGGATCATTTCTTCTTCTCCCGTGCGCGCAACAGAGAGAGAGAGAGTTTAAAGTTGTTTCGGCCTGAGGCTCCTGCAGGAGAGAGAGAGAGAGAGAGAGAGAGGGTTAGAGTGAGAGAGAGTTAAGTTAGAGAGTGAGAGAGAGTTGAGTTTTGGTAAGAAAAAATTTTGATTTCTTGTCTTTTTTTGATTTTATGATATTTATATTGTGTTTTTGTTATAGAATATTTCTAATAAATTAGTGTTGTATTTTTTTGAAGGATTTATTGTTTTGGGAAGTTGGAAGATTTTGATGTGTAAGAGGATATTGTGAATGCTAGGTATATTTCTAAACTTTATCAATATGTTGTTGTGATTTTATGCTTACTCTTGAATATTGTGATTATTGTTTGTATGGTTTGTAAATAGTTTGTGAGTTATTGTAAATATGTTGTGATATGGATTTGAAATATTGTGTTTATTATTTGTGAATGACGTTTTGAAGAAACATTATTAGAAATATATTGTCATTAGGCTTTGTTAATACATGTTTATTGCTTACTCAAGTTTAGGAATATGTTAATACATGTGGCATATTATTTTGTGAATATATTGTGAGTTATTGGGAATATATTGTGATATGGACTTGAAATATTTAAATTATTATTTGTGAATGACGTTTGAATATGTTTATATTGTTACAAATATATTGTCCTTAAGCTTTGTTAATACATGTTTATTGCTTACTCAAGTTATAGAATATGTTAATACATGTGGCATGTTATTTTATGCTTACAATTGAAATATTGTGATTATTGTTTGTATAGTTTGTAAATAGTTTGTGAGTTATTGTGAATATGTTGTGATATGGATTTGAAATATTGTGATAATAATATTTCAAATTAAGTAATAACAAATAAAATTAACTCTTTAAGAATTATAATAATATATTATAACCTTTGAAATTTAAGTATAACAATTAAAATTATACTTTAAGAATGATAATAATTAAAATTATAATATAACATTTAAAATACTCTTCAATAAAAAAGTTTTGAACCTACTAAATAAGTAGAGTTGGAATATGTAAATATACTTATTTATTATAAATTAAAGAGAAAGAAAATAAGGATGAAATAGATGCTTATATAAAAATTATATACTTATTGTCTATAATAAATAAATAACTCACTCAATTAAGTATAACAATTAAGATTATAATTGTGGAATGATAATAATTAAAATTATATAATAACCTTTAAAATTATATATAACAATTATAATCTCTAAATTTTAGTCTAATTGCTTGACTATCGTAGTCTCTCCGGCCTTGACTACTCTCCTCCGGTCTTGACATACACTAATTGAGAGTTGTCAGGACTGGAGAGTCTATGACAGTTAAGCAATTAGATTAACCTTTGAGCATAAGTATGATAATTAAAATTCAACTTTACGAATAGTAATAATTAAAATGTGATAATAATATTTGAAATTAAGTATAACAATTAAAATAAATCTTTACGAATTATAATAATTAAAATTATAGTATAACCTTTGAAATTAAGTATAACAATTAAAATTATACTTTAAGAATGATGATCTTGTACACAACGAGGGAATATTATCTTGAAGAATTGTTGGAATTTCAATTTTTTTGCTTGACTGTCATAGTCTCTTCGGCCTTGAGAGTTGTCAAGGTCGGACAGTTTGTGACGGTTAAGTAATTAGACTAAAATTTAAACATTTCTTCAAGATAATTCTCCCTCGTTGTGTACAAGACACGAAACTTAGGGTCACATAATCTTCCATCTCTCTTTAGTTTAACAATATAACACTACTTGAAGGTGACATTGTTAATTTAAACAACATGGAGATATTGTTTGTATGATTTTTTAATAGATGCGTGTGACATTGCATAAATACCCTTAGACCCGTTTGGGAATTAGTGTACATTTATGTGTCCACTGATTCCTGAATTGTCCAGTGTGGACAGTTTGGGATTATATTATCTGTATTGCACATTTTTGTTACTCGTTACTTTCCACGTTTAATATGAAGTTTCGATGTCTTCTTCTACTATTCTTCGGGTATACTATTCGTAGGGTCACAATCCCGATATTTGAACATGTATACTTGGAGAACTATGGGGAGGTGCTGCCGAAATTTCTACTAACGTGGAAATTAGTAGAGTGACGAGATTTGTGCAATATGGAGAATATAATCTCTAATGGGATAGGACCAACTACCTTATCAAAAAAGCAATGAGAATTGGAGCATGACATGCATGTGAATTTTCAATGTACGTGTTATTAATATATATATGTTTTTAAAAATAGACAAAAATTGGATGCGTCTGGACGATAGACTTGGAAAGGATTACGTACCCTATGCACGTGGAGTAAGAACCATCATTGATTTTGCACGGGCCTCTGCTGATAGTCCTGGTTACATTAAATGTCTATGTCGAGGGTGTAAAAATTTGTGTGCGATAGGATTGGATGAAGTAGAAAGTCATATATTTGTGAACGATATGGATCTGGGGTATACGCGATGGGTACTGCATGGTGAGCCGTATGAAGGGTCAGCAGATGTATTGGTTGATCATCACAATTATTTGCGGCACATGGATGATGATTATGAGCATGATGAGATAGAGGAGATGTTGGGTGACATTGGAGCTGGGATGTTTATGGATGAGGTTAACGACAATGCCTCAAGTGGTGGAGGGACTGATTGTGAAAATTTTCCTTCATTGTGGGAAGATGCAAAGCGCGAGCTTTACCCAGGTTGTACAAAACATTCCAAAATGTCGTTTATTGTGCGGTTGCTTTACATTAAATCATTGTGTGGGATGTCGACGAAAGCAATAAACGTGGTATTGGACTTATTTAACGAGGTGCTTCCCGAAGGGTCTGCATTGCCAAAGAACTTTTATGAAGCGAAACAGTTGAGAAAGGGATTAGGATTTGAGTACAAGTCCATACATGCATGCAAAAATGATTGTGTATTGTTCTGGAAGGAGAACGAGAAGAAACAAGCATGTCCTGTATGTGGAGAGTCGAGGTGGAAAGGTAAGAAAAACGTGCCGGTTAAGGTGTTGCAGTATTTTCCCTTGAAACCTAGGTTGCAAAGACTATATATGTGTAAGAAAACAGCTCATGATATGAGGTGGCACGAGAAGAAAAGAGTTAAGAATGACGCATATATGAGGCATCCAGCTGATTCACTTGCGTGGCAGTCTTTCGATAATCAGTATCCAGAGTTCGGGATAGAAGCTCGGAATGTGCACCTGGGACTCACAACCGATGGATTCAACCCTTTTGGGAATATGAGTACAAGTTATAGCACTTGGCCCGTGGTATTGATTCCGTACAATCTTCCACCATAGAGGTGCATGAAGGTGCCAAACTTTTTGTTAACTTTACTCATCCCTGGCCCTAGATCACCTGGGAATGATATTGACGTATTTATGAAGCAGGAACGAGTGCAGATTACGAAAATAGTGGAGATGAAGATGACACTCCGATTATTGAGGCATACAAGGAAGATGGAGAGGGTATTAACTTGTTTGTTGACCTCGGTGCACTCGAGTTGCTCCCCTTGTGTAGAGATGATGTCCCACCCATCCATCTCGACCTGTCTGTATTAAATGATCATTCAATTCAAGTAAGTGAGGAGGAAGAAGAAGAAGATGAGTCAGAATCCGGGCAGGAGGTGGATACGGACGATGAAGAAGAGGTGCATGATGATGATGAAGATGTTATTGATGGAGATTCTGAAACAAGCATGAAAAATTCATCTGAAGATGAAGAATAAAAGTACTAAATATTTTATTCATATAGGTGACTATAAAATATCTTGAATTTTCATAATTTCTTCTAATTAATTTTCTTTGATATAATTAATTATTTTCAAGAATGCCACCAAAACGACAACGAAGAAATGTGCCTCTGCCAAGTCCAAGTCCTGAATCCATTGAGGACTCCCCACTCGAGGAATCCGTTCCTGAAGATCAAGCTAACACAGAAGAGAACAACAGCCAGTCGACACCTACCAGTAAGGAAATATTGTCATTGATAATTATATATATAGTTAATATTGTTTTCTCAATAACTATATAATTATAATTATAGTATATCTATTATCATGTAGTTGATACATCTGCACGTCACGGTCGTGACTATACACGTGGAATCTCTCTTGAAAAAAATAGAAGGCACGGAAAACTGAAGATCACAATTCCTGATAATTCCACTAGAGGAGTGGATGATAGTGCAGCAGCGCTTTCCTCCTATATTAGCACAGTAGTTCGAGCTTATGCTCCATTTTATGTGCGCTCATGGCGAGATGTTCCGAATGAGATTAAGGAGCACATTCGAAGTCGTGTGCTGATGAGTTTACTTTTCAGTACATTTTTTTCACCTAGATTAGTATATTATATTTTTGACCTGATTCCCTTGTTTGGATGAATTCGACCTCGACTTTGGCCGTAGCAAAGATTTTAGAACCGTGAATTAGTTGATGGCTACACTATTCCAACGTCACAAAAGACGATATCATGACTACTTCAAGAAGTTTGAGACGTTGGAAGAGGCTGCGCAGTCTCCTTTTCAGCAAATGAAGTTAGATGATTGGAGAAAGTGTTGTGATATTTTCGCATCTCCAGATTATCAGGTATTTTACATTTATATCTTTTAATTATTTACATTCATATTCGTTCTATATATTATATGTATACATATTACAATTAATATTTTTAATATATTTTGTAGCACTTGAGTTCTACAAATGCACAGAATAGATCCGCTGACTGTCAACCACCGTGCCGGTTCAAGGTCATTCCACCGTCTTGTGAAAAAATGGTAATTAAAAAATTATAGAATTCATTTATTTTCCTGATATTCTTTCTGATAAGTACTAACATTATCTTTTTAAAATTGCTAATGTCGCTTTGTTAGAAACGTGATGATCCTGAAAACTTTTCCCTCATTCATGTCTATGCTGCTGCTCACACTAATGAGCATAGTGAGTGGATGGATCATGTCGCTGCAGATAATTATGTAAGCAGTGTTAATTTTGTTAAATAAATTATTTATATAACATTTTAATAGTTTATTTCTTATTTCTATTTCTTTTAATACATTACTAATTATTTACGATCATTACCTTTTAAATTGCAGAGAAAAATGATGGAGATGCAGTCGGCTTCTGAGGAATCCTCTCCAAGTGACATAGACATATTCACGTAAGTGCTCGGGCCGCAGTCTAGTATGGCAAGAGGTTTGGGACGATCTATCAAGCATAAATGTTCATCCTCTTCAACCTCATCAGCTTCATAAATTAATAATCTTACGGCAGATTTAGAAGCTGCACGGTGTGAGAATGAGTATATGAGGTCGAGACAACAAGAGTTAGAGTCTCTCTTAAAACGACTGTCTCATTTAGAGATGCGTTTGCAGGACCAACAGAGAGACCAGGAGAAAAGAATACGCAGTGAAGTGCAAGAGCAAGTGCAACGGGAGATAATGGTGCAAATGGAGCGTGTTATGAAGTTGCAACAGAATCCTCGTGGGTGAGGAAAAAAGAAGAAATCAATTTTATCAATATTTCTGGCTAGTTTTAATATCTAATTTTGTGCTTTTATAAGACATTGTTACTTGTTAATTGGGTATGTAATATGATACAATTGGTATTATGTTTTTAAATTTTATGAAATTAGTATTTCTGATTTGTACGTTCGAATGTAAATAAAAATCGTTCGAACGTTGGTTCACACTCTAACAAACGTTCGAATGTAAATATAATTGGATCGTTCGAACGTCAAACTATACGTTCAAACGTCCTCACACTAAAACAAACAAACCGTTCGAACGGTAAAGCGATTAACGTTCGAACAAAGAACTTGCATTCGAACGCTCCTTCTTTTACATTCGAAATAACGTCCGAACATTAAACGCGCTACGTTTGAACATTTACGTTTACGTTCGAACAAATATTCGAACGTTTATTGTAATTAACGTTCGGACGCATTAACATTCGAACGTAAATATGATACGTTCGAACGATAATCAACGAACGTCAAATTCTCTCATTCGAACGCCAATCGGTCGGGTTAACGTCTGAACGTTTAATTTTACGTCCGAATGTGATTTTCTGTGACAGTTCTCAACCGTCACAAAAAAAGGAACGTTCGAACGTTGTACCGAACGGAACACTTCCAACCGTCACTAAAAAAACTTTTGTGACGGTTGAACAGTAAACCGTCACCAAATTTTTTCTGTGACGCACTTTAGGTGACGGTCGTGGTGACGGTTTCAAACGGTCACCAAATATGTTTAGTGACGGTTTGCTATTTTTTTGTGACAGTTTCCTCTGTCACAACAGACACATTTTGTTGTAGTGTCATAAGTTTACGATGATTTTGAAACGTGATTATTTTTGCAACCCTTGGAGGGGTGCTGCCACCATAGGCGGTATTTTCAGCTTGTTGCTGCTCACTGTCACACAAACTGTATGTGCTCTCATCTCGGTGAAGGATTGGAAATGAAGATTTTGTAATTCTAAGGGTATTGGATTGCTTTCTGATAATTCACGTTATGCTCGTAATTAGTTCATTATGTTGTCGAACTGAAATCAAAATGTACATATTAGTAATAAATCTTTCGCTCTTGGATTCGAGCAAATCTTTATCTTAATTTTTTCATTTGCAATCATATTTAGTTGAGTGGTACATTTTAAATGGTTATCATTATATATGAGTGATGAGAAATATTAGTTCTACACTCAAATCTTATACAAGAAAATGTACACAAATCATATGTTAGATTGACTATTTTACAATATAAAAAAAAAAAATGTGATTGGACACTTCAACTCGCTCCACACAAATCCTACTGTTCGTACCTCTATTGTCTGATCTTAACAACAATTTCTTTCTTTTTTTCTTCTTGTTTTTAGACGAGTACTGCAATTTCCATTCACGCTAATTGTGGATAAAACTGATTTCTTTTTTTCTTTTTCCTTTTTATTTTCCTTTCGCTTTCTCCTTGCAATTTCAATCTGTTTCACTAGAGCACCATAACTAGGCACCAGAATTTTACCTTACCATACATGAAAATTTTCAAAAGGGCATTGCTACTATGTTGCCCCAGTTATACCGCTCACTCTATCCAATTGACACGGGACCACGTACGTGGTGTGTCTATAAATAAATAAACAAATATATATATATATATTCAAAACAAAAAAGTATCCGAAAAAAAAAATAATAATAATAAATGAAAAGATGAAGACTATAAAACCCTAAGTTCCCTCTACCCCTTTTATTTTGTGTTTTTTATTCTTATTATTCTTTTAATAAACCATATGGCACCACCATGTTGGGCAAAGTGAACGGTATAACTGGGTTGGCATAGTAACATTTCTCATTTCAAAAATCACAAACATTGGCAATGGAATGGATCAATTGAGCGAAAAACTACTATTTCTGCAAGATGCAAGCTGTGCATGCAAGGCATGCCAATCAAAGTTGAAATAATGCTGCTGCTTTCGTTATATTTAATTAACTAAACAAGTTCTCTAATTTGTAAATGATTCAACCAAATAAGGTCCCTAGCTAATATGGATGAATTGGAGTACAGTCCAACAAGGATGATTACATGATCACACAAGCTAAATATTGTTGCATGAAACAAGTCAGTGTTTTATGCACAAAATGGTCTTAGAGAATCTGAGGACCAAAAATTGTTTGGCTAGGGGGAAAAAATCTGCTAGTGCCTCAAGTAAGATAATACATTAATGAGTATGCTAACTTGCAAATAGGACAGGAAAACAACAATGAAAATTATAAGTAAAGAAACAATCAATGACAAAGTCAAATCTAGGTAGACATCATGACATGATCACTTGACTGCAGAGCTTGGTTGGCAAAGAATCTCACATCAACATCTGGATCTTCACTGAGTTCGACCAGACAAGGACGAATTGTCTTCTCCACAACCTGCATTGTTCAAAACTCATCCCAATCAGTACTCAATCTTTATTAGACAAGGCAAGTAGGATAATGAAGTCATTTCAGTGGACTACCTTAGTTATCCCTGTCTCCATCACCAAATGAGGAAGGATAGGAGAGTATTGGTAAAGAAGACAACCCTATTCTGTGATTCCAAGTGCATCTGACCATATGTCATATGATACAACATATCATGCCTTTTACATTCGCCTTTAATACTTTTGATCCCTCTTAGAGCAGGATAGTGAATTTTCTACAAGCATCATATATAATCTAAATGTTCAATTACAAATTGTCCCATGCAACAGCTTAAACTAGAAGGAGGGATGAATTTAACCATTTAGCTAATATTGTAACGTTGTTCCTCATGTGTTGGCCAGATTCCCTCTTAATAAATAGGCCTAACACGTAGAAATTTTATTTGAAGTTAGGGTACATACTCATAACATGTCTCTAGTATCATGTTAAATTATCAGTTGTCTAAAAAGCTTTGTGTACTAGAAAGAGGTGAATTTTATCTAAGAAAAATTCAGGTTAGAAGGAAAATGCTATCTAAACTTGCAATTTTACACCCATAATCATACATGCTGACGTGTCAACTATTGAAATAGTGAAGATTTCGAAATTCGAATTAAAAAAAAAAAAACTGATTAAATGAGATTGCCACTCAATACCTATAATGTTGTTCATACTTGTAGCACTACCTACTCATGTTAGAATAACATCAGTTCTAAATTCAAGACATGTCCTTTAGCCTATAATGTCTCAGTCAAAATCATTTTCATCAGTTATCTGTAATCATTAAATAAATCAAAATTCATTTAGCTACATACAGACTGGTCAACTATAGGAATAAGTGCCTGCAACACTTTAGCCACATTGAACTTGATGTTGGGAACCCCGAAAGATACAATTATCAACACCCCAATCCAAGTTATGGTAACAAATTAGAAAGATATTCAGAACTACAATTCACACGTAGAACCCATCAACTTTACCTATCTTTTGATGCATTAATGACCACAAGCAGGAGTTTGGAACAATTAATTTCTAGGCCCATCACGGGAGCAAGTAGAGAAATCGCATGTAAAATGGTCATCCGATATACATAGTGGGAGGTTTTAGTCATGTCCAAGACCTATAAGAGAAATTCCAAGTTGTTTCAAAGAATTACACCAAAGAATAAATAAATAAAATTTGGAATGAGTTACTTGGATGCGCCTTTTGCATTGATTAATAAAGTTAAGTTATTGATGAATCTTTTCTTTTGTAAGTCAATTTTCTTTACCAGCTTATAGATCTCTTTCATCAGAAAATATTGATTTCCTAAAAAATCAAACCCCAATATGCAAAAAAAAAAAAAAAAATGTCAGGATTCACCACTAGCACCTAAATTGCAGGATTTCGACAAAGAATTTGTTCTCATTCAAAGCTTACAATGGAATGAATATAACCTGTGACGGGACAATTACATTCTTGCATTCTTCAGGGTTATAGGGATATGTGTTACATATTGTTTTTATAAGTGAAAAATTGATATTGCATATACTAGAGATAATTTTGAAAATTTACACCTGTGAAAATGACAAACCTGTCAGACACCACATATCCATATGTATTACCCTGGATTGTCCATTAGAAAGTAGTGAATGAGATCCTACGTTGTTTGAGAACACCATTTGTAGAGACATAATGGAGGCCCAAACCATATCTGGGCCTATGCTCTAAAACCATATATATAGACACACAAGTATATATCGTGAATGTGTGTGTTTGTCTTTTTGTGTGTGCATTTGCACATAATTCAACGTGTCTAATTACTAGCATATGATAAAGAAAAAAAAAACATAAAAAAGAAAATAACTCGATCAAAATCAGAAAGAATGAACTCTAATGTTTGAGAGTGAAGTTTTGACAAAACTTGATTAACTTGATCAAGCTTGTTGATAATATTCAGTCGGACATCAGGAAATTCGTCCTTTAAAAGAGAGAGGAAAATAGGCAGCAGTTGCTCAATTGTTGCATCCTACAACCACCAACAGAAGTTACATTATTCACAAGGAAAAAAAACAAAAACAAAAACCCACTTTAGAAGATGATATATTATATGGCAAAAAAAATTGATAATTAAAATAAAATTTTATTGAAGTAGTTAAATAGGCATAGCTCAAATACACAGGAAATATACAACAGAGAACACCTAGTTACAAGTTAGGAGCTAGAAAATGATACAAAAAGTCATCTAAGCTGGCTCCATTAAAAATACTACCAGAAGCCTAAAGAAATGAAGTATAGAAAGAGAAACTTCTAAAGCTCATCCAAAGAGCATTCCCAATCTTAAAAATTTCAGCCATTCCTTTCAAACAAAATACACCACATGAGACATAAGGAATCCTTCCCCCTACATCCGCAATTTGGGAAGTGCACCAAATCCCTTTCCAACAAGCAAACAAGTCCACCACCCTCTTAAGCATCACCCATGTAAGTCCAGTCATGTTAAAAATCTCAACCCATAACATCATTGCCATCTCACAATGAAGTAAAAGTAGGGGTGGGCAGCGGAGACCCGCGCCCCGCATGGAGAAGGCCTAGCAGGGGCGAAGGCAGGATGACCCAGCGGGCCCACATTGCTTAAGGATGACTATTGTATTACCTTGGTCTCCTATATAAAGGTTGGCCTAGGAGGCCAAGACAATCCAAAATCTAATTCTAATGAGTTTTAGTTCTTTTTGTATTTATAAAATTTAATTTATAAATTTAATTACATTTTAGACCTAATGTATTGTCCTAGGTGGGGGGCAGGGCGGATGGGGTTTTTTCCCCAACCGGGGCGGGGGGCGGGCGAAAAAACCCCATCCCCGCATGGTGCGAGGCGGGCTACGGGGAAGGGTACCCCCGCCAAGCACCTTGCGGGTATCAGTCCTAAGTAAAAGATGATCGACAAATTCACCACTCTTCTTAGACATTTAGCACCAATCCATCACAGCAAGTCCACGCTTTCTATATCGTCAATATTTTCCGAAGAGATGCTGGCCAAGCAAAGAAATCAATTTTAATTACTTCTCCAAATGCACTTCCAAGAAAACAAGATAACCCATGCAAGTCCAGTCCTATGAAAAATCTCAGTATCATTGCCATCTCACAGTGAAGTAAGAGATGATCCACAGATTCACCACTCTTCTTAGACATTTAGCACCAATCCATCACAACGAGTCCACGCTTTCTGCATTGTCAATATTTTCCAAAGAGATGCCGGCCAAGCAAAGAAATCAATTTTTAAGTGGCACCTTACTTCTCCAAATGCACTTCCAGGAAAACATGATAACCCATGCAAGTCCAATCCTGTTAAAAATCCCAGCCCTTAACATCCTTGCCACCAAACAGTGAAGTAAAAGATGATCCACAGATTCATCACTCTTCTTAGACATGTAGCAGCAATCCATCACAACGAGTCCACGCTTTCTACATCATCAATATTTTCCTAAGAGATGCAGTCCAAGCAAAGAAATCAATTTTAAGTGGCACCTTACTTCTCCAAATGCACTTCTAGGAAAACAAGATATGATTTTGACATGACAAAGCCTTGAACAAAGATTGCACAATGAACTTCCTATTCCCTATTCATCCAAAGCATCGTGTCCTCCTCAATACTAAAAATGTTCAAAGCATATGATAAACTGAGAAATTTAAAATAACTCCAATTTCCCAATACGATAAACAAGCAAATACCTCCCATCCATTTCTAATATTCTTCAACAAACCTATACCATAAGCAGCCTTCACTTCATTAACCCCCCGCCCCCCACCCCACGACCTCCAATACGACTCAATAATAGCCCTCCATGAAGACTCCCATTCCTAATGATGGTACTGCCATAGCCATTTTTCAAGAAGTGCCTTCCAATTCCTCCCCACAAAAAAGCTTGAAAAATCTTCTCAATTCGATTATCCACATTAGCCGACAAGGGAAATAGTGATAGAAAATATGTGGAAAGACTAGAAATGGTGCTTTTGATTAATGCGGTTCTTCTCTCATCTCTAGGGTTTTATTTTTGGTCTTTCAACCACTTATATATTAACATCCTTCGTACATGAAGAAAACCCAAAATAGTGTTGTCGTCTTCTTTCCCCATCTCCCTCGTGCGCAGCACAGCCACACACGGAGTCATCTTTGCACCCTGTTTGCCATCCAACACCCTCACGGAAGCTTAAACATGTGCGTCACCGCTGCCTCCACGTTACAACCCCCCACAGTGCCATCCCTACACCACCACCATGATAGCCACTGCTCAACCATCGCAGTCGCCTTCCCAATGAACCTGGTCTGCACCTCCGTAAGCCGTCGTAACCCATTCAACCTTCAGCCGCTGCGCTTTGATGTATGAATTGAGAGAAAGCCACATCCAGCATGTGCACCATAACACTCCCACATAGCACTGCCCAAGCCCCTTCCATAAACCATAGCCACCCATTTACACGGCCACGCCACCATAAGCAGCCAGCCTTGTCCGTTGTCCCATATCCCTCAGCCGTCCAACACAGAAACGCAGCCTCACCAACGTCAAAGGACCTCTGTTTTTACTTCCCGAAACAGAGCAGTCTTGGCTCAACAAACTCACCACCCTTAAGCCACCGCCCACGCCAGTTGCCTCAGCTGCTAAGGATGACACTTTCGCCGCTCCCAGCCACTTTGTCGTTGCTTCGTCATTCCCCACACGATGATTCCCTCTCATAGTGCTTCCTTTTCTAGCAGAATCTCTCTCTTTGTTCTCTCTCAGTGCGACACTGTCGGGCCAGCCCTCATTCACCGCACCCCAATTCCACCGCGACCTCCCTTCTCTCTCAGTAAGCTTTTGTCGCGAAATTCCTCTGCCATCCGTAACAGGTCTCTGTGTGCTTTCAAAATAGGAAAGTCTTTTTCACACTAAATGTCGTAGAGTTCCTTATGTAGAGATGGTATGAAGTTTTGTTAAAATTACAATTTTACCCTTGGAGTTTTAAGTCAAAGCGTATTTTTCATTTTTGGACGTGAATTGTACCATGGGCCTCAACGGGTTTTCAGAAAAATTGTAATTATCTTCTTTTAAACAAGGCTTAGTTCTGCTTTATATTGGTACAAAAATTATATTTTTATAGAAATATTTCAGAATTAATGTATAAGCTGGAAGTGTTATTTGATATTGATGTAATTTGGGAAGTGATTATATTTTAGGGTTATAAGAGTTGTAGATTGTTTTTTTTAGGAAAAATAGGTTACGTAGTATTTTAGGTTTAAGCATTGATATATGTGTTCGATTGAAATTTATGGGAGTTACATGATAATTTTATAGGTGACGATTGATTTTTCGTTCAGTATTGCTATGGAGAAATTCTAAAAAGTTAAGAAGTCTAGGTAAGCGAGGTTCCTATGCTAGACTTTGCATAAAAACTAAAAATGAACTGAAGTTGATTTATGAAAATATGCATTATATGTTTTGAAAGGAAATGTGAGAATAACCTCAATTATTTGTTCGTCATTACTCATTGAACTCTGATGAAAGAGAAAGCATTTTTGTCATGACTGGTGTAGACATGAGCTTATTTTTAGCATTCTATTTCTAATCTATGTAAAAAGAGCGAATATGAAAATTTGTGCATGATTATGTAAATATGCTTTGGATATACTTTGATTATGAAAATGATATGATTTTGTTCAGTACTCTGTTTGGAAAAGATGTGATTTCTAAAAACCTTTGGCATGATACTTAATTCTGAATTTGATTCTGTTTCCGCTCTGTTCAATTACGGCCCTACCACGGGTTATAATAGTGGATACGTGTAACGCCCCAAACTCGGGTGGCTTGGAGAATTACTACCTGTCACTCATAAACATGTCTCCCAACACATCCAAAGGATAATCTCCAACAACTTCATAAATGAAAATCAATCTCAAATCTTCTCAATAATCTCATTATAAACTCCACACAATCTTTAATGCAATATTAATAAATCAAAGGGGTCCATAACTTCCCGATAGTCATAACAAACCAACTAAATATTTCATAAATCTTACTAAACTCAAGACATAAATAAAACCCAAAGATATTAAAACTAAGAACACCAGAAGTCCTTCTTCTACCAACATCTCCTCAGCTTTAGACACAAAGAGCATTCTAATCCAGGTCCTCATTTGGACTCACCACATCATCTGAAAAATATTATAATGATAGGGGGTGAGTCATCAACAACTCAGTAAGCAGAAATCATATGCTAGCGTGCAAACATGAGCATTTATCAAGGAGAGTATGCAGAACAAAATATTTTTTCCAGAGTTATCATGCAGAACAGAACATATTTTCAAAATAACAGAGCGATGGTTTTAAAAACAAGTAAAACCCATGGTACTTTGGCATAACATAAACTGAGTATCATCATCAAATCAAAACAGAGCATCAAACAGAGCAGAGACCATGTTTCACCCCCGTGGTAGGGTTGTGCTAACCCCGGTGGCCAAACCAGGCAGAGACAGAGGTGAAATCTTTCCTTTATTCTTCTCGGAGCCCCGAGTGTGCACACAGGAAAGACCACAATAAAGCCACTTTGTTTCCAAAGTGGGTGCACTCAGAGACAGAGAAGTTGGTACCAACCCAAACAGAGCAGAGCATAACAGAGCAGAGCAGAGCAAAGCAGAGACAGAGTCAGATACAAAAAACCAGTACACCATGCCAAAGGTTTTCAAATGTTATATCAAAATAATACAGAGTACCGAAACAGAATCAGACAGTTTACCGACACTGAACACAAAAGTCAGAACATCTTTCTAAATAAATGTACAACTTTTCATATTCTCAATATCGCTCATTTTTCAGATTTCAGAAACCACATGACAGAATTTAGCTCATGTCTACACAATGCATGCCAGAACATATTTTTTCCCTTTTTCGTACAGATTTCATGAGTATGCAGATGAGTGACCGAGGTTGATCTTTATTTTCACAAGTTCCCAACACAACACAAAATATGCAAAGTTTTCAGAAAATCAACCTCAGTCTTATTAACTTGTATAAAACCTAGCATAGGAACCCCGCTTACCTGACTCCTGCAGTGTATTATCTATGACTTGGATACGGTCTCTATCCGTCTCGCCACCTATTCATAAGATAATATAAACTAAAAATTAAAATCCAACAATACACAATTGGTCTTAAACAACTCAAGAACTCAAACTCTAGACCATAATTCAACGAGTTTAATCAAACTTAACTAGCCAAATAACAATCCGGACAGCCCAAACTTCGACCCAAAATATTCTATACTAAACTCAGTACGTTGGCTTTAAGTGGAGACTGATTCGGAACTGAAAAAGTGTTTGCTGAAAGTTGGCTTGACAGTTGGCTCGAGCCAAGTTCGCTCGACAGTCCGCTCGAGCGAAGGCAAGTCAGAGAGGTTCGCTCGAGTCTCGCTCGACACTCCGCTCGAGCTAAAGCAAGACAGAGAGGTTCGCTCGAGTCTCGCTCGACACTCCGCTCAAGCCAATGCTCATTTGGCCGCTCGCTCGAATCGCGCTCGACAGTCTGCTCGAGCGAAGTACGCAGATTTTGCCAACAAAACCAGTTTACACTACACAACTTTCCATTCCCAACTCCATAACATAAAGTATAAACTAACACTTCCAAATATTTTCTCCACCACCATTCCAACAATTCCACTACAATGAAACTTCAAATAATCCAAACCTAGGACAAAACACCAACCCGAAATACTCACCACGCAACAACCAGAAAAACTCACAAAAACTACTCAAACTCACAGCCAAAACAGATATTGCATCAAAAAGAAGATAAACCAAACCCAAAACTAAGAAGCAGAAATCGCACGGTTACAGAAGGAGAAACCGATACTTGGATGAGAAAGAAACCCTTACCAATCGAAAATGGAGGGGATGCGAATTGATGCCCGTGAGTTGCAGATGAAAACCAAAATGCAGAAATGGAGGAAAAAAAACAGAGTATAGCAGACGGCAACACTCGGGAAACCAGAAGCAACACAGCAACAGAAATCCACGTGAGGAGGTCTAGGGCATGGGATTCGGAAACTCAAACTAATGCCAACAACAGGAAATAAAGATGAAACCGAAAAGAAAAGAGAGACGTGCGCGAGAGAGATGCGGGAGAAACTGAAACTGAAAACAGAGAAATGCGGAAAGAAACGGAAGTTGAAGGAGAAAACACTCACCTCAAAAACGACGTCGTTCAGGATTCTCACTAAACATGAAAATGGCTGGGCCATTTTCACGCACTGATCCGGGCCACTTTGATGAAGAGGCAGGGCCTTACATTCTCCTCCCCTTACAAGAATTCCGTCCTCGGAATTCGTTACAAGCTATAATAATTTATTTCGAACAAGTGAGGATACTTTACTCGCATCTCTTCCTCGAATTCCCAAGATGCTTCATTGATAGCATGATTATTCCACAATACTTTAACCAAAGAAATAGTTCGATTCCGCAACACTTGCTCTTTCCTGTCCAGAATCCGCAATGGTTCCTCGGTGTAGGTCATGTCCTCTTGAATCTGCAAGGGTTCATGATCTATGATGTGAGTGGGGTCATGGATATACTTTCTCAACATGGACACATGGAACACATTATGCACTCCCGAGAAACGCCGGTGGTAGAGCCACCCTGTACGCCACCGGTCCAAACCGATCAAGAATCTCAAACGGCCCAATGTATCTAGGACTCAACTTACCTTTCTTTCCGAATCTCATAACTCCTTTCATTGGTGAAATTCTCAAGAAAACCTTATCTCCCATCGCAAATTCTAACTGACGGCGGCGTTTATCTGCATAGCTCTTCTGTCGACTTTGAGCTGCTTTCATTCTAGCCCGAATGATATCTATCTTTTCGGTGGTCTGCTGAATAATCTCTGGCCCTAGAAGTTTCCTTTCACCTATTTCATCCCAATACAATGGAGACCTACATCTCCTGCCATACAAAACCTCGTAAGGTGCCATCCCAATGCTAGCCTGGAAGCTATTATTATATGCAAACTCAACCAATGGTAAATGTTGCATCCAAGATCCCTTGAAATCCATCAAGCATGCCCTCAACATGTCTTCTAAAATCTGAATAGTTCTTTCTGACTGTCCATCTGTCTGAGGATGAAAAGCAGTACTGAAACTTAGCTGAGTACCCATTGCCTCCTGTAAGCTTTGCCAGAACTTCGAGGTAAAGCGAGGATCTCTATCCGACACAATGGATACCGGTACTCCATGCAACCTCACTATCTCCCGCACATACAGTTCAACTAGTTTCTCTAGTTTATAAGAAACCTTAATGGGCACAAAACGGGCGGTCTTCGATAAGCGATCCACGATCACCCATATAGCATCTTGCCCGCTTACGGTCCTTGGTAGACCTGTCACAAAATCCATGGAGATATGTTCCCATTTCCACTCTGGAATCTGAAGTGGCTGTAATAATCCTGCAGGTCTCTGATGTTCCGCCTTCACTTGTTGGCAGGTCAGGCATTGTTCTACGAATTTAGCAATTTCCCTTTTCATGCCATTCCACCAAAAGGACTCTCTCAAATCCCGATACATCTTGGTACTCCCTGGGTGAACAGTATACAAAGAACGGTGTGCCTCTTAAAGAATCAACCTTTTTAGTTCATCATCAGCAGGTATGCATACTCTACTTCTAAACCTCAAAACTCCATCCTTGGAAATACAAAAATCAGGTTTTTCCCCGTTTCCGATCTCTTCCCTTAGCTTCACCAACTCTGAGTCCACTTTCTGAGCATCTTTGATTCTATCTATCAAAGCAGGTTGAACCACTAAACTGGCCATGACAGCACTTGTATCACTAGAAAAGACTTCGATACCGGCTCTTTCTAAATCCATCAACAACCTATGCTGAGTGGTAATAGCTGCAATTGTCGGTCCCACTGACTTCCTACTTAGAGCGTCGGCTACAACATTAGCTTTGCCTGGGTGATAATTAATGGTGCAATCATAATCCTTGATCAACTCAAGCCACCTCCTTTGTCTCATGTTTAATTCTTTTTGGGTAAAGAAATACTTCAAACTCTTGTGATCCGTATAAATTTCGCACTTTTCTCCATACAAGTAATGTCTCCAAAGCTTAAGTGCAAAAATGACTGCCGCGAGTTCCAGATCATGAGTGGGATAATTCTGTTCATACACTTTCAGTTGGCGTGAGGCATAAGCTATAACCTTCCCATGTTGCATCAATACACACCCCAAACCAAGCCTAGAAGCATCGCTATAGACAACAAATCCGCCTCTAGCTGTGGGAACTGTTAACACTGGGGCTGACACTAATCTCTGTTTCAACTCTTGGAAGCTTTCTTCACACTTTGCTGTCCATTCAAACCTATTATTTTTCCTGGTGAGTGCAGTGAGAGGAACTGCTATCTTGGAAAACCCATCAATGAATCGACGGTAATACCCCGCCAATCCCAAAAAACTTCTAACCTCATGAACATTCCTCGGTGCCGACCAATTAACCACGGCTTCCACTTTTCCTGGGTCCACTGAAATACCATCCTTCGAAACTACATGCCCCAGAAACGTGATTGAATCAAGCCAAAATTCACACTTCTTCAACTTAGCAAACAACTGCTTGTCTCTGAGTGTCCCAAGTACCAACTTCAAATGTTCTTCATGCTCGGTCTCGCTTTTGGAGTATATCAGTATATCATCAATAAAGACAACCACAAACTTATCCAAAAACTCATGGAACACCCTGTTCATCAAGTCCATAAATACGGCTGGGGCGTTAGTCAGGCCAAAAGGCATGACCAAAAACTCATAATGGCCATAACGGGTTCTGAACGCCGTCTTAGCCACGTCTTCAGCTCTGATCTTCAACTGGTGGTAACCTGATCGAAGATCAATCTTCGAAAATACTTGAGCACCCTGAAGCTGATCAAACAAATCTTCTATACAGGGTAGCGGGTACTTATTCTTTATGGTCACCCGATTAAGTTCCCTATAATCGATACACATTCTCATCGATCCATCCTTCTTCTTTACAAAAAGAATTGGAGCTCCCCAAGGTGAAACACTGGGCCTGATGAAACCCTTATCTAACAAATCTTGCAACTGCTCTTTGAGTTCCGCTAATTCAGATGGCGCCATGCGATAAGGTGCTTTCGAAAGGGGTGCCGTGCCTGGAACTAACTCAATAGCAAACTCTACCTCTACCTCCCGCTCGGGTGGAAGTCCCGATAAATCTTCAGGGAAGACCTCTAGATAATCTCTCACAACAGGTATCTGTTCCAACATCACTTCCCCCTTTGGTGCTTCTACCACACAGGCTAGGAATCCCTGACAACCATCATGCAACAGTTTTCCAACCTGAATGGCAGAAATGATGGGTGGAGTCAACCTCACTTTTGACCCTGTGAACCGAAATTCACCTTCATTTGCGGGTCTGAAAACCACTTCCTTTTTAGCACAATCAATACTGGCGTGATAGGAAGCCAGCCAATCCATACCCAAAATTACATCAAACCCAACCATGTGGAAAACTATTAAATCTGCTGGCATCAGTCTTCCCTCTATAGAAAGAGGGCATCCAGGTAAAATCTCACTACAGACTACAGAATTTCCTGTTGGGGTCGCAACCACTAACTTATTCCTTAACCTTTCAGTATCTAAAGTGCAAAATCTAGAGTACGCCGTGGAAACAAAAGAATGTGTCGCTCCCGAGTCAAATAACACAAAAGCATTATTAGAAAACAGAGAAAGAGTACCTGTGATCACATTCAAACTCATCCATGAACCAAGAATATTCAAAGTCTTAACCAGAATCAATCAAAGAAAAGAAAATAGTAGAAACTATAAATCCTTGAAGTAAAACCAAAGAGTCATACCGGTGATCACGTCATTCCTACCCTCAACTTCTCCAGGTGTTAGTGCAAAGACTCGAGCAGGCGCAGTAGGACGTTGATTGCTGCCCCGGGCCAATACTTCATTCCTCTGAGATGGCGGTATGAATGTCTGGTTGTTCCTATTTTGCATTGGGCAATCCCTAATGTAGTGACCTGTTTTGCCACAACGAAAACACAATCCCGCCCCTTTTCTGTACTCTCCGGAGTGCACTTGATTGCATGTCCTACACTGGTAGGGTTGTTGATTACTCTGAACCAGCCTTTTTCCCGAACTACTACCTTCATTCCTCTTTTTCCATGGTCCCTGATCCATGCCAGACTGGTACCCAGTAGGAGTAGTCCTTTTCCTCTGTTCATGCATTGCAGCGCTTCTTTGAAGGGTTCTTTCAAAAACTGTTGCTTTATCCACCAATTCTGAGAAGTTCCGAATCTGGAAGCCCACCACACGCACATACAGTTTCTCATTCAGTCCTTGCTCAAATTTGCGTGCCTTCTTTTCCTCATCGGGAATCAAATAAGTAGCAAAACGGGATAACTCAGTAAACCTAGCAGCATACTGATGTACCGTCATGGTTCCCTGAACCAAGGTGGCAAATTCCATAGCCTTGTCCTCACGGAAAGAGCTAGGGAAGAAGCGCTCAAGAAAGATCTGCTTGAAGTGCAGCCAACTGACTATCTCTGTCCCCTCAGCTTCCCTGATAGATCTTTCAGAGATCCACCACCTCTTCGCTTCCCCAGTAAGCTTGAATGTGGCGTACGCCACTTTTTGCTCCTCAGTACAAGTTAGGACTCGCAAAATCTCCTCAATGTCCTGAACCCAATCCTCCGCCAAAGTTGGATCGCCTCTCCCATCAAATAAAGGAGGGTGCATACGATTGAATTGCTCAACAGTACAACCCCCTTCATTGAAATTACGCTGGCGACCCGTGGGATTTTGCACAAGGTCATCAATTAACTGATGTGCAGCTGCTCGTAACACGTCGGAAGCACTCGGGTTTGCTTCCCTTTCGTTCTCGATCGCATTCAGATCCGACATGCTTCGTTCTCTACGACGAGGTGGCATCCTGACAAAATAACTAGAATTTTTAAAAAAAATCGCTTCGAAAATAGAATTTATAAGAACATAGAAAATTAGTGGTATTTGTAAAAACAAAACGTATATATATATTAGAATTCAAAAATATAAGAATATCTATAACAGAGACAAAAGAGGAACGCACAACGGTAGTAATAGTCAATCTCTCCAAAATTTAACATCTTACTCCATCTGAGTATTTAACAAGGCTCCGCCACTAAACTAAACCTTAATCAACATGAATTTAGTTCATAGACCTATGAAATACCACACTTCATAGTTATTCGCAAAGCCTGCGAATTCTAAGACTTCCCACTTCAACAATATTCAATCCTATGCACCCACAGAAATCTAAACCTCCTAGGTTTATAGTATGCAGAATTCTAACCTGTCTCTGATACCAAATGTAACGCCCCCAAACTCGGGTGGCTTGGAGAATTACTACCTGTCACTCATAAACATGTCTCCCAACACATCCAAAGGATAATCTCCAAAAACAACTTCATAAATGAAAATCAATCTCAAATCTTCTCAATAATCTCATTATAAACTCCACACAATCTTTAATGCAATATTAATAAATCAAAGGGGTCCATAACTTCCCGATAGTCATAACAAACCAACTAAATATTTCATAAATCTTACTAAACTCAAGACATAAATAAAACCCAAAGATATTAAAACTAAGAACACCAGAAGTCCTTCTTCTACCAACATCTCCTCAGCTTTAGACACAAAGAGCATTCTAATCCAGGTCCTCATTTGGACTCACCACATCATCTGAAAAATATTATAATAATGATAGGGGGTGAGTCATCAACAACTCAGTAAGCAGAAATCATATGCTAGCGTGCAAACATGAGCATTTATCAAGGAAAGTATGCAGAACAAAATATTTTTCCAGAGTTATCATGCAGAACAGAACATATTTTCAAAATAACAGAGCGATGGTTTTAAAAACAAGTAAAACCCATGGTACTTTGGCATAACATAAACTGAGTATCATCATCAAATCAAAACAGAGCATCAAACAGAGCAGAGACCATGTTTCACCCCCGTGGTAGGGTTGTGCTAACCCCGGTGGCCAACCCAGGCAGAGACAGAGGTGAAATCTTTCCTTTATTCTTCTCGGAGCCCCGAGTGTGCACACAGGAAAGACCACAATAAAGCCACTTTGTTTCCAAAGTGGGTGCACTCAGAGACAGAGAAGTTGGTACCAACCCAAACAGAGCAGAGCATAACAGAGCAGAGCAGAGCAAAGCAGAGACAGAGTCAGATACAAAAAACCAGTACACCATGCCAAAGGTTTTCAAATGTTATATCAAAATAATACAGAGTACCGAAACAGAATCAGACAGTTTACCGACACTGAACACAAAAGTCAGAACATCTTTCTAAATAAATGTACAACTTTTCATATTCTCAATATCGCTCATTTTTCAGATTTCAGAAACCACATGACAGAATTTAGCTCATGTCTACACAATGCATGCCAGAACATTTTTTTTCCCTTTTTCGTACAGATTTCATGAGTATGCAGATGAGTGACCGAGGTTGATCTTTATTTTCACAAGTTCCCAACACAACACAAAATATGCAAAGTTTTCAGAAAATCAACCTCAGTCTTATTAACTTGTATAAAACCTAGCATAGGAACCCCGCTTACCTGACTCCTGCAGTGTATTATCTATGACTTGGATACGGTCTCTATCCGTCTCGCCACCTATTCATAAGATAATATAAACTAAAAATTAAAATCCAACAATACACAATTGGTCTTAAACAACTCAAGAACTCAAACTCTAGACCATAATTCAACGAGTTTAATCAAACTTAACTAGCCAAATAACAATCCGGACAGCCCAAACTTCAACCCAAAATATTCTATACTAAACTCAGTACGTTGGCTTTAAGTGGAGACTGATTCGGAACTAAAAAAAGTGTTTGCTGAAAGTTGGCTTGACAGTTGGCTCGAGCCAAGTTCGCTCGACAGTCCGCTCGAGCGAAGGCAAGTCAGAGAGGTTCGCTCGAGTATCGCTCGACACTCCGCTCGAGCTAAAGCAAGACAGAGAGGTTCGCTCGAGTCTCGCTCGACACTCCGCTCGAGCGAATGCAAGTCAGAGAGGTTCGCTCGAGTCTCGCTCGACACTCCGCTCAAGCCAATGCTGATTTGGCCGCTCGCTCGAATCGCGCTCGACAGTCTGCTCGAGCGAAGTACGCAGATTTTGCCAACAAAACCAGTTTACACTACACACAACTTTCCATTCCCAACTCCATAACATAAAGTATAAACTAACACTTCCAAATATTTTCTCCACCACCATTCCAACAATTCCACTACAATGAAACTTCAAATAATCCAAACCTAGGACAAAACACCAACCCGAAATACTCACCACGCAACAACCAGAAAAACTCACAAAAACTACTCAAACTCACAGCCAAAACAGATATTGCATCAAAAAGAAGATAAACCAAACCCAAAACTAAGAAGCAGAAATCGCACGGTTACAGAAGGAGAAACCGATACTTGGATGAGAAAGAAACCCTTACCAATCGAAAATGGAGGGGATGCGAATTGATGCCCGTGAGTTGCAGATGAAAACCAAAATGCAGAAATGGAGGAAAAACAGAGTATAGCAGACGGCAACACTCGGGAAACCAGAAGCAACACAGCAACAGAAATCCACGTGAGGAGGTCTAGGGCATGGGATTCGGAAACTCAAACTAATGCCAACAATAGGAAATAAAGATGAAACCGAAAAGAAAAGAGAGACGTGCGCGAGAGAGATGCGGGAGAAACTGAAACTGAAAACAGAGAAATGCGGAAAGAAACGGAAGTTGAAGGAGAAAACACTCACCTCAAAAACGACGTCGTTCAGGATTCTCACTAAACATGAAAATGGCTGGGCCATTTTCACGCACTGATCCGGGCCACTTTGATGAAGAGGCAGGGCCTTACAATACGGCCCAACCACAGGTAAGAATAGTGGATACAGCCCAACCACGGGTAATAATACTGGATACGGCTCAACCACGGGTAATAATAATGGATACAGCCCAATCACGGGTTATAATAGTGGATACGACCCTGCCACGGGTTATAGTAGTAGTCTCTGTTTTGAGTGCACACCTTGGTGACAGAGTGACTTATGTTTTGCTTGGCTATCCGCAGATGCACAACCCTACCACTGGGGTTATACATAGCCTCTGTTCTGATATGATGTTCTGATGATGATGATGAACATTTATGCTATACCAAAAGATATTTTTTGAATGAAATTATTTCTGAATCTTCGCTCAGATATTTTGATAACATGTTCTACTTTCACACTCTGAAAATGGAAATGTTTTGTTCTGCATTCTGAATTCTGTAAATGCTCATATTTACACACTAGTATATGTTCTCTGCTTATTGAGTAGTTGATAACTCACCCCTTATCTCCAAATATTTTTCAGATAATTTTGATGGTTCAGCTGAAGAACAAGAGCAGGAAGTTTTAGCAAGGTGCGATGATCGTAGTGAAATAAGTGCCTGAGGGTACAAGTTTATTGGAGAGTCTTATTTAATCGGTTTATAATTTTATGTTATTTGATATTTGGAGTTCTAGATATTTATAAATATTTATGGAGTCTTTTTTTTTAAATTATCTCGTTGAGGTATTTTTTTGGTGTCCTCGTAGAGGAACATATATTTTGGTTTGAATAAATGGATTTGTACTTTTGAAAATATTGGAGTATTTTAAATATGTTATGGAAGTTGGATTTAGGTTACAAGAGCTAACTCTCAGGGCCTCCGGGAACAGGGCGTTACACCCATCTCCTTGTCAATACACAAGAGAAGACTATTGATCTTCTCTTTGACTTCAATTAGCTTGTTCTTCATCACCAGTAGCGACTCTTTATATTCCCGCAGTGACTCCCACGCTACCCATCAAAGCATGTTTGTTGGCAGGTGTCTATAAGCCTGATACCATGGTTTAACCCGCTGCCTGCCTCCATCGTCTCACTCCCCCGAGAACCTTTAATATTGTCTGATGGAATTTGAATGGCTGGGAAAGACATTGGTCTCATTAACGACACCTTGTAAGACCTTTCTCCTCCAGATATAGCCCTTGCCGACAAAGGCCTAAACATTTTCAGTATGACCAACCTTCCTTTATTTTTGCCGACCATAGGGCTTCAAAAAACCCATTTCCCTGAGAGTTTCAACAAAGCAACTCCATCCCTTCCCATCCATGCCTTTAGGGATGACGATGAAGCCTCTCTTGACCCCCATACTCCACTATCAATGAATAAGGCCCATAGAAGGGCGCTATAAGGGAGAGTTAAATGAGAACGAAAATACCGAACCTAGTTATCCAAACGTCAATTCAAGGGATACATGAAAATTGATGTTAGCAATTCTGAAATTGATAACATATATTCATGCCAACTTTAAAGAGAGAAATATTATTAATGCCCTTAAATTTATTCCATAGTAAGAAGCCATAATACTAACTAGCATGCTCTCCAATTACATTGTGAATAGATCACTACTAACATAAGTGGTTGTGAGCACAGGCGCGCGTAGACACATTTCTGGCATAAACAAGTGAGAACAGAAAATCAAGTAGAGAAAAATAGTGAGACAACATTTTATACCACATATTGTTGAGGAGGAGAAAGATACAATAACTAATGCCAAAAGCAACACCCCTTCCTATAAGTTAAGAATGTCACGTATATTCGTAGCATAATGCCCAGTTTTAAGGACATGTTTCACACCACCAACAGCATGGTGATCATATGGTTGTAGAATAGGCGGTGCTCCGTGCCCTGCGTAAACTCCGATTCTTAAATCAATAACAATATATATATTAAAGTGAGTGATAAGAGTCTACCTTTATTCATTACCTTCACTGATCTATTTATAGAAGAATGGTCTGAGGGCCATTCACCTTGGTCCATGGCCACTTCAGCTTGTCTCCAATTATTCCCTATTAATCGCAAAAGGTGTCTCCCATTACATTGGGATCCACTCGAGGACCTTATCCTTGGAGAACTAGGGATGTCTCTCCTCATGATGCAGGCCTTTTTTTCTGAGGGAACCTTTAATGAAAGCCTTTAACAAGCCTTCTGGAATGTATCGATCGCCCTAGCCTTTTAGAGATGGGCTTGAAGCCTAGGGGCTTAAATATCACCTCCAGTTACCCCGCTAATTCCCTTTGAGACGCCTCATGGGGAATTAATCATTCAAAGATATTTATTACCTACCCTGTTATTTCTGTAAGTGTTCACCCGTGCTTTTTTCCTCTTTTGGCCATAGTTTAAGCCAAGTGACATCAGATATAACCGTTCCCGCTACCTTAATGATTTTCAAAGAGAAGTGTAACTGCCGTCTCAGTGAACCCTTTGGATTCCAAAGGACCCTCATAATTTCCTTTCTCGCACACTTCACGTGCCATTTGCTTCCCGTAACTTCTTTGGTTACTTTCTTTTGCCCTTTTGTCTTTCTCTCCACATCTTCCCCTTCCTCTTCCTTACTTCTCTGTTTCTTCTCCTTCTTTGGGTTTCCCCTTGCTTTGCTCTATTTCCCTTTGTTTTCCCCCCTGCATTTCTTTTCCCAGAGTATTTCTCCATGGCTGGTCACGGTTCCGACAAAATACGCCCCGCTCCTAGGCCTAAATCTTCTCTTTCCCGTGAACCCACTTCATTTGATGGGTATTCGTGGCGCTCGGTCCTAAATGTAGAGGACCTCATTGATTTGAGGGAGACGTTTCACATCCCTGAGTCCATAGATATGAACATCCTAGAAAGGGGGTGCGTTGATGAAGAGGGTTATGGCACAGACGTAGCCATTACAGTCTGTGCCCTAACCAATGTGCTCCATTTTCCCTTCATCTACCCAATGCGTGATGTCCTTCATTTTCTGAAGCTTGTTCCTGCCCAGCTTCACAGTAAAGCCTGGCGTGTGCTAATGTGCACCTGCGTCATCTTTCGCAATGCTTTAGAGCCCCTTGGAGAGAGGTACCCAGACCTCACGATGAAGGAATTCCTTTCTTTATACGGGATGATGATTGCAACTTTCATGTGCACGGGCAACACCTGGCGGCCTTTGAAGGACGCTATTTCAATGCCAAACAGTGGACGAGTAGGTTTTTCTTAATTTTTGGCAATGGTTGGGAATTTCCTGCTTATGAGATGCTAATAGAGGATTACCCTATTACTACTCAATGGGGACAAGTTCGGAAAAACACCTATCGTTGTAGTTGACTAGCACCTAGCAAAATCGCGTGAACATTGTTCGCAAATGGGCGAAGGACCACAACCGCGATGCTTGTGGTCAAAAGACCTTCTTTCTGATCTCAATATCGAAAGGTTCTTGACAATGTCCAACCACACCCAAGTGATGGGCGCGAAGCTTAAACCTGTTTCTCCTCCGACAAAGCGGAGTGCTCCCCAGACCGAGGGACCAAAAACTAAGCGCCCTCGCACTAAGGGGTGATGCCTATGAAAATTATTGGCTCTCAGGGAAATTGCCGCTTCTGGTTAGGCCGCACCGGTGATGTCCCCTACCAAGACTTCCCCATTGATAAGCCTAGGTCTTGATGACCTAGGTGCTTTGATGAAATAGGTCTTTGAGAAACTTTTGATAGCCTACGATCATGTGCTCCCCTTCAGCAATGATTCTGCGGGTGTATCTTTTGAGTTCCCCTCGATCCCTTTTGTTCATCTTGCGTCTGGCGACGGGAGTGACTTAGGGAACATGTATGTTACTTTTGCTTTGGGCGTGTTTGGAGAAGGTGCACTCGAAATTTCTGCATTGGTTGCGATCGAAGCTTAACGCAGTGGTCCAGGGCCAGGTTCTACTCCTCCTTCACTTCCTTGTACTAACTCGGGTAGCCAGACCCCACCCACAGATCAAGACGGTGTGTCCACCCCTTTGCAGGTGAGTGCTTGAAGGTGTATTGGGTGCAGAGGCAGGTGCATAGGGCAGGGATGAGTCCGTTAGCGAGCCACTTAGTGCTCATGCCGAAGGTGGCACACCCGCATCTACGCCTGAGGTGGCCGCATGCCCGGGCCTTACTTTGGGGTGGTACACATGCATGCAACTATTTGGACCAAGTAAAGTATTAATTATTTCAAATCAATATTTCTTGCATAAAATGTTTGATTCTCTAACACGGGCAATCTTTTCACTGGGAAAATAATAAACAAGAAAATCAGCTAACAAAGTAATGCATGTGAAAATCTTAATGACATAGGCAGTTTTCAAAATGCATTTTCTAACCAAAAGAATCACACACTCAGACATATCTCCATAAATAATTCTACAACCATACATTATACATTAATAAGCATCTTAAATTCTAACAAAAATTTACTAATTACAACAACACTGGGTAGTTTTCAATAGAATTTAGGATGATCAACCATCTTATTCCACAACATCGTGGCTACTATCTTGTTTCATTTACTGAAAATGAAGAGGTCCTGATTTGAAAGAGTTATTACAGTGTTTTAGGATTTAATCACTTTTTTCTCTCCTAGCTTAAGTGAACTATAATCAACAAGAGGAAATGAATTCACTTTATAAAAGCAGAGGTCAAAAGAAAGCAAAGTTCAAACAAAAGCATAAATTATTGTTTTTCTCCATGCCCTAAGCCGCAATACCCATCTCACAAAACCCAAAACTCACCTCTCTTAGTACACAAAAATAACGTAATCATATGGAAGGAAAATTGTTCCTTAAAATGTTATATACGAAGCTGAGCAAGAGCGGTGGCAAAACAAAGCTCCATCGGAGCAATGTCGTTGGTTTGCGTTAAATGAGCTAGCAGGGAGGGACAACGCTGGTAGACGGACGAGCTTTGCGGGGTGGCGATGAATAGAGGGACAACGTCGCAGGGTGGCGCTGGGCATAGGTCAAATGCAATGCTGGTTGCTTGGCGAGGAAGGAAGGGGGTTTTCACAGGATTCTCTCTGGTTTGCTCCGTTCAATAATCTCCCGAGAGTGGCAGTGCTGTGTAGACGGAGGAACAAGACGGCGTCACCTATGGTGGTGGGCAGAGGAAGGTGACGAGAAGCGGATGAGGGAGGATGTTTTTCACGGGGCAAAATTCAAATGGGAAGAAAATTCATTTCCTGAATAGCAAAACAAAATGTACATTTTGTTAAAAAAAAAAAACAGCAGCCATGTAGGGTGT
This sequence comes from Juglans nigra, assembly GCA_002916485.2. Taxonomy (NCBI): domain Eukaryota; kingdom Viridiplantae; phylum Streptophyta; class Magnoliopsida; order Fagales; family Juglandaceae; genus Juglans; species Juglans nigra. Next base: position 27,261,013 of record CM036140.1, read on the forward strand.
GCAATGTGTGCACCGCTACAGTGGTTGCTCTATATTATTACTCTATATATATTGGGTTATCAGAAAACGTTGTAAACATAATCATCACACCTGTCACATACGTGCTACATAAACCATTATATAATATATATATATATATATATGCTAGGGATAATTATAATGTACATCCATAATATATTGCCGTGAGATTAAATTTTGCAAGCTCTAAAATAATAATAATAATATTATTATTATTATTATTATTAATTAGAGTTTATGGTTTACGATTTTTAATACAAACAGATCGGTCACTTCCATATCGGGTCACATGCAACGCCCTTTAAAGCTGATTGCTAGATTTATTTTTAAAAGTTTACAACTCTCACGCATTGGCTTTGGAAAATAGTGAGATGCACATAAAAAAGTAGAAATTTTTATATTAATCTCAAATTTATTTACTTTTTTTTTCTAAAGAATGTGCGGAAGTTTATATATACACACTAAGCTTATGCAATTTTGATCTTTTCGAAAACGGACATTCCCTGGCCGACCTCATTCAATAAGCATGTTTTAAATATGTTTTAATATTTTGCTTATGCCCACATCAACATCTAGATCCCTACTGAGTTCTATCCCACTTGAACGAGTTATCATATCAAATCTAGGTAGACACCATGACGTGATCCTTGACTGTAGAGCCTAGTTAACAAAGAACTCCACCTCAACATCAAGATCCTCGCTGAGTTCAACCAGACAAGGATGAATTATCTTCCTGACTACTTGCATTGTTGAAAAATCATCCCAATCAGTGATCAGTGTTTATTAGTTAAGGAAGTGGGATAATAAAGCTATATTTTGATGCATTAATGTTCACATGCAGGTGTTTGGAAAAAGTATAGAGTTTATGAATTCATCACAGGAGCAGTGTAAAAATTGCATGTAATAAATAATTAAAATAACGTACACATTGTACTTGGATGCGCCTTCTGCATTGATTAATAAAATTATATTTTGGTTGAATATTTTTTTAGGCTGTGCTAGTCCCATCGATCGACAATTCGGTACCCATACCGAATAATGTAAGGTTGGATTTGGACAGTAAGAATATTTAAAAAGTGTTAAGAATATTTATGAATAGTAGTGAAAATATAATGAAAATGTAATAATAAAATATTTAATAGTAGTACAAAATTGGTGAAAAGTAATGAATAGTAAAAAAATAGGTAAAAATTAATAATAAAATAAAGAATAGTAATGAAAAATGTAAATCTCTTTTTTGTTCTCAATTTTAATTTTTTTTTTTTAAAAATAAAATTTACGTACTTACTAAAAAATCATTTACCTAACTATTAAGAAAAAAAATGGAAAAAAATAAAAGTAAAATTCGTTATATAAATTTGTTGCATGGGAGAAGTACTGTTTCTCTATTTTTGTAAGTAGATTTTCTTTACTAGCTTGAAGATCTTTAGAGCCAAGTTGAGTTTTTTTCATCTCAACTGTGTCTCAACTCACAGAACAATTGAGGCTCAAGTGTTCAAATCTTTCCGCATCTGGTTGTGTATTTTGATGAAAAAATTTAACTTTGCTACAGTTGTAACAACCCGTATTTTTTTTAGTGTATTTTTTTTTAATTGAATGATTATTTGTTATTAATTTAAAATTTGATTATCTTGTTTTAAATTTTCAGATTTTAGTGAGTTTATTTTTTTATGATTTTTTTAAGTTGTGAAAATTAAATTTGACATGTTTCCTTAATATTAATAATTGTTATGCATTTAAATTTCTTAATTTAATTAGTTTGTAGGTTTTAAAAATTATTGTATTGTTGGATTTAATTATTTTATTTTACTTAGTCACTGTATTTAAATTTATTTTATTTAAAACTGTGGTGTTGAAATAATTTTTTTGTTGGAATTTTGTGACCCAAGTTATGAGTTTTGGACCTCATTTCTTTTTCCTCTCTATTTTTTTTTTTCCTTTTCTTTTTTTTCTTCTTTTCTTTTTTTTTTTTTTTTCTTTCTTTTCTTTTTCTCCCCTGGTTTCCCTTCCCACGCGGACGTCTCTCTCTCTCTCTCTCTCTCTCTCTCTCTCTCTCTCTCTCTCGCCGTGCAACCGTTCCTCACCCAACCCGCCGCTGTCGCGCCGCCGTGCGCGACACCGCCCACCCCATCGTGCTCCCCACCGGCCGGCGACCTCACCCCTCCAATTTTAGCCCTCCTCGCGCCGCCGTTAGCCCCCACGCACCACACCAAGCCGCGGCACTCCCTGCGCCGCCGTCGCACCACCTCCGGCCACTATCTTCTCACCACATCATCATCGACCTTCTAGCAACCTAATGCACCCATCCTTGACTCCGATCTGTCACCGATGAAGCCCATCTATCTCCATCTTCGATTTGAGCTTTTTGGCATTAAACCGCCGCCCACGCCGCCACCCACGGCCAACCACCACCACCACTAGCTTCACCGACATCCCTAAGCCCTACCCTATCAATCTCGGGTCTTCGTTTACACCAGTTCAAAAGTGGATTTTTGAGACCCATGGCCACAGTGCATTTGGCACTGTTTTGTTGCTGCGTTGCCGCTTCTAGCACCTCTGTGATCTTTCAAAAATTATATTATAGCATTGTAAGTATTTTTCTCGAAGAACTTTTGAGATTTAAATGTATTTTTGCGCTAATTTATATTTACTGTGAATTTGTTGTTTGTGCCGGACTGAGTCCGAGGAGTAAGGGGGTCGGTTGGATTGGATGATGGAGTTGTTTGTGTGATTGGTTTATGCTATGAAATTTGTTGGCTGTTTCGGATTTAAATATTGGTGTTTTGAGTTTGACGTTGGTCATGGTGGATATTGGTATTTTTTAGGAAGTGGTGGTATATTTTGGGATTATGAGGGTTTTAAGTTTTGAGAAATTAAGATAGATTATTTTAGAACTTTGGCTTAAATATGGAAATCCGTAATTGATTGAAAACTTACGAAAATTGTGTGATTATTTTTTGTAGGTGACGATTTATACTCGACTCGACATTTTTCAGGAAAATTCTGAAAAGCTAAGAAGTCCAGGTAAGCGGGGTTCATATACTAGTTTTGCATAAAAGAAATAAAATGAGGTTCACTTGGAAAATAAAGGTGTTTGTTTTTTAAAAGAAATGATCTGAAAACAACCTCAGATGTTTATTCTGCATATGCATAAATTCAATATAAGAGAAAGTGTTTTCTGTCATGACTGGTATAGACATGAGCTAGTTTTGTGCACTTTGTTTTTGAACTATGTAAAAGAGCGAATAAGGAATTCTAAAAGTTTTGTTATGAACAAATGAGAATATTTTGTTTATGTTTATCTCGAACATGTGAAATGATCTGAAGCTTTTCAGTGTTTTGTTTTGATATGATGTGTCATCTGAAAATCTTGGCATGAAGTTCTGATTCTGTATATGTTTGTAACCGGATTTTCGATGAAATCCGTTCTGTTTCTGTTAAGGCCATGTCACGGGTATAATGGTGGTTTATAATCCTACCACGGGGGTTGAAACATGGAATATGGCCCAGCCACAGGTATAATGGTGGTTTATAACCCTACCACGAGGGTGAAACATGGAATATGGCCCAACCACGGGTATAATGGTGGTTTATAACCCTACCACGGGGGTGAAACATGGAATATGGCCCAGCCATGGGTATAATGGTGGTTTATAACCCTACCACGGGGGTTAAACATGGTATTGTTCCGATGTGATGCTAAGAGATGATTTAATTATAATGTTTCAGTTTGAAAATGCCAACGGATTTTCTTTTTGGAATAAGTTTATTTTTCTGAAAATTTTGCTCTAATGCTTTTGTACAAAGTTTTGTTTCTGCATTCTGAAAGTAAATGTTTTGTTCTACTTATCAAATGTTATAAATGCTCATGTTTACATGCTAGTATATGCTCTCTGCTTACTGAGTTGTTGATAACTCACCCTCTTATCTCTATAATATTTCAGATGACATTGATGGTTCAGCTGAGGATCAGTATTAGAGTTTATGGAGAAGATTAACAGTGAATGGTTGTTGGGTATCTCATGGTATTAGTGTTGATGTTGGAAGTTATTTATATTTCTTAAGTTTGCTTTAATGGATTTAGACGGTTTATGGAGACTTATGTTAATGTTTCATTATTTCTAGTTTGTTATTTGAGACATGAAGAAGAGTTGTTTTTATTTGAGTTGCTGGATTGAAAATTGGATAGATGAGTTTATATGGTTTATTTAATTGAAGTATTTACGTTTGATTTGAGGTTTAGGAAAATATATATTCTTGAATTTGGAAATACTCTAGCCTTGTTAGAGTTGATTATCAGGGTATATGAGTTAACTCTCCGGACCCTCGGAGACGGGGCTTTACAGTTGGTATCAGAGACATGTTTGAATTTTGCATACTATAAACCTTGGAGGGTTAGATTTCTGTGGGATCATAGGGTGTAAAGATTTCAGTGTAGGAACTTGAGGAATTTAAGAATGATCATGTGGATATTTAAGTTCGAGATTCTAAAAACCTTATGATTGATTTTGATGGGATTTGAAGATTTAGATCTGGTAAGTTTATTCTGTAGGATGTAGGACATGACTTGGAAATAATCTTTATAAGATTTAAGGTTTAGATTTTTGTGGTTTGGATTCTAAAGATGTACTAGAGTTTAGAGCGATGTTGGGTTTACAATATAAGATAATAGGAATGACTATATGTGTTGGTGCAGTACTAGAAAAGTTTAAAGGTTTAATTGTAAATTATCGTTTTTATTTAAATTGAATTTATTTGGTTTTGTTTGATTTTATTTTATTTGAATTGGAATTATGTTATTTTTATTTATTAAGTTTATTTTATTTTGTTCGTTTCGTTCGAAGCTGAAAAACAGGTTAAGGATTAAGTTATGGCAGGAAGATGGTACGACTGAGAACGCAATTGTTATATTTAGCAGAGTAGGCTTGAACTTTTATCGACTTGGTGTGCTTTTATAATATCAAGGTTTGAAAGGAACGGCATGGTCTGGGTGATCTATTAGGGGAGTAAGATATTTGAGGTTTTCGATTTTATGGAAGTATGACACGAGGCTTTAGAATAGAAGATTGTAAGTTCAACAAACTTTAAGGATAGATTTATGGAAATTTCACCAAAAGTTTAAGGTTTTGCAGACTTTAGGAAATGATTTGTTATCATTTAATGTTTTAGATTTTGAAAGCTTCGGGACTCGATTGTTTTATTATTGGATATAAGTTCATCGATCTTACAAATTTCGGAGAATGATTCTGGTATAATTTAAGGTTTTAGAATTACAGATTTGAAGGATTGAATTGAAATAAGATTTAAGTTTTTAATTCTGCAGGCTTGGTGTACTAGCTTGATTTATTTTGGAGACTGGTTAGTATGTGACCATTATTATGGGGTTGATTGAAGTTGAGTTATTGATATAGGAAATTTCAAGGGGATTATTTCTTTGAGGATTGAAGGTATTGGTCCAGTTTGGATAATAATTGTTATTAATTCGAGGTTTTAGTGGCAGGTTTTGGGATTAGATCCATATCAGATTTAAGGATAATAGTTGGTGTAGATCCAGGAATGAATTCTTGGTGAGTTTGAGGAAAGTGTGTAATAGTTCATGGTTTTGGAGATAAAGAATTTTCTATCAAAATGTGATAAGAGTTTTTTGGTCATTAGGTATAGAGCTACCTTGTACTCGATAGTGTTGTTTTTTTTATGAGGACATAAATTTTATGCATGTGGCGAATTATCAGAATGCGCAGCAGAAACGTGATATTTTGGTCATAATTAGGAGTTCAAATTTTGTGTTGATTTTGAGAAATTAGTCGTGACTTAAATTTTGAGACGATACTTGTAGTTGGAGACTAATCGCTCAGTTGTACCAATTATGTTATTGATGATTAACTTTGGAAGTGACCATTAGGTTACCAAAGGTAGAATACAATGAAAATTTGGAAGTTATACCGTAGGAGTCAATTGGGGTTAATACAGATTTTCGAATAGAGCTATTAATCTTTAGGATTCATTGGATGTTGTATTAAGGCTCTTGTGGAAAATGAGATTTTGGATATCATAGCCATCCTAGGAATACTGGACGTGTTGTGCCACTGGGGGACTAGTACGAGTATGATGAAATTGCATATGGAAGGTTTAGCGTGTTTTGGATTGTATCTTCTATCCTGCTTTAACGTCATGTTTGACCTTTCAAATTTTGAGGACGAAATTTTTTTTAAGGGGGGGAGGATGTAACACCCCATATTTTTTTTAGTGTATTTTTTTTTTAATTGAATGATTATTTGTTATTAACTTAAAATTTGATTATCTTGTTTTCAATTTTCAGATTTTAGTGGTTTTATTTTTTTATGATTTTTTTAATTTGTGAAAATTAAATTTGACATGTTTCCTTAATTTTAATAATTGTTATGCATTTAAATTCTCTTAATTTAATTAGTTTGTAGGTTTTAAAAATTATTGTATTGTTGGATTTAATTATTTTATTTTACTTAGTCACTGTATTTAAATTTATTTTATTTAAAACTGTGGTGTTGAAATAATTTTTTTGTTGGAATTTTGTGACCCAAGTTGTGAGTTTTGGACCTCATTTCTTTTCCTTCTATTTTTCTTTTCCTTTCCTTTTTCTTTTCTTCTTTTCGTTTTTTTTTCTTTCTTTTCTTTTTCTCCCCTGGTTTCCCTTCCCGCGCGGACGTCTCTCTCTCTCTCTCGCTGTGCAACCGTTCCTCACCTAGCCCGCCGCCGTCGCGCCGCCGTGCGCGACACCGCCCACCCCATCGTGCTCCCCACCGGCCGGCGACCTCACCCCTCCAATTTCAGCCCTCCTCGCGCGCCGTTAATCGCCACGCACCACACCAAGCCGCGGCACTCCTTGTGCCGCTGCGCCGCCGTCGCACCACCTCCGGCCACCATCTTCTCACCACATCATCATCGACCTTCTAGCAACCTAATGCACCCATCCTTGGCTCCGATCTGTCACCGATGAAGCCCATCTATCTCCATCTTCGATTTGAGCTTTTTGGCATTAAACCCCCGCTCACGCCGCCACCCACGGCCAACCACCACCACCACTAGCTTCACCGACATCCCTAAGCCCTACCCTATCAATCTCGGGTGTTCGTTTACACAAGTTCAAAAGTGAGTTTTTGAGACCCAAGGCCACAGTGCATTTGGCACTGTTTTGTTGCTGCGTCGCCGCTTCTAGCACCTCCGTGATCTTTCAAAAATTATATTATAGCATTGTAAGTATTTTTCTCGAAGAACTTTTGAGATTTAAATGTATTTTTACGCTAATTTATATTTACTGTGAATTTGTTGTTTGTGCCGGACTGAGTCCGAGGAGTAAGGGGGTCGGTTGGATTGGATGATGGAGTTGTTTGTGTGATTGGTTTATGTTATAAAATTTGTTGGCTGTTTCGGATTTAAATATTGGTGTTTTGTGTTTGACGTTGGTCATGGTGGATATTGGTGATTTTTTAGGAAGTGGTGATATATTTTGGGATTATGAGGGTTTTAAGTTTTGAGAAATTAAGATATATTATTTTAGAAGCTTAGGCTTAAATATGGAAATCAGTGATTGATTGAAAACTTATGAAAATTGTGTGATTATTTTTTATAGGTGACGATTTATACTCGACTCGACATTTTTGAGGAAAATTCTGAAAAGCTAAGAAGTCTAGGTAAGCGGGATTCATATACTAGTTTTGCATAAAAGAAATAAAATGAGATTCACTTGGAAAATAAAGGTGTTTGTTTTTGAAAAGAAATGATCTGAAAACAACCTCAGATGTTTATTCTGCATATGCATAAATTCAATATAAGAGAAAGTGTTTTCTGTCATGACTGATGTAGACATGAGCTAGTTTTGTGCACTTTGTTTCTGAACTATGTAAAAGAGCGAATAAGGAATTTTAAAAGTTTTGTTATGAACAAATGAGAATATTTTGTTTATGTTTATCTCGAACATGTGAAATGATCTGAAACTTTTCAGTGTTTTGTTTTGATATGATGTATCATCTGAAAATCTTGGAATGAAGTTCTGATTCTGTATATGTTTGTAACCGGATTTTCGATGAAATCCGTTCTGTTTTTGTTAAGCCCTGCCACGGGTATAATGGTGGTTTATAACCCTACCACGGGGGTGAAACATAGAATATGGCCCAGCCACGGGTATAATGGTGGTTTATAACCCTACCACGGGGGTGAAACATGGAATATGGCCCAGCCACGGGTATAATGGTGGTTTATAACCCTACCATAATGGTGGTTTATAACCCTACCACGGGGGTTAAACATGGTATTGTCCCGATGTGATGCAAAGAGATGATTTAATTATAATGTTTCAGTTTGGAAATGCCAACGGATTTTCTTTTTGGAATAAATTTATTTTTCTGGAAATTTCGCTCTAATGCTTTTGTACAAAGTTTTGTTTCTGCATTCTGAAAGTAAATGTTTTGTTCTGCTTATCAAATGTTATAAATGCTCATGTTTACATGCTAGTATATGCTCTCTGCTTACTGAGTTGTTGATAACTCACCCCCTTATCTCCATAATATTTCAGATGACATTGATGGTTCAGCTGAGGATCAATATTAGAGTTTATGGAGAAGATTAACAGTGAATGGGTGTTGGGTATCTCGTGGTATTAGTGTTGATATTGGAAGTTATTTATATTTCTTAAGTTTGCTTCAATGGATTTAGACGGTTTATGGAGACTTATGTTAATGTTTCATTATTTCTAGTTTGTTATTTGAGACATGAAGAAGAGTTGTTTTTATTTGAGTTGCTAGATTGAAAATTGGATAGATGAGTTTATATGGTTTATTTAATTGAAGTATTTACGTTTGATTTGAGGTTTAGGAAAATATATATTCTTGAATTTGGAAGTACTCTAGCCTTGTTAGAGTTGATTATCAAGGTATATGAGTTAACTCTCCAGACTCTCGAGGACGGGGCGTTACAACAGTTTTCTCAAAGTTTGGAAGCTTTGAAGGTAGTTTTTTCCTAAATTATTTTTTTATTATTTATTTTATTTTCTGTTTCTTTTAAATGTTTTTATTTTTATATTACAAATGTGATAAGTACAGTTGTTTTGTCTTTTCTTAAACTATTTTACAACTTAATTTTCTACTGTTATTTATATCATTATCATTATTTTTACATTTTTATAATCATTTAAAAATGAGTTTATCATTAATTAATAGAAGACTATAAATGTTGAAAACATTATGGTTTATGAATATTAAATAATTTTAAAAATTTTAAAAAATAATCGAAGAGATGAATAGTTAGAAACATGAAGAAGACAAATTAACTCTTGTTTGAAAAAGAAAAAGTTGAAAAGAAATGAGTTAAAATATGCCAAAATGCTGGTCTTAAGGTAATAGTTAACATTTGCGGCATTCTCTTGTGTTGCTGCTCACTTCCATACGTGCTTGATGCTACAAGCTGCTGAGATTATTTCCTTTTTTTTTTTTTTTTTTCATATTCCTACAATCTTCTTGAAACTCTTTTGCATTTAATTTCACAATCAACCAATATAATTATGCCTCTTTATTAAAAATGAACTTTAATATTACAAAACTACCCTTCATTTAATATTGAGTTGTATGTTATGCCCACTCATTAAACCCTACAAAACAAAAATAAACATCATAATGCAGTTCAGTGATAAAGGGTAAAATATCTTATCTTATCAAAATAAGAAATTTATGTGAATCAAAATTTTGTATACCTTTCATTGGGTCATGTGAAGTGATATGAAAACATATTATATAGAAGATAGAGAGAATTTGTGGTATTCCTTTAATAAAGCCAAGATTAGCGTGATAACGAATTGTACCTCATTGGAACAAGTTGTCATATCAAATTCAGATAGACACCAACGTCTAGATCCTTGACTGTAGAACTTGGTTGACGAAGAACCCCGCATCAACGTCAAGATCCTCCGTAATTTCGACCATAATAAATTAAGATATTGTCAATTGATCCTAAATATCTTGGCGGTATTCATGCTTTTGTTATCAGATATTTGGTGCCAATAAAATAAAATAAAAAATTCATGTGTTTACTTACCGAGCAAAAGAAAATGATTGACATATAATTATTTTTATAATATTTTATCTAATTATGTTTTAAATGAAGAAAGATTTTTATAAAATAACTTTAAAATAACGTTCCTTACATAAATATCCTATTTTAAAGGATAATTAAAAAAAAAAAATTGTAAAAACTGTTCTACATTTATCGTTACTCCAAAACAAATGCCAAAAGCCCGCATCTTTGAAAATCGAAGTCCACGATATGTCGGTAACTCTGACGCTGCCTACATTCACTCTTGAGCTCGCAGAAGTATACATAAGATGAGAGTGCAACTCTTTTGGCACTGACAAGGGCTGTTGCTAGGACAACCATGGATTCGATGAGGCTATATGGTGTGTTGCGGCTCGTGGTTTTAGCCTTCTTGGTGCTTCCAGCGGTGGTGTTTGGCGGCAGCAGTACACGGAGATGCAAGTTTCCAGCAGTATTCAACTTTGGAGACTCAAACTCGGACACCGGAGGAAGATCTGCCGCATTGTCAGAGGTTCATCAACCCAATGGAGAAACCTTCTTTGGACATCCTTCGGGAAGGAATTGTGATGGCCGTCTCATCTTAGATTTTATAGGTAACTGGGCTAATCCTCTGATTGCAGTTTCATTTTGAAGAAAAACTCTATAGGTAACTGGCCAGAGGAACCGCGGGGAAACCGGATCCCACTTGGCAAAATGTAAATGACGCCGTTTGCATTTCCCTATATACGCATGTGTTTATATCATCTTGTTCATCTGTTTTAGTAACTTCAGGAAAAACACAAATAATGTTGCCACAAATAATGTATTGCTTCAAGAATTAAATGATGAAGGTTTTAATTGCAACTTCAAGCTGAAAGTTCCTGCCAGGCACGCTCCCATTAGTGTTTTTTAAAGTCCTGCTAGAAGCCCACGAAGATTGAATTCTGGGGATCTCTTTCCTTCTTCTGTGGCTTTTCAAGAATTTTAGGATAGCCTTGTTACATGTTCTTCAAAAGAGTCACCAACTAAAGCCATGCATAGTCCCGATCAGTCCCCTTCCAATCCCAAAATGGCAGGGTTTTTCTTTCAGACCAAACGTGAATGATTGGATATCTTGGATTTGCAGAAAATTGTTGAAAAGGATTAATCGAACCCCATCAACGACTTCCTCTATAAAAATACCAAAGATATCACCTACCCAAAAAAAAAATAGGCATTTATTTCACAGCTCTAGATGGGATGCATCCTGGATAGCAAATCTGCAGATGTTCAAATTTCTCCTACCCACGACGAGTCCCACAGACCTCTCTCTGCTTCAGTTTCTGCAGGCCTCTCTCTGCTTCTTTTCTCCTACCCATGCCGACGACCACTCTCTCTACTTTTTCTCGTGCACACAAAGACAATCAAACCAGTCCATCATTCAAAATCAAACCAAACTTTACCCAAATCCACAACCGACCCATCATTTCGAAAGCTTCTGGTAGATCTAAGATTGAAGATGAACAAGCAATCTCTGCTTTTTCTCCTACCCAGGAAGACGACCACAGATCTAAGTTGTAGAAGACGACCCCTCTGCTCTGCTTTTTCTCCTAACAAAGTTTGGGCATCCGTTGGTTTCTCTCCTTTCATTTATTTCTTTTCGTCCGTTTTCTTCTTCTTCATTTTTTTTTAATATAGCCTCTACGTGGCATTAGCCAATTACACCGCGGTTCCCCACCGCGGTTGTACGTAGAAGAACTAATAATGCATGTGTGCTTGTATATTTTTACTTATTTCTCGATCCCAATGCAGCCGAGGAGCTGAAATCACCATACCTGAGTCCATACTTGGACTCGATCGGGACGGATTTCAGGCATGGTGCAAATTTTGCAACAGGAGGTTCATCCATTCGTCCAGGCGGGTATAGTCCATTCCATCTCTGGATTCAGATTTCCCAGTTCATGCGTTTCAAATCTCAAACAGAAGCTCTGTATAACAATCGACTTGACCCTAGCAGTCAGTCTCACTCACGCCCCCTCTCACTCACTGTACCTTGTATGCTAAAAGATGCTTCAAAATACAGTACTTTGTGGTCCTGAAAGCTTACTAACAATGAGCATTGAATTTGTAAATTTTGGCTCCAGGAAAGATGCCACCAGTCAAAAGCAGCCTCCCTAAGGCCTAAGGACTTCTCAAAGGCTCTTTACATATTTGATATTGGACAGAACGATCTGTACTATGGTTTTCAATACACAACATTAGAACAAGTTCGACTTTCCATCCCTGATATCTTAAGCCAGTTCTCCCAAGCAGTGCATGTAAGCAAACACCACCTGATGGTTATAATTGAACAATTTCTGAAAATAACTGATTATTCTAGCCGTTCTTTTGGTCGTTGTTTCAGCAATTGTACGAGGAAGGTGCAAGAATATTTTGGCTACATAATACAGGCCCAATCGGTTGCTTGCCAACCGGCGTTATAAATGACCGATCTAAGCCTGGTAATCTGGATCAGAATGGGTGCGTGAAGCCTCATAATGAGATAGCTCAGGAGTTCAACAGGCAGCTCAAGGACATGGTGTTGAAACTGAGGGCACAGCTCCCTGATGTAGCATTGACATATGTCGACATGTATTCCGCTAAATATGCACTAATCAGCAATGCAAAGAATGAAGGTAATGATAATTTTATCTACAAACATCAGTAGCAGGGGGATAATAATCCACTACCCATTGCAGATCTAATCTTTAACTGTTTGATGAAGACAGGTTTTGTCGATCCATTTGAGTTCTGTTGTGGGAATTACTATATTGATTGTGGGAAGAAAGAAATAGTTTATGGAACGGTTTATGGTAATCTATGTCAGAATCCATCAAGGCACGTTAGCTGGGATGGCATACACTACTCTGAGTCAGCCAACCTATGGGTTGCAAACCGAATTCTCAATGGCTCCTTCTCTGACCCACCAGTTTCAATTCGGGAGGCTTGTTATTATCCCAAGAATTTGTAAGCACATTGCAGTATGTTAATGAATGCTGCTCGTAATAATAATTCTTTTTGAATGGTCCCCTGAATATGCAGTGTGAAAACGAGTACTCTTAGTAGCTTGATTTTGCAATCAGGCAAACATCAACTTTCAAGGCGACCAAAGTCGGTTTTATTTTCTGTACTGTATGTACTATTTTCCTGATGTATTTCTCTATTTACTAAAAATTATCTTTACGAAAAAAAAAAAAAAAAAAAAGCTAAAAGAAGCTTCATTGTTGGGAATTCTCCATCCTTGTAACTTTCAGAAAAAGGGAAGGACATGGATACTCATGGATGCTATTGAGTTTATGATCTCAGGGTTGGTGTCGAGGAGTGTAACTAGTGATCTGGTTTTCCTGTTCCGGACCCTGCCGGCTTCTCTCAACAACTCTGCCAACCTCCGCCTCGTCATCCACATCAGGATTTGCTGTTCCTAGCTTCTCTTCTCTCATGCCAACGAGATATTCCAAAATTCCAATGGCATCATCCAGCCTGCCAAATTTTAAGTTGGAAAGCACAAAAATATTATTACAAAGTTCAAATAAAGAGAATCTACTTAGATTGTAGATATGCCCTGCAAAATGCTGTGTCGATGACCAACAGCAAAGCAGAGGGAGAAAAGATCAGAGCAAATGGTGCAAAACAATAAAAACTCACATCAGTCACTTTGATAAAACATAACAATAGAACAATACCTTCCCATTGCATCATAAGTGCCAGCAAGCTGATTGCTATAGACCCCTAATGTATCTGGATGATCTGGCCCATATTCCTTTTCTAGTATACTTCTTGCTTCTTCAAACAGATCTGCAGCCTCGTTTATTGCATAGCGCTGCACACAGGCAAGTCCCATTTGGTTAACTTAAAAGAAAGATATAATTAACCCTTCCCAAATTATTGCAATGATGGAATGGTCAAGTTTGGAAGAATTTTTTTAAAAAAAACCCGGGTAGACCCAGGTTTAGTCATGCGGATACCGGCCCGGATTTAATCTGGACCAAAACCCGTAATCGGAACCACGGGTTATCCGGATCCGGACCGGGCCGGGCTGGGAAAAACCCTGCCCGGATGAACAGTGCTTAGAGCAGCTTGTAATAATAATAAACAATTAAAATAACACCAGCTAGCTTGTACTTGGATGCGCCATTTGCATTGCAGGATTTTGGCAAGGAATTAGTTATCAATCAAAGGTTACAACGGAATGAATATAACCTATGTGTTGGGACAATTACTTTCGTGCATTCTTCAAGGTTATAGGGATACGTATTACATGTTGTGCACCAATTCCTGGCTTAGAAACTTTTGCAAGCTTAACATGATAAGCCCGCGGGACTTATCTTCAGATTATGATGGCTAAGTTGAAACGTGAATATTTTTGCAACCCTTGGAGGGGTGCTGCCACCATAGGCGGCATTCTCTTGTTGCTGCTCACTGTCATACAAACTATGTGCGCTCTCATCTGATCGGTGAAGAATTAGGAATGAAGCTTTTGTAATTCAACGAATATTGGATTGCTTTCTGTTGGTATTTTTTAATAAATAGTTATTTGTAACGTTTGTTTTTTTAATAATGGTGGTTTTTGGAAATTCGTTTAGTCATTAAGGTTGTGAGTTATATTGGATTAATAGTTGAGTGCATTTTTAAAGTTGATCGGTTTTCTTTCTAAAGATTTATGGTTGATAAACTTGGTCAATGTGTAACCGTGTCCTTAATAATTCCTTACTCTGCACTCAGCTGACTCTTAACAATAGTTTTTAGTTTTGCCTAAATTTCCTACTAACAAGAGAGAAGTTTTATGAAGAAGAAAAATAAAAAGTATGCAATACTCTTGAGAATTTTTCAGACAAGAGAGAGGTGCTTCTTCTAGTGGAGCTTTGAGCTCAACCACTTGTGTAGAGTTAGTTCAAGTTATATGACGATCAGTTAGGCTATTATATCCTGGCGGAAACAAGTCAAAAGGTTGAGGTATGGCTTGAACAGTTCACTTCGAACTTTATCGATTGCATAGGGTTTGAATCTTCATAAAGAAAGCAAGATATCCGTGCCTCAATTAAAACTGGTTTCATTTCAATTTTAATATCATTGTAATTTCCATTTTATTATTATGTATTTCACCAACACTTTCTGAAAATCATGTTGTACTCATTAGTTCGTTATGTTGTCAGACTGAAATCTCAATGTGACATAATGTGATATGCTAAATCTATTTTACAGTAAAAAAAAGTTTACAATTTGATGGATCACATTAAACAACGTCAATGTGTAAACCTTTTTGTGTAAACTAAGCATTTCTCTAGAGCAACTGATATAAAAAGCCACTTGAAATGTGATACATCAACAAAAAAAAAACTGGAGATGACAAAATTTAGGATGAATAGTAGTATTAGTCTTTCTTTTATATTTTTTCTATTTCTTTTCTTACTAAAACTTATTGCAAGAATCCTTGTAGGTTGTGGCTTAGTTAATTAATTCCCATAAAATTAATTTTTTTAGACAATTCTCTGTGGTTCTACGTCCAAAAAAAAAAAAAATCCTTGGTTGATTCTAGTGAGGAATATCTCCGATAGTTAAGAAGGTATGAAGCTTTTGTAATTCTACAAGTATTGGATTGCTTTTTGTTAATTAGGTTGTACTTGTTAGTTAATTATGTTGTCAGACTGAAATCTTAATGTGACAATTAAAGTAATAGATCTTTTGCTCGTTCATTCGAGCAGTTCTTTATCCTAAATTTTATCTTATAATTGTTTAATTTCAATCTCAATCACATTTGGTAATTTGACATATTTTAAGTGGCTATCATTTAAGTGATGAGAAGTATTAGATCTATAGATCTACACACAAATCTTATGTAAGAAAATCTATACGACGACGTGCTTTAATATGATATGTTAAATATATTTTATAATAAAAAAAGTTTTACAATTTGATAGATTACATTAAAGAATGTCAATGTGTAAACTCTTTTGTATAATATTTCTATTTAGAGCAAGCATTTCTCTTGAGTGATTAACATAAAAAAATCAATGTGACATATTATCATATATGACTAGGGATGAAAAGATTTAGGATGAATAGTAGCATTAGTTCTTTTTTTTTTTTTTTCGTTCTTCCTTCTTTTCCTACTAAAAACTAGTACAAGAATTCTTGTGGGTTTTGGCTTAGTTAATTAGTTCTAATGCTATTACTCTTTGTTGAGACAATTCTCAACAGTTCCAACAACATTTGTTATGTTCACGACAATTGCTTGTGAAACAAAGATGCAATCTAAAGTGATTCTAGTGGGGAATATTTCTGATTATTAAGTTAGTGAGAGAAGTAAGCATTTCTGAATAAATATCTATATCCTAATGCATATTTGGACAAATATTTATAGGATTTTGGGTGTGCTTTGTGGAGGAATCGCCCCATCTAAGCACTATAAGGAGAATGGTTGTGTCCTTTCGAGTTAGGAGTTTGTGCGGGAGCTATTTTGCCAGTGTGAATCTCTCACAAGATAAATTACATTTGTAAATGCAAGATTTTGGATAGGACTAAGTGACTAAATTATGTTTATTAGATATTTTGTAAGTTGGATGAATGTGAAATACTTTGACTTTATCTATAAATATATTGAATTTATCTAGAAGTCATTAGATAGTATTTTAGATAAGTCAAGAGTATGAAAAATCAAGTTCCAATGAATCTGTAATTATCCAGTGAAGAGTTTGAATGGAAAATTGTATCTGCTAAGAAGAATTAGCGCCGGGTGTAGAGTTCTACTACGATTCAAACTCCTATTAGATTAATTTCGTCAATAGAGTCCTACTACAATTAAAACTTTTTTAAGGTTATTTATTGTTGGGATTCGATTGGATAACGAATTTTGATGATTCTTAGTTTGGAGATATTGAAAAGCATATTCCGAGTACTTGAGGGTGAGAAAATTCTCTTGAGAATTTTTTAGTTATTTTTTCTCTCCCTTTAACTGTGTTTGTGCTCCATGTTGGAGATTGGCTAATTGTGTCCAGCCACTGGAGTTCTAGTAGAGAAGTCAATATTTGAAGATCGTCAGAGATTCTGGATGCTTTTGCAGTAAAAGCAAATGGATCATTTGTTGTGTCAAGTAAGAAAGTCAATTGGCAATGGTTTTGTAATTGAGACTGGTTTTGTAATTGAGACTTACTTGTAATTTATTTTTCAATGAATATAATTGACTTTTCTGGACTTGGTTGTCCCGTAGGATTTTACCTTTAAAAAGTTCTTTAAAGGGGTTCCCTTCATAATTAAGATTGGTGTTATGTAATTTATTTACTTTATGTTATTGATTAATTATTAAATAATTGCATAGTTGATGATTAACAAATGTATTGAGTGAATTGGTAGATATTTCCATTAATATACATGGACATTTGGGTAATTTCAATTGGCATCAGAGCATGGCTCACACATTCGAGTGTGATCTATGCCCTTATAGACCATGTCGTCATCATTGACAGCCTTGCCACAATTTGAAAAGGAAAATTATGTATATTGGAAAATTCGTATGCCTCAAGTCGTTGGATGAGCTCGTGTGGCATGCTACTAAGCGAGGATGGACTCAACCCGAGACAACTATTGATGTATGGACAAGAGATGAGATTAACAACTGTAACTGGAACAACAAAGGACTTAATGTTATATTCATGGTTGTATCTCCTGATGAATTTTCATGTGTGAGGTGCAAAAGAAGCATGAGATATTTTGGAGGTTACACATAAAGGAACAAGAATTGTAAAAAAAAATTCAAAATTACAGTTGATAACCTTAAAATTTGAAGAGATTAAGATGCTGGAAGATGAGAGCCCCTTTAATGATTTTTATACTAAATTTAACGATATTATAAATTCTAATTTTAATATCGGTGAAAAGGTGAAAGATTTAAGAATTGTGAGAGAGATTTTAAGATCCTTGCCTGAAAGATTTCGCCAAAAAGTGACTATCATTGGGAAAAGCAAGGATTTAGATGCGATTAAGGTTGAAGAACTAGTTGGTTCCTTGCAAACATATGAGTCATTACTTCTTCAAACAAGAAAATGTAAGTCAATTGCTTTTAAAAACTGTGAAAGAAGCTCGAGAAGATTTTTTTAATGAAGAGAATCTAAACGATGAGGATATAGCTCTCGAGCTTCTTTCACAGAAGTGAATTCTCACTGTTTCTATAAATATCAAATGGCGCCCCCTTTATTGTTAAGACTTCAGAAATCAATTTTTGCTTGTTTTAGTGATTTCTTGAGAGAAGTTAGAGAGCTAGAGAGATAACTTCTTTGAGAAAGAAGTTTTGTATTATTCTTCTGTACTCCATCTTTGTTGATAGTGAAAGCTCTGATACCAACCCCACCAGTGGACGTAGGCTCACTTTGAGCCGAACCACTTAAATCTTGGTGTTGTTTATGTGTGATTGTCAGTATTTTCTTTTGCTTATTTCTGCTACTATACTTCGAGTTAGTCTTAGATATACAATTATTCCCAACAGGTAGTGACACAAGTTTTCTTTTGTGCATCCAGGTGTTATCTGTAAGCTTATTTTGGACTGGTGCAGTCCTCTATAATGCTTTACATGTTATAGTATCTGGGATGGTGTTTCTTGTTCTTATCCATGGTGGTCATGAATCATCATCAATACCTCTGAGTTCCCTGATGAAGTCACTACAGTATGCTGTGAGAACGTCTTTTGGTAGCATATGCTATGGATCACTTTTCACAGCTGCTATTCGGATGCTACGTTGGGAGGTATTCTCGCCAGTTGGGAGTCATGGCTTGTATTCTGATGCCTACCAAGCAGTTTTTTACCTTTCAAGAATTATGGCTATGTATATGATCTATCTTAAAATGTATACTGACTTATGCAATCTTAGAATTGAGGTCTGTAGGTTCATATAGTGGGAAGAAACTTCTCTAGGACGTTTAAGTATGAATGCAATTGGTTTTACTTTTGGCTTTAATTTGTAATGGGACTTACATGGAAATTACTCCAGGACATGCACCTGTACATTACATGGGAATTCAGCTTGTACATGGCTTTAATTTTTGCCAGCTAACAGTAAACAAAAAATAACAAGTAAAAGAAAACAAAAGGATGTGTTCATCTGATAACGGTAATGAACACTTATCAGTAAAATTAAGTAAAATTGGAATATAGCCGCAATGAAAAATTTTGGCAGCACGTGTTCCAATAAATCTCATGACAGCTTGCCCATCTGATATAAGCAGTACAACACCTTTCAGTAGAAAATATTTAAGCAATATCCCATTTTTACACAAGTTTCACAAATAATTTAAAAAACAAGTTCACAAAATAAGCAAAACAAAAACAAACCCAAATACCTAGTTATATAAACCAGCCAAAATGAACCTCTACATTAATTAATGATCTAATCCAACAAAAGAACTTTTTACATTAAATTTATCCGAACCAAGCGAACACTATTACAAAGGTGATAACCTAATACAAGCACAGTAACTTTCGCTTTTCCTTCCTTATATTCTTCGCCATCTCTCTCACTTTATCTTCTCTTTTGCAAACGGCATACTCGCGCTTTAATACATCATCCCATGTCTTCAAAACCTTATTCTCTCTTGATAAAATGTTATTCTCTAGCAACTGAAATATATCCGCCCATACAAAGAATTCACACATCGCATCTCTGCACACAGTACAAACTCTCAAGTTAACATGGATCCCTATACACCCCGCAATCAACAAATCAATATTCAAATCTAACAAATTAAAAGTTGCTTTACCGTATTAAACTTTGGACAGGCAAAGAATCTCCTTCCCGGATTTTTCTTAGTGTAGGACATCTTTAGTGGTATTTTTAAACCACTCCAACAAGTTGGTGATTCTCACTACAACAAAAAACTGCTTATTTGTGGCCAGTTAATTCTAAAGAAATGATTATTTACATCTAAAATAAGTCTATTTTGATCGTAAATAGTCTTTTCATCGCAATTAAATGGTCACAAAAATAAATTTTTCTTGTAGTGTCTATGACATCATCATAGGATAAAGCTGATAATTGGGATGATGTCATGCGTGATTCTGAATAATCAAGCCATGGATCCCTTGTATTAGTCAATGCATACTTAAAATTGATAAGTAAACCCATGAAAGGAGAATAAGAAAGAGGCAGGCGTTATAGTTGGACATTAACCATGAATCTTTTCTTATCTAATATTTCAATGATAAGAGATTTAAATTTTAAAACTTTAATTGAATTCTATTTTGAAAACTCAAGAAGGTGAAGACAGGTGAAAAGTAGGGAGATTGAGAAATTGGATAGAACCTCATGATATTGACTACACATCAGTCTATAAAATTGGATAGAAAATGAAAAAAAAAAAAGAAACTAACAAGAAACTAAAAAATTATTCATATTCCCTTCTCCGTAATCGAAATATAAGTTGAAACAGTAGTATATTTATATATATAGCATATATAGGATGGTGGCAACAGTAGTACTCACACCAATATTCAGTTGGGTTTTTACATATGTATTCTGCTCTAAACATGAGTATACCAATTATATTATGTAATAGGTATCAATCCCAAGAAGCAAGAAATGTGGGATATGCAACTTCGTGGACATAACAAAAGCTAGAAAAAATAACCATATTAAATTTTCAGTAGTACTAATAACAGAGTAGGAGGCAAGATCATGCTTGAGAATTAACACGTACAGCATATGCAAATTAAAAGGCCAGGTCTTCCATACTTTAAGCAGACATTGTGAGAGTTGGAGGTTAATCCTATAGGGCTGTCTGATACCATGTGAGAGTTTTGAGCAGTAATGGAAAACCACAGCAGATTGCATATGGCGTAGGAGATTTTATTATATAGAAAACTTTACAAGAATGTAAACGTTACAGACTATTAAAGATGAACATGCTATACAAGGAAAGATGAATATGCATTCTACAGTTAGAATAAATCAGATCCTGCATCTATGACTCTGTACATTGCCGTAAATAGCTTCCTTGATATCAGCCTTAGCTTCCTTGATGTCAGCCTTGATTCTCTCCTTGATGTCTGTCATAATCCTTGATGTCTGTCATAATTATCTCCAGAGAACAAGGCTGTGTTATCTTCAACAGACATGAGTACTGAAATAAACTGATATATATATATATATATATGAAAGTGCAATCGCAAGCGGTTACATGAGAATAATTGTACTAGATATCGAGTTAACACTTAAAAAGGGCCAAAAATCAACTGAACCAACTAGCCTATTAATTAAGCTTCTTTTCAAGTTGTTATACATAGAACCTAATTAATTAAGCTAAGCAATAATTAGGTGTGTATTATATAAAGTTATTAAGATATTAAAACAAAAATACTTTTTTTATAAATTGTGTTAACTCATGAAACAAGTTTCCCCAACAATAATGTATTTAACGTTTGTGAATAAACAGACTTGCAAATATATATATATTTTAAAAAAAAACTAAGTATATATATGAGTACTACCTCTTCTTGAATATATATACCTATTGGGTCTGCTCTTGCACATCATTGGACACGATAAAGAATGCACAAACCCATTTGGCATTCACACCTTCCTATACCCAACCCAAGGTATTAAACTAGAACTTTTAGTCTTTGAGACAAGAAAATAAAATCACATGAAACCAAATGGATTCATCAATTCATCGCATGAAATTAGGCTAGTAAAAGAGAACAAGGATACCTCAAGTTCATTGTGTGATTGTATTTGTTTTTTAAATTGCTCCTGAAAATCATTCACCTCTTTCAAGAGCTACTCTTGCAGTGCCTGTTCACGCCCTTTTGCAGCAGCAAGTTCTTATTCTGAATATAGAAATCGATCTTAGATTTCAGATCTCAACTTCTGTTAGGATCATAAATGAATTAGGGGATAGAAGCTTACACCAGTACACACACACACATATGTATGAATGCATGTATGCATGTATTCACATATGCTTGCATGCAAACATGGAGAAACTTAAATCAAATTCTCAAAGATAATTCAAAGAATTTCAATGGTGCATACAATGATATCTATTTAAAAAAATGAAAAAGAAAATTGCAAGTCATACCATTTAACTCATAAAGCATTTGCTTAGGACTCATGTTACAGTATATAATGATAAATTAGAAAGCATCATTCCAAACAAATTATTATATTTTCTATCATCTTCCTAAGATTACTTGCCTCTCGAGCACTATGAGATTAATACTTGCAACAGAGTGAACACTAAAGTAACGTAAAAACTGATATACGAATACAAATAAAACCACATGGAAGTCTCGAGCACAGAGTGAACACTAAAGTAACGCAAAAACTAATAGAATTCAATTGAGGCAATCAACTAGGTCTACCTTTTTTAGGAAATGCTGGTTTCAGAGTAAAAAATGTTGAGAAATATAGTGGACGATTTCTTCAACTCACCAACCTTGCTTCTCTGCACAACTTAAGGCGTCAAAGAAGTCGGATTTAACCTACAGTAAGAAGAGCATAATCACCACAAGAGCAAATTCCATCCTGGAAGTGATGAAAAATTCATATCCTTCACAATAGTATCTCGATCCATTAATATTTTCTAACTAATTAAATATGATATTTATCCCTCATAATCCATTGCTCATCAAATATAAATTCTGTCCACATCTCTAATTTTTCTTATGATTCTTCACAGGGATTCAAAGTGAAGTTCTTAATCAGACCTCAAAAATAGAAAATAAAATATAACAATCAGAGAACTAACCTGATTTTGAAAATCGGCCCGATTGATGATAATGCCAAATTATCTGAGGTTAGGATTAGGGTTACGAGTTACGGGTTAGGGTTACGGGTTAGGGTTACGGGTTACTGTTACGGGTTAGGGTTAGTGTTACGGGTTAGGGTTAAGGTTACGGGTTAGGGTTAGTGTTACGGTTTAGGGTTAGGGGCTAGGGGTTAGGGATTCGATGCTATGTGGGCTTCACATTTCAAATCTAGTGTTCGAAGACGACATGGCTTTGTGGGTTCAAATAAGTTGGTTCTGGTTCGGTGATGTGGTAAGAGCCTGTGGTTGCAGGGTTTGTGGGTCTTGGGTTTTGGAGAAGAGGAGTAGAAGTGCCTACCTGCTATGTAGGCTTCGGATTGCCGATATGGTGGAGAAGACGAATTGGCTTCGTGGTTGTGGTGGAAAAGATGAAGTGGGTTCATGGAACTGGTGGCTGGGAATGGGGAGAAGAGGGCGCCGGCTTACTCGTTTCGACGCTAACCGAACCAGTGCGGAGGAAAACGATGGGATTGGGGAGAATGGAAATGAGGAGAAGAGAAGAAATTGAGAGGGAGTGATCGTGAATGTGAAATGCGAAAATGCGAATTAGGGGGGGGGGGGGGGGGGGGGGGAGAACGAATTCCCATGAGTAAAATGTAAACGACGCCGTTTACCGCCACATAGGACATGGTTCCACAACCGGTTTCCCAAACCGGTTGCAAGCAGAATTTTAATACAACAACACGTGGTGTCAATGTCCAACGTCCATTCGGTGTCAATGTTTTGCATTAAATCAATGTTGATGACGTCATTACAATGACGTGCTACCTCTTGCGTGGTACCATTGGAGGTCATTTGCAAGTTTGCAACCCATCCACTCTGGAAAGTGAATTGAAGACTTTGTTTGATTCAACGCAATGTCAATACAATTTTTAGTAGAAAAATATTTTTTTCATTTGAGTTCACATGTAAAGTCTTTTTTTTTTTTTTTCCAAAAATGCTACTTATAATTTTAAAGCGTGCAAACAGTGCATATTTTATTTAACAATCATAAGACTCATCGTTGAAAAGTAAATATAAATTTTAATTTTTATATAAATTAAATTATGTTAATAAAGTCAAATAGATTGTGAACATCAATTCAACCCATTTACATAAAACGGGTTGAAATAGGTCGTGCATGTCATTTGGACTATTTTTTAATGAATTATTAAACAGATTAAAATGAGTCGTGTCATGCCATACATTATTTAAATAGACCAGTTATGTTAGATTTTGAAATTTTGATCCATTTAGCTAAATGGATTGTGTTTGGGTTGACTTATATATATAGTCGAATGTTCATGACTTAATATGATACGAACACGACCCTGAACACGAATTGTCACCCCTAATTATAATCAATTCTCAAGTGTTTGTTTAAGAGTAGATTTGTTTCTAGTCAAATCAAATACTAGAAACAAATCTACTTTTGAACAAAGACTTTTGTGTGGACAACACTTGGAGTATCCAAAATTTTAAGAATAGTAGTGAAATTGATTGAGAGAAAATGTACTTATATTTGGTTTTGAGAAATAAGAGAGAAAAAGTTAAATAAAAATTATATTAAAAAATTAAAAAATGGTTTGAATATAATTTTTTCATATAATTTTATTTCGAAATTTGTAAAAGTTGTATTGATTTTTGTATGTTATTTTGAAGTTTGTAAAAGTAATATTGAATTTTGTATCTAAATATCACAATTAGATATTGAATAGATAAAAAAATTAAAATTTGAAATTGATAAGTATTTTGTATTTAAATGATATTAATTAAGAATAAAATTATAGGAAATTTTAAAATTTTTAAGAATTTTAATAATTCTCAAGGTATTCAAACATGTCCTAAATATAATACGATGTTATACTTCTGCGTTTGTAAATTTCTTTTCAAATTTAGAACTTCTCCAAGTTTATAATTTGTTAACCAAATTATATTTAGAAAAATAGTTGATTTACAAAAAGATCTTCCAGACGTGGCTTATATAATAGATTAAATTTTTTTTTATCTAATATGCTAAATTATAAAACTACATTTGCAAACCTCAAACCCATCTCATATATTTAATTGAGGCGGGACCGGAATGGATTACCGATCGACCTAGCTCGGTTAAGGAGATATGGCAACAAGACGGGCAGAGCGAGGAGTTGTTTGTCTATATATAGCCCTTTAATTTTAAAGAGTCGCACAGTGAATTAAAGATCTGCATTTAATTTCCAAAGTTTGGAAAGCTCTTTAATTTGTCATTTATCTCAGTGCATGCGCATAAAGCTTGGAGGACGAGTCATTCTGTTGTATCAGGTTCAATAAGAAATCTCTTCCTCTCATTCTCAGATTTATTTCAATAATAGTATTAATATTATACTATTAATATAGCTATATATTAGTATAGTTATATAATATAATTATAGTCTATATTAGACTATAAGTATAACTATAGCTATAGTGAGTTTGTTAATTGTTATTTTAGTATTTGTTAATTGTTATAGTGAGTTTAATTTGTTATAACTATATTATTGATAGTATTATAGTGATAGTATTAGTATAGTAATTTAGTATTAGTAATTAGTATTAACTAATTACTATTTCATTATTTTATATGTGATTATTTATTATAATGATTATTTAGCTATATATAATATATCAGTATAAATTGTTATATATTAGTATAGCTATAAATAAAATGTTTTTAATAATTTAAATATATATTTTATGTTTAAAGCATATGATAAATTAAATTTTCATATACTAATTAGTTAATACTATCACCAATAGCTCTAATTCAAGATTAACAGAACTGGATTAACTATCAGATAATTATTATTATTCTACCTGGGATATACGCCTTTGGTATCAGAGCCATTGGTGATAGTATTGTTATTATTATTTTATTGCTATTGATATTTCTATCTTATTTTTTATTGCTATTGATATTTCTATCTTATTTTTTCTGATATTTACGATGGATTTTTATTATGCTCATAGTACTGGATTTCGCGATTTGTATGAGTTAAAATGCACAGAATATAATTTAAGAATGGAACTACAAATCTTGATGGATAATATAAAAGATCTTAAAAGACAACAACAATTAATGAGGTAAAATTATACATTAATGATGTCTAAATATCATGTATATCAAAGTAGGCAGTCTGCGATAGAATACTATGAAGCTGACTGTACTTTCCTTAGAAACGAAATTAATAGCATAAGAAACCATCTGAAGATACTTGCTTTAAAAAAAAAAAAAAAAAAAAAAAAAAAAAAAAGAGTAAGGGAATCATTGATACAAATTTTACAAAGATAACATATAACTAAAGAGAAAAATGTATATTGGGAAGCTTGTGTTGGTAAGCCAAGAAAAACCGATGGTCAGCCCATTCAAGCCAGAGGGCTCTAAGGGTGGTCTCGGTGGTGTTCCCTCAAGTTCTTAATCTACTTATTTCTCTTTGGAAATATGGAAAACTTTTGTTGAAAATCGGTATCAATGAATTTTTTATTCAAACCTAATGAATCGACCACTAGCATTCCTATAGAATCTGATAATATTAATCAAGAAGACTATAGTATATTAGATATAGAAAGAAATCTACAAGATTGGACAATTCCAGATGTTCCAAAAAACCAAATATACAAAATCTCTACTTTTTCTTCTAAATTATCATTCCTTACAAATTATACAATTAAAACAGTAGAGAAAACTATTAGTTTAAATAATGACTATGAATCATTTCAACTCTTAACAAAAAAGGCTATTGATCATCACAAAAAATAAAATTATTCTTTTATTCATATTGGACTAGTACAAGTAGCTATAAAGCCACTCATTCGAAACGGCTTAAATACCTTAGCATTGCTTTGTTTAAGAGATGGAAGACATTATAACTTTCATGATTCATTACTTGGAATGGTAGAATCCAGCTTGTTCCAAGGACCGGTCTATTTTAATTGTTATCCCAATTATTCTTTATCATTATTTGATGGTAACATTTTACACGCATTAATACTAAATATTAAGACAAATGGTTATCAAATGATGAAAGGGTCACATGTTTTAACAGTTGTTTACAGGATTCATTATAAATTAATGAAAACAACATTAGAACCACAAGCTCTAATTACTAGCCCTAAAGGATATACATTATTATTACAATCTAGCACACAAAATTCTAATATACAAATTCCTAAACAAATCAATTGAAATCAAGTCACACTTCCTAATGAATGGCAATTAGAGAATATTACCCCAACACCCAAGATAGAAAATAATTCTAAAGATAATCTCGAATATATAGATCAAAAAACGGATGGGACGGTTCAAATAGCTTTTCAACCTTTCAGAAGATCTTTCTCACATTATTCCTCTCCAGCACCCTCCAGTTATCATACACCCAGATCTATTCTTACATCAATTTCTAGAAATAAATCCCAAAATTTTGACACCAGATCTTTTGATACTAGATACCAAAATCTTGACACCCAGATTCGAGAGATTATTCCTGGAAACATTATTGATACACCAGTATATGTTATTAGCCATCTGATAAAGCATCTACCTCCCATAATCCTGAAAAAGAACCCTCTTCTCCGACATATTCTCAAGTAGTTGGAGATGATGCCCAAATATATACCCTGAATAAAGAAAAATTTAAAATTAACAAAGAATATCTCAAACAAGATTATATGAAAAAAGAAAATAGTCACAAAAGAATAACATTTTTCTCAACCTTTACAAAAATAGAAAGAGATTATATTCAAGAAAAATATTATGAAGATTTAGAAAAAATACAGACCAATATACCTTTCTTTACATGGTTTGAGATATATAAATCAAACCAATTATCTACCATAAACAGGACTACTAATCAATGGATTAAAGGAGAAAATAACCAAATTATTTATGAAGAATATCCCCATTTTGAAGCCTTCAAGTACAATCAAAGGAATACTCAAATTCTGGCTACACCAATAAAAAAACATAATATTGCAAACACTGAAAAAAACCTTGATAATATAATACAACAAAATAATTATACTAATTTATATTTAAAAATCATGGGTAAGCAATTAGAAAGGATTGAAACTCAAATATCTCCTATAAAACCCACTATTAAAGAAATAGAAGAGACCCCCTTATTTGTTCCCCACGAAATTCCATCCCATTTAAAATCGATTTTTTCTAAAAACAAAAATGATTTATTGGACCAGATCTCTAGTAAATTAGAAAAATTAACTATTAGTAACACTGCTACCACCTCAAAACAACCACATATTAATGTATTAAGCAAAATAGACTCACCCGTAATATCTGACTCTAAAATTAGTAATATTGAAAATCAATTTAAAAATCTAGATTTACAGATAAACAAGATTAGAGGAGATCATGTTAATAACTTTTCGGCTAGAGATTCAAAACAGCATGTCTCTATTACTCGTAATTGGTATCCCAGACCTACTCTACCAAATATGCAATTCGAGGAAGAGAGAACATATAGTAAGATCAACCTTCACACCAGATGTATTATACGAATGGAATATAGACGGATTATCTAAATATGAAATACTAAATCATTTTCAAAAAATGATTATGGTAGCCAACGTCTATAAAAGTAACAGAAAAACTGATCATCAGGTAGCACATATTATTGTTACAGGATTTACTGGCCAACTAAAAGGTTGGTGGGATCATTATCTTTCATATGATGAAAGGTCACGTATATTAACAGCCTATAAATATGATGAAAATATGCAAATAATTAAAACGGAAAATGATTTACCCCTAGAAGATGCTGTCAATACATTAATATATGCATTAACTAAACACTTTGTTGGTGATCCCATCCAATTTAAAGAAAGAACTAGTGATTTATTGATTAATCTTAAATGCCCTCAATTATCTGATTTCCGTTGGTATAAAGATGTATTTCTAACTAAAGTTATGATCAGAAATGATTGTCAACAGCCATACTGGAAGGAAAAGTTCATAGCCAGACTTCCATATTACTTCGCCCAAAAGGTACGAGAATCATTATTAAGACCGGATAGTACTATTGATTTTCATAATCTCACATATGATGATATAATAAGTAAGATTAACAGAACTGGATTAACTATGTGCAATGATTTAAGATTAAAAAAACAAATGGAGAAAGAAAAGAAGTTTGCTAGAAAAGAATTAGGTACTTTTTGTAAACAATTTGGTTATACTCCTTTATTAGCCCCCTCAAGAAAACACAAAAAGGGAAAAAGAGTTTATAACAATTATTCCAATAAAAAACGAAAATATGGAAAACCTTATAAAAAGACAAAAGACAAACAAATATATGATAAGCCGCTAAAAAATCCTAAAAAGACTAATAAAAAGAAAAAGCAGATTGTTTGTTATAAATGCGGAAAAATAGGACATTATAAATCAAACTGTAAAGTCAAACAACAAATTAATGAATTGGATATATCCGAAACACTAAAAGACAAATTAATGGACATTTTTATTGTAAATTTAAGTGAAGATGAGGTTAGTTCTCCAGAAGAAGAAGAAATTTTTCAATTAAAAGAATCAAGCTTTTCAGAACAATCTTCCGATAGTGAATTAGAAGAAGATGAAGTACATATTTGTAATTGTCTAAGTAAGGATAATTGCATTTGTAACAAAACCATTAATGTACTTTCAAAACAAGAAGACATTATACTAGAATTAATAGACAAAATTAACAACCCTCAAGAAAGAAAAGATTATTTAGAAAAATTAAAAGATACATTTAATAATCAAAATACTACAATAACTTCATCCTCAACACTTTACAATTTTTCAGAAATAATAGGTAGATTTAAAACTGACAAACAGAAAATTACGATTCAAGATATACAACAGGAAATCAATGAGATAAAACAGGAAATTAGAAATTTAAAAACATCCGATCTTAAATTAGAAGTTTCAAACGAACAACTATTACAAGAAATCATATTATTAAAAATAGAGAAAAATGGGAAAAACCATCATGAAGAAAAACATAATATTGAACAGGGAGAATGTTCAACATTGGATGAAACGGACAATTTCATTAATATTCTTAATAAGATAAATTTTCAAAAATGGTATGTTGAAGTAACAGTTTCAATTAATCAAGAATTCTCTTTTACTACAATTGCCCTATTAGATATAGGAGCGGACTTAAATTGTATACAAGAGGGATTAATACCTTCTAAATATTTTGAAAAAACAAGAGAAACATTATCCCAAGCCAATGGAACAAAATTGAATATAAATTATAAATTATCCAATGCACATATATGTAATAATAGACTTTGCTTTAAAACAACATTCATCTTAGTAAAAAATATTAATACCAAAATAATCTTAGGAAATCCCTTTCTTGCACTACTTTACCATTTCTCTGTAACAGAATAAGGAATTTCTACTAAAATACTTGGGCAAGAGATACAATATAAATTCATATTTCCTCTGGTACCAAAAGAAATTAACTCTTTAAAGAAAATTTCATTAATCAGAGAAATTAATTTCTTAACAAAAAATAGAATTAGAAGAAAAGAAAACCAAATAAACTTCTTAAAACAAGAATTAAAATATAAAAGAATTCGAAAACAGTTAAAAGACCCATTATTAACTCAAAAAATTGATAATTTCAAAATTACAATTGAAAATGAAATATGTGTTAACCTACCCAATGCCTTCTGGAATAGAAAACAACACATAGTAGAATTACCCTATGAGAAAGAATTTTCTGAGAAAAACATTCCAACCAAGGCTAGACCTATCCAAATGAATAACGAATTACTAGAATATTGTAAAAAATAAATTAATGATTTAAAAACAAAAGGATTAATAAGGAAAAGTAAATCACCATGGAGTTGTGCTGCCTTTTATGTCCAAAAACAGGCAGAATTAGAAAGAGGAGTTCCTCGTTTAGTAATAAATTATAAACCTTTAAATAAAGTATTACAATAGATTAGATACCCAATTCCTAATAAAAAAGATTTATTATCCCGATTACATAATGCTACAGTATTTTCAAAATTCGACATGAAAAACGGGTTTTGGCAAATCCAAATCGCTGAAAAAGATCGATATAAAACAGCTTTCACAGTCCCCTTTGGACATTTTGAATAGAATGTTATGCCCTTTGGATTAAAAAATGCCCCTAGTGAATTTCAAAATATTATGAACGAAATATTTACTCCATTCACTTATTTTTCAATAGTGTATATAGATGATGTACTAATATTTTCTTCATCTATTGAACAACATTGGAAACATTTAAATATTTTTGTTCAAGTTATCAAACAAAATGGATAAGTTGTCTCCTCATCAAAAATAAAACTATTTCAAGAAAAAATTAGATTCATTGGACATGAAATTTATCAAGGAACTATTACACCAATTAGTAGAGCAATAGAATTTGCTGATAAATTTCCAGATGAAATAAAGGACAAAAATCAATTACAGAAATTTCTAGGAAGTCTCAACTATGTTGCAGATTTTTACCAATCTCTCAGACCATTATGTAAACCATTATTTAAAAGATTAAAAAAGAATCCACCTCCTTGGACAGAAAAACATACTAATATTATAAAACAGATTAAAGCCCATATTAAGAAATTAACATGCTTAGGGCTTCCATCTCCTCATACTTTTAAAATTGTTAAAACAGATGCCTCTGATATAGGATACGGAGGAATTATGAAACAAAAATTATCATCCAACTCGGAACAGATAGTTCGATTCCATTCAGGATGTTGGAATCCTACTCAAAAGAATTATTGTACTATTAAAAAAGAAATTTTAGCTATTGTATTATGTATTTCTAAATTTCAGGATGATTTGTTGAATCAAAAGTTTTTGCTTAGAATAGATTGCAAATCAGCCAATGAAGTTTTAATTAAAGATGTGAAAAACCTGGCTGCCAAGCAAATATTTGCCAGATGGCAAGCTATATTAAGTATTTTTTATTTTGATATTGAACATATTAAAGGAGAATCTAATTCTCTTCCTGATTTTCTATCCCGAGAATTCTTACAGGGAAAATCATGTCATCTTCAAAGTCCAAAATAAAGTCCAAATCCTCATATGCACGGCCGCCATCTCCTCCCTATCCTTCACCTTGTCCTTCTGCAACTCCAAGACCTTACACGGTATTGGGGTCATTACCACAAAATATTAGACCCTCTTACAATCCATTTTCACCATTAGCCTCTCCAAAATTACCAACTTATTCCAAAGCTGTTTCTCCTCCTTCTCCTTCCCAAATTATTAATCCTCCATTATTATCTCAACCTTCTTTATCTCCTATTATTATCAAATCTCATTGGCATCCAGTCTTTCCTATTGAATCTGAAATCCAACATCTGTCTGACCCTCAGAAATTACTTGATGCCTTTCTCCTACCAGATTGGCATTATGTTCCACAAAATATTAAGAAAACCCAACATTTTTATGAATTTATATTAGTAGATACTGACTCGATTATTCTCTCAGAAATTCCTTGTTCCCTTCAAACTCAACCTTCTCCACCAGCGTCTCCAATTATTGCTTTTCATAAAGTCACTATCAAGCAAGTTCTCACCCTGGAACAATGGGGAAAAAATCCCTACTTAACAAGAAAATTCTCTCATCCCTATGATCCTCCTTATTATGATTATTACGATTACCAGCAAGCATGGACAAAAATGTTTTTAAAATAAAACAAAAATTTGCGTCATTCATGGTTCCTTCATTTTGATAAACTACAGGAAATTAAAACACTCTCGAAATGGTTCTCACTATGGTGGGAATATTATGGACCCGAGCCTCTTCTCCTTCCTCTTCCCCTTCAGGAAAGTCTCCAAAATTTCATTTCACAGAATGATAGCCCACCAGCATTAAACCATTGCTCACTCCTCTTGCTCTTCTTTCTCAAAACAAAATTAAATTGGATTATGAAATGGGAATACGTTATCAAACCTCATCCCTCTCTCAAAACCATTATGTTCCTAGCCCGCCAAGTTTCCATCAAATGGTGGTAAAAATACAATTATGATCATGTACTGAAGATGTTTTCAAAAATTACCAAAGCTCCAGAAGTCCTAGTCCAGCGAAGTAGATTTCAAGCACAATTGGCATCCATTACAAACAAGAAGGATTTGAAAAAATTAGCTGAAGTAATGTCACAAATATCAGACAGTGACGATGAAGAAGAAGCACAACCGAGATTATCTCTACTACAGTAACCCGCATTATCACCAGCCCATCAGGCCTCTCCTTCTCAATTTCAGGGCAACCAAGCTGCATCTTCTTCTCAAGATTATTCACCTTACCATCCGGTACAACTGATGGATTCTCAAGATCTGTTTGAACTGGAATTAGCAAATTATGATCCTCAGAATTTGTGACTCCAAAAAATTATTATCTGACTAACCAGCATGACATGCAGATATTATCTCTCTAAAAAGTTATTCGTGACAGATTATTGCCCAGCAAAGTGACAAATAATTCTGTACAAGATTACGTGTTCTGTACTATGTTTGTTTTTAGCGTCGGCTGACACTGTTCTTGTCTTTAATGTCGGCCGGTACTGTGTTTGTCTTTAGCGTCGGCTAATACTGTTCTTATAATGGCCGGCACTGTTCATGTATTATTAAAGTTACTGTTTTAATGTCTATATAAAGGGGTTCACGAGGCAAGAAGAGTATTCAGAATTCTAATCTGATATCCCTTCCTCTCTCGCCCAAACCTCTCCAGTCCAGTCCTGTCTTCCTCTCTTTGTAAATCTTCAATCGTCCTTCCCTCATGTCTTCAGCTTCCAACTCCTTTGAGAATTAATCTCCTTGTAAGTATTATATTCTTAATGAAGAAGTTTATTTCATATCTCTTTTCTTCAATTTTTATTTTCTCATGCACATGGTCGGTTATACCGCCTGCCTACTTTGCTATCATGCACATGGCCGGTCTTACCGCCTTTAATTGTTATTAACTTATTATTAATATCTTATTATTCTACCTGGGATATACGCCTTTAATTAGTTAGTACTAATTACTATTTTATGTTTAAAGCATATGATAAATTAAATTTTCATATGTAAAATTAAAATTTTATTTTATAAATTATAATAACATTATCTTATATATAATTATATTAATAATATATGAAAAAACAAATTACAAATATTCATATTTAAGATTAATATTTTATGTTATAATATATAATTATATATGAAATAACAATATAATAGATAGTAAAAATAAAATATAACAATATAATCACCAATGGCTCTAATACCAAAGGCGTATATCCCATGTATGAAATAGATAATTAGATAGTATTAATAGTAATAATAGGCGGTATAACCGGCCATCTGCATGATAACAGATAGAGTAGGCGGTTTAACCGACCATATGCATGAGGAAATAAATAATATAAGAGAAGATATAAGAAATAAACTTCTTTATTAAAAACATAATACTTACAATGAGACTAATTCTCAAAGGAGTTGAAGGTTGAAGACATTGGGAAAAAGGATTGGGAGATGGAGTGAGAAGGATTGGACGAACAGAGAAGGTTTGAGCGAGAGAGGAAGAGATTTTAGATTAGGAATTCTGAATGCCCTTCTTTCCTCGTGAACCCCTTTATATAGACACTTAAACAGTAAGTCTAATAATACATGAATAGTACCAGCCGACACTTAAAACAAGAACAGTATCAGCTGACACTAAAAACAAACACAGTACATGACAAGTAAATAAACACAGTACAGCCGACACAAACACAATACAGGACACGTAATCTTGTATGTACAATAATAATCTTCTGGAGAGATAATATTCTTGACAATTTCCATCTGTCTTAATCGAAAAGCAATAATCTTTTAGAGTCACATATTCTGAGAATCGTAATTTGCTAATTCAAGTTCAAATGGGTCTTGAGAATCCATCAGTTGCACTGGATGATAAGGTGAGTAATCTTGAGAGGGAGAGGCGGCTTGGTTACTTTGGGAGGCCTGTTGAGAAGGAGAGGCCTGATGAGCTGGTGATAATGCGGATTGCTGTAGTGGAGATAATCTGGCTTGATGTTGTGCTTCTTCTTCATCGTCACTTTCTTATATTTGTGACATTGTTTCAGCTAATTTTTTCAAATCTTTCTTGTTGGTAATAGATGTTAATTGTGCTTAAAATCTGCTTCTTTGGACTAGGACTTCCGGAGTTTTGGTGACTTTCGAAAACATTTTTAATACATGATCATAATTGTATTTTTCCCACCATTTGACAGAAACTTGACGGGCTAGAAACATAATGGTTTTGAGAGAAGGATGAGGTTTGATAACATATTCTCATTTCATAATCCAATTTAATTTTGTTTTAAGAAAAAAGAGCAGAAGTGGAGAACAATGGTTTAATGCTGGTGGATTGTCATTTTGTGAAATGAAATTTCGGAAACTTTCTTGGAGGGGAACAGGAAGGAGAAGAGTTTCAGGTCCGTAATATTCCCACCATAGTGAGAACCATCTCGGGAGTGTGGTGATTTCTTGTAATTTGTCAACATGAAGGAACCATGAATGACGCAGGTTTTTATTTTGTTTTAGAAACATTTTTGTCCATGCTTGCTGGTAATCATAGTAATCATAATAAGGGGGATCATAAGGATGAGAGAACTTTCTTGTTAAATAGAGATTTTTTCTCCATTGTTCCAGAGTGAGAATTTGTTTAATGGTGACTTTATGAAAATCAATGATTAGTGATGCAGGTGGAGATGGTTGAGTTTGTAGAGAACAAGAAATTTCAGAGAGAATAATTGAGTCGGTATCTACTAATATGAATTCATAAAAATGCTGAGTTTTCTTAATGTTTTGTGGAATATAATGCCAATCTGGTAAAAGGAAGGCATCAAGTAATTTCTGGAGGTCAGACAGGTGTGAATTTCATATTCAATAGGAAATACTGGATGCCAATTAGATTTGATGATAATAGGAGATGAAGAAGGTTGAGATAATAATGGAGGATTAATAATTTAGGAAGGAAAAGAGGAAGAGGGAGAAACAGCTTTGGAATAGGTCGGTAATTTTGGGGTAGCTAATGGTGAAAATGAATTATAAGAGGGTCTAATATTTTGTGGTAATGACCCCAATACCGTATATGGTCTTGGAGTTGCGGAGGGACAAGGTGAATGATAAGGAGGAGATGGTGGCCTTGCATATGAGGATTTGGACTTTACTGTGGACTTTGAGAAAGACATGATTTTCCCTGTAAGAATTCTCGGGATAGAAAATCAGGAAGAGAATTGGATTCTCCTTTAATATGTACAATATCAAAATCAAAAATACTTAATATAGCTTGCCATCTGGCAAATATTTGCTTAGCAGCCAGGTTTTTAACCTCTTTGATCAAAACTTCCTTTGCTGATTTACAATCTATTCTAAGTAAAAACTTTTGATTCAGCAATTCATCTTGGAATTTAGAAATACATAATACAATAGGTAGAATTTCCTTTTTAATAGTACTATAATTCTTTTGGGCAGGATTCCAACATCCTGAATGGAATCGAACAATTTGTTCCAAATCAGTTGATAATTTCTGTTTCATAATTCCTCCATATCCAAGATCAGAGACATCTGTTTCAACAATTTTAAAAGTATGCGGAGATGGAATTCCTAGACATGGTAATTTCTTAACATGAGCCTTAATTTGTTTTATAATATTAGTATGTTCATCTATCCAAGGAGGTGGGTTCTTTTTTAATCTTTTAAATAATGGTTTACATAATGGTCTGAGAGATTGGTAAAAGTCTGCGACATAATTGAGACTTCCTAAAAATCTCTGTAATTGGTTCTTATCCTTTATTTCGTCTGAAAATTTATCGGCAAATTCTATAGCTCTGCTAATTAGTGTAATAGTTCCTTGATAAATCTCATGTCCAAGGAACCTGATTTTATCTTGAAATAATTTTATTTTAGGTGATGAAACTACTAATCCATTTTGTTTGATGATTTGAACAAAAGTATTTAAATGTTTCCAATGTTGTTCAATAGATGAAGAAAATATTAATACATCATCTATATAAACTATTGAAAATTGAGTAAAAGGGATAAATATCTCATTCATAATATTTTAGAATTCACTAGGAGCATTTTTTAATCTAAATGGTATAACGTTCCATTCAAGATGTCCAAAAGGGACTGTAAATGCTGTTTTATATCGGTCATTTTCAGCAATTTGAATTTGCCAAAATCCACTTTTCATATCAAATTTTGAAAATACTGTAGCATTATAAAGTCGGGATAATAAATCTTTTTTATTGGAAATTGGATATCTAATCCATTGTAATACTTTATTTAGAGGTTTATAATTGATGACTAGGCGATGAACTCCTCTTTCTAATTCTGCCTGTTTCTTAACATAAAAAACAGCACAACTCCATGGTGATTTATTTTTTCTTACTAATCCTTTTGATCTTAAATCTTTAATTTTTTTTTTACAGTATTCTAATAATTCATTATTCATTTGGATAGGTCTAGCCTTGGTTGGAATATTTTTTTCAGAAAAATTTTTTTCATAGGGTAATTCAACTATATGCTGTTTTCTGTTCCAGAAAGCATTAGGCAGGTTAGAGCATACCTCATTTTCAATTATAGTTTTAAAATTTTCAATTTTTTGGATTAATAACGGGTCTTTTAGTTGTTCTTGGATTCTTTTGTATTTTAATTTTTGTTTTAAAAAACTTATCTGGTTTTCTTTTGTTTTAATTCTATTTTGTGTTAAAAAATTAATTTCTTTGGTTAATGAGATTTCTTTTAAAGAGTTAATTTCTTTTGATACTGGAGGAAATAAAAATTTAAATTGGGTTTCCTGACCAAGTATTTTAGTAGAGATTCCTTCTTCTGTTATAGAGAAAGGATAGAGTAGAGCAAGAAAATGATTTCCTAATATTACTTTAGTATTAATATTTTTTACTAAAATAAATGTTGTTTTGAAACAAATTCCATTATTACAAATGTGTGCATTGGATAATTTATAATTTATATTTAATTTTGTTCCATTAGCTTGGGATAATGTTTCTTTTGTCTTTTCAAAATATTTAGAGGGTATTATTCCTTCTTGTATACAATTTAAATCTGCTCTTGTATCTAAGAGGGCAATTGTCGTAAAAGAAAATTCTTGGTTAATTGAAATTGTTACCTCAGTATACCATTTTTGAAAATTTATCATTTCAAGGATATTAATGAAGTTATCTGTTTCGTCTTTTATAGCTAAAGTTGAGCATTCTCCTTGTTCTTTATCATGTTCTTTATTATGAAAATTATTTCCATTCTTCTCTATTTTTAATAGTATAATTTATTGTAATAATTGTTTATTCGAAACTTCTAGTTTAAGATTTGATGTTTTTAAATTTTTAATCTCCTATTTTATCTCATTAATTTCTTGTTGTATATCTTGTATCGTAATTTTCTGTTTGTCGGTTTAAAATCTTCCTATTATTTCTGAAAAATTATAGGGTGTTGCAGATGACGTTACTGAAGAATTTTGATTGCTAAAAGTATCTTTTAACTTTTCTAAGTAATCTTTTCTTTCCAGAGGGTTATTAATTTTATCTATTAATTCTAATATAATGTCTTCTTGCTTTGAAAGTACATTAATAGTTTTATTACAGATATAATTATCTTTATTAAGACAATTACAAATTTGTACTTCATCTTATTCGGATTCATTATCAGAAGATTGTTCTGAAAAACTTGATTCTTTTAATTGATAGATTTCTTCTTCCTCTGAAGAACTATCTTCTTCCTCTTCGCTTGGATGTATTATAAAAATATCTAATAATCTGTCTTTTAATGCTTCAGATATATCTAATTCATTAATCTGTTGTTTGATTTTACAATTTGATTTATAATGTCCAACTTTTTCGCATTTATAACAAACAATCTGTTTTTTCTTTTTATTAGTCTTTTTAGGGTTTTTTAGTGGCTTATTATATGTTTGTTTTTCTTTTATCTTTTTATAGGGTTTTTTGTATTTTCGTCTTTTATTAGAGTAATTCTTATAAACTTTTTTTCCTTTTTTATGTCTACTTGAAGGGGCTAATAATGGAGTATAGCCAAATTGTTCTCAAAATGTACCTAATTCTTTCCTAGCAAATTTCTTTTCTTTCTCCATTTACTTTTTTAATCATAAATCATTGCACATAGTTAATGCAGTTCTATTAATTTTACCTATTATATCACCATATGTAAGATTATGAAAATCAATAGTACCATCTGGTCTTAATAATGATTCTCGTACCTTTTGGGCGAAGTAATATAGAAGTCCGGCTATGAATTTTTCCTTCCAGTTTGGCTGTTAGTAATCATTTCTGATCATAACTTAGATAGAAATACATCTTTATACCAACGAAAATCAGATAATTGGGGGCATTTTAAATAAATCAATAAATCACTAGTTCTTTCTTTGAACTGAACAGGATCACCCACAAAGTGTTTAGTTAATGCATATATTAATGTGTTTACAACATCTTCTATGGGTAAATCATTTTCAGTTTTAATAATCTGCATGTTTTCATCATATTTATAAGCATTTAATATTTGTGACCTTTGTTCGTATGAAAGATAGTGATCCCACCAGCCTTTTAATTGGCCAGTGAACCCTGTGATAATAATGTGTGCTACTTGATTATCAGTCTTTCTATTACTTTTATAAACATTGGCAACCATAATCATCTCCTGGAATGATTTAATATTTCATATTCAGATAATCCATCTATATTCCATTCATATAATACATCTGGTGCGAAAGCAGATCTTACTATATGTTCTCTTTCTTCGAATTGCATATCCGGCGGAGTGGGCCTAGGATACCAGTTTCGACTAATAGAAACATGATGTTTAGAATCTCTAGCTGAAAAGCTATTAACATGATCTCCTCTAATCTTATTTATTTGTAAGTCTAGATTTTTAAATTAATTTTCAATATTACTAATTTCAGAGTCAGATAATACAGGTGAATCTGTCTTACTTAATACATTAATATGGGGTTGTTTTGAGGTAGAAGCAGAATTACTAATAGTTAATTTTTCTAATTTACTAGAGATTTGTTCTAATAAATCAATTTTACTTTTAGAAAAAGTAGTTTTTAAATGAGATGGAATCTCGTGGGGAACAAACAAAGGAGTTTCTTTTTCTTCTTTAATAGTAGGTTTTATAGGAGATATTTGGGCTTCAATTATTTCTAGTTGTTTGCCCATAGTTTTTAAATATAAATTGGTATAATTGTTTTGTTGAATTATATTATCAAGATTTTTATCAGTATTTGTAATATTATGTTTTTTTATTGGTGAGGCTAAAATTTGAGTGTTTCTTTGATTGAATTTGATAACTTCAAAAGGGGGGTATTCCTCATAAACAGTTTGGTTATTTTCTCCTTTAATCCATTGGTTAGTGGTTCTGTTTATAGTAGATAATCGATTGGATTTATATATCTCGAACCATGTAAAGAACGGTATATTAGTCGGTATTTTTTCTAAATCCTCATAATATTTTTCTTGAATATAATCTCTTTCTAATTTTGTAAAAGTTGAGAAGAATATTATTCTTTTGTGACTATTTTCCTCTTTCATATAATCTTGTTTAAGGTATTCCTTGTTGATTTTAAAATCTTCTTTATTCAGGGTATATATTTGGGCATCATCTCTAACTACTTGTGAGTACGTTGGGGAAGAAGGTTCAGGTTCTTTTTCAAGATTACGAGAGGTGGATGCTTTATCAGGATGGCTAACAGTATATACTGGTGTATCTATAATATTTCCAGGAATAATTCACCGAATCTGTTTGTCAAGATTCTGGGATCTAGTATCAAAATTTTGAGATTTATTCCGAGAGATTGATGCAAATGCAGATCTGGGTGTCTGATAACTAGAGGGTGCTGGAGAGGAATAATGTGAGAATGATCTTCTAAAGGGTTGAAAAGCTATTTGAACTGTTCCGTCTGTTTTTTGTTTTATATATTCAAGATCATCTTTAGAATTATTTTCTATCTTAAGTAATGTGATAATATTCTCTAATTGCCATTCGTTTGGAAGTGTAATTTGATTCCAATTGATTTGTTTAGGAATTTGTATACTAGAGTTTTGTGTACTAGATTGCAATGGTAATATATATCCTTTTGGACTGGTAATAAGAGCTTGTGGCTCTAATGTTATTTTCATTAATTTATAGTGTATCCTATAAACTACTGTTAAAGGATGTGATCCTTTCATCATATGATAACCATTTGTTTTAATATTTAATATTAAAGAATGCAAGATATTGGTATCAAATAATGAAAGGGAATAATTGGGATAACAATTAAAATATACTGGTCCTTCAAACAGACTTGATTCTACCATTCCAAGTAAAGAATCGTGAAAATTATAGTGCCTTCCATCTCTTAAACAGAGTAATACTGAGGTGTTTAATCTACTTCTAGTAAGTGGTTTTATAGCCACTTGTACTAATCCAATATGTATGAAAGAGTATTTCTGTTCTTTGTGACGATTAATTGTTTCCTTTGTTAATAAGTGTAATAATTCATAATCATTATTTAAACTAATAGTTTTTTCTACTGTTTTAATCGTATAATTCGTAAGAAATGATATTTTAGAAAAAGTAGACTGTTTGTATATTTGATGATTTGGAACATTAGGAATTGTCCAGTCTTGTAAGTTTCTTTCTATATATATTATACTATAATCTTCTTGGTTGATGTTATTAGGTTCTATGGGAATAATATTAGTAGGTTCCTTAGTTTTGAATAAAGATTTTATTGAAACTGGTTTTTAAACAAAGATTTCCTATACCCAAGGAGGAATAAGTAGATTAAGAACTTGAGGGAACACCACCGGGACCACCCTTAAAGCCTTCTGCATATATGGGCTGACCATCGGCTTTTCATGGCTTACCAACACAAGTTTCTTAATATACTTTTTCTTCTTTAGTTATCAGTTATCTTTGTAAAAATCTGTATCAGTGATTTTTTACTCTTTTTTTTTTTTATTTTATAAAGCAAGAATAGTTAAATGATTTCTTACACTTCTAATCTCGTTTCTTAAAAAGGTGCAATCAGCTTCTAGATATTCTATTGTTGATTGTCTACTTTGATATATATGATATTTACTCATCATTAATGTATAATCTTGTCTCATCTCTTGTTGTTGTCTTTTAAGATCTTTTA
Organism: Juglans nigra; assembly: GCA_002916485.2. Classification (NCBI taxonomy): domain Eukaryota; kingdom Viridiplantae; phylum Streptophyta; class Magnoliopsida; order Fagales; family Juglandaceae; genus Juglans; species Juglans nigra. The sequence goes on from CM036140.1 coordinate 27,303,047, forward strand.
TGTTATTCATTAATATCTCTAGTTCAAGTCTTAAATTATATTCTGTACATTTCAATTCATACAGATCACGATAACCAGTATTATGAGCATAATAATAATCCATGATAAATTATTCAACAGCAATTAAAATAACAATATAACAGATAGTAAAAATAAAATATAACAATATAATCACCAATGGCTCTGATACCAAAGGCGTATATCCCAGGTATGAAATAGATAATTAGATAGTATTAATAGTAATAATAGGCGGTATAACCGGCCATATGCATGATAACAGATAGAGCAGACGATTTAACTGACCATATGCATGAGGAAATAAATAATATAAGAGAGATATAAGAAATAAACTTCTTTATTAAAAACATAATTTATAAATTAATATTTTATGTTATAATTTATAAATTATAATATGAAATTATTTCATATATAATTATATATTATATATAAAACTTATATATAAAAAATATTTTGTATAATACTAATTTTGTATAAAACTTATATATATATATGTATTTTTTTTAATTATGTTCGCTCGAATATTGGACAGGATAACAGTATTGAAAAAGAAAAAATCTTATTACAAGCAAGTTTGTGCACTAATTCGTGCACCAATATTGATATATAATACATATGTTTAACGAAACGATGTGAATTAAAGATGAAAATAATTTTTATGATATAGGAGATTTTTTTCTTCTCCCAAATTTTTTTTTTTATTTTTTTTTTTTTTATGGTTGAACTTTTAATTATATTCGCTCGAATATTGGACAGGATAATAATATTGAAAAATAGAAGAAAAATTTAATGACAAGTTAAATCTAGGTAGACGTCTTGTCTTGATCACATGACTGTAGAGCTTGGTTGGCGAAAAAACTCACATCAACGTCTGGATGCCCACTGAGTTTGACCCACTTAGAAAGTTGTTGTCATATCAAATTTATGTAGACACCAGGGCGTGATCCTTGATGGTAGAGCATGGTTAGAAAAGAACCCCACAACAACATCACGTGGGATCCTCGCTGAGTTCGACCAGACAGGGACGAATTATCTTCTTAACTACTTGTTGTATTGTCGAAAAATCGTCTAAATTAGTGGTCAGTCTTTATTAGAAAATGTAAGTGGGATAATGAAGTCATATCAGTGGACCACCTATCTTTTGAAGAATTAATGACTAGATACAAGTGTTTGGAACTAGTAATTTATGAGTCCATCCCAGGAGCAAGCGTAGAAATTGCATGTAAAATGGTGATCCGATATAGATTGTGGGGGTTGTTAGTGATCATTTCCAAGATCCGGAAGAGATTTTTCAAGTTGTTTAAAAGAAAAAGTAAATAAATAAATTACATTTAGTAAAAATTTGGAATGAGTTACTGCCTTCGTTTTTTAGAGAGCTTGTAATAATAATAAATAATTAAAATAACACATTGATTAAAAGAGTTATATTTCTGTTGAATATTTTTCTTGTAGGTATTCTTTACTAGCTTATAAACATTTATACACCCAAACGTTATACATTTATTTTCTTTAAACATTTGATTGCTATGTGTCAGATTTTTATACTTAATGAATACAACAAATTATTGGTGGGTAGTTGTGAAAATGAATATGACTAATAATCAATGAAAATTTTGAGTGTCAGATTGTAGTATACACGTGGTGTCAATGTCCAACGACCATTATAAATGTCGATGACATCATTGCAATGACTTCCTACATGCTAAATGCAGTTTTAAATGATGCTAAATACAATCTAAAAAATAAGTTGATGTCAGTGGATTCACAAGAATCTTTAATATCTATGGGTCAAATCAAATAATATAAATGTAACGCTCTGATTTCGAAGATTTGGATAGTTAACTCGTATAATTTGATAATCAATACCAATAAATACTAATCTATCTTTAAATTTAAGAATATATATTTTCAAAACTTCAAATCAAATATAAATACTTCAAATTAATAAACTATACATACTCACATATCAAATCTTCAATACCACATCTCAAATAAAATATTAACTTTTCTTCATGTCTCAAATAACAAACTAGAATAAAATAAAATTGATATAAATCTCCATAAACCGTCTAAATCCATTAAAATCAACTTAATAAATAAATAACATCCAACAACAGCACTAATACCGCGAGATACTCAATAACTATTCAAAGTTAATATTGTCTACAAACTCTAATACTGATCCTCAGCTGAACCATCAATATCATCTGAAAATATTATGAATAATAAGGGGAGAGTTATCAACAACTCAGCAAGCAGAGAGCATATACTAGCATGTAAACATCAGTATTCATAACGTTTGGTATGCAAACAAAATATTTATTTCAGAATGCAGAAACAAAGTATTTATTTTTGAAATGCATAAACAAGACTTGGTACAAAAATATTAGAGTGAAATTTCCATAAAGACAAACTTATTCCCAAAAAGAAAGTCCATTGGCATATCCAAACTGAAACAATATACTCATATCATCTCATAGCATCACATCAGGGACAAATACCGTATTTAATCTCCGTGGTAGGGTTATAAACCACCATTATACCCGTGATTGGGGCTGTATACCATGTTTCACCCCGTGGTAGGGTTATAAACCACAATTATACCCGTGGCTAGGCCTTATACCATGTTTCACCCCCGTGGTAGGGTTATAAACCAACATTATACCCGTGGCTGGGCCGTATTCCATATTTCACCTCGTGGTAGGGTTATTAATCACCACTATACCCGTGACTGGGCCTTAACAGAAACAGAACGGAACATCATCAGAATCAGATCACATTCAGATACAGAATCAGAACTTCATGCCAAGGTTTTCAGATGACACATCATATTAAAACAAAATACTGAATAGCTTCATATCATTTCACATGTTCGAAATAAATAGAATCCAAAACATCTTCATTTATTAATAGCAAAAACTTTTAGATTTTCATATTTGCTCTTTTTGCATAGTTTAGAAACAGAATGTACAAAATTAGCTCATATCTACTCCAGTCATGACAGAAAATACTTTCTCTTATATAGAATTTATGCATATGTAGAATAAACATCTAAGGTCATTTTCAGATTTCTTTTCAAAAACAAACAAGCTTATTTTCAAAGTCAATCTAATTTCATTTCTTTTATGCAAAACTAGTATATGAATCTCGCTTACCTGACTTCCGTGTACAAGATATGCCTTGGGTCTGACCTCTAATAGTTTCACAACCTAAAACAATAAACGTATACCACATAATTAATAATCCAAACAGGTATACCAATAAGCTCAATTAATAAAAACTTAAACCAGCCACTTTTTAATCTAAAATTCTCCATAAGGTGAATCTGGACAGCCCCACTTCAAACCATCAATATTTTCACTCTAGCACCACCAAGTATCTCCACCCAACCGCCACTCAACCAAACCCGAACAGCCTAATAATAACCCAAATATTAACACTAACCAGTCCCAATTACTAGCCCCAAAACACTCTCACAAAACCGTCCGAAAAATCATACTCTTCAACTTTAAGACTTCCAACATATGCAACCACAATCCAACAAATAAAACACAAAACACTATAAATTTACATAGATAATAAGTTGTAACAAGTTTACTGCAGTAATGTAATTCTAACCAACACTACAACCAACGTCCATAAGGGTCTTACCAAACGTTTGAGTTCGAGTACAATGGAAGGGAGAAAAATATAAACGTTGGCAGCAACTGAAATCTGTTCAGGCAGAGTTCTGTGAAGGAGTTCATGTGTAACAAAAAAATTATAAGAGGGGAAAAATGCTTGAGTGATGCGAAAATCAGTGTGTACATTGGGGTGAAAACAGAGTGCAAGAAGGTTTCAGTGGTTAAAGATTAGAATGTAAAACTTATGAATTGAAAACTAGGAGAAACTGAGACTTGAAATCTCAAGAGAAACTTAAATGAAGAGTGGCTTACAGGCGCTGGAACCAGTGTTTCTGATGATGGTGCTTGCCGGTGACACCGATTTAAGGGAACCCACGAACTACCCACAAAAATTATAGAGATTTCATCGGAGAAGAAAGAAAACTGAAGTGAGGGCAAAAGTGTGAGAAACAAAGGGGGAGGAAGAGAGAAAGAACGAGATAGAGATGGCTCACCGTTGTGGAAAACAGCCAACGACAACAGGATTTGACTCCCCATGGAGGAACTTGCACTTTCAAAGAACGATCTGGAATTGGAATTTGCGTGAGAGGAAGGATTTGAGTAATTCAAGGTGTAGTGAAGGAAGTTTTCCATGTGAGAAACCAAAATAAACAAGAGAACGTGAGGAGCGATTGCAATGGGTGGAGGGATTTTCGAAAACCAGAACAATTGGGAAAAAGGAAGGAAAACAGAAAAAAAAAAGAAAAGAAAAGAAAAAAGAAAACCGACAGGAAGAAGAAATCAAAGAGGGAAAATGAGACTCACCAACGATGTCGTTCCTTGGGGTTTTCCAGGCTGGGCTTCAGTTGGACCTGGGGCTTGGGCCCGAGTGTTACAAGAAACAAATCTACTCTTGAGCAAAGACTTTTGTGGGGACAATATTGGAGTATTTCATAATTTTAATTTTATGAATAGGAGTGAAATTATTTAAATAAAGTTATTTTATTACAGTTTTAAAAATAATAGAGAAAAAATTGAATAAAAATATTATAAAATTAAAAAATGATTTGAATATAATTTTTTAATATAATTTTATTTTAGAATTTGTAGAAATTGTATTGATTTTTGTAAATTTCTTTTCAAATTTAGACGTTCTCCAAGTTTATAGTTTGTTAACCAAATTATATATAGAAAAATAGTTGTGTTACAAAAACTACATTGCAAATCTCAAATACATCTCATATATTTAATTGAGGCGGGCCCGGAATGCATTAGTGATCGAGCTAGCTCGTTTAAGAAGATATGGCAACAAGACGGGCAGAGCGCCAGCGAGAAGTTGTTTATCTATAGATAGCCCTTTAATTTTAAAGTCACACAGTGAATTAAAGATCTGCAATTCATTTCCAAAGTTTGGAAAGCTCTTTAATTTGTCCTTTATCTCAGTGCATGCGCATAAAGCTTGCCGGACGAGTACACTACAACACAATTGATTTTTAGTGACGGTTTGAAAAATTATGACAGTCCCTAAACCATTACTAAAAAGCATTTTCTATGACAATTTCTGGAAACCGTCACTAAAGACAGATGAGATTTTTTTTACGTTCGAACGTCACATATACGTTCAAACGTTGTGGCTGTTTACGTACGAATGTGAAATGTTTTGGTGCAACCGTTCGAACGTTATTAATTAATTAACGTTCGAATGTGAAATGTTTGCACCAATGTTCGAACGTTAATTAATAACATTCAAACGTTCATTGTAAATTTAAATTAAATATGACTTTAATTTAAAAATTATGTGGTTTTTATTGTGCATAATTTGTGAACAAGTCTAAAAAATTGACTTGTATATATTTATATATGCACAATTTGTAATATATAAATATATATTTATATTTATATATATTTGAAATGCAGTGATTTAGTATTAAAGTTGAAAAATATAACATTAAAGAAGATTAAGAATTGAAATTAAAAAACGATAGAAATATTCAATAATATTTTTCTTTACAAATATTAAAAATAAAATACAAAATTTGATAGAATGTAGTAAACAATAGTCAGATGATAACGTTGTCCACGAAAGTCAAACTCTGTACCTCCTCAGTCAAGGTATCAACCTTGTCATTGAGGATAGTTACACGATGGGTGAGTTCGGCAATAGACACCTATATAGCCTCGAGCGATCGATCGATCTTATGATCGATATGCGCAGTCAGCTGTGAGATGACCGCATCAATCCAAGCAGGCCGCACATCTCCTGCAGATGTACTCGGCGTATTTTGAGTACTACTCCCCACATGACCTGGCTTAGGCTGCATTGGAGGAAGTAGATCCTCTACAGGGGGTGGCTGACGTCCCCTCGCCTGTCCAACGCTACGTCGATGCGTGGTCATGTCGAGGGGGCACATCTGATCTTTGACCCACTCCTCTGGCTGGGTCGTCACTCCACGTGCAAGTAATAGTCTGCTGATTAGGACACCGTATGAGAGATTATACATGGAGACGATACTCGCCTCGTAACGGATCCTCTCAAAGATGTGCCATGGCAAATCTATAGGATCTCCACGTGCCACTCGTATCAAAAACTGTGCCCGAAGCTGACTAAATGTGGTTTTATGTGCCACAGGATCGACATTTGTTATAACAATAAAGTGCAACATGCGGAAGAAATGTAGCAGATGGTTCTGGTTGAAGGCGTTCTTCCTCTTGATCTGCATGCGGTCCCTCCCGGTGAGGATGTAAAAATCCTCGTCTCGGTCCTCATCAGAAGCCTCGACGCCAGTATCCTCAGCCTCTGACTGGTCTGCATCTCTAGCTGATGCTGGCTCAAATGGGCGGCTAGCAGATGATGTAGAAGTGCCTACATCCTCACGGGGTGTTGAGTGTGCAAATATCTCAACTCCTCGACGAATCCCAAGGTGCTCGCCGTTGACATTTGGTGATACCTCAATGGAAACACCACGTACAGTCACGGTGTGATATGATGCATCCTGAGGCATGTCACACATCGCCATATAGAACTCTTGGACCATTGAGGGGTATACCTTCCCCCTCAATGTGCAGATATTTCCCCAGCCTCTACTAAGAAAAAACATCTCTCAGGTTCGTCTGCTGCCAATTGAGTTCGTCGAACTCATTAATTAGGACCTCTCACTCAACCATAACAGTACGAGCCCCAATACGAGCAATGTCTTGAGTGGCTCCTTCCCTCCCTCGTTTCCTAGTATGCAGTGGATGAGTCATATCCTGAAAATAGAAAAGAAAAAAAAATTATTTACATTAATGCATTTTTTTTGTGTTAATTTTAAGCTGCTCTGCATTAACGTTCGAACATAGCAAAATAAACGTTCGAACGTTAAGATAAAACGTTCGGACGTTTATTTCATACGTTCGCACGTAAAATCATGTAAATAAATTTACAATCGAACGTATATCATTTACGTTCGCAAGTAAAACATAGACATTTGAACGTAAAACATAGACAATTTGAACGTCCGAACTTCGAACCATGAATAAAGTAGAAAATTAGTACGTTCGGACGATATAATTAAACGTCTGACCGTATGTGATTCACGTTCTAACGTATGTCGTTTAATAATATTTAGAAAGTAGTACGTCTGGACGTATACATTAAACGTTTGGACGTAAAATTTATAAAAATGACGTCCGAATGTAAGACAATGAACGTTCGAATGTAGAAGCCATAACAGCTATTTAATTGAAATTTCGTACGTTCGAACGTTTTGGTGAAACGTTCGAACGTTACGACACAGGCTAAATCGACTCAGCCATTATTGAAATCTCAAAAATTATTCTACAAGGTTCTAAATGCTGAAATGTCACCGTAGAAATGAAGTATACACTTCAAGAAACATTTCTACGGTGACTATTTGGCCAATGGCAAGCCATGGTAGCCGAAAAATGGAGTTGAAAATCTGGCCACCAATTATCCCATTTTAAACAAAACTCAATCCAAATATCAATAAAATACATGTTATTTGAATAAAAGATGAATGCCTACCTTTTAGTGACGGTTGTGGCGAAGTTTGACAACGACGGTGATGGAGGCATGGTTGCGTGCAACAAAATGACGATGGAGCTATTGGAAATGTCGTTTCGACATTCGATTTTGGCCTTATATACACAACACATTCGAACGTAATTATTATTACGTTCAAACGTTTGTCAATTTACTTTCTAAAATATTAACTATAATATATTATATTATAAATGCTTATGCTATATATTATAATGTTATATAATATTATTGACAATTAGATTAATTGATTTTTTTGAATTTGTGAGTGCTAGTTACATTTCTAAAGTTTAGCAATATATTTATACATGTGATTTTATGCTTACTCTTAAAATAATTGTTATTATTGTTTATGAGTTTTGTGAATAGTTTGTGAGTTTATGGTGTTCATTGATGAATTAATATGTGTATAAATATTGTTATGAGAATATTGTGAATATTCTGTGATATGGATTTAAAATATTGTGATTATTATTTTTGAATTATTATTGAATATGTTTAACAAGAAAATTATAAGTATATGATCTTGATTTTCAGTAAAGATTAAAAATATTTAATATACAGATAATATGAAGTTTAATATATAATATGAAGTAAGTATATATAATATATTCATACTAATTTAGTTAGAATATGATTATTATTCTAATTATAAGTATAATATAATTTATGTCTTAAAAAAAATAAAAAATAAAGGACCGACTAGCTAGCTAGCTTGGTGATCACGTTGTAGTTGCGTACATTCATTTACTGCATTTGTGGCTATGAAGTGGGCCGTACGTATCTTCAGACATCAAGATAGGTGTCCAAAATATATACTTATTGTCTATATATATATATAATATAATATATATAGATATATAAAATGGTGTATATATACTATACTATAATATAGTATATAATGCAAAAGTTAATAAATAATAAAGAATTATATATTATTGATTTATATATATGGTATAGTTTATATATTATATTATTATGTTCTCATCTAAAGTGTAACGCCCCAAACCCAGGTGGCTTGGAGAATTACTACCTGTCACTCATAAACATGTCTCCCAACACATCCAAAGGATAATCTCCAACAACTTCATAAATGAAAATCAATCTCAAATCTTCTCAATAATCTCATTACAAACTCCACACAATCTTTAATGCAATAATAATGAATCAAAGGGGTCCATAACTTCCCGATAGTCATAACAAACCAACTAAATATTTCATAAATCTTACTAAACTCAAGACATAAATAAAACCCAAAGATATTAAAACTAAGAACACCAGAAGTCCTTCTTCTACCAACATCTCCTCAGCTTTAGACACAAAGAGCATTCTAATCCAGGTCCTCATTTGGACTCACCACATCATCTGAAAAATATTATAATGATAGGGGGTGAGTCATCAACAACTCAGTAAGCAGAAATCATATGCTAGCGTGCAAACATGAACATTTATCAAGGAGAGTATGCAGAACAAAATATTTTTCCAGAGTTATTGTGCAGAACATAACATATTTTCAAAATAACAGAGCGATGGTTTTAAAACAAGTAAAACCCATGGTACTTTGGCATAACATAAACTGAGTATCATCATCAAATCAAAACAGAGCATCAAACAGAGCAGAGACCACGTTTCACCCCCGTGGTAGGGTTGTGCTAACCCCGGTGGCCAAACCAGGCAGAGACAGAGGTGAAATCTTTCCTTTATTCTTCTCGGAGCCCCGAGTGTGCACACAGGAAAGACCACAATAAAACCACTTTGTATCCAAAGTGGGTGCACTCAGAGACAGAGAAGTTGGTACCAACCCAAACAGAGCAGAGCATAACAGAGCAGAGCAGAGCAAAGCAGAGACAGAGTCAGATACGAAAACCAGTACACCATGCCAAAGGTTTTCAAATGTTATATCAAAATAATACAGAGTACCGAAACAGAACCAGACAGTTTACTGACACTGAACACAAAAGTCAGAACATCTTTCTAAATAAATGTACAACTTTTCATATTCTCAATATCGCTCATTTTTCAGATTTCAGAAACCACATGACAGAATTTAGCTCATGTCTACACAATGCATGCCAGAACATATTTTTCATTTTTCGTACAGATTTCATGAGTATGCAGATGAGTGACCGAGGTTGATCTTTATTTTCACAAGTTCCCAACACAACACAAAATATGCAAAGTTTTCAGAAAATCAACCTCAGTCTTATTAACTTGTATAAAACCTAGCATAGGAACCCCGCTTACCTGACTCCTGCAGCGTATTATCTATGACTTGAATACGATCTCTATCCGTCTCGCCACCTATTCATAAGATAATATAAACTAAATATTAAAGTCCAACAATACACAATTGGTCTTAAACAACTCAAGAACTCAAACTCTAGACCATAATTCAACGAGTTTAATCAAACTTAACTAGCCAAATAACAATCCGGACAGCCCACACTTCGACCCAAAATATTCTATACTAAACTCAGTACGTTGGCTTTAAGTGGAGACTGATTCGGAACTGAAAAAGTGTTTGCTGAAAGTTGGCTTGACAGTTGGCTCGAGCCAAGTTCGCTCGACAGTCCGCTCGAGCGAAGGCAAGTCAGAGAGGTTCGCTCGAGTCTCGCTCGACACTCCGCTCGAGCTAAAGCAAGACAGAGAGGTTCGCTCGAGTCTCGCTCGACACTCCGCTCGAGCGAATGCAAGTCAGAGAGGTTCGCTCGAGTCTCGCTCGACACTCCGCTCGAGCTAAAGCAAGACAGAGAGGTTCGCTCGAGTCTCGCTCGACACTACGCTCGAGCGAATGCAAGTCAGAGAGGTTCGCTCGAGTCTCGCTCGACACTCCGCTCAAGCCAATGCTCATTTGGCTGTTCGCTCGAATCGCGCTCGACAGTCTGCTCGAGCGAAGTACGCAGATTTCGCCAACATAACCAGTTTACACTACACAAAGCACTCTTCTTTCCATTCCCAACTCCATAACATAAAGTATAAACTAACACTTCCAAATATTTTCTCCACCACCAGTCCAACAATTCCACTACAATGAAACTTCAAATAATCCAAATCTAGGACAAAACACCAACCCGAAATACTCACCACGCAACAACCAGAAAAACTCACAAAAACTACTCAAACTCACAACCAAAACAGATATTGCATCAAAAAGAAGATAAACCAAACCCAAAACTAAGAAGCAGAAATCGCACGGTTACAGAAGGAGAAACCGATACTTGGATGAGAAAGAAACCCTTACCAATCGAAAATGGAGGGAATGCGAATTGATGCCCGTGAGTTGCAGACGGAAACCAAAATGCAGAAATGGAGGAAAAACAGAGTATAGCAGACGGCAACACTCGGGAAACCAGAAGCAACGCAGCAACAGAAATCCACGTGAGGAGGTCTAGGGCATGGGATTCGGAAACTCAAACTAATGCCAACAACAGGAAATAAAGATGAAACCGAAAAGAAAAGAGAGACGTGCGTGAGAGAGATGCGGGAGAAACTGAAACTGAAACAGAGAAATGCGGAAAGAAACGGAAGTTGAAGGAGAAAACACTCACCTCAAAAACGACGTCGTTCAGGATTCTCACTAAACACGAAAATAGCTGGGCCATTTTCACGCACTGATCCGGGCCACTTTGATGAAGAGGCAGGGCCTTACATAAAGTATTATGCTATTATACTATACAATGTAGTATATATACTATATTATAATATAATACATAATGCATAATTTAATAAGTAACAAATAATTATATATTATTGATTTATATATATGGTATAGTTTATATACTATATTATTATGTTCTTATTTAAAGTATTATGCTATCATACTATACAATGTAGTATATATATAGATATATAAAATGGTGTATATATACTATATTATAATATAGTATATAATGCAAAATTTAATAAGTAACAAAGAATTATATATTATTGATTTATATATATGGTATAGTTTATATACTATATTATTATGTTCTCATCTAAAGTATTATGCTATCATACTATACAATGTAGTATATATATAGATATATAAAATGGTGTATATATACTATACTATATTATAGTATATTAGGAATGGTACGTTCGAACATTTCAAGTTAACGTTCGAACGTTAAATTAAGAGTTGGGAAATTTTCCGCTCGATTAAGATATCTACGTGATGATTTGAACTTTCGGACGTTTATACTGTACGTTCGAACGTTAGTTGATGAAAATCACTAGAAAATTATAAATGTCCGAACGCTAAATTTCTTAACATCCGAACGTTAGGAAAATTAGTGCGGGAAATTTCCCGCTCAAATATGGTAACACTTTGATGATATGAACGTTCGGACGTTTAATTAAGATGTTCGAACGTTAATCTGTAAATCTATGAACGTTCGAACGGAAAATTGTGATATATTCAAACATAAAAATAAAAGTGCGGGAAATTTTCCACTAGATTTCATATTCTATCATAAGAAGGGTACGTTTAAACGTGTATTGAAAACGTCTGAACGTTCTGGGCTGGAATAATTTTTGTTTTTCATTACGTTTGAACGTTATCTAAAAATATAACATTCGAACGTACAAATTAAACGTTCGAACGTTCGAACTGATAATTTTAGAACTTAATGAATACATGCACGGGAGAAAGCGGCTCATTTCTTCTTCTCCCATGCGCACAACAGAGAGAGAGAGAGAGTTGAGAGAGAATCGGCCCGAGGCTCCTGGAGGGGAGAGAGAGAGAGGGTTAGAGTGAGAGAAAGTTGAGTTAGAGAGTGATGTGAGTTAGGTAATATGAGATTTAGAGTGAGAGAGAGTTGAGTTTTGGTAAGAAAAAATTATTTTTCTTGTATTTTTTTGAATTTTATGATATTTGTATTGTGTTTTTGTTATATAAAATTTCTAATAAATTAGTGTTGTATTTTTTTGAAGGATTGGTTGCTTTGGCAAGTTGGAAGATTTTGATTTGTAAGAGGATATTGTGAGTGCTAGGTATATTTCTAAACTTATCAATATGTTGTTGTGATTTTATGCTTACTCTTGAAATATTGTGATTATTGTTTATATAGTTTGTAAATAGTTTGTGAGTTATTGTAAATATGTTGTGATATGGATTTGAAATATTGTGATTATTATTTGTGAATGACGTTTGAATATGTTTACATTGTTAGAAATATATTGTCCTTAGGCTTTGTTAATACATGTTTATTACTTACTCAAGTTTAGGAATATGTTAATACATGTGGCATGTTACTTTATGCTTACAATTGAAATATTGTGATTATTGTTTGTATAGTTTGTAAATAGTTTGTGAGTTATTGTGAATATGTTGTGATATGGATTTAAAATATTGTGATTATTATTTGTGAATGAGGTTTGAATATGTTTACATGTGACATGTTATTTTGTGTTTTTTGAATTTGTTCCTTAACAAGAAAATTATAAATTTAGGATTTTAATTTAAGTAAAGATTAAAAACATTTAATTTACATTTAATATGGGACTTAATATCTAACATTTAATAAGTATAAATAATATATTCATACTAATTTAGTTATTATTACTCTAATTATAACTATAGTATAAAACTTGATTTAAAAAAAAAAAGATAAAAAAAAAGTATATAACTTAACTATATATAAAATATAATATATAAATACAATAAATATAATTAATAATTACTTATTAAGTATGATAATTAAAATTCAACTTTAAGAATGATAATAATTAAAATGTTATAATAACATTTGAAATTAAGTATAACAATTAAAATAACTCTTTAAGAATTATAATAATTAAAATTATATTATAACCTTTGAAATTAAGTATAACAATTAAAATTATACTTTAAGAATGATAATAATTAAAAGTATAATATAACCTTTAAAATACTCTTCAATAAAAAAGTCTTGAACCTACTAAATAAGTAGAGTTGAAATATGTAAATATACTTACTTATTATAAACTAAAGAGTAAGTAAATAAGGATCAAATAAATACTTATATAAAAATTATTTATTTATTGTCTATATAAATAAATAACTAAGTCAATTGAGTATAACAATTAAGATTATAATTATGGAATGATAATAATTAAAATTATATAAAATCTTTTGGTATTTAGTCTAATTGCTTGACTGTTATAGTCTCTCCGGCCTTGACTAATCTCCTCCGGTCTTGACATACACTAATTGAGAGTTATCAGGACTCGAGAGTCTATGACAGTTAAGCAATTAGACTAACATTTAGATATGGTGTGTCATTCCATAAATAACCTTAGGCCCGTTTGGGAATTAGTGTACATTTATGTGTCCACTAATTCCTGAATTGTCCAGTGTGGACAGTTTGGGATTATATTATCTGTATTGCACATTTTTGTTACTCGCTACTTTCCACGTTTAATATGAAGTTTCGGTGTCTTCCTCTACTGTTCTTCGGGTATATTGTTCGTAGGGTCACAATCCCAATATTTGAACATGTATACTTGGAGAACTATGATGAGGTGCTGTCGAAATTTCTACTAACGTGAAAAGTAGTAGAGTGATGAGATTTGTGCAATATCGAGAATATAATCTCAAATGGGATAGGACCAACTACCTTATCAAAAAAGCAATGAGAATTGGAGCATGACATGCATGTTAATTTTTAATGTACGCGTTATTAATATATAAATATTTTTAGAAATGGACAAAAACTGGATGCGTCTGGGCGATAGACTTGGAAATAATTATGTACCCTATGTACGTGGAGTAAGAACCTTCATAGATTTTGCACGAGCCTCTGCTGATAGTCGTGGTTACATTAAGTGTCCATGTCGAGAGTGTAAAAATTGGTGTGCGATAGGATTGGATGAAGTAGAAAGTCATATATTTGTGAACGGTATGGATCTAGGGTATACGCGATGGGTATTGCATGGTGAGCCATATGAACAATCAGCAGATCTATTGGTCGATCATCACAATTATTTGCGGCACATGGATGATGATTATGAGCAGGATGAGATGGAGGAGATATTGGGTGACATTGAAGCTGGGATGTTTATGGATGAGGTTAGCGACAATGCCTCAAGTAGTGGAGGGACTGATTGTGAAAATTTTCCTTCACCGTGGGAAGATGCAAAGCGTGAGTTTTATCCAGGTTGTACAAAACATTTCAAACTGTCGTTTATTGTGCAGTTGCTTCACATTAAGTCATTGTGTGGGATGTCGACGAAAGCAATAAACATGGTATTGGACTTATGTAACGAGGTGCTTCCCGAAGGGTTTGCATTGCCCAAGAACTTTTATGAAGAGAAACAGTTGAGAAAGGGATTAGGATTTGAGTACAAGTCCATACATGCATACAAGAATGATTGTGTATTGTTCTGGAAGGAGAATGAGGAGAAACAAGCATGTCCTATATGCTGAGAGTCTAGATGGAAGGGTAAGAAAAATGTGCCGGTTAAGGTGTTGCAGTATTTTCCCTTGAAACCTAAGTTGTAAAGACTATATATGTGTAAGAAAACAGCTTATGATATGAGGTGGCACGAGGAGAAAAGAGTTAAGAATGACGCATATATGAGGCATCCAGCTGATTCACTTGTGTGGCAGTCTTTTGATAATCAATATCCAGAGTTTGGGATAGAAGCTCGGAACGTGCGCCTGGGACTCACAACTGATGGATTCAACCCTTTTGGAAATATGAGTACAAGTTATAGCACTTGGCCCGTAGTATTGATTCCGTACAATCTTCCACCATGGAGGTGCATGAAGGCGCCAAACTTTTTGTTAACTTTACTCATCCCTGGCCCTAGATCACCTGGGAATGATATTGACGTATTCATGCAACCGTTGATTGAAGAGCTGAAAGAGTTATGGGAAATAGGCGTTAGAACTTATGATGCATCTACGTCGACATCTTTTCAGATGGATGCTGCGGTAATGTGGACCATAAATGATTTCCCAGCATATGAGAATCTTTCCGACTGGAGTACAAAAGGGAAGTTAGCGTGTCCAATATGTAATAAAGAAACTGCTAGTGAGTGGCTAAAATATTCTCAGAAGTTGTGTTTCATGGGTCATCGACGTTATTTACCAGTAAATCATGCATGGAGAAGAGAATGTGCCAAGTTTGATGGGAGAGTAGAGGATAGGATTGCACCAAAAGAGTTGTCTGGAGAAGAGATAGTGGAACAACTGCAACATGTTAGAGTGAATAATTTTGGCAAAGGTTGGGGAAAGAAGAAGAGAAAATGAGGCGTAGCAAAATTGAATTGAACAAAGCGTAGTATTTTTTTTGACTTGCCGTATTGGTCGTCATGCAAGTTGTGACATAGTTTGGATGTAATGCACATAGAGAAGAATATTTATGATAATATACTGGGTACATTGATGAGTATTAACAAAAAGACGAAAGACACGATCAAGACGAAGAAAGATCTTGAGAGAATGAGAATTAAACATAATCTGCATTTGCGGGTGGAAGGCAATAGGGTGGTCATGCCGCATGCATGTTTTACGATGACGAGGGAGGAGATGATGGATTTCTGCAAATGGTTGCAAGGTGTGAAATTGCCAGATGGTTATGCTTCAAATATTGGTAAATGCGTGAGTCCTGATGACTAGAAAATCAATGGATTGAAAAGTTATGACTGTCACGTATTTTTGCATAAGTTATTACCTGTGAGAATTCGTGGGAAGCTGACATCTAATGTACGTGTCGCCATATATGAACTTTGTATGTTTTTCAAGGATTTGTGCACTCGGGTAGTAAATCGAGATGTGTTGTCGAAATTGGAAGAAGACATTGCTACTATACTATATAAATTTGAGCAGATCTTTCCACCATCATTTTTTGATGTCATGGTCTATTTAGCAATACATTTACCGCGAGAGGTACTTCTAGGTGGACCGGTGCAGTTCCGTTGGATGTATCCAGTTGAAAGATATTTGGGTCGACTAAAGCGCACTGTTGGGAATAAAGCCAAAGCTGAGGGTTCAATAGCAGAGGCCTATATACACTATGAATGGTTAATATTTTGCTCTTTATATCTTCGTGGTGTTGAGATACGATTTAATCCTCACGAGCGAAATGCTGATCTTGCTGCTTTGCCTCCTCGTGAGCTATCAGTGCTTTCCCAGAATGTACGACCCTTGGGGGCACAAACAGGTTACGATTTAATTGATGGAGAGTTGGGTAAAGTTTGGTGGTATGTGCTAAATAATTGCTGGGAGATTGATGATTATCTCAGGTATGTCGTTCCATGCTTTGAATAATTATAGTTTTCTTAAAATTAACTATAATTGTTGTGCTCAAAATATACTTCTTTTGCAACATGTTATAACAGTGAGCACATGGAAAAACTTAGGATGGAAGGTGTAGAAAATATAGAGGCAAGACACGAGGAAGAATTTCCCTGATGGTTTGAAGAACGTGTGTGAACTAAAATTATATATATGTTATATTTTAAAATTTTTAACTCTGGATAATGAAATAATAAATATATACTATTTCAGTTGTTAGATTTTGGAACAACGTGCTCGTGATCCCGGATCAATTTCTTTTGAATTGTATGCATTGACCCGTGGTCCCTCAAATAGAGCACTTCGATACACTGAATGCACGGTTCAAGATTATAGATTCCATATTTTGGACTGTGAACGTAATAGAAAGACTCAAAACTGTAGTGTGTTGGTTGAGGGGAGTCATGAAATAGATGATATTGACTATTATGGTGTCATACGTGATATTATCAGATTGAAATATCTGGGTGGGTCTGTAACATATGTCTTTAAATGTGATTGGTGGGATCTAGGCGGTGGTCGGGTTTCGATACATAGGGATAATCACTTTACGAGTGTCAATATTGCATCTAAATGGTACGAAGATGATCCATTCTTATTGGCTTGTCAAGCTACCCAAGTCTATTACTTGACTGATCTAAAGAAAAGTGCTGATGAAGATTGTGGAGAGATAACTTGGCGAGTCGTACAAAAGTTTGTTCCTCAAAATATATATGAAGCAGGAACGAGTGCAGATTACAAGAATAGTGGAGATGAAGATGACACTCCGATTGTAGAGGCATACCAGGAAGATGGAGAGGGTATTAACTTGTTTGTTAACCTCGGTGCACTCGAGTTGCTCCCCTTGTGTAGAGATGATGTCCCACCCGTCCATCTCGACCCGTCTGTATTAAATGATCATTCAATTCAAGTAAGTGAGGAGGAAGAAGAAGAAGAAGAGTCAGAAGATGAAGACGAATCAGAATCCGGGCAGGAGGTGGATAAGGATGATGAAGAAGAGGTGCATGATGATGATGAAGATTCTGAAATAAGCATGGAAAATTCATCTGAAGATGAAGGATAAAAGTACTAAATATTTTATTCATATAGGTGACTATAAAATATCTTAAATTTTCATAATTTCTTCTAATTAATTTTCTTTGATATAATTAATTATTTTCAAGAATGCCGCCAAAACGACAACGAAGAAATGTGCCTCCGCCAAGTCTAAATCCTAAATCCATTGAGGATTTCCCACTCGAAGAATCCATTCCCGAAGATCAAGCTAACACATAAGAGAACAACAGCCAGTCGACAGCTACCAGTAAGGAAATATTTTAGTTGATAATTATATATATAGTTAATACTTTTGTCTCAATAACTATATAATTATAATTGTACTATCTATTATCATGTAGTTGATGCATCTGCATGTCACGGTAGTGGCTATACACATGGAATCTCTCTTGAAAAAAATAGAAAGCACTGAAAACTGAAGATTACAATTCCTGATAATTCCACTGGAGGAGTGGATGATAGTGTAGCAGCACTTTCCTCCTATATTGGCACAATAGTTCGAGCTTATGTGCGCTCAATGCGAGATGTTCCGAATGAGATTAAGGAACACATTCGAAGTCGTGTGCTGGTGAGTTTACTTTTCAGTACATTTCTTTCACCTAGATTAGTATATTATATTTTTGACCTGATTCCATTGTTAGGATGAATTCGATCTCGACTTTGGCCGTAGCGAGTATTTGAGAACCGTTAATGAGTTGATGGCTACACTATTTCGTCGTCACAAAGGACGATGTCATGACCACTTCAAGAAATTTGAGACGTTGGAAGAGGCTGTGCAGTTTCCTTTTCAGCAGACGAAGTTAGATGATTAGAGAAAGTGTTGTGATCTTTTCGTATCTCCAGATTATCAGGTATTTTACATTTATATCTTTTAATTATTTACATTCATATTCGTTCTATATATTATATGTATACATATTACAATTAACATTCCTACTATATTTTGTAGCACTTGCGTTCTACAAATTCACAGAATAGATCCGCTCTAATTGTCCACCATTGTGCCGGTTCAAGGTCATTCCACTGTTTTGCTGAAAAAATGGTAATTAAAAAAATTATAGAATTCATTTATTTTCCTGATATTCGTTTATTTAAGTACTAACATTATCTTTTTAAAATTGCTAATGTCGCTTTGTTAGAAACGTGATGATCCTAAAAACTTTTCCCTCATTAATGTCTATGCTGTTGCTCACACTAATGAGCATAGTGAGTGGATGGATCCTGTCGCTGCAGATAATTATGTAAGCAGTGTTAATTTTGTTAAATAAATTATTTATATAACATTTGAATAATTTATTTTTTATTTCTATTTCTTTTAATACGTTACTAATTATTTACGATCATTACCTTTTAAATTGCAGGAAAAAATGATGGAGATGCAGTCGACTTCTGAGGAATCCTCTCCTAGTGACATAGACATATTCACGCAAGTTCTCGTGCCGCAGTCTAGTATGGCAAGAGGTTTGGGACGATCTATCAAGCATAGATATTCATCCTCCTCAACCTCATCGGCTTCACAAATTAATAATCTTACGGTAGATTTAGATGCTGCATGGTGTGAGAATGAGTATATGAGGTCGAGATAGCAAGAGTTAGAGTCTCTCTTAGAACGATAGTCTCATTTAGAGACACGTTTGCAGGACCAACAAAGAGACTAGGAGGAAATAATACGCAGTGAAGTGCAAGAGCAAGTGTAACGGGAGATGATGGTGCAAATGGAGCGTGTTATATCGTTGCAACAGAATCGCGGTGGGCAAGGGAAAAAGAAGAAATAAATTTTATCAGTATTTCTGGCTAGTTTTAATATCTAATTTTGTGATTTTATAAGACATTGTTACTTGTTAATTGATGGTATGTAATATGATAAAATTGGTATTATGTTTTTAAATTTTATGAAATTAGTATTTCTGATCTGTACGTTTGAATGTAAATTAAAATCGTTCGAACGTTGATTCACATTCGAACCAACGTTCGAACATAAATACATAAATTGGATTGTTCGAACGTAAAACTCTACGTTCGAACGTCCTCACACTAAAACGAGCAAACCGTTCGAACGATAAAGCGATTAACGTTCGAAAAAAGAACTTGCATTCGAACGCTCCTTCGTTTACATTCGAAATAACGTCTGAACTTTAAACGCGTTAAGTTTGAACATTTACGTTTACTTTCGAACGAAAAGTCAAACGTTTATTGTAATTAATGTTCAGAGGCATTAACATTCGAACGTAAATATGATACATTCGAACGATAATCAGCGAATGTCAAATTCTCTCATTCGAACGCCAATCGGTCGGGTTAACGTACAAACGTTTAATTTTACGTCCGAACGTGACTTTCTGTGACAGTTCCCAACCGTCACAAAAAAAGGAACGTTCGAATGTTGTATCGAACGGAACACTTCCAACCGTCATTAAAAATATTTTTTGTGACGGTTGAACAGTAAACCGTCACCAAATATTTTCTGTGACGCACTTTAGGTGACACGTTTGCCATTTTTTTGTGACAGTTTCTTCTGTCATAAAAGACACATTCTGTTGTAGTGATACTTCTGTTGTATCAAGTTCAATAAGAAATCTCTTCCTCTCATTCTCAGGTTTGTTTCATTAATTTCTTTTATTATTTTATGAACATCGATCGATCCAGGTTCTAGCTAGCTCTCTCTCTCTCTCTATATATATAAAGTGAGGATCTTGTGTTTGTCAGCAGAAGTTTTAGAATAGCAACTTGATATATAGATGGCAAGACAATCAGCAAGTTTTGAAAAAAATCAAGAACATGGGGATAAAAAACTATCCAAAGAAATCGCAGGTATGATAAAAAACTTAGAGACACTCCCAGCATCAACATCTAAACATTGGTTTATCTATAAGGTTTCAGATAACATTCGCAAATTGAACGAAGAAGCTTATACTCCTCAGGTAATATCAATTGGGCCTTTCCATCGTAATAATCCAAAATGGCAAACCATGGAAATGTTTAAATTGAGTTATCTAAAGAGTTCCAAGGAACGAGCTGAAATAGAGTTGGAAGATATAGTAAGCACTATCTAAAGAGTTTCAAGTAAGCCACACCGGATCACTGCCTGGGGCTCCACACCACACTAATTAAGACCCAACCACTACCTCAGCGTGCCATGGGAATGGACCTTTCTTCCCTTTTGGGCTTCACCGTTTTTGAGCTTTAAGAATGGGGCCGTCTATAGGATCTGTATAGATCTTGTAGATCTTACGTGTACTTCGTACCCCCACAACAACCTGTTCCAGGCAACTCGGGAGTAAAGAACGACAGTGTTGAAAAACATGGAAGCTCACCGATAGGGAGGCGAAACTCTCGAAATTGGAGGGGGGGACGTCGCAGAAAGGAGGCGAGATAACGCTTGAGAAGAGGCGCCTCTGAGTGGCAGGGTGAACACCATATGTCCAACAATGGGTGACTGGGCCTTACTATAATTGCCTGAACGTGCTCCAGCATAAGGTGAAATCTGAGATGAGCAAACACTCAGAAAGGTGGAACTGAATGAGCTGTTGGAGTTCATCCCCTTAAACTCG
Source organism: Juglans nigra (assembly GCA_002916485.2). Classification (NCBI taxonomy): domain Eukaryota; kingdom Viridiplantae; phylum Streptophyta; class Magnoliopsida; order Fagales; family Juglandaceae; genus Juglans; species Juglans nigra. Next base: position 27,324,575 of record CM036140.1, read on the forward strand.
AACCGACAGGAGGCCACTACAAGGGTCGGCAGTGAGATGACACTTGAAATGCGAAGCGCCATACAACAACTACTCACCAAACACTAGGACGTGTTTGCCTGGGGCCACGAAGACATACCCGAAATAGCCCCCGAGATCATACAACACTGTCTTAGCGTGGACCCAAAGGCCAAAGGGGTAAGGTAGAAACGCCGAAGTTTCAGCGCAGAAAAGAATGTCGCCATAGCAGAGGAAGTCGACTGCCTGCTATCTGCAGAATTCATCCGAGAAGCCCGCTATCCAGAATGGTTGTCCAACGTGGTACTAGTAAAACATCCGAGCGGCAAGTGGAGAATGTGTGTCGACTTTACTGACCTCAATAAAGCATGCCTGAACGATAGCTTTCTACTCCTCCGCATCGATTTGATCATTAACTCTATGGTAGGGTATCGTATGCTAAGCTTCATGGATGTTTTATAATGAGTAACAGAGCTTATTTGTTTTAATCTTGTAAGATCCTCCATTGGATCATCATACGCAGATGACCCATACCTGATTTGCACAGCCTGAGTAAACTCCTCCTAAGAATAAAAAGAACCAACCTCACTTACATCTTGGAACCAAATAAGAGCCTCTTCATCCACATGAAATGATGTAAAAAAAACTCTTTACCCTGGTGGTACTTGATGATAGAGAAAATACTAGTTGGCCCAGTAAATCCAAGTTGATGGATTTCTACCTCCAAATCTTGGAAAGTCTAACTTTATACCTTTCACAAAGGCTCTATCACCCATGTCACGATACAAAACCTCACCCACACCTTCATTTACATCATTAAGGCCAAGATTCTGAACTTCTTGAAAATTTCTTCTCGTTTGACCTTTGCCTTCTGAATTATTGCAAGAGATTCTGGAAATGTGTTGCAGGAACTTAGAAAACCTCTTTTCTTCCGTCTCCCCATCCATTCTGACTATTTCTTGTTGTTGAACTAACGCTGCTATAGCCTCTTCAATCTATTTCTGCTACCTTTCTTACTGTTGTCGAAGATGGTTCACCAAATCAACAATCTGAGCATACGATCGCGTACCTTCTGCCAAGCTGATACCAACTATGATGGGCACTTCTTCTGCAAGGGAACTAGACTACTTCGAGGGAGTCAACCTCCAGAACTATGATCAAGAATTAGAGAGGGAGAGAGAGAGAGAAATAGAGAGAGATAGGAATTTGACTGAACACCAGAGTTGGCCTCATCTTCCAACTCGTGGTTGATTTATACTGATTATGAAAGATGATAATCAAAACAACAGTGTTCAATCAACTATACTACACATTTATGACCTGCCGTTTGACAACACTTATTAAACTTCATTTAACAAAATGATGTCATATGAAATCTATGTTACCTAACTAACTGCCATGATATTCTATTTCTTCACTTCAGAGTTTCACTTCAATTCTTAAGCTTCTGCACTTCACTTCATACCTCCAACCCTTCATTCTCTTCCCACACTGCAGCCTTCATCTTCTTCCAACCCGTAACATAGATTTACCTTACTGTACATGGAAAATTTCAAAAGGGCATTGCTACTATGTTGCCTCAATTATACCGCTCAATTTTTCCATAAATCATTTCTATTTTCTCAATTTAAAAATACAAACATTGGCAATTGAATGGATCAACTAAGTGAAAAAATATTATTTCTGCAAGATCCAAGCTATGCACGGCATGCCAATCAAATTTGAAAAATTGCTGCTACTTTCGTTATCTTTAATTAACTAAACTCTTTTTATTTTTTATTTTTTTGAATTTTATGATATTTGTTTTGGCGCCAACGTTCGAACATTAGGTTGGCAAGGAAAAACTCTTTTCATTTTTTATTTTTTTGAATTTTATGATATTTGTCTTGTGTTTTTTTTATATATATGCCTCTAACAAGTTAGTGTTGTATTTTTTTTTAAGGATTGGTTGTTTTGGCAAGTTGAAAGCTTTGGATTTGTAAGATGATATTGTGAGTACTAAGTATATTTCTAAACTTTAGCAATATGTTTATACATTTTGTTGTGATTTTATTGTGGATAATGATGAATATGAGGTGTATAATGTGAGTTTTTTGAAGGACTTTGTGAATTGGATATGGGTAGAGTATTTTGAGTTGAGTAGTGAATTCTGATTGTATATATACATTGCGAATGTGTATCAATTGGGTATTGATGAATTAGAAGGAATTAAATTGTTTATATTGATGAATTAGGAGGAAATCTTTGTGATATGGATTGTGTAATATAATGAATTAATATGGAAAATTGTGTTGTGTTTATACTTACTCTTGAAATATTGTGATTATTTTTTGTGAATTTTGTGAATATTTTGTGAGTTTATGATGTTCATTGATGAATTAATATGTTTAGAAATATTGTTGTGGGAGTATTGTGAATATGTTGTGATATGGATTTGAAATATTGTGATTATTGTTTGTGAATTTTTATGGAATATGTTTATATGGTTAGAAATATATTGTGTTTAGTTTGTGGATTTGTGGATTTATGTGAATTTTTTTATATAATATATTTTGATGTTTTTTTAATTTGTTCTTTAACATGAAAATTATAAGTTTAGGAACTTAATTTAAGTTAAAATTAAAAACATTTAATATACATTTAATATGAGAATTAATATTTAATAAGTATATATAATATATTCATACTAATTTAGTTAGAATATGATTATTATGCAAATTATAAGTATAATATATAACTTAATTTAAAAAAAAAGTATATAACTTAACTATATATAAAGTATAATATACATATACTAACTATAATTAGTAATAACTATATAAAGTAAAATACTCTTCAAGAAAGAAGTCTTGAACCTACCAAATAAGTAGAGAGTTGGAATAAATAAATATACTTATTTAAATAAAATAGAGAATAAATAAATAAGGATAAAATAAATGCTTATTTAGAAATTATATACTTATTTTCTATATAAATAAATAAATCACTCAATTAAGTATAACAATTAAAATTATAATTTAGAAACGATAGTAATTAAAATTATATAATAACCTTTAAAATTATATAATAACAATTAAAATTACACAGGTATCAATTAACGATGTCCAAAGATATATAATAACAATTAAAATTATACTTTAGGAATAATAATAGTAAATGATCTTGACTAAATTTTAGTCTAATTGCTTAACTGTCGTAGTCTCTTCGACCTTGAGAGTTGTCAAGGCTGGAGAGTTTGTGACACTTAAGTTTTTCTCTCTCTATTTTGAAAAGTCTACAGAATCTTTCGACCTGGTCTCTGATACCAACTGTAACACCCCGATTCCCCAAAAGACATTTTAGAATTTTTTTGAAAGCCAGTGTGCTACTACTAAACTTAAATATAAAAAGTTTTTCCTTTTTAACAACGCGCCAGATGTGAAAGAATTCCATAAAATAACAAACTTCAATAAATACTGAAAATCCAAAATAAAGTCTGCGGAAGCAATTATTAAAAATAAGGAAGTCTCATGTGCTTATCAAAATAATTTATTTAAACTTTAAACCATAGAAATAGTCATAGCATAATCTGTCTAGGCCTCTGCCTCGTCTCCCTGCGTCAAGTCCTGTTCTGCAATCTCATCTTCATAATTTTCATCACCTGGGGTGGTTTAAAAACATAAAAATAAACTAAAATGAGTCAAATACTCAATAAGCAACACATCATACAGTAAATATAATAAACATAAGGTTTCTTGAAAAGCGAGCATATTCATAAATACATTCATAAATAACATGAACATTAACATTAACTTATCTTTCACTTGTCATAGGCTGTTATTCACTATTCACCCCCATGAGTTAGGGTTAGTGAATCTAAATAGATTCCGATTCCGCCCATTACCGCGGGTTGTGGAATCCATACATAAGGAAGACATATTGAGTGCACTACCAGCATGCACGACCTGGCAATGCAATATGCACATAACATAGGTACCATTTCCATATCATAATATAGGCCGTTACATATCTTATCATAATCATACTTGTATACTGGTCATTTCATAGATTTCAACAGAAATTGCATACATACTTGTCATATCGTATCATAGATTTCAAATGAAATCGCATATTTTCATAAATATCGTGATATATGTTTCCTCACATAAATTCACGACTTTTCATAGAAAATTTTATGAAATAACTCTCACATAAAATCTTGCATTTCATAAAGAATTTTATGAAATAACTCTTACATAAAATCATGCATTTAGTAAATAATTTTATGAATAATCTCTCACATAAAATCATGTATGACTTCCCATAATTATTTTAATGCATAAATTATCACATAAGATCATCAGTATTCATAAACTTTCACATAAAATCATGACTTTTATAAATCTGTTGATGCATAACTCATTTCATAAAATCATGATTTGTCATAAATAACTTAATGCATAATACTTCACGTAAAATATGAATTTTTCATAATTTTATCATGTCTTGGGTACGTAAAAATTGGCTTCCAATGAAGGGCATACATGCATAATATCTTTTATAAAAAGACAAGCAATTCACCGTACATACGTATAAGGATATGATCATGCTACTTACCTTGCAATGCTAAACCACTATTTTCGGCACGTAATCGGTCGCTTATAAAAATAAACATGTAATTTGCATAAATTTCTAATTAAACAGGAGATTTTATTGAAAATCTAAACTATTAAAAATATCCTATATTTTTTGAACCTAAAATCTCCCTATCACTGAATTATTCTAAACTGTTAATCTTTGGAACAAAAAGACCTAAAGCCAGTAAATAAGAGCCTACGTAAAAAAAAATAGTCAGTCCAAAAACAATTTAGTCATTTCTTAAACGCTAAGGGGGTATATGTAATAATCTCAAAATAAACATTAATTAAATAATATAGGAGAGTTACAAGTCAAAAGGGTGCTTTATGGAAGTACTTTACCAATTAGAATTTACGGAAATAAGAACAAAAGAACCTACGAGACTTTATCAACTTGGAAATAAAAAGAAATAAGAAAAGTAATAGAGTTGTGCGGGAGTTTCAGAACTCACCGAAAGAGACGGAAATGTTTTCCCTCTCCCTCTCTTTTCTTCTCTATGAATCTCCTCCGCGAAGCACCTTTCACCTCCAAACCATGCAAGACGCACGACAGAAGCAACCAGCTGCGCATAGTTGTAGCACCGTGGGACTGCCCCGATGGCCCAGCCTCTCTGTGTCATCAAATGGGAACCAGATCGACTCACACGACAACGCCACCACAAGTCACCAGACCCGCTCGTTGACCCATACTCCCCAGCCGTTCAACACATAAATGCCACCATCACCATCATCCATCGAAAGCAAAAGCCGAAGCTGCTCTGTTTTGGAACCATGGAAACAGAGCATCGTCGCCCAAACTAAGAACCATGCCTAGCCACAGTTGGGCTGCGATGCAACCATCAGCAGCAACAGACGACGCCGAAAATCAAGCATCTACCACCGAGTGATGTCCAGCGCCACTACCCGAAGCCCCCATGCACGCCGCATGATACATAAACTCCTCTCTCATCACTCTCTCTCTCTCTCTCTCTCTCTCCCCCTCACGTCTTTCTCTCACTCACTCTCTCTCTTTGTGCTCTTCTATCACACCCAGACTGCCGTGCATGCCACCGTCGAGCACAACTCAACCACCCACGTTGCACTGCCTTCTCCCTTCTCCCGTGTTGTAGGTCCCTCTTTCTTGCAACTTTGGTACGCAGTGCTTCTACACTTGTGATGGGTGGGCCATGGGCCACAAGCCCACATGTTCTCATGACATTACCAAAGTGGTTTTATAATTTTAGTAGTTTGGGCTTTCGCATGAATTTATTTTAAATTCTTCTTACTTTAGGATGGTGAGTTTTTAAATGCATTGAATTTTTTACGTTCAAAATAGATATGTTGTATTTTACAAAAACTATGTTAAAGATTATTTTAATGAACTTTATTTTATTTTATTAAGGGACTAACGTATTATTTTAATTTGGGTTATGTTTAGTATTGTTAAATTAGGCTTGAGCTTATTCGAATAAAAAATATTAGCCATAATCTTGATTTTACAGAAAATATTTAAAGACTTTAATAAAATTTATCTAGTATTAATTTTATAATTAGTTTGGTAGTATATAGTAAGTGTTCAATCTTTTATTTTAAAACACTTTAAGCATATTACATAGAAATAAATCTTTGATGGTTTAATTTAGATATGATTTGTAGTTTACATGATCTTTAGTACAAGTATTATTAAGGATATCTTATGAATTAGTAATGCTTAAGAAATTTATGACGTCCTACTATATTATTCATTCACAATATTGAATTATCGTTTTAATAATAATTTATAGAAAGATGAGTTTTAAATATAATTAAGTTAATTTTCAAAATGAATTTAAGTTGTTTTTCCATTTTTGATAAAATTATTTTATAATAAGTTAAGACTATTTTTTTTAATGATAATATATTTATTAAATTTCTGATAACTAGATAGTTTACCAAAGCTATTTCCATTGTTTGAATTTTAAGTAAACAGAGAGTTTTAGTAAGTCCTTTTAGAAGTTTAGTAACGCTTATTGTTTTGTATAGGTGATGATTGACATTCATTCAACATGATTGTGGAAGGATTCAGAATAGTATTTAAGAAGTTTAGGTAAGCGGGGTTCATATATTAGTTTTGCATAAAAGAAATGAAATGAGGTTGACTTTGAAATTAAGCATGTTTGTTTTTTAAAAGAACTCTGAAAACGACCTCAGATGTTTATTCTGTATATGCATAAATTCTATATAAGAGAGAGTATTTTCTATCATAACTAGTGTAGACATGAGCTAATTTTGTGTATTCCGTTTTTGAACTATGCAAAAAGAGCGAATATGAAAATCTAAAAGTTTTTGCTATGAATAAATGAAGATGTTTTTATTCTGTTATTTCGAACATGTGAAATGATCTGAAACTATTTAGTATTTTGTTTTGATATGATGTGTCATCTGAAAACCTTGGCATGATGTTCCGATTTTGTATCTAAATGTGATCTGGTTCCGATGATGTTCCATTCTATTTCTGTTAAGGCCTAGCCACAAGTATAATGGTGGTTTATAACCCTACCACGGGGGTGAAGCATGGTATATGGCTCAACCACAAGTAAAATGGTAGTTTATAACCTTACCACGGGGGTGAAACATGGTATACGGCCTAACCACAGGTATAATGGTTTATAACTCTACCATTGTGGTAAAATATGGTATACGACCCAGCCACGGGTATAATGGTGGTTTATAACCCTACCATGGGGGTGAAACATACATTGTATACAGCCCAGCCACGGGTATAATGGTGGTTTATAACCCTTCCACGAGGTGAAACATGGTATACGGCCCAACCACGGGTATAATGGTGGTTTATAACCCTACCATGAGGGTTAAATATGGTATTTTTCCTGATGTGATGCTCTGATTGATGAAGCTGAGGTCTCAGATTTTGATATGCCAAATAATTTTTGAATAAAAATGTTTTTCAAAAAATTTCTCTTTAATGTTTTATACCAAGTTTGTTTATGCATTCCGAAAGTAAATATGTTGTTTCTGCATTCTGAAAGCAAATGTTTTGTTTTGCATACCGAACTTTATAAATGCTCATGTTTACATGCTAATATATATTCTCTGCTTACTGAGTTGTTGATAATTCACCCCTTATCTCCACAATATTTTTCAAATATTTTGATGGTTCAACTGAGGATCAAGATTATGAGACATTGGGTGAGATGATTTAAGTATAGTGGTTTAAACATAGAAACTTTTTATGAGTATTGTCGATTTTTATTAAGAAATTTTATTGTGTTATGGTGACTTGACATTTTGGAAAATTGGTTATATTGAGGAAATTAGATTGAATCGAATTTTCTATATGATATTGGGAATTTGGAGTCTTTTTTTAAATTGTTGAAAGGTGAATTTAAGTGTTAGGAATTAACTCTCCGGCTCCTGCAGGACTAAGGCGTTACACTCCACGTTTAATATGAAATTTTGGTGTCTTCCTCTACTGTTCTTCGGGTATACTGTTCGTATGGTCACAATCCCTCTATATGAACATAAATACTTGGAGAACTATTGGGAGGTGCTGTCAAGATTTCTACAAACGTGGAAAGTAGTAGAGTGATGAGATTTGTGCAATATGGATATTATAATCTCGAATGGGATAGGACCAACTACCTTATCAAAAAAGCAATGAGAATTGGAGCATGACATGCATGTAAATTTTCTATGTACGTGTTATTAATAGATAAATGTTTTTAGAAATGGACAAAAGTTGGATGCATCTGGGCGGTAGACTTGGAAAGGATTATGTACCCTATGCGTGTAGAGTAAGAACCTTCATTGATTTTGTACGAGTCTCTACTGATAGTCATGGTTATATTAAGTGTCCATATCGGGAGTGTAAAAACATGTGTGCGATAGGGTTGGATGAAGTTGAAAGTCATATATTTCTGAACGGTATGGATCAGGGATATACCCGATGGGTATTGTTTGGTGAACCGTATGAACAGTCAGCGGTTGTATTGGTCGATCATCCAAATTATTTGCGGCACATGGATGATGATTATGAGCAGGAGGAGATGTTGGGTAACATTGGAGCTGCGATGTTTGTGGATGAGGTTGACGTCAATGCCTCAAGTGGCCAAGGGATTGATTGTGAAAATTTTGCTACAATGTGGGAAGATGCAAAGCGCGAGATTTATCCAGGATGTAAAAAAACATTCCAAAATGTCATTTATTGTGCAGTTGCTTCACATTAAGTCATTGTGTGGTTTGTCGACGAAAGCAATAAACATGGTATTGGACTTATTTAACGAGGTGTTTCCCGAAGGGTCTACATTTCTGAAGAACTTTTACGAAGTGAAACAATTGAGAAAAGGGATTAGGATTTGAGTGCAAGTCCATACATGCATGCAAGAATGATTGTGTTTTGTTTTGGAAAGAGAATGAGGAGAAACAAGCATGTCTTGTATGCGGAGTGTCGAGGTGGAAGGGTAAGAAAAATGTGCCGGTTAAGGTGTTGTGGTATTTTCCCTTGAGACCTAGTTTGCAAAAACTATATATGTGTAAGAAAACAACTCATTATATGAGGTGACACAAGAAGAAAAGAGTTAAGGATGACGCATATATGAGGCACCTAGCTTACTCACTTGCGCGGGAATCTTTCAATAATCAATACCTAGAGTTTGGGATAGAACCTCGGAACGTGCGCTTGAGACTGACAACCGATGGATTTAACCCTTTTGGGAATATGAGTACAAGTTATAGCACTTGCCCCGTAGAGTTGATTCCGTACAATCTTTCACCATGGAGGTGCATGAAAGCACCCAAATTTTTGTTAACTTTACTTATCCCCGGCCCGAGATCACTTGAGAATGACATTGACGTATTCATGCAACCATCGATTGAAGAGCTGAAATAGTTATGGGAAACAGGCGTTAGAACATATGATGCATCCACGTCGACATCTTTTCAGATGCATGTTGTGGTAATGTGGATGACAAATGACTTTTCGGCATATGGAGATCTTTCCGGCTGGAATACGAAAGGGAGGATAGCGTGTCCGACGTGTAATAAAGAAACTGCTAGTGAGTGGTTAAAATATTCTCCGAAGTTGTGTTTCATAGGTCATCAACGTTATCTACCAGCAAATCATGCATGGAGAAGAGAATGTGCTAAGTTTGATGGGAGAGTAGAGGACATAATTGCACCAAATGAGTTGTCTGGAGAAGAGATAGTGGAACAACTGGTACATGCTAGAACAAACAATTTTGACAAAGGTCGGGGAAAAGAACAAGAGAAAACAAGGTGCAACAGAATTGAATTGGACAAATAGTAGTATTTTTTTTTACTTGCCGTATTGGTTGTCCTACATGTTGCGACATAGTCTGGATGTAATACACATAGAGAAGAATATATGTGATAATATATTGGGTACATTAATGAGCATTAACAAAAAGACGAATGACAAGATCAAGACAAGGAAAAATCTTGAAAGAATGAGAATTAAAAATAATCTACATTTGTAGGGGGAAGGCAATAGGGTAGTCATGCCGCATTCATGCTTTACGATGACGAGGGAGGAGAGAATGGATTTCTGTAAATAGTTGCAAGGTGTGAAGTTGCCAAATGGTTATACTTGAAATATTGGTAGATGAGTGAGCCCTGATGACTGGAAAATTAGTAGATTGAAAAGTTATGACTGTCACGTATTTTTACAGAAGTTATTACCTGTGGGAAGCTGACATCTAATGTACGTGTCGCCATATCCAAACTTTGTATGTTTTTTAAAGATTTATGCGCTTGGATAGTAAATCGAGATATGTTGCAGAAACTGGAAGAAGACATTGCTACTATACTATGTAAATTCGAGCAGATCTTTCCACATCATTTTTTGATGTCATGGTCCATTTAGCAATACATTTATCTCGAGAGGTACTATTGGGTGGACCGGTGCAGTTTCGTTGGATGTATCCAGTTGAAAGATATTTGGGTCGACTGAAGAGCACTGTTGGGAATAAAACCAGAGCTAAGGGTTCAATAACAGAGGTCTATATACTGATCTTGCTGCTCCGCCTCCTCGTGAGCTATTAGTATTTTCCCAGAATGTACGACCCTTGGGTGCACAAACGGGTTACAATTTAATTGATGGAGAGTTGGGTAAAGTTCGGTGGTATTTGCTAAATAATTGCCAGGAGATTGATGACTATCTCAGGTATGTCTTTGCATGCTTTCGAATAATTATAGTTTCTTGAAGTTTAACTGTAACTGTTGTGCTAAAAATATACTTCTTTTGCACATATATACAGTGAGCACATGGACAAACTTACGACGGAAGGCGTAGAGAATATAGAGGCAAGACACGAGGAAGAATTTCCTGAATGGTTTGAACAACGTGTATGAACTAAAATTATATATATGTTACATTTTGAAACTTTTAACTCTGGGTAACTTTTAATAAATATATATTTTTTTAATTGTTAGATTTCAAAACAACGTGCTCGTGATGCCGAATTAATTTCTCCTGAATTGTATGTATTGGCTCGTGGTCCCTCAAATAGTGCACTTTGATACACTACATGCATGGTTCGAGGTTATAGATTCCATACTCTGGACCGTGACTGTAATAGAAAGACTCAAAACTTTGGTGTGTTGGTCGAGGGGAGTCATGGAACAGATGATATTGACTATTATAGTGTTATACGTGATATTATCGGATTGAAATATCTGGGTGGGATCAAGTTAACACGCAAGAGAACAACAACCAGTCGACATCTACCAGTAAGAAAATGTCGTTGATAATTAATTATATAGTTAATACTTTTGTCTCAATAACTATATAACTATAATTATACTATTATCATATAGTTGATGTATCTGCTCGTTTCGGTCATGGCTATACACATGGTATCTCTCTTAAAAAAACAGAAGGCATAGAAAACTCAAGATCACCATTTTTGATAATTCCACTGGAGGAATGGATGATAGTGCAGCAGCGCTTTCCTCCTATATTGGCACAGTAGTTTGAGCTTATGCTCCATTTTATATGCGCTCATGGCGAGATGTTCCGAATGAGATTAAGGAGCACATTCGAAGTCATGTGCTGGTGAGTTTACTTTGAAAGTACATTTTTTTCACCTAGATTTGTATATCATATTTTTGATCTAATTCACTCATTAGGATGAATTCAACCTCTACTTTGGCTGTAGCGAGGATTTGAGAATTGTGAATGAGTTGATGGCTACACTATTCTGACGTCACAAGGGACGATGTCATGACTACTTCAAGAAGTTTGAGACGTTGGAAGAGGCTACGCAATCCCCTTTCCACCAAAGGAAGTTAGATGATTGGAGAAAGTGTTGTGATATTTTCGCTACATTTATATCCTTTAATTATTTTCATTTATATTCATTCTATATATTATATGTATATATATTACAATTAACATTCTTAATTAATTTTGTAGCACTTAAGTTTTACAAATGCACAGAATAGATCCGCTCTGACTGTCCACTCAAATTGTAATATGTATATATTACAATTAACATTCTTAATTACTTTTCTGATATTCTTTTATTGAAGTACTAAATTATCTTTTTAAAATTGCTAATGTCACTTTGTTAGAAACGTGATGATCCTGAAAACTTTTTCCTCATTCATGTCTATGATTGCTGCTCACACTAATGAGTGTAGTGAGTGGATGGATCTTACCACTGCAGATTATTATGTAAGTAGTGTTAATTTTGTTAAATAAATTATGCAACATGTGAATAATTTATTTTTTATTTGTATTTCTTTTAATATGTTACTGATTGTGTGTTTTCTTTCAAATTGCAAGAAAAAATGATGGAGATGTAGTCAGCTTCTGGTGAATCCTCTCCTAGTGACATAGATATATTCACCCAAGTGCTCGGGCCGCAGTCTAATATGACAAGAGGTTTGGGACGATCTTTCAAGTATACATGTTCATCCACCTCAACCTCATCGCCTTCACAAATTAATAATCTTACTAAACATTTAGAAGCTGTATGGCTCGATAATGAGTATATGAGGTCGAGATAGCAAGAGTTAGAGTCTCTCTTTGAGCGACAGTCTCATTTAGAGACGCATTTACAAGACCAACAGAGAGACCAGGAGGAAAGAATACGCAGTGAAGTCCAAGAGCAAGTGCAGTGGGAGATGATGGTGAAAATGGAGCGTGTTATGTCGTTGCAATAGAATTGTGTTGTGCGAGGAAAGAAGAAGAAATGAATTTTATCTATGTATGTAACTAATTTTAATATCTAATTTTGAAATTTATAGGACATTGTTAGTTGTTAATTGATGGTGTGTAATATGATACAATTGATATGTTTTTTAATTTTATAAAATTAGTATTTATGATCTGTACGTTCGAATGTAAATAAAAAACGTTCGAACATTGGTTCACATTCGAACCAAGGTTCGAACGTGAATACAAAAAATTATTTAATAACATTTGAACTAAGGTTCGAACGTGAATAAACAAAATTATATAATAACATTCGAACGTAGGCCTCAATGTTCGAATGTACTCACCCTCAAACGAAGACAACGCTTGAATGATTAAATGATTAACGTTCGAACAAACTTCCGAATATAACACTTGCGTTTGAACACTTCTTCGTTAACATTCGAAATAACGTTTGAACGTTAAAGCAGTTACATTTGAACATTGGTTTGTTAAAGTTTGAATGGAAATTTGAACGTTTATTGCAATTAACGTTCGGATGCATAAACGTTCGAACGTAAATATGATATGTTCAAACTAGAATCAACGAACGACAACTTCTGTCATTCAAACGCCAATCGGTCGGGTTGACATTCGAACTTTCAATTGGACTTCTGAACGTTACTTTCTGTGACAGATCTCAACCGTCACTAAAAAAGGGAACATTCGAACGTTACACCAAACGGAACACGTCCAACCACCATCACCAATTGTTTTCTGTGAAGCACATTAGGTGACGGTGGTGGTGACGATTTCAAACCGTCACCAAATATCTTTAATGACGATTTGATTTTTTTTGTGACTGTTTCCTCTGTCACAAAAGACAAATTGTGTTGTAGTGAAATTTCCTTTAGCCATATAACGTCTCACTCAAAATCATTTTCATCAGTTATCTATCATTACTAAATAAATCAATATAGATTTAGCTACTTACAGACTAGTCAACTATGGGAATAAGTGACTGCAGCACTTTAGCCACATTGAACTTGATGTTGGGAACCTTGAAAGATACAATTGTCAACACTCCAGTCCAAGTTATGGTAAACAATTAGAAAGATATTCAGAACCACAATTCACACATAGAATCCATCAACTTTATGACCACAGGCAGAAGTTTGGAACAAGTAATTTCTGGGGCACCCATCACGGGAGCAAGTAGAGAAGTTTCATGTAAAATGCTCAATCGATATTATAGATAGTGGGAGTTGTTAGTCATGTCCATGACCTGTAAGAGAAATTCCAAGTTGTTTCAAAGAATTACACCAAAGAATAAATAAATAAATTGCATAGAGTAAAAATTTCTCAACTCATCTCATCTCATCTCATTTAATCATTACAATTTTCTCAAATTCTCACACAAAATAAAATAAATAATTCAACTTTTTCAAATCTCAAAACAAAAATAATACTAAAAAAATATATTCTAACGATGTTTTATTCAACTTTTAACTTTAATCTCAATTCATCTCATCACATATGCGAAAACAAATTGTACTTAGATGCATAAAAGTAATAATAATACTTAAAATAACACATTGTACTTAGATGCTGCTTTTGCATTGATTAATAAAGTTGTGTTATGAATATTTTCGTTTGTAAGTAGATTTTCTTTACCAGCTTATAGATCTCTTTAGGGGTGGGCATCAACTTAGTCAGAGCTAGATTTAGGCTCCGACTTGTGTATACTCTGATCCAACTCTGACTCCAACTTGTCGAACAGGAGTCGGAGTGGACTTTTAGCTTTGGGCTTTTTTTTACTTTTATATTTAGCCCATTTTAAAATAAATTTATTGGCTTTAAATTTCAATTTTTATGAAAAATTAAAAACTAAATTAAATCATTCACTGCTAATGTACTTCTACACTAATATCTATCTTATTTTTTTTACTAGACTTATACTATAGTGTCTAGTTATATGTTACTATACTATAGTATTGCATATTATTTTTAGTGCCTAATTATATGTTATTATACTTTAGTAAATTAGTATTATGTGTTAACTTATTATATTAGATTTATTAGGTTATTTCTATACTAGTGTCTAATTTATTTCTATACAAGACTTATATTATAGTGTCTAATTACCTGTTATTATACTTTTGTAAATTAGTATATGTTTTGTGAACTTATTATAGTAGACTTATTTAAATACTAGTATCTAACTTATTTCTATATTTGATTATGTATGGTACTAATGCTATGATTGTAGGGGGATTTTCCCCTCGCCCATTACCCAGCCCAGGGTCCTATTTGGCCCACAAAGCAACTCGTCTACAAGGAAAGTAAGCAATGATGGTTAACAGGATAGGGAGGCCTGACGCAACTCAACAATAGCCCACCATGGGGACTCGCACAAGGCAATATAGGGAGTAAGGAGAATCGTCGATCTTCTGACAGAGAGATATAAACGGAGGACTGAAGAAGCTTGCAGAAGGAAACAAATGGGAAAGTCATGCCGCATTTATGGTGCCAAAACCCAGACTGCACGACGCATTAATGACGCCGTCGTAGAGGCCACTTTGCATAAATGACTCTGGCAAAGGAATAGTGGAAATGACAAGGGTCCCACAGGGATAGGTACGATTTGTCCTCCCCACCCCCACCAGACTCCAGGTATAAATAGTACCGTCTAAGGTATGAGGAAACTCTCTAGACTCTCTTTATACACTAGCTTCCAAAGAGATTTACTAACTTAAACATTGGCGTCTACCTAGCCACCCAAGCCGCCCTCTCCCAACCTTCTTCTTCCTCCATTTTGAAGGCCCAACTTTGAAAATCCAAGTTGCTGGAACTTTGCTCAAAGGTGTACGAAACACAAAGTTAACATTGGAGCGAAGCCGTAGCATTGTCAAAACAGAGCTGGATTCAGAGTCAGATTTTTAGATTTTTGCTCAGTCCTAGATTCTTGCGCTCTTCAGGGTTATAGGGATATGTATTACATATTGTTTTTATAAGTGCAAAATTGATATTGCATATACTAGAGATAATTTTGAAAATTTACACGAGTGAAAATAAAAAAACCTATCAGACATGATATCATATACATGTGTAATACCATGGATTGTGTATTAGAAAGTAGTGAATGTGATCCCCCATTGCTTGAAAATACCATTTGTAGAGACCTAATGAAGGCCCAAACCATATCTGGGTCTATACTCTAAAATGGCTAATCAAAATTACAATTGAAATCCCTTGAATCATTTTATCAAGTGCTTGTTAAATGAGTCCATAATAATCACAAAGAGAAAAGGGGACAAAGAGTCATTGTCTCAAACCACACGAGCTCTTGAAGAATCCAACTGGGGTACCTTTCACCAAAACAAAGAACTGAATAGTGGTAACCCAATGCTTGATCCATATAAACCACCTCTTTCCAAAACCATGCCTTTCAAGCAAGTAAAATAGGAAATCCCAACTCACGTGGTCATAAGCTTTCTTCACGTCCAACTTTCATAGAATGCCTGGCACTCTAGTAAATCTACTCTCCAAACATTCGTTTGCTATGATCAACACCCCAAGGTTCTAGCCAATTGTATGAGTACAGTCATGGAGAAGAGAATCTCGAAGTCTCAAAATGCCTTTGTTAAGGGAGACAAAGGCATTTTCTTCCTAACAAATTCTTCCCTCCCCTTCTTCTCTCTCCAGTGTCTCACACCCCAGCCCCCCTCTCTCTCCCATTTTCTTCTTCCCGAAACCAATGAACCCCGCATGCCGTCCACATCTAACCACCTCAAGTCGTTGCCATCATCATTCATCGCTGAAGCCACCGTCGACACGTCACTGATGGTCTTTTAGCTCAAGTTATAGAACCATCAAACCCCCTCTCTGGTTTTCTCTCCCTCTTTGATGATTTGTGTTTTGCCGACCTCTACCTACCACCGTGTCAAATCCTTTGTGTCAAGCGCCACCTCCCCCACCATCTCGTGACTCTAATCGCAGCCTAGGTTTCGCCCATCGTGCCCTAGCTCCACGGCCCATAAATAGGCCGGATCTCCACCCTTCAAAACCATCCTGAGCCACTCTTGCTCTCAATCTCATCCTCCATCACTGATCTCTTAAGCATTGCCTCTCTAGTTCTCGTTTCTGTGAATCAGGAAAATTTCTCCCTAACCTCCACCATGCACTGCAGCGGGCCACCTCCCTCCAGCAACTTCGCACTAGTCGTCTGACTCCTCTTCCTCTGCTAGACCTCTTTCCCTCTCAGATCCACCCAACCCGAGTCTAGATCCTCCTTTATTGTTTTGTGCCGCCGCCTACCACCACCCTCTGTCGCAAGATTCCCTTCATCAACCCTTTATTTTTATTAGATCTACCTCCCACTATATTCCCAACTATAAAGTCCCACGTGCTGCCTAGATATGTCGTTGTCCACCATGCGCCGCAATTGCTACTGTGTGCTCCACCACTCCTGGCGCTACGATAGTAAGTTGTGTGCCACTTTATTTTCATTTTAATTTTTAGGTGGGGTTTGGATAGTGAGATGATATGAGATGGTTTTAGATGAAAGTTAAAATTTGAATAAAATATTGTTAGAATATTATTTTTTAATATTGTTATTGTTTTGGTATTTAAAAAAGTTGAATTGTTTATTATATCTTGTGTGAGAATTTAAAAAAATTATAATGATGAGATGAGATAAGATGGATTGATTGTTGAATCCAAACCGGGCCAGGAATCGCCAGTTTTAACTAACTGTTTTCAATCTCGTAGCACGCGCACGTACATATGAGATACCTTAGACAACGCGTTCGATCATCCAAGATTGCCTTTCGCATTGTAAGTAAAACCCTAGACTGAACCTTGGAATACTGACATTGGAAAACTATGTCTTTGGTGCAGTTTGGATATGATTGGTCAAGTGGCCGAAGGCCCTATAAGGTGTTGGGAATCGAGTGTAGTTGTTGAAAGACTTGAATCTTCGAAATTGTCAAAACTGTGAAATCTATGTTGTTTGTTGTATTGTACATGCCATGTCATCCAATAACTACCTGCTGCATGACTGTATATTTATTATTTTATCTGTCATTATTATTGTGCTTTGCTGGTACTAGTGTCGTGAACTAGAGAACAAAAATTTTGTGTCAAAAGATTAAAGGTTGTAATTTTGTGGGTGCGTGCATATCATAACCCCAAGCCGAGATGGGGCATTATCTCAGTGGAGGTCATTTGGTCACTCGGGAGCATATAAAACTGAGTGACATTCCCTTAGTTGTCGCCGGGCAACAATAGGCTCGGA
The DNA here is from genome assembly GCA_002916485.2 of Juglans nigra. Classification (NCBI taxonomy): domain Eukaryota; kingdom Viridiplantae; phylum Streptophyta; class Magnoliopsida; order Fagales; family Juglandaceae; genus Juglans; species Juglans nigra. The sequence continues at coordinate 27,342,618 of CM036140.1, forward strand.
TGAGATGGTAATGCTCTCGTGCTGACTTTGTGGCCTTTCTACTGTGGATGCTCGAGGGTGTTTGGTCACGTACGTGCCAGGCGCGAAGTTGAGTATTGTTCGTTACAAAGTCATACAAACGGTCATTACCTGTGGTGTTAGGAAGGGAGCCAGGTGTGCGCGTGGCATTTTCTATAATTTTTGAGAAGGAAATTGGTATTGTTAAATTTTTGGTAAGGTTGAAAGATCTTAAAATTTTCCTTTGCTATGAAATGCTTATATTTTCCTATGTTTGTATTTTGGGTGCCATTCTATTGGTTTTATTTGTTGAGATTGCGAAATCTCACTGTGGTGTCCCCACTTGCAGTTCCACTCTGTGAAACCGTAGACTTTGATGCAGATCTAGGACGATCATGAGCTTGAAGGACCGACCCCACCTGAGGAGTGAAGACCTGGGGACTTCTTTCTTATCTTGTTGTTGTAATGTTGCTTTCTATTATCTAGTCGAATGATTGTTTTAATTTATGGATTATTTTGTTGGAGTTTGTAATTTGAATTTCTGGTACTCTTAGTAGTTCAGACTGCCCCTTTCTACTTATCCGCTGCATTTATAATTGTACACTTTTAAGTTGCATGCTTGCACACACTTGCTTTCATGTTGTGCTTAGGATGTGTGATCGGTGCGGTCAACACCTCGACATTGCGACTCCCTCCAAATCACGCGTGGGGTTCGAGGGCGCCACAATTTGGTACATACCATAGATCAGTAACTTTCCAACCACTAAATGCTCAAGCGCTTTATAGAGAGAGAAACAAGTATCATTTCCACCTAAAAGGAAAATAGGGATACAATTTTTTCCAAGTTGTTGCTCAATCATGTGATTGAACTATCTACTTGATGTAGACACACACACACACACACACACACACGTATACATCACTTCTTAGACTGGTTGCGAATGATTCTCATGTAAGAAGTTTTTGTTACTATCCCCTTCCGCCAACCTTTGAATTTGTTAGGGTGCTGTTGAGGATTTGTATGATGTAAATGAGGATGGTGAATTAATGACTTGTAATCGTTGTGGTGTATGGTAGATTTGCGTATGAACTGTTTGTAAAAATGAAGAAATGAAAATAAGGAAGATGAAGATGATAAAAGGTGATCACACCTTGAGGATTCGAGGTCCCAATTCCTCCAAAGAAACACTACAGTACTTGCTCAATGTTTGTCTGAATACCCACTACCCAGTCCCTGCATCCCTTTACAGCCATCATCCTAACGGAATTTGGTGGAAAAGACACACTTGACCCTTAACAAACTACTTCTAGAACTTGCCAATTAAAAGAGACGTTTGACCCTTAACAAACTACTTCTAGAACTTGCCAATTGAATCTTGTCTCTTAAAATAGAAAGATGTTGAAAAATACTCCCAAAGACGGAAGACTAGTTCCAGTCTTGTAAGGCCAATTATTTCAAAAGTTCCAATTGGAGAATCAATTTATTCATGTTTACAAGATGATGATCCTATAGCTGCCTCCAATAGTGGAAACAAAGTCTAGTGGATTCAACTTGATGAGGGAAGGGAGGCAACATGGGAAGGGGATTCAATTTCTGAAGGAAAGGGAACTAGAGATAGTTTCTTCATCATCATTCATCTCCATTTCAATGAGAGTGGTTATAGAGAGCTTAGAGAGGACTTGAGAACTTGTGTTTAATTTATTTACAGTAGATTTTATACCCAAGACCTTAATATGGATGTACGCCTTAATTCCAAACTATGTCAATTTATGTCTTCCTTATTTTCTACTATTTGTTCAAATTATGCAAGCCATGGATGTCCACTATCAAGTACCTTTGTCTATATAAAGGCTAGAGAGTGTTATCAGACTATAGTACTATGGGGTACTCTCCGTGACAGAAAATGCACTAATTGGACTAATAAGTTTTATCATAAGAATATGCCAACAAATTATTTTACAATATTACAGCATTACACATTGAATAAAATTTAGACAAATAAGTACTTTCAACGAAGATGCCAATATGGCTAATCAGGATAGCGTGTGAACTAAATTCCCTTCACAAAAACTGATGAAACTTACTTCGAAGCCATTCTCTCGCATTTTATTATTATCCGGATCCTTAATCCACTGCATATGAAAATCTTCTAAGACCTTCGGGATTCTTCTCCCAACTTTATTGAGCAGTACTTCTTTCTGGTTGTAGGTCAACACAAACCGTCCATGAGACTCACACTCGAAGTAACTTTGCAAGTCGTCCTGTTTGATTAAATTTGATAAAACCAGGGCCTCCTCCCCTTTTTTATTGAGCTCTCTAATGCGACACAACACTATGTGAACTTTTCCGTTCACTCCCTGATCATCAATCACTTTTCTTGCTTTGTCTTCAAATTCCTTGATCCATTCTTCGTTGTTGCTTCCATAGTAGAAAGTGAAATTGCGTTCCTAATTTAAAATCAATGCGTCAAAGCGCAGATTTTACTTAAATGCACATTGTGAGTTAATTTTTTTTGCTTTTAGTTTTAGAACTGATGCGTGCATATGTCACCCAAGACATCATATTTAATACATGATGATGTATGCACAAGCAGTTAAGAGTTGTGGAAATAAAACTATACCCCGTGCGGTCCTCTCTGAAAATCGGGAGACGTTGGTTTCTGCGGCTTTTCATTTCGGCGATGGAAGATATTTTTAAGGATGCGGTCCATGTGGATCCATAGCATATGGGTTAATGCATTTGGGCCTTCAATCTGTTGCGATATTGACTTTTGTCAAACATGATGAAGGAAACAAGTTTCTGGCAAAATTGAAAAAGAGAAGTACAGCGCATGAAATACAGTCCGAAATCCTTCATCATGCACAAACACTGAGGAAGCTTATTATACAATGATCCGAAATCCTAAACCGGCCGGCAAACAAATTAAGTATTGAATCCTTTAGAAAGCTAACCAGTTTGTCCGTAGAACCGTCGGTAAGACTAGCCCGCAGATTATTGTCAACTAAAATCAGCTCCATGAAAGCTTTGAAGATTTCCTTGGGTGTTTCTGGAAATTCTTCCCAACATTGATCTGCCTGCATGTTCTCTGCAGCTAGCGAACAATTAAGGATTATCTAATTAATTTTTTAAGCATTTTGAAGCCAAATATATATGCATGTGGCATTTGCAACAGATTCAAGTATCCTAATTCGTTGCTAACCTATCCGTTTATTGCAAAGTTGTATGATCTGCATCTTGCGCAAGTTGAGGGTGATGCTGGATTTTTCAGCCAACAGCAATAGTTCCGATAAAACGACCACCTTATCCTGGAATATTTTTATTAATTAATTACTATATTTTACTACAAACATAATTGGAAAGGCAATTAATTAAAACGGTATCGTGCAATCTGATTTTCTAGGCCTCAAAATCATGTGCAATTATTTCAAATAATTACCATATTTGGGAAAAGTTGCTTGATTATACACAAAAGGGGACTGAAGACGTTCTCTTTGGACAGCTTTTCCTCCAGATTTTCAAGATATTCCTGAGATATATGCACACCATGCAGATATTTATAAGGATATATATAATAGGATCGAAGAAATTTGAAAACAAAAGACCAACATATATATATATATAATATATAATATATATATACCAGCAAAGCAGTGTCAACCATATGGGCTGCATGCTTAATACTGTTTTCCGCGGCAACCAAAAGGTGATCACAGCTGGGATCAAAACTTTGGTGATCAGCAGTAGTACTACGAAAAGGGGTCGTTGTATAGGGCTGCTGTGCTGTAGATAGCAGCATGATCTCTTTGCTAGCCATAGCACTGGCTATTCCAAAGCGAGGAACTTTTGAGGAAGAACAGGCAATAATTTGGCGTGCGTTTGATGGGCAATAGCGTGACTTTTTTATGAACATCGGAAGCGGAGAATAATGGTGAAAAGTATTAGAGAGTAATTGGGGAGTACTTGTACTGTATGCTTTCAACTTGTACTTGTTTTATTTTTATTTTTTTTCTTTTTCTTTTCTGTTTTTTTTCCCCCATGCACGACACTGCACGGTGCACGTCTATCTCTTTTCTTTCTCTAGGGTTTTTCTTAGCACCCGTATAATTCTACACTTTCATCCAGACCTTCGAAACTGCCTTGTATCCTCGCTGCATCCAGCCCCTAGAGATTACCATCGTGCAGCCCCTCCTAGTTCGACGCCAACCTCCTTTTCCACGTACGTAAAACCGATGCCACCGTTAGCGTCCTTCACCTAGGCTCAACGCCTCTCTGTGCGCCATCGCGTTTGTCTAGGCCTCAGCCACAGCAGCATGCCATTACCGTGAGAGCGTTCCGCTCATACAAGGAGGTCAGCAACCGCGGGCAACCATTGCACCACGTGAGATGCTGAGCAAGCAGATCGCACGGCAAGAGACTCGCCCACGCACGGCCAAAAGCCATCCTGCATCTTCACGGTTTTACCCAACCGTCTCCTGGAAAAACGCAGCCTCCCAAGGAAGTCAAGTCGCCGCTTGCTCCTCCTCAACGCTGCCATACGCCGCCACCGAGACCGCCCACCAGTGTAGCCTTCGATAGCCATCCCACAAGCCTCTGTTTTTCACTCCCGAAATAGAGGATGTTTCTCCTCCTATCGTGAGCCATTGCAACCTTTAACCACCGTGAGCTCCTTCACGTTACGGCTCCAGAAACCGCCGGCGAAGTTTTCCGTCACTCCAGGTCCGCCTCTTGCCGTCCCGCCTCACGGTATCTCCCTCTCTGTTTTCTGTCTCTCACGTTGGTTTACTCTCCCGTAAGCTCTCTCTCTCTGTTATCTCTCTCACCGTGCATCTCTCTCTCTCTCTCTCTCTTTCTCGTTCAGTGCATAGCCACCGAGTGCACCACCTCCCGTAGTACACCGCGCCGTCGCACTTCACCATCTCGGTGAGTCCCTGCCGCCGCTGCATGTTTTTCTTTTATTCTATTGTATGTTTATTGTTTGTTTTACGTTTAGGGTGTTTATATATATATATATATATATATATGTATATGTGTGTATATTTATAAGTAGAGTTTTAACTTGGGCACTTACTAGTTTTAACCTAATATATATTAGGAAAGTTCACGGTTTGAATTTTCGGCTGAGAAGTTTTTTTTTTTTTTGTGTTGAGTTTGTATTTAAATAGGATCTTGTTTTAAGTTTCAATAAACACTATATTGTATTTTTAATAATATTGTTTGTTAAAAGAAGTAAATCTATTTTTTTTCATAAGAGGTGAGTTTTTCATGAATTATTTTAGGAAAAGTTTAGTAACTAGTGTATTCTTTTTATTTATAAAAAATTGTTGGTATTTTAGATATTTTGAATATTAATTTTTTATTGAGTCCTATATTTATCATAATACTATTTCGATATTTTTTTCTTCTTCAGTACAAATTCAATTAAGTGAATATTGATGGTCTTAGAAAATGATGATATTTTAAAGTTATGAGGATTTTAAGTTTTGAGGAATTTGATAGGCTATTTTAAAAGCGTAGGATTGATTATCGAAATGTGAGTAATTGAAAATTTATGGAAGTTACGTGATTATTTTATAGGTGACGATTAATATTTGTTCGGCATTTTTGAGGAAAATTCTAAAAAGCTAAGAAGTCCAGGTAAGCGGGGTTCCTATGCTAGACTTTGCATAAAATAAAATGAACTGAGGTCTTTTTTAGAAAATATGCATGTTTTGTTATAAAAAGAAATCTTAAAACAACCTCAGATATTTGTTCTGCATTACTTATGAGATTCTGTTTAAGAAGAAAGTATTTTCTGTCAGGACTGGTGTAGACATGAGCTTATTTTTGACATTCTGTTATTGAATTGAGACAAATAAGTGAATATGAAAATTTGATAAATTTCGCATGTGACGTAATGATGAATAGAATCTGTTTTGGAAAATGTGAAATGATCTGAATATCAGTACTCTGTTTTGATATTATGTGGCATCTGAAAAACCTTTGGCATGACTTTCTGATTCTGTTCTGACTTTGAATCTGACTCTGATATGGTGATTCTGATTCTGATTCTGTTTTGCTCTGATATGTGGCCCTGTCACGGGATATAATAGTGACCTCTGGCCTTGTCACGGGAGATAATAGTGACCTCTGGCCCGCCACGGGATATAATAGTGGTTTTCTGTTCTGAGTGCAATCGGTTTGGTAACACGGTGATTTATGTTCTGCTTGACTTTCCGCAGGATGCACAACCCTACCATGGGAGTTAAACATGGTCTCTGTTCTGATACGATGCTCTAATATGATATGATAAGACGAAGATGTTAAGTCATTTTGTGCCAAAGGAGTCTTTGAATATGAAAAGTTGGTTTCTAAATATGAAATGTTTAAAAAGTCACACTAATTTTCTAATAATATGTATATTTGAGATTTGCATATTGCTACTGAAATGTTTTGTTTCTACATTCTGAACTCTGTGAAAATGCTCATGTTTATACACTAGTATATGTCCTCTGCTTACTGAGTTGTTGATAACTCACCCCTTATCTCCAATTATTTTTCAGATGATTTTTTAATAGTCCAGCGAAGGATTAGGATCTTGGAGCATCGGTGAGATTATTATTTAAGCATAGTGGATTACTCATAGAAGATTTCTGAGAAGTTGAGGATTTTATTAAGAGATTTTGTAGTTTTTTGACGACGTTATATTTTGGAGTCTATAAATATATTGATGAATTGTGAGTTTAAAGTTATAGGGAGTAACTCTTCGATCCTTGCGAGACCGGGGCATTACAGTTAAAAAAATCTTCCGTATAAAATAAATAAATACGCTAAAATACGGGGTATTACAATATTTGTGAAAAGTTGCGTGATTATACACAAAAGGGGACTGAAGATGTTCTCTTTGGACAGCTTTTCTTCCAGATTTTCAAGATATTCCTGAGATATATGCACACCATGCAGATATTTATAAGGATATATATAATAGGATCGAAGAAATTTGAAAACAAAAGACCAACATATATATATATATATAATATATATAATATATATATACCAGCAAAGCAGTGTCAACCATATGGGCTGCATGCTTAATAGTGTTTTCCGCGGCAACCAAAAGGTGATCACAGCTGGGATCAAAACTTCGGTGATCAGCAGTAGTACTATGAAAAGGGGTCATTGTATAGGGCTGCTGTGCTGTAGATAGCAGCATGATCTCTTTGCTAGCCATAGCACTGGCTATTCACTACAAGAAAATGGGTCTATTGTGGCAATTTTTGATCTGCTGGGATTAATGTCGCCGCAATAAGTCCTTATTCACGGCGATTTCTTGATCGACGCGGCTTCCAACCGATGCGTATTATTGTCGCTCTTTTGCGGCGATTTTAAGCTTATTTGCGGCGAAAAATTTCGCTATAAATATTATTTTTGCTTTTGCAGCGACTTTAGTGATAGTTGTGGTGAATTAAAATGCCGCAAAATTCCAAAACCTTCTGCCGACGCACAAGTTCGCTGCAAATCCCAGTTTAATGTCAACGGCGCCAATTCCTCCACAGAAAATCAGATTTCCCCCCAAATACCTATTTCCCCCCAATTCCCGATTTCGTTCATCCCCATTTTTGCCTACCAGTAAGTTCACACACGCCCCTGAATCTGGACCGGGCGATTCTGGAGCTGAAATCCCGTGCCCCTCATTCCACATTTGAAGCCTCCCTGCGGTCCGTTTCTGAGTGATTGTTTTGGGAAGGCCAATATCGGCTGTTCGGTGTCGTCCATCGACAGGTATCTGTGATTCCCCTTAAAGAAATACATCTCGCCCTTGATCCTCGCATTTGTTGCTTATTGCAAAAATTATGCATTTTGGTGGGTACTGATTAATAGTGTGTCTAAATTCACTGCAGTCTTAATGGATTTATTGATCTGTAGCTTATGCATTATGGTTTCTGAGTGAACTTTTTTTTTTGTTGTTGATTTGTAGCTTATGGATTTTTATTACCTTCGTTTGGTTTATTCATGGCCCCTTCACTGGTGCATTGCTTGTGTTTGTCGACTGTCTTAGGTTCCAAACTATTATATGTAAACTTTATCTCTTGTAAATTTTATCTTACTATTTCTTGCAAATAGTTTCCCCAACTGAGATAAAATTTTATCTCTTGTAAAAATGTAAACTATTTCTCTTAGTATTTCACCATCAAGAAATTAAATGGGAGAAATTTACAAGTAAACCTCTTAAATATTTTTAGAAGTAAAAAAATTATCAAGTCATTGAAAAACACTTCTTTAACTATTAAGCAAAAACAAATACTAATAGATAAGAATCCTCGATAGCACTCATTAAATAAAAACATATTCTCCTAAAAGTATCTATTAAATTCAAAAAATGATTTTGGGATTGATAAAAAAAAAACCCTATATATATATATTTTCTCCCATCTAATCTCCAACAATATTTATAGCACTCATTTCATGGAAAGGTCACCATAGACCCTATGTTATCAAACAAGTGAGAAGTAATATGAAAAGATGTACTGGCCTAGAAATCTCGGCCAACTTACTTTCTTTGCTTGGGATCAAGCGCAAGCTGGGCAACTGCCCAAACTATGTCAGCTATATAAATATGTTACTGTATATATATATAATATATATATATATATAATATCATATATGAGGGTTTTATATATCTGGTTCTTGATTGCATGCACAGCAGCAGTTAGCTCAGCCGACACCACCCATCAGAGACCAATAAAGATATAAAAAATGATTAGAAAAGTTGCATGGATTACAAGCATATCAAGCTTTAATCAATTCACAAGCCAGCTAGCCAGTAAAGGATTTTGTGGTTGAGACAATTTTACTCAATTGCTTTCTGCTTAGTGTTGCAGAAAGCAAAAAAAAAGCTAAAAAAAAAAGCTTTCCTAGCTAGCTGTCTGTATGAATTACTGATCAGACAACATTATGTGTTAAAAAAATGAGTTAGGCATCATATAATATGTTTATATATGTCTGCTTTAAACCTTTTTAATCACCAACATAAATACTCTTAAATATATAGAAATATGCAAATTAAAATATTGGAAGCATTCAAATTGATCATCATCAAAACCGGCTACTCTTAACAGCTTTTTGGAGGATTTGTAGATGCATGCATATAATCTAGAGATCAATTTGGTGGACTTTAGAGTTAAAGCTGATGTGTTTACTTGTTAGTGGAAAATCGTATGGCAGCATTAATTAGATCCAGAAAATATTCCTTCCCAAAAATATCTTTAATGCAGGAAATAAATTAAGAACCATATATAAAATCTGATATAGAACCTGTAGTTAAATTGGAAAAAAGTCCGCCTCCTGATCACATAGCTAGCTAGCTGGAATTTAGTTTCGGTTGTATTTTTGTGGCATTATTCCCTACAAAAGTTTGATGGAGTCTCATTGTTCCCACACACTTTCTTTATTTATGGTCAAACATGCAGTATATAAAGAGTTTGTATGTATGTATTATATATCTTTTTCTTCGATGGGCTATGAACCCAAATTTCAGCATTATATCCTAATTAATTATTATGGAGCTGCAGATAATAATTGATATTTTGTGAATTTCGAGTTTAGGTTCAATTCATGATTAAGAAAGAAAGAAAGAAAGGGCTAGTTATGAAACTTTTATCTCTCCCTCTCTCTCTCTCTCCATCTCTCTCTCTTTCTCTCTCCATCTTCCTGCATACTGATGGCACCCATGACTTTCAATTCTTTATAATGTTCATTATTATTTAGCCATAAAAATGCAGTTATTTGCCACACATTCATTATATAGAAGAGCATAAAGTTCAATACCTCCCCCCTACCCTAGAAATCTATGGCTCTAATTGCATCTTGTGTGAGTTTCAATTTGGAATCATTTGATCTAAGGGTTCAGTAGAAAAAGGATCTAGGGAACACCAAAAATGCTCATCAAAGTATTGATATCTTAAGGCCTCTACACCACACACTGCTTACATTATTTGGAAATTTAAATTTTATAAATCAAATCTTACCATTTAAGAAGTGAATGGTGTGCTTTACATACCGACTTGAGAATAGAATAATTCAAGTAAGAACCATTATTTAATAAAATGGCAAGATGAGAAAAAGCAATCTCCACGATTTATTTGCCTACCCATATATGGATACCAAATTAAAGTAAAGAATATCCGAACAAATCTATATGAGTCCATCAGAACCTTAGAAAGATTTAGAAGATCTTCTCTGCCAAAATTTCCTCCTCCTCTTTTCCTTTTTCTAGCTTTCTATGTTTTTCATGTCAGTTATTAAGCATCTCATTAATGCACAGGAACAATGAAGTATATTAATCAACTCTAGACGGAATATTTTGTGCCATGTGTTTGGATTTGCTCTGATATATATATATATATATATATATATGAGACCCTAAAACCTTAGTAAGTATGATTGGTTTCCAGCTGAATATAAATTATGATCAATTTTGTAAGGGATTTTTGTCCAATATTATTGTCCTCATGAGACAAAAGTCACGACACTACATTTGGTCAGCATCTGATTATCAGTAATTGCATTAGATGCAGTTTTTTAGTTAGAATTATTTTGAATTATGAGATCTTGAATCTTTTTTGTCCCTTTTTCCTGGGTTTTTCTCTGTCTCTGTTCATATAATGGCATCTGAGTTTTAATTAAGCTGTCAATTTGAAAGGAAATTTCCCTGATTTATAGGCATGAGCAACATTATTTAATCTATCAATATGATCTTAACTTGTTAATTTCCATATATACATGTACGTCTTACCATGCATGCATGTGACCTATTCACAAGGAAAAGTAATTATATATATTATGTATTAATTCAAGAATATGACTGATAGATGTGTACTCCGACATAAAGGCACATATATTAATTTGGTTACCTTATATATATTATATGACACGTTAAGATAGGTACTTGAGCATGATGTAGTACTCACTACAACAGAAAGTGTCTTTTGGGACGAAAATTTTCGTCCCAAAAGACCCCAATTTCGTCCCAAAAAATTTTTGGGACGAAAAAAATTCGTCCCAAAGTCGTTCCAATATCACTGTGCCAAAAGGTATTTTGGGACGAAAATTACCATTTCGTCCCAAAAAATTTCTTTTGGGACGAAATTGAAGGAAACAGTTCGAACACGTTCAAACGAAAATTTTTTTTGTCACGATTTAAATTCGTCCTAGAAAATGGTTCGAACGGAAAAAATTTTAAGTTCGAACAGTAGTGACGTGTTTGAACGATTTCGAAATATGTTCGAACACACATGAATTCGTTCGAACGTTATGAATTGTCTTTGTGTTCGAACGTTAAATGGTCAGGTCGAACGGTATATGGGTTCGAACGGTATAGGCTATGTTCGAACACGACTGAAATTATTTACGTTCGAACGTTGTGTGATCGTTCGAACTCTACGAACATAAATTTCGTTCGGACATTACGTTTACGTTCGAACGCTATTGCCGTTACATAGAGTTCGAACGTTTTACGTTCATTCGAACGATATCTCTTTAATTTAAATCAATAATAGAAAACCAAATAGACATTCATACTATTTGAAAAAATACATTAGAAACTGTTTAACACTCACAAAAGTGTTAAAATAAGCGCAAACTAAATAAATAACAGTCGAGACGGGCATTGTTCGTACATAAATAGATAATCCCAAAATCCATCAATTGCTTAGAGGCCTGTACTGTTGCATAAGCTGCTGCATTTGGAGTTGCATCTGTCTTCTGAACTCTTCTTGTTGTTCTTCATGTTGTTTGAGGCGCATCTCCATATCTGCTTGTTTTGCCAATTGAGCTTCTAACTCATGCTGTCTTGCAGTCAATCCTTCGATTCTGGAATTCGCATTCTCTAGCGCTATAGAAGTCATAAATGCATTCCCAGAAGAAGAGGAAGAGGTACCAGACTTTAAACAACGACCCAAACCCCTCAAATATCCTGAACGTTGACCCAGGACTTGTGTAAAAATCTCAATATCACTTGTTGAGGAATTTTGATCTGACGCAGATTCAGCACGTAGGGCAATCATTTTATCCTAGCCATATATAAGATAAAGAATTAATATCGTCATAAATATTCTAATATATTTAATTAAAACAGGTTATAAAACTTACATAATTTTCATGGGCATCAGGATGAGTCCACTCTCCATTACGATCAGTGTGCGATGCAGCATATAATTTTGTCAGATCATAATTAGTATCTGAATCTTGCTACAATAAATGTGTTAAGATATAAAGTCATTATGATTCATCCAAATAATTAACTATATCCAATAAAAAAAATAGCAATACCAATTTCTTAGAAAGGCGATGGAAAGATTTTGAGCCTGCATGATGATTAATCTTCAATTTTGATCTATTTGTTTTGTTTATAGAACTTCGCTCCTGCAAAGAAATTGAAAATATGATGAAGCGAAATGCCAGATAGGACAAGTAAAATAATTAAATTTCATTATACCTGATATGATGGATCCTCAAACATGTCACAAAATTTTTCCCACTCAGAAGGTCGGACATCCTGGAAAGGATGTTGGCGTGCATCTTCCTTCTTCTCAAACTTATTATAATACTCATGACACCTCGCCTTATATTTACGGAATGCATTATCCATAAGCTCTTCCACAGTCTTACGCTCCTCTCTCCGACCAAAATTTAATTCGAAATCATCCTTAAAAAAATAGTCACAAACACATTATCATTTATAATATTCTAAATTTAAGTAAAATATAGAAATTTATTCTACTAAATCAATGTTTTAAACATTACCAAACAACGCTTCTTGATAAGCTCTTTAACATCTTGGGGGACTTTCTTCCATGAAGTCGTTGCCAAAGGTGCGTAAGTTCGTGTAAGAGCACCCACATGTGATGCAAGCCAAGTTGCTGGTTGTCCTTCGCCCCCAGTATGTTCGTCAGGAATGTTAACCTTGATCTTACCCACCTTCCGATATTTTTCCAACGTCACCCCTCTAGTGGTGCCTCGACCTTGACGAGATTGTACTGTAGATTCTATAAAATATAACATTGTAATCAATTTCATTTATATCTCTATTATAGGACCTTAATTAATAACTTTTATGAGTATTAGATTTTTACCTTGTTCTGTAAAATCAATCTCTAATGGTGACAATGAAGGAGAGCTAGGAACAGGTGGAGATGGGTTGCGAACTTCCTTCCTCTTTGGCGGCATAATTTCAAACTAGTGATACATTCAATAAGTAAAATATTTGTCATCAAGTGTAATGTTAACACATAATTGGTCAATCAGAATCTGTATCAGTTTCATTTGACAATTCGCTCTCATCATCTGTAGATACTTCAGTATTAATTTATCTTTAAGTATTTAAGTATTATTAAATCTTAACTATTTCTATTTTAATTTAAAGATTTAGTAGTATTTTAATTTGAATATTAATTTTATTAATTTATCTTTAAGTATTTAAGTATTATTAAATCTTAACTATTTCTATTTTAATTTAAAGATTTAGTAGTATTTTAATTTGAATATTAATTTTATTAATTTATCTTGAAGTATTTAAGTATTATTAAATCTTAACTATTTCTATTTTAATTTAAAGATTTAGTAGTATTTTAATTTGAATATTAAACTTATTAATTTATCTTTAAGTATTTAAGTATTATTAAATCTTAACTATTTCTATTTTAATTTAAAGATTTAGTAGTATTTTAATTTGAATATTAATTTTATTTATTTAGAATTAACAATATTAAATGGTAGTTGGTCCTAATTATTTGTGATTTAGTAGTACATATAATTTATAACCATACCAAACCTAACGTATTCTGTATACGTTATTGATGTAATGTCATTATCCGTTCGGACTATGAGAACCTATGTTCGAACAAAATGAATACGTTTGAACGGTAATCCGAACCCGTTCGAACGTATTAATTCCAGATTCCAGTCGCCTTCAACAACGCCGAAAACTCTATTAATCCCAAACTCTAACAAACACAAACAACAATCTCAAAGCATACAACTTTCTAACATTGCAAAATATAAAGTTCAAACCATACATTTCTATTTTAAAAGAAATACCTGAATTTTTGAAGATGAAAAGGAAATAATCCGAGAATAATCCGAGAATAATCACAAACTATCCTACAAGTAATAATCCGAGAATAATGGAGTGAGATGTACAATTTTTTTGAGCTTAAGGGCTAGTTTGGGAAAGAATACCTCTGATATGCGAAGGGGTAATCTTCGGGCGACCACACGGAGCAACAGCAAGAGGAGAGAAACATAATTGTGAGGTTCTGTCGTGTTTTTGAAGAACATTTCATGTTCGAACGGTTATTTACTAACCGTTCGAACGTGAAAATATTAAGCGGGAGAAAATTCCCTCCTAATTTTCACGTTCGAACGTTAACATATGTGTTCGAACGTTATTGATTTATTACCGCTCGAAAATTAACAGTTCGAACTTTAATTTCTAACTGTTCAAACGGTATTGTAAATGTTTATTTATATTTTTTTTTCATTACACCTTTTGAATAAAAGAACAACATTAATATATATAGACATATTAGATGATACTATAGTTTAATTGGCGGGATATTTTCCCACCACTGTAATAATCCGTTCGAACTATAACAAATTACGTTCGAACGGTAATCCAGCTGTCTTGTTTTTGGCGGGATGTTTTCCCGCCATTTGCCTTGTCCGTTCGAATGTTTTTTTACGTTCAAACGTTAACGTATGTGTTCGAACGGTTTACGAGTACCGTTCGAACACATATCCTTTATGTTTAAATATAACTTTTTTCATCATTAAATGAAAAGTACTATAACATCATATGTATTAGTTATATATACTATCATATATAATGTAATATATACTATCATATATATAGTAATCTATACTAAATATATAGTATATATATATATTAATATATATTATCATATATGTAGTGACCTATACTATCATATATATTATTAAGATCATATGTATTAGTAATATATACTCACATATATATAGCCTCAAATATACTAAGGTCACATAATAAAGTGTAGAGAAATTTATAAGATGATAGTATATTAGTAAGCTATACTCTATATATATATGTTGTATAATGTCATATATAAATTTAGTAGGTAAAGGATAATGGAATATATAATATGACATATATTAGTTAAGTATAAACTCATACCATATAGCACTACATGCTATTATGTGGTACTATATACATATTAATATCTCATATATAACACTTTGATAGTAAAGTATTATGATATATTACTATTATACTATAAAAAAATATTTTATAAGTTATTATGCTTTCATTTAAAGTATTCTACTATCATAATATATATTATAATATTACATATATATTACAGTATATATAATCTACTATAATAGTATATATATTATAACAATTTATAGGAATATAAATATAGTATACATTTAATATATTTTTTAATAAACTTACAAAACTTCTGTTCGAACGTGAAATAGTAACGGTCGAACGGTTTTATATTAACGTTCAAACTTTAACTATTAACGTTCGAACGGTTATGCATGTATAAGTTATCGCAGGCAGCTCCTTCTCTCACGCCGCCGTCCCCACCGTTTGAAAAAGCGAGAAAACGTTTGAACGCACAACATTCACCGCCGTCTGCCTTCGTGATCAGCACATACGTCAATCACTTTTCCTCCCAAGTAAAGGTATGTATTTTCAAACTCATTTTACCATTTATTTTATAATTTTATGGTTTTATTTGTTTTTTTTTTAAATTGCATTTTTTCATCAATAATTACCGTAGAACATCATAAATCTATCGTAGGATGTTTAGAAATGAAGAGTACTTTGTTTTTAGTCGAAGAAACCACGAAATCGATTAATTTTTGAGTATTTTCATGGCCACTGAGTTGACTCAGCCATGGCCGAGTTAGATCTGTTTTACGTTCGAACGGTATTAACCAGTCCGTTCGAACGGTAAACCTGTACGTTCGAACTTGATCGACACGTTCGAACGTTATTAATTGTCCGTTCGGCCATATATTTAGACGTTCGAACGCTAATTATTAAATTCATTCCATTAACATTTTATTAGCTTATTAAATTGTTTTCATCGTTTAATTGATTATATGTTCTATCAATTAATTTATTAAATTGCTATTAGTATATAATTTTGTAAATCTTTTAGTCGTAATTAGATTTTATCACTAATCTTGAATGTATATTTTATTTTTAAAATTTCAAGATCATAATAATGTCTTATCGGGGCCGTAAACGTGGTAGATTAGGAGAACCTTCCATCCAAACAGTTCGAGAGCGGACCGTTTTACTTGAGCGACAGGTAAAACTGTCTGATTTTGTCGCTCTTATATGGGAGGGTCATTCCCTCCCATCAGTATTCAATGATCGTGGTTGGGCACCAATCTTAGATCAGCGAGAAGAAGGAATGGAGCTCGTTTCCTTCATTGAGATCGTTACTGAGTTCTATAAAGAGCTCGGTGCTGCTAGCCCAGACGATGGAGGGGCATATAGGATCTGTGTCCGAGGAGCTCCTGTTATATTTTCAACAGACGGACTCGCTGTATATCTGGGTATTCCTAGGCTTCTTGATGCCTATCCAAACCTGCCGCCTAGAGAGTCTGGTCCTTCAGGTGATGCAGCTATGTCTCAAGACGAGGGACTAGATTACACAGATGAGATCGATACACTTGTTGATCACGAGATCAGAGACTTGATTGTTGGTCCAGATGCTCCAGTGTACGATGGCTCCAAGAGTATTAGGCAGGCAGATTTATCTTCATTCTTCAAGATTATGAATTTGATCATTGCCAATAATATTGACCCACGGTAGCACAAGACGGAGGTCGGCATGGATCGAGCGAGATTTATGATACGGGTCGCTCGTGGCATCCCGATCGACCTCGTTGGTTATATATTTGAGAGAATCCGATCAGAGGCACGGTTCATTACGACAGATATACTTCCGTTTGGGATCCTCATCACTTGATTTTTGCTACATGCCGGGGTTGTGTCCGAACCTGCCGAGCGTTCCCGATTTCCGATGGCACCGATCAACAGCACCACCCTATCACGGAGCACGGGACACTCTAGATTTCGTTTTCGTGGGGCTGTTCCCGACAGGGCTGAGATTCAGAGAGATGCGCAGCCGGGAGATACTGGAGTATCGGTTGGTGAGACATCTACACAGGCTGAGACATCACGCACATATATTCGCGAGGAGATGGCTGACATATTGCGTGCTGAGATCAGCGTACACACATCAGCAGTGATTGATGCAGTGCATACTGCAGTGCATACTGCCATGTCTGAGTTGCGTACAGAGATTATGGCTACCGTCTCTGGGTTACGTACAGAGGTTAATGAGTTACGTACAGTGATTAATGCCAATAATGCAACTCAGGTCACAGTTAGTACTCGACTGACACAGGTAGAGACACAATTTGCTGCAGTCGAGGATGTGTGTAGAGACCTCGCATCACAATAGTTTTTATCTTTTATTTATATTTTCTTTTGTTGTAATTATGAACAATATATATGGCATTTTGATAATTTGCTTTATTTGGTTGATTAATATATATGTGGTTGATAATATTTATTTAACTAAAAATCTTATTTAACGTAAAAGAAATTATTAAAATATTTAAAATTAATTACATAAAATTAATTAATGAATTTGTATATATGATATATATTTTTTATATTTTGAGTTTCGTACCGAGATTAATATTATACCTTCGAATGTATAAATGTGGTGCTTGAATATGTTCTAACTAAATATATTCCGTTCGAACGGTTTAGAAACCTTCCCGCCAGGATTTACCACCAAATATTTTCAGTTCGAACACAACAAATTCTCGTTCGAACGTTTTTGAACTTTCCCCGCCATAATAAAGTAATTATCCGCCAAATTTTACTGTTCGAACGTATTTTTTCACTTTCGAACGGAAAAATTTTTTTGAGACGATTTAATTCGTCACAGAAAATACTGTTCGAACGGTTATTTTGACGTTAGAATGATTTTCTAAATTCATCGATTTTTTGGGACGAAATTTAAATTTCGTCTCAAAAAATGACTTTTAGGGATGAAAAAAATTTCATCCCTAAATAATTTCGTCCCAAAATCTCAAGTTTGTTGTAGTGACTAGTGTTCTTACTCCAAAGCTACTTATTAATAGTTAATCATTCACAATACCTCCCCCCTTCATACAATAAAGAGCTCAAGCTAGCAGTGCGACATAACCCGATCCGATTTACGTATAAGTTTATGATAAGATAAACGTATACTTCTGGTTTCATCCCAAATTAATTTGTAGGTTTTGGGTGGAAAATGATTCAATAAAGCTAGGGATTAATGGTATATAGGAAAAGGAGGTGGGGGTTCAAGTATTAATCGTTCTGTTCTTTAATTTTGTCCTCCTAATTAAATATAACTCAATAATAATTAGTTAAATGGATATTTTTTTTCGAAGTTCTCTTAAAATATATATACATAGGCATAGAATCATCAAAAATTTGGACAACACTACTAAAATAGTCGATATTAAGGATGTAAATAAAGTACATTTATACTTTAATCACATTAAACGTCTGAACATGGAGAAGTTCATCGATCCATTATAAAAATGAATTATGGGTCGAATGTCAATACTAGTACGTACTAGATGCCTATGATGATCAAGCCCAATAATATTAATTGTTAATATATATAGATCATTGATATTGATGATCATGTGGGTGATCTCATCATGATCATGTTCCTTGCTTTCATGTTAGATAGAACACTTCCCAATAAGGGCAATATTCAGTTGATGAGGTCGGTAAAACAGTTTGAATTAATGAAGTCTGATCAAGTGATAATCAGTCACTTCATGATAATTTTTGGATATTCTTCATAGTATGCAATAAATTTGTTCGTGGTTGAGTGAAAATTAAACGCTGGAAGCATTTAATCGATTGCTGAAAATTTTTCATACTTCATAAGTCACATCTATGTTTGATTAACCATGACAAGTTTATAGCTGTTTTTTCCTTTAATATATAGAGGATTATTCTTTTGAGTTTTTCGAGTACTTCAATGACAAGTATATGTTACTGATAGTTGATGACCTTGCCTTTAAAGTACGCGAATAAATCTCAGCAGGCTTGGGTGCCTTCTTTTTGTATTAATCAACACTTATAACTGTCTTCCATCAAAATGATAATTAAATTGGATGGGAAGGGGGACGATTGGGGGGTTTGGCATGGGATCATACTTGTCATGTTTTTGTCACTTAATCTCCCAATTTGATTAATTTACATCGTAACAACTTATAACTAACAACATGGATTGAGTTTGATTGCGTTATCTTTCTAGGTCTTGAATATTAATCTTGGAGGTTATATATATGTATCTATCAACTTATATGTCATGTTGAGTTTGATGCATATCTACTAGTTCATGATGATCATGTTAGGTTACAAGACTGTTAAACATATTATGGGTTTGATATTTGTGTCATATCATAAATTAATATTAATATGTATTGATGTAAAAAGTCTGAACTCCACATTCATGATCACTTCCTCGTGCTGAATCCAGCGGTGATTTT
The DNA here is from genome assembly GCA_002916485.2 of Juglans nigra. Classification (NCBI taxonomy): domain Eukaryota; kingdom Viridiplantae; phylum Streptophyta; class Magnoliopsida; order Fagales; family Juglandaceae; genus Juglans; species Juglans nigra. The sequence goes on from CM036140.1 coordinate 27,362,218, forward strand.
CAGTATCTCATAAATCCCTCTTTACACTTTCTTATCCCATATGTATATAGAACATCGTAATAACCTATCATATCATCCTTCACCGAGACGAATAGCAGAATTTGACGAGTCTTCTTGTTATTTAGATGGACAAAAGCTAGATGAATTTGGGTTTGTATCACCTGCATATGCTGAAGGGGTTAAAAATTTCCTCACAATGGCACAAAACCATTGTGAGGAAAGTGATCGCATTCGGTGTCCCTGCCGTATATGCTGTAATAACCACTTCTTGCCTATATTTGAGGTGGAGTCTCACTTGTTCATAAAAGGGATCAATCCAAATTACACTCAGTGGATATTTTATAGGGAGGAGGAAACACTCCCCATCATTGACGACGACACCGATCCCGGGGTTGGAGTTGAAGAGAAGTACATTTGATGACATGGACCATATGTTAGATGACATCCAGGCAAGCACATTCGGAGATGCACCTGAAGACAACACTACATCGCCAACTCAGCCATCAATACCACATCCCTCCCCAAACTCAACTTTTGACCAACTATTAGAAGATGCTCGACGTCCTCTTTTCCACGGCTGCACTAAATTCTCAAAGCTCTCATTCGTTGTGAAATTGTTACATATTAAAACGCTTGGTGGGTGGTCAATCAAGTCTTTTGATATGCTCATAAGCCTTATGCGGTCTGCCTTTCCTGATGCTAAATTGCCTAGTTCATATGAGGAGGCAAGGTCATTGGAGCGAGGGTTGGATTTCAAGTACCACAAAATACACGCATGCCCAAACGACTGCATTTTATTCTGGAAGGAATATGCTGATCTTAATGAGTGCCCTATATGTAAGGCTTCGCGTTGGATACCAAATACACATGGGTCACGAGTGATCCCACAAAAAGTGCTTCGGCATTTTCCTTTGAAGCCAAGATTGCAGCATCTCTTTGTGACAGACAAGATAGCATGTGATATGAGATGGCATAAAGAGCAGCGGGTACCCGATGAGACTAGTATGAGACATCCTGCTGACTCTCAGTCTTGGAAGACATTTGATCAAGCCCATTGTTGGTTTGCTAGGGATGCTCGCAGTGTTAGGCTCGGTCTGGCAAGCGACGGCTTCAATCCCTTCAACAACCTAGCAAAACCGTATAGCATTTGGCCAGTGATTCTTGTCCCATATAACTTGCCGCCGTGGTTATGCATGAAAGACCAGTTCTTCATGACATCACTCAATATCCCTAGCCCAAAATCACCAGGGAATGACATTGATGTGTATTTGCAGCCGTTAATTGATGAGTTGCTTGAACTCTGGGAACATGGGGTACCTACATATGATGCTTCCACAAAGGAAATGTTCATGTTGCATGCTGCCTTATTGTGGACAATTAATGATTTCCCTGCATATGGAAATCTTTCTGGGTGGTCAACAAAAGGGAAATTGGCATGTCCCTCTTGCAATGCAAGCACAGATTCTATTTGGTTGAAGTATGGTAGAAAACAGTGTTATATGGGACATCGACGTCTCTTACCGGCAGGTCACATTTGGAGGACGAGGAAAGGGTTGTTCAAAGATAAAGAAGATCATCGCATGCCACCAAATTGGGTTGAAGGAGCGGGTGTCTTAACTCAACTACAAATGCTTGGAGATGTCCAATTTGGAAAATCTTGTAGGAAGAGAAAACGCCCTGCAGAACAGTTGAACTGGACAAAGAAAAGCATATTCTTCAAACTACCTTATTGGTCAATGTTGCGGCTTCAACATAATCTAGATGTTATGCATATTGAGAAGAACATTTCCGATAGCATATTGGGCACTTTAATGGAGATTCCTGGCAAAACAAAAGATAATATAAATTCTCGGCGTGACTTGGAGAACTTGGGCTTCAGAAAAGAATTGCATCTTAAGTCTGAAGGTGGACGTGTTACAATGCCACGTGGATTGTACACATTACATGGAGATGAAAGGAATAAATTCTGTGAGTGGCTCGCTGGGGTTAAATTTCCAGATGGGTTTGCCTCCAATGTCACACATTGCGTATTTGTACGTGATTGCAAAATCACTGGCCTCAAAAGCCATGACCATGATGTTTTCTTGCAACGATTGCTTCCTATTGTTGTTGGGGGGTTCTTAAGGAGTGATATTGCATTGGCATTGACTGAACTTAGCAGTTTCTTCAAAGAGTTGTGCGCCCTAAACCTGGATGTGAATCGCTTATCCCAGCTTCAACTTGATATCGTCACCATTCTATGCAAATTAGAGATGATATTTCCTCCTTCTTTTTTCGATATTATGGTCCACCTAGCTGTCCATTTACCGGGCGAGGCCATACTCGGGGGTCCAGTTCAATATCGGTGGATGTATCCGTTCGAAAGGTATCTTGACAAATTCAAGCGGTATGTTAAGAATAAAGTCCGTCCAGAAGGTTCAATAGCGGAAGCCTACATTCACATCGAGTGTTTGACATTTTGCTCCATGTATCTCCAAGATGTTGAAACGAAGTTTAATAGAGCGGACCGCAACATTGATGGTGGAGAAGAGGATACTATAGATGGTTTCAAAGTTTTCAACCAAAGACTTCATCCATTGGGTATAGCTCGTAATGTGCAATTATAAGATAAACTCCGCACCTCAGCCATATGGTACGTGCTTAACAACTGTATTGAGATTGGACCTTATCTCGAGTAAGCAATCATTACTTCCTTTGTGCTTTTTCGAAACGACCTACTACTATCTCGTAAACTTTACGTAACTAATTAATATTGATTGGTCGATTGTGTTCTCCAAATGCAGGGAGCACTATGACAAATGTAGGTTGTCAAACCCAAATTCTGTCAATCGCACGCATCAAACTGAGTTTCCAACTTGGTTCACGCAACGTGTAAGTTAGCAATTGGGGTATATTCTATCTACTTATAATTAACCCGACCTTGCTTTTGAGTATGTACTTGAAAGTATAAGTTCAAAATTTTTGGGTTGCTATTTGTGTAGGTTCAAGACCAACGTACGGGAAACCCACCACGGGTGTCCGCTGATTTGTATGCGTTAGCTTGTGGTCCTGACCCTTGGGTTGCATCATATGCTGCCTGCATTATAAATGGTAAACAGTTCCATACGAAGCAGCTTGAACTTCGCCGGCGATCACAAAATTCAGGAGTGTTGGTAACTGGTGACGAAGATACTAATAATTTAGACTTTTATGGTGTTCTTAATGATGTTGTGGAGTTACACTACATGGGAGGTCGTCGAGTGTACTTGTTCAGCTCTGATTGGTTTGATGTTGGTGATAAGAAGCGTGGGGTACGAGTAGACGATCATATAACTAGTGTCAACATGGACAGAACTTGGTATAAGAACGAACCATTTGTGTTGGCATGCCAGGCTTCCCAGTGTTTTTACATTAGAGATATAAGGTCGAAGGGGAACTGGTATGTTGTGCAGAAGTATAATAATAGGAATGTGTATGACATTCCACCAGTGCCAAGGGTTCTGGACGATATTGATGACGAATCAAGTGAGGATGATGTATATCAAGAAAATGAGGCATCATTTGATTATCCACTTTTACAATGTGATGCATATCCAGTATCAACTCCACTTAGTAGGACTGATATAGAACCTATCCACATTGATGCACAAGGCCATATGGCAGTTGGTGGTGAATGCATCAATTCAACAGACTTTATTGATGATGGAATGGTTCCATCTGGTTTTGGATATGGTTATGGTGATTGGGAATATTCAGATGAAGAGGACCTATCCACCGATGAAGAATTGGAGTCAGAATAGGCATCTGCCAACCATTGGAAACCAGGTGAACACCGCATCAGTTGAAAGAGGCAGCCTTCATGGATTGGATCGCATGCTAGGTTGCAAACTGCACTTTATTATAAATTCATCTAATTTTTTCATTGGTTTTTTTCGTGGACCCTGAAATAGCAGTATTAATGAGGGTACACAAACAAATATATATAGTTTCACAATATTTATTTTAATGCATTATCTTATTGCATGGTTGTCGTGGTTATGTTTCCTCCAAATAGCTTCATGTAATTAACGTTTGCTATTGTTGAATCTCAGGTGGACGGAAATAGGAGACTTTTGGTTAGAGTGTTCAAGGCAAAATCCATTGCAATCTCATCTCAACCCATGGAGTTAATGAGAAGCATAAACGGCCCAGGTAGATCATTGCCCAGTGTACAAGGAACCTGTCCCAGGAAATTTGTGCCGTACAGATGTAGTGCACGCAGGCCACGTGGAGTTCGCATTGGAGACGCTAGTTCAGATGATGAAACACAACCTCCAAGCCATCCATTGGAGACTCCTTATGCGAATCCATGTCTGGAGACAGAGGCAAACAGAGAACCCTCCCCGAGGGAACAACCAGATCCTCTTCAGAGTAATCAGATCGATATAGTTGACAATGATATACGAGGTGAATTTAATGGGCTATATCGTTGTTGTGTAAGATTGCTTTAAACAAATGAGACCCCTAACGCAACCTTATTGTGATTATGTCATACAGGTGAGGATGTCCCGTCTGTGCCTGTATCCAACCAGGCACATACGAGATGTGGTCGCGGGCCGGCGAAGTGTACTAAATTTGAAAAATTACGTAAGCATGGAAAATTGTTGTTGAAGATAAATAGTGGAGAAACAGCACCATGTTGCAAGAATGCAAACATGTTTACAACACGTTTAAGCTGGATCATTAAACATCACTGCAACATGAGCTACCCAAGATGGAGTGATGTACCCCAAGAGCATAAGGATGAATTAATCGATCGTGTTTGGGTAAGACTTTTATACTTTGATGTTGATCATTAAAAATTTATACCATATATAATTCACAAGTGATCACCCTAAATTTTAATGGGCTATGCAGGGTGATTTTGAATTGGATTGGGACTTAGAGAACCATCAATTGGCTGTGACTAAACAGCTTCGTAAGCGCTTTAATGCCTTCCAACACCAACTACATCAGATATATATGTCATATGGCAGCCATGACGAGGCATTGGCGACTGGGACTAGTTTGGTCACCCCCCTAGTATGGTTTAAGCTCTGTGAATGATGGGGTAGCCAGGCCTTCCAGGTATGCATTCTGCGTGTTCAATCATTAAACCCAGACTTTTCATGGGATATTTATTACTCTATGTACTTTTGCTTAAAATGATGGTTTTCAATGACAGAAAATAGCAAGTAAAAATCGGGACAATAGAAGGATGCTGAAAATTAACCACACAACTGGTCACAAATCCTTTGTGAGGATGCTAGAACAAAAGGTATAAGGTTTGAAAGCTCATGTCATGGCAACCACACACTAACATAATGTTAAATTTAGGATGTAGATTTTCACAAAAGGGGTATGCTATATCCCTATGCTTTCTCTCATATATGATCAATAATTTTTGTTTAGCATTTGTTTGGATAGTCATTTAGTAGTGATTAACCTATCCATGCCATATGTAATATATTATCTGATTGAATATGTTACATGCACACGTACCACACACATGTAGTGTGCTGAAAATGCAAATTTGGTGGACTTCTACAAGGAAACCCACTGGTCCAAGAAGAAAGATAAATTTGTGACACCTGCTACTGAAGACATTTATGTGAGTATATTATAGCATAAATTTTGTATGTTAAATGCAATGATGGTTACATATTTATCAGATTGAATCTTAAAAATGCATTATTAGGACATATAAGTTCATAATCGGTTCATTATGTCATATTGCAGAAGGATATGGTAGGAAAGCTGGATAATTTAGAACCGGATAAACGAAGTGACGAAGCAGCAGCGGGTGTCTTCAGAGAGGTACTTGGGCATCGACCGGGTTATGCAAGAGGACTGGGAGAGATGGTGATCCCCGAGTCTACAAGAAAACACTCCTTGGCATGAGAGAAAGAGTATATAGCTTTGATTGAAAAACATAAGAAAGAGGCTGAAGCTTCCAAGAGTGAGATGGAGTCAATGAAGGCAAACATGGAGGTTATGATGGAGAAACAAAATGAAACCAATCGTATGTTGAGGGCCATCTTAGCTGCGAACCCATCCGTCATTGAGTCTCTTCGAGAGACTCAGTGAGGATATTTTTTGTGGAAAAATATGGGAATTTTTTTTTGTGGTATTTTGGGGTGCATTTTTGGCCTAAGATGGTGGATTGACAAGATATATATAGAATATATATCCAATGGGAGGTTATATGTATATGTTTTGTGGGAGCAAGCTGGGTTGGGAAAGCAGATGTATTGGCCCAAGATATATCCTTAAATAGGTATGATAATATGTACCAAAAATTATGAGATGATGTTAGGCCTCATACTTACATGAGTCAAACATGTAAGTATCTACGCTTTAATGCTTTCACTATACATATCGATTGGGTGTAGTACTGGCATGCTTAACAACATTTGGTTGCTTGTTGTACAGGCTAATTCATACCATATTGGATGTACATGGTATCTCGTGGGTGGGGTCGTCTTACGCTAGAGCCTAAGACGTGTCCTGGGATTTTGTAATCTTCTTCCTCATGCATGTTATGTTCTGATGGTACGTGGTAGCACATTTTGTCTGATGCTTGACCAGACAAAATCATCTTGCCCAAATTCACGGGAGGCTGAACAAGCAGGTGATGTCTTCATTCCCCTATGCGATTTACATCTATTATGCACTTCCATACAAATTATATGAATTTCATGTAAATTTTATACATTATATACGAGTACATAAGCTTGTGCTTCTGCTCAAGTATAGATAGGCCTACTTTACGTACACAAATAAGTTATGGGTAATATAGGTGAGGATTGTAGTATGAACGGTATGTTTGGTTCCCGTTCTTGTTAGCATTTGTTCCTTCAAGAGAACCTATAATGTTTCTTCACTAACTCCCTAAATGTCATTTCCTGCATAATCCTTTTGCATACTGCTTTATCTAGAAAAAAGTTGGGAATATTAATTGAGTTAATCGAGTTTCTATCATGCTGCTATCTCTCCTTTTAGGCTAATATTGTTCTTAATCTATGTTCCTCTTATTAATACAAAGATAATTTTGGTTGTTAGCCTTGTTCTTGGATAATCTGGACTATGAAAGCATTGATTTAATGATGACCTTTGAGAAGTGGATTATGGCAGTCTTGTGGCATTGGTAGTAAGTGCCATAAGCTTGTGTTTGGCTTCTTGGAAGTGAGTTATTATGCAAGTTCATGATGTTTAATAGAAAAGTTAAAATATTTCGCATGCCATGCGATGGTATAAATTGCCAATGTAATATACAAATTATCTTGCATGTATATCTGGATGAATTTGGCTGCTGAAGCTTTATAAATTCAGGAATGTGGCTTAATTTGGATTGATGCTGTATGAGATAATGAAGCATACTAGTTTGAACAGATTATAACTTATATTGGAACATGTTAGGTATGTAATGTATACATGTGATGTTATATGTAACTGTTAGTTAGCTTATGTAATGTATACATGTGATGTAATTCAATGGAAGGTCTTGAATTATGATAATGTAATATATAATATGATAAGGTTTTGTGGGTACTATACAATAAAGAATATGTATTGTATAGTATTTTTGGGCCCAGGTAGCTAACTTGAATGAATGGAGGAAGGGCTTTTTACATTGATTTTGAATTAAAATGTGTAGCTTGGATTAATGTTTTAAATTATAAATTGGTTAATGGATGGAATAACTAATTTGTTGGATCTTGTTTTGTCAATATAAAGTGAAGCACATAATTTGGGGTAGGACTGAAACATTAACAATAAATCGCTTGAAGCTCTTTTTGTCAATATAGGTGAATCCCATGTTACTGCACGTGGAGGGTTTTCAATTTTCATATAATGTACCTGAGGAGCGTGCAAAGCTAATGCAACATATCAAAACCGGGAGTTGTCAAGGAAAGGTGGTGGGGTGATGAGGAATTTGAAAGTATAAGTTTGCTCCAGCTGAAGGGTAAGGCATGGCATGAGCTCATACGAAGTTGGTTAGATCCACTCTTGAAAGGTAAGCCAGTTCGGTTGATTGATCATCAGTTTTGTTGTTTATAAGTTAGTGCATATCTAAAAATACATTCAATATTTGTAAGATCCAATATTTTAGTTATAAATTAGGCATATGTTTATCAACATAATTAATTGATGTAGGAGTCAATGATGTGGCAGACACGTATTGACATCAGTGCTGATCTTTTAAGTTGACGTAGCAGCAGGCTTCACATTCAAGAATCCCCTAGTATGATTTTTCAACCCAATGTATATAAGCTTGTTAATTAACTGGTATGCAAAACAAATTTTTTATGTTGCTACAAGTTTACTAGGGGTTAACTAAGTTTAAAGTAAAGAAATGAATAGCAGTATATAACTAAGTTTAGGCTAAGCAAGGGTAAGGTTGGCTGATCATGAAGTTCATGTGTACTTCAATGGAGGGGATTCTTTCATTTGCCTTTTGAGTTGTTTTGGACCATATTAATATATAATGTGGTCCTGTTTGACATTAAATAAAGCAAGTAACCAACAATTAATTGGCATAAATTAATGGGTGTCATCTTTATCCCGAGACTTCCAACCCATGTTTCCGAACTTCCAACTCTTTAATTAGAGGGTAATTATTGATGATTCTGTGATGAAGAACAGGTAGCTACTAATTGGAGATTAGGATTTCTCATGACTCAGTTTATGGGGTTATTTGCGACGAATTTAAGCACCGGGAAAGACCCTGTTTCCTGAGGTGAAAAACTGACAAGAATACCATCCCCAAGTTTAGGTCTATTTCTCAGTATAGACCTAGCTATGTGGGCTTTCTGTTTGTACAGGGAAGCTTTGGGGACCTCTCTCTCTCTATCTCTCTCTCTCTCTCTCTCTCTCTCTCTCTGTCTGTGTAATTAAACACTCTACCCACTTAGGTAAGCATGGAAGCATGGGGAGTAAGAGCCAGAACAGGATAGGAAATGAAATAGACTTAATAATTAATGGCATATTTAGCAGCCCAAATGAGTTAGGAAATTTGCTCAACATTTAGTGATAACCATGTCGTGGTTCACATCATGATGATAGAAATAATATCTATATAGCCCTGGAGATCAGAAAAAGAAAAAAGAATGAACATTATTAAGCGGCAGGTCACAACGAAGTCATGCAATATCTAATGGTGGTCCAATTTTTTGTTATTTTATTTTTGATCTTTTAGGAGCATGTTGCAGACTCTTGCTGTGTTGTGTAGAAAGGTAGAGACAGGACAACCAGCTTCCTCCACCGAAAAAATGTATGTTCTATTGGGCCACCATGTATGTATGCAGCTAACACACTCTACAACACTCTACCCTGAAGGTTGGCGGCTACCTTGTCTTATGACAGATTATTCCCTTTTCCTCAGCCCAATGACAGATTATTATTTACACAGTCCTTGAAATCCCCAAAACAACCCACAACGGCTAGGGCCTCTAGCTATATCTAGATATATAGATGGATAAATAGATAGCCGGGCCTTTAAACCCTAAAAACAGTAGTATATAATATATATATATAGTCCCCCAAAGTTTAATTTGCATGTTGGGTTTGCTGAGGTGTGTGTCTGCATTATGCATGCCTGGCCTAGTACTGGATTTAGCATATATTTAAGACAGAATAATACTAACACAGGTTCTCTCCAAATCTATAGAATTTTCTTTTTAGAATAGATTGGGCTGGCATCATGTAGGGAATGAGCTGGGATATCTCATATTATCTATATACAATTTGAATATTGATATATAGGTGTAATAGGTTACTAATTAACTAGGCTATATATGCATTATTAACTTTCTTAACTGTTAAATTATTATTTCTTTTTCCTAATAATGTAGTTTATGGTTGCATAAATAATGGCATTTATTGTGGTTTCATCACTTTTTTTGAGATACTTAATCACACATATACCTTAGCCACCCCCAATTACATAAACAAAAAAAAGGTGATAATGCAACATTAAAAAGTGAGACTGATTACCACACACACTTTTCAACTTTATGCAGTCATGTGTGATGCAATGCAAGGGCATGACCTTTCCTAGGCCGGTCATGCAATGCAAGGGCAGTAATATATGTGTGATGCAGCCTTCGAAAGGCTTGATTGAGGAAGATGCTAAAAAAAAATAAAAATAACAATAATGCAGTTTTCATGAACAATTGTATGCAAGTCTGAAATCATCTTCCTTAGCATGCATGTGGTATATGCAAATATAATGTACCACATGATCTAATACAGATCATAATCATCTTGAATACCTATATATACTTCCATTTTAATACATTTTTTAATTAGATTAACAATATATATTACTATTAGGTAGCTAGCTAGCTAAAAACAGGTTTTAGATAATTTCTGCTATTTGTTCGTGTGAGTTTTATGCCAAAAAAAATTATAACATGTAGAAGGCAGTGTATGTACTCCACTGCATTAGTGCTATCAATTGCACCATTATTTGTTCACGTACACCATTTGTTATCATATTAAAGGCTTGATTTCAGACTTGGGTGCCTTCTTTTGTGCAGCTCATGTAGAAGGCAGTAGATGGAATACTTGATAACCCTGTTCCAGACAGCTGGATTGATCTTTGCCGCTCTATCACCAAGTCATCGCAAATCATCAACCATCGATGTGCGAAGTTGCGGATGAACTCCACCCACCATTATTTGTTTATACTTGTATCACCTGGATTGTGGATGTTTGATATGTACTTTAAAGCTTGTAAGAGACATTAGCTGTTCCCATTTGTAAGACTTTATTGCCTTCCATTAATGCACCATATGCCAGTTTATAGTAACCTTAAAGGGTCTGATGTACTGATCATGTATTGGATGAAAACTTGAATTTTCATATATTAATATATGATATTATGGATTAATGTACAATTTGGTAATATTGTGAATGAGTTGGAGCAGGAAATTAGGTACCCAAAAAAAAAATTGTGCATTCTGTACGTGTAATGGAAACTGCAGTTTCGAAATTCCATTTGCGGCGATTTTCAGTTCGCCGAGAAAAAACTTAGATTTATGTTTTGTTATTTGCGGCGAATATATATAGACGCTAAAGCGCCGAAACATTATTTGCGGCGATTTCTTGTCGCCGCTAAAAAGATGCCTCAGTTGTTAATACTTATCTGCGGCGAATATACTTGGCCACTAAAAGTATCAATTTTTTTGCGGCGCCTTAAAATCGCCGCTAAAGATCATTTACAGCCAAACATATCGCCGCAAATACGTATTTAGACTTGTGATAATATTTGCGATGATTTATATCGTCGTAAATAACATTATTTGCAGCATTTGTAAAAATCGCTGTAAGAAATAATGCATTATTTCAGGCGATTTTAGTGTATTAGCAACGATTTTAAGTGCTGCAAATAATTTTTCGTAGCGATACGTGACCGAAATCCCAACGTTATTTGCAGTGTAATTAATAATATTAGCAGCGAAATAAATTGCTGCAAATAAAAATTTTTGGTGATGATTTTTGTGTTTCGCTGGCTAATATTTTAAAAGGCTCTACATTTGCGACGAAATGCCGGCGCAACATAAATCGCTGCGAATAATTATATGCAGCGATTTCTGGGTTTATTTGCAGCGAATTGAAGCGCCGAAAAAGACCCTGTTTCTTGTAGTGATTCCAAAGTGAGGAACTTTTGAGGAAGAACAGGCAATAATTTGGCGTTTGTTTGATGGGCAATAGCGTGACTTTTTTATGAACATCGGAAGCGGAGAATAATGGTGAGAAGTAGTAGAGAGTAATTGGGGAGTACTTGTACTGTATGCTTTCAACTTAACTAGCATCATCATCTTGATCTTGTTGGTGGCCATAGATATTATATTTGTCTATTACGTACAAAACGATAGACGTTATAAGAAAGTTGAAAGGTTTGGGGGAAGATCAATTGATCAGAAAAGAATAAAATTGGCTTATAATGCATGCATCTACGTATGTACGTTGTGCAATATAATATAATGGAGTGGCGTTTTGTACATTGTGCAAATATCATCTTTAATGAATACAACAAATTATTGGTTGGTAGTTGTTAAAATGAATATATTATATGACTATTAAACAATGAAAATTTTGAGTGTCAGAATATTGCAATATGGGTAATGATACCAGCCTTACACCTCCTTAATTTACTACTGTTTTACTATACAGTTTTGTTTCCTTTTGCTCTGTAAATCTTGATTAAAAATCTCATAGCATGATTTTATTGTATAATTTAAAAGAAAATAAATTTTATTTTATTAAAATTAACCTTTTAATAAAATTAAATTTATTTTAAACTAATTTATATGACTACGTTGGTTGATTAAATTTAGTTTCTACTTGATTAAGCATGAAGATCATATTTCTAAGATTTTTAATTTAGATTTAAATAGTAAAAAGAAAAAAAATAACTGGATAATAAAATAATAATAAAGATATATAAGGGTATATTTTTACCGTTTACAAGTCTCATGTATTTGCTTTGAAAAATAAAATATATTTACTTTGAAAAATAATAAGATCCACCGTCAACGAGTCAATTTCTTTTATATTAATCTCATATATATATATATATATATATATATTTTTGAAGTGTGGAAGTTTATACACCCAAAGATTATACAATTATATATTTTTTTGGAGAGCGGACTTTCTCCCTGGCAAGCTCATTCAATAAGCATGTTTTAAATAGGTTTCGAGATTTTGCTAAACATTTGATTTCTACATGTCAGATTTTTATATTTAATGGAGAGTAATATTATATATAGTTGTAGAGTGTATAAATAAGACGTAATTTTTTTAAAAAAATATAGAATCTATATTCAAAAATTAATTTTTTTCATAAAATTCTATATTTACTTACTTTTTCATAAAGAGATTGCACTTATGGATCTACAAATATCATTATTTCTCTTTAATGAATATAACAAATTATTGGCTAGTAGTTGTGAAAATGAATATGACTATAAAACAATAATGAATATGACTATCGCGTGGTCAAGTCAATATCCACCGTCCATTTAATGTCAACGTTTGCATTTAATTAATGATCAACGTCCATTTCATATGTGCAAATTGCATAAATTCTTTTTAAAAAACTAGAGAAGCCTGCTATGAATGATCGCTTTAACCACCCAACCAGAAAGGAGTGAATGGAAACAAAAAGGAGGACATAAGAAAGACCGAGATGGAGGTGAAAAGGCAAAAATGGATCAACAGGAGTCAAGGCGAGATGGCAATATTAGAAGACATAGTGGCGGTTATGTACACTATTTAGAAAAAGCAAAAGGAGAAGAACCAATCGAGAACGAAAGGCAAACCGAGAAGTACTGCACTTATCACAAAACAAGGAGACACAGAATCGAGGACTACTACAACTTGAAATGAAAAGTAGACGAAATAAAGAATAGTGGCGACTTGGAATGATTGATCGCCCAGAACATCACCCTTTCATGGTGAACAAACAAACGAAAGAATGAGCACAAAAGGCAAAGAAGTAAGAGCCCCAAGGGACGACAATCACCAAAAAGAGAGAGGAAGTCAAATGAACCTAGGGACTAAAGAACAAGAGAAGATGAAAATCGGAGAAACCCACCTCTAGGCAAGATTCACACTATCGTCGGTGGATATGCAGGAGGTGGCCCAACTTCCTAAGGGAGAAAGGCCTATGATATGAAGAAGTCTTCAACGTAGAGAGGCCCATCAAATAGCCCTGAGTACAAGTATCTCCTACAATATCTTTTGACGAGGACGATTGCCGAGGGGTTGTATATCCACATGATGATGCTTTGGTGGTAACAATGTTGGTGTCAAATTTTACCACCAGGAGGATATTGATTGACAATGGAAGTTCGACGGATATTTTGTTTTGGGACGCTTTCAACAAAATGGGAATTGACGAAAAACAGTTGAAACCAGCACCAACCACGTTAAAAGGGTTCACTGGAGATGCTGTGCAACCAATGGGGTCCATTACATTGCCAATATCTATAGGCACATACCCTTATTTCGCTACGACGATGACTGAGCTTTTAGTAGTGAGAACTCGGTCGGCATATAATGCAATCATTGGGAGACCTACATTGAATGCAGTAAAGGCCATTACCTCGACCTACCATCTAAAAATGAAGTTCCCAACATGCGAGGTACCCGGATCAAGAGGAATAGGCGAAGTGCGTGGCGAGTAGGTCTTGGCTAGAGAATGTTATGTGTAGGAACTCAGACGAGGGCTCTGAAGAATAGATGGTCCTCCTGCTGGGACCATAGGTAATGGCGACATTATTATAGACTAGAAATGAAGATACCTTGAAGCATGGGGAGGCAGATGAACCTCTAGAGCTGGTCACCCTTGAGCAGAATTATCTCGAAAGCCATGTGAAAATAGGGACAAAATTAGCACAAGAAGAGAGACAGCAACTGATTGACTTCCTTCTAAACCATAAATATGTATTCGCATAAAGTCATAAAGATATCCTAGGGATAGGTGAGGAAGTCATCGAACATGAGCTGAACGTAGACCCAAAGGTATGCCCAGTAAAACAAAAGAAGAGAAACTTTAGTACCGAGAAGTACGAAGCAATCGCAGAGGAGGTGGATCGCTTATTAGCAGCTGGATTCATCAAAGAATCACATTATCTAGAGTGGCTGTCTAACGTGGTGTTGGTAAAAAAGTCCAACGGGAAGCGATGAATTTGTGGGATTTTACCGACCACAATAAGTCTTGCCCAAAAGACAGTTTACCATTACCAAGGATAAATTTGATAGTAGATGCAACAACGGGGCATAAAATGTTAAGTTTTATGTATGTCTACTCGGGATACAATCAAATCAGGATGAAGAAGGTTGATCAGGAGAAAACCGCTTTGATAACTGACCGGGGACTATATTGCTATAAGGTGATGTCTTTCAGCTTAAAGAACGTTGGGGCAACCTACCAGGGGTTGGTAAACAAAATGTTTAAAAACCAGATTGAAAGAAGCATGGAGGTCTATGTAGATGACTACTAGTAAAAAGCAGGGAGTTTGACCAACACATAAAAGACCTTAGGGAGTCTTTTCAGGTTTTACGTCAGTACCAAATGAAGCTTAACCCAACGAAATGCGCATTCGGAGTGCATTCAAGAAAATTCCACATTTTTATGGTGTCAGAGAGAGGAATCGAAGCAAATCCCGAGAAACTCAGAGCAATAATAGAGATGAAGTCGCCCACGAACTTGAACGAAGTACAAAAACTGGCAGGCAAGATTGCAGCTCTGAATAGGTTTATATCCCAATCAACAGATAAATGTTTTCCTTTCTTTCAGATGCTTAAGAAAACATGAGAGTGGGATGCCAAGTGCGAAGGAGCATTTACTCAGTTAAAAGAGTATCTAGTTAAGCCATTATTGCTCATACCAAGCCAGGAGAGTCATTGTCATTGTATTTAGTAGTAACTCCAGAGGCAATATCTGCTACATTGGTACTAGAGGAATGGAATGAGCAAAAGTCGTTATATTACGTAACCAGGGCGTTGAGAGGAGCAGAGGCCAGGTATCCAAAGGTTGAGTTGGTCGCCTGCGCTGTAGTAGTAGCAGCAAGGCGATTAGGGCCTTATTTCCAAGCCCATCCAATAAAAGTAATCACTTCATCACCTCTACAAAAGGTGTTGCAGAAACCAGACACCTCAAGATGGTTGGTCAAATGGTCAATTGAACTAAGTGAGTACGACATCAACTACATACCAAAAATCACTGTAAAAGGGCAGATACTAACCGATTTTGTAGTAGAATTTTTGAATTTCAAAGAAGTCCACAAACCACTTGAGAAGAACCCATGGCAAGTGTATGTAGATGGGTCAACCTACCGAGCAGTTGGAGGAGTCGGTGTGTACATAGTAACAAGTGTGGGGAAAGAGTTGTACTGTGCAATACGATTGGAGTTCAAAGTAACAAACAACGAAGCTTAGTATGAAGCAGTACTCACCGATTTGGCAATCACGAGGGTATTAGGAGGCAAAGAAGACGAGATGAAAGCCGATTCACAAGTGGTAATCGGGAAAATCACAGGGAAATATTTGGCGAGGGGATCCAAGCTAATAAAATAGCTTCACCAAGTTCAAGAACAAAGCAAAGGTCTCAAATACTTTCAAAACGAGAGAAGATACCTTGTGGAGACAATTCTAAGGCTGACCGATTGGCACGCGCGACCTCAACAAAGCAAGAAGAAACTACCATGAAATGTTGATTTACAAATGATGGCTAGACTAGCAGTAGGAGAGGAAAGTTTGCACATCGGGAAGAATACGCCAGGATGGGCCAATGATATAAAAAAGTATTTGGAGAGAAGTAAACTTCCCCCATCTCGGGAAGAGGCGAGAAAGTTTTTACAGGCTGGGCAACCAGGTTTTACCATAGTTGATGAAGTACTTTACAGGCAGGGTTTCTCAAACCATTGTTGCGATGCGTAACAGAGGAAGAAGCTAAGTATGTGATGAAGGAAGTACATGAGGGGATTTGCGGGAGTCACTCAGAGCATTCTCATTGGCTTGGCCAAATTCATCTTCAAAATTTAGCCAATATCACACTTTTTTACATTTGCTTATTCCATTTAAATTTAATCTCCATATTGGATTAGCCATTTACTCTCTACATTGGATTAACCATTTACTTTCTATATAATAATAAAATATTATTAATTTAATAATTTTTTTATTTAATTTATTTGTATCACATTTTATAATTCTACCAATTTAATATTAATAATAATTATATTCTAATTAAATTAAATTAATATTTATTTCATTTATTAAATATTAAATTAACATTAAATATTAATAATAATTATTATTATATTCTAATTAAATTAATATTTATCAAATTTATTAAATATTAAATATTAATATTAATAATAATTATCTTATAATTAACTTATCATTATAATTAACTTAATAATTAATATTCTAATTAATATTAACTAATTAATTTATTTTTATCACATTTTATATTTAATAATAATAAATCGAACCAAATTTTTTAATTACAAAAAATACCTACATATTTTGTAAGAGAAGTGAGAATTGAATATTTTAATGTTTGGTTAACCTACTGTTTAGCTACAAATTTGGAGAATCACTGTAGTAGAAATCTAAAATTTTATAGAGATGCCCAATCCAATGTGGTGGTTTTTTGGCACATATTGGTTAAAGTTTAGCTATCATTAAACTTTGACCAAGCCAATGAGGATGCTCTCAGGAGGATGATCACTTGCTGCAAATATTGTAAGGGCAGGGTACTATTGGCCAAACACACTCAAAGATGTGAAGGAGTTCACAAAAAAATGTGTACAATGCCAGATTCATGCACAAGTCCGAGGTGCACCCTTTGAAGAGTTACGGTCCATAACACCCCATGGTCGTTTGCCCAATGGGGAGTAGACTTGGTAGGCCCTATGCCCCCTAGCAAAGAAGGAACGAAATTCATTACCGTAGTCGTTGACTATTTTACAAAGTTGGCAGAAGCTGAGGCAATGGCTACAATAACTGCTCAAACTGTGACAAAGTTCCTATGGAAGACCGTAGTATGCAGGTTCGGGATACCACAATGTATCATTTCTGATAACGGAAGACAATTCAACTCCGAACATTATCGTCAATAGTGTACAAAACTAGGAATCAAGGTCAAGTACTTTTCCCCAGGTCATCCCCAGGCAAACGGACAGGTGGAAGCAACTAATAAAACCATCATGAGAATACTAAAAAAGTAGATAGGCGACAGAAAGGGGCTATGGGCCAACGAGCTCCCGAAAATTTTGTGGGCTTATAGAACGAGAACAAAAACCTCAACAGGCCAAACACCTTTCTCCCTAGCCTATGGGGGTGAGGCCATGGCACCAGTAGAGGTCGGGTTACCAAGCTACAGAAGAAGAAATTTTGATCCAGAAGCAAACGTAGCAGTGTTAGAGGAAAGCTTAGACCTATTAGGGGAAATAAGGGCAAATGCAGAAGTCAGAGTTGCAGCTTCTAAGAAGAAAGTAGAGCAATACTTCAATAAGTGAGTGAGGTTTAGATGAAAGACCAAGCCCGCTACCAAGCCCAAGCTCATGGAAGTGTTTCCAGAACACGTTGCATGGTTTCGCGCCCTTTTGCCATTTTCATGCATGCCCTTTTCATCCTTTTCCTCTAGGTTTTTCTCTTTACTATTTATATCTTATATATATACATACATGTGTGTGTGTGTGTGTGTGTGTGTGTTTAAGATCCTCAACCTTAGTTTATGTTCCACTCGTCCTCCTCTTCACAGAAGGTCAAACGAGAACTTCACTTCAGTGCGCTAGCAAGGGACCTTGGAGTCAACCACAACCTCCATCACCGAAACAGAACCTCACCTGTAGCCACCCCAACCCCTTGGTACCACTTGCTGCTGCTCACCTGTCTTCAACGAAGTGCACCATAACACCCTTTGTAACGCCCCAATGAAAGACCCAAACCACATGGCCTATGCTCCAAAAGGACTAGTCAATGATACAATTAGAGCCCCATTAGAACCTTATAAAGAGCAAGAACTTCTCATTCCCAAGCAATGTTGGATCCCATACACCACCTACTCATATCCATATTATATGGGTGTTGTTTTTATCAGAGTGCGCAGCAGGAGAGTGATATTTTGGTTGTAATTAGGAGTTCAAATTTTGTGTTGATTTTGAGAAATTAGTCGTGACTTGAATTTTTTAGATGATACTTGTAGTTGGAGACTAATCGCTCAGTTGTACCAATTATGTTATTGATGGTTAACTTTGGAAGTGACCATTAGGTTACCAAAGGTAGAATACAATGAAGATTTGGAAGTTATACCGTAGGAGTCAATTGAGGTTAGTATAGATTATCGAATAGAGCTATTAATCATTGGGATTCCTTGGATGTTGTATTAAGGCTCTTGTGGAAAATGAGATTTTGGATATCATAGCCACCCTAGGAATACTGGACATGTTGTGCCATTGGGGGACTAATACTAGTTTGATGGAATCGCCAATAGGAATAGACTTGAGAGAACATTACTCATGCTCGTTGGGAGTTGTTGATGGTATGGTCTTTTCGAGTGTGTTTTGGGTTGTATCTTGTATCCTGCCTTAGCATTGATGTTTGACCTTGCAAATTTCGAGGACGAAATTTTTTTAAGGGAGGGAGGATGTAACACCTCGTATTTTAGTGTATTTTTAATCGAATGATTATTTATTATTAATTTAAAAATTGTTTCTCTTGTTTTAAATTTTCATATTTTAGTGGGTTTATTTTTATGATGTTTAATTTGTGAAAATTAAATTTGACATGTTTCCTTAATATTAATAATTGTTATGCATTTAAATTTCTCTTTACTTTAAATTATTTTATTGTTGGGTTTGATTATTTTATTTTCATTTAATCACTACGTTTGAATTATTTTATTTAACTTGCTGTTTTGAAATCGTTTCTGTTGGATCTTTTTTGTGACCAAAGATGTGAGGATTGGACCTCATTTATTTCCCTCACTTTTTCTTTTTCTCGTTTTCTTTTTCTCCTCATTTTCTTTCTCCTCTCTCTCTCTCCTTCCCGTGCGCGCACGATGTCTCTCCCCTCTCCCCCGTGCATTTTCTTCCTCTCACCCAGCCCATCGCTGTGGGCCACCGTGATCGACACCGCCCAGCCCATTCGCTCCCCCACCGGCAGGCGACACCACCCCTCCAATCTCAGCCTCTCTCGTGCCGCCGTTTGCTCCCACGCATGACCCAAGGCAGTGGCACCTCTTGTGTTAGTGCGCCGCCGTCGCGCCACCTCCGGCCACCATTTCTTCACCACTTCATCCTCGACCTCCTAGCAACCCAATGGACCCCAACCCCAGCTCCGATCCATCACCGTTGAAGCACATCCAACCCCATTTCTAATTTGGATATTTTTGGTCTTCAACCACCCTTTGCGCCGCCACCCACGGCCAACCACCACCACCACTAGTTTCACAGACATCCTTAAGCCCTACCCTAGTAATCTCGAGTCTTGGTTTGTCCCTATTCAAAAGTGGGTTTTTGAGACCCACGGCCACAGTGCATTTGACACTATTTTGTTGCTGCGTTGCCACTTCGAGCACCTCTGTGATCTTTCAAAAATTATATTATTGCATTGTAAGTATTTTCTCAAAGAACTTTTGAGATTTAAATGTATTTTCGCGCTAACTCATATTTACTGCGAATTGGTTGGTTGTGCCGGACTGAGTCTGAGGAGTAAGGGGGTCGGTTGGATTGGATGATGGAGTTGTTCATATGATTGGTTTATGATGTGAGATTTGTTGGTTGTTTCGAGTTTAAATATTGGTGTCTTGAGGTTGACGTTGGTTATGGTGGATATTGATAATTTTAGAAAGTGATGATATATTTTGTATGGGGTTTTAAGTTTTGAAGAATTAAAATAGGTTATTTTAGAAGTTTAAGCTTAAATATCAAAAAACGTGATTGATTGGAAACTTACAGAAATTACGTGATTATTTTTATAGGTGACGATTTATAGTCGACTCGACATTTTTTGAGAAAATTTTCGAAAATCTAAGAAGTCCAGGTAAGCGGAATTCTTATGCTAGATTTGCATAAAATGAAATAAACTGAGGTTGGTTTGTAAAAAAATGTGCATGTTGTTTTAAAAAGAAAATGTGAAAAATAACTTCAGTATATGTTTTGCATTCACTCATGAGATATGTATGAAAGATAAAAGAAATGTTTTGACATGAATAGTGTAGACATGAGTAATATTTGACATGTTTCTAAAATATGCAAAAGAGCGATTATGATATCATTGAGATTTTTATACATGTGATATGAAATGATTTGGATCTGTTTTTGATCAAATGGAAATGATATGAATATGTTTTCGCACATGTTTTGATATGATATGGATATGATAAAACTTTAGCATACTTATCTGTTATGAATCTGATTTCTGAATATGGTTCTAATATGATGATACTGGTTCACGTGAGATGGTTGGTACCAACATGATATGATATGAGTGCACCCACTTTGGAAACAAAGTGGTCTTTTTATGTGTTCTTTCCTGTGTGCACACTCGGGGCTCCGAGATTGAAAAAGGGGAAGTTCACCATATGACACTGCCTGGTTTGGCCTCCGGGAATAGCACAACCCTACCACAGGGGTTAAACATGGTATATGATATGATACGATATGACATGATAAGATGAAGATGTTCAGTTATGTTATGCCAAATCGTTTTTGAATATGAAACGGATCTTTAAATATGAATAGTTGATGTTGAGTATGAAAAGATTAAAAAGTTGCTCTAATTTTCTGATAACACGTTTTCTAATATCTGCATATAGAAATAAAATGTTTTGTTTCTGCATACTGAACTTTCTGAAAAGGCTCATGTTTACATACTAGTATATGTTATCTGCTTACTAAGTTGTTGATAACTCACCCCCTCTTATCTTCAATATTTTCAGATGATTTTTGGATATTTCAGCTGAGGATCAGGACTATGAAGAATTGGGTGAGATGACTTAAGAATAGTGGATTAAGAATAGAAAACATTCGATGAATATTGGTGATTTATGATAATTGTATTGTTGAAATGTGAGTTTAAGTGACATGTAGAGGAGTTGGTAATTTTGGGGGTTACTGTATGGAAGATTTTATATACAAATATGTGTGGTTAATTAAAATTGAATTGTTTACTTTGGATTTGGAACCTTTGGAAGTGTATTAGCAATGTTGGAGTTGATTATCAGGTGTTTTGAGTTAACTCTCCTGACCCTCGGGGTCGGGGTGTTACATTAGTTCTCTTCAAAATCTTCTTTATAAAACCCACACCATCTAAGATCTCAAACATCCTAGAATATATTCCAAAAGGTTGCCAAATTCTAAAACTTTAAAAACAAATAAAATCATCTCTTATAATCTGCAAATTTCCATACCCTCCAATATGAGTTAACTTCCTAGCCCACAGATATTCAAAACCTCATATTTCGAACGCCACCCAACGTGAGTATGCAAAAGCTCAAACCGAATATCTTTAAAATCATGTCCTAGAGCTTTCCAAATTTTAAAACCTTAAATGTCATCAAACATCTTATTACACTATGCAACCTGGCTTTCGCTCACACTTATGTAAACATCGAAATCTAGACCTCCAAGTCAGTCCTACAACCTTCAAACTAAGCCAATCAAATCTAAAACCTTAAATTCCTAAAACCTCAATCCATAAAGTCTGCAGAATCTCAAACCTGTCTCTGATACTAATTGTAACGCCCCAATGGAAGGCCCAAACCACATGGCCTATACTCTAAAAGGACTAGTCAATGATACAATTAGAGCCCCATTAGAACCTTATACAGAGCAATAACTTCTCCTTCCCAATCAATGTGGGATCCCATACACCACCTACTCATATCCATATCATATGGGGGTATCACACCCTTAGTTGCCGCTCGTCCACGCGAAATCAAGCGCCCCCCCCCCCACCTCACGGAAAGCTATGTTCCCGCACCAAGAAATAGAGGAGTGTTTCTCCTCCACGTGAGCCATCAACCTGCCCACCCACGGTGCCTACCGTCGTCTCGTTACCCCCTAGCCTGCCGCGTGCCACCTAAGCCTCTCGGTAAGCCACCAACCTCCCTCGTCGTATCTCCCTCCTCTGGCTGTCCTTCCTCCATTTTTTTTCTCTCATTTTAGCTCCCTCTCCCTCATTTCTAGCACTCTCTCTCTCTCTCTCTCTCTCTCTCTCCCCTTGTGCGACGCTGTCGGAGAGTCACCACCACCTCTGTCCAACGTCTATCGAGCTCCACGGTGTCGCTGCCTCGATTCTTTTTCGTGGGTATGCCCCTACTGTCACTCACGTTATGCCTCTTTTGGTTTTTTGTTTTGTTGTTGATAACAGTTACTTAAAAAGGGAACTATGTGTGTCTCGGGTAATTAGTAATGAAGGGTGTTATTACCCTTTTGCCCTTTTTGTTTAAAACATTAGCTAAGTTTGTATTTTTGCAATCGAAACGTGGGCTACATGTGATTTTTTATGTTTAGACTTAGGCACATGTGAGTTTATTTTGTTAAGTTGGTATTTTCAAGAGAATGATATTTTTATTGGAATGGTTATTAAATAAATACTGATAAATTTTTGGAATGATCAGTAAGTGCAAAATCTTTTTTTTTTTTAAATCCTTTTAAAGGAATATTTTATTTTATTATTATTATTTAAACAAAAGTATGACTTTCTACTTATAATGATTTTGATATAGTTATGTTATTTAGTATTATAAATTATAGTAAAATCTCAATCGTAAATAGGTTAGAATTTAATGTTTTAGTCGGAGTTACTAAATTGGATATTGATAAGTTTAGACAATGATGTTAGTATTTTAAGAATAATGAAAATTTTAGATTTTGAGGAATTAACAATAGGTTATTTTAGAAGTTTATGCTTGAATATCGAAATACGAGATTGTTCAAAAATTTATGAAAATTTATGTGATTATCTTATAGGTGATGACTAATTTTGTTCGGCATTGTTGAAGAAGTTTTCGAAAAGCTAAGAAGTCTAGGTAAGCGGGGTTCCTATGCTATATTTGCATAAAAGGAAATGAACTGAGGTTGGTTTGTAAAAACAAATGTGCATGTTATCTTAAAAAGAAAAGCTGAAAAGTAACCCCAGTATATGTTTTGCATTCACTCATGAGATACGTATGAAAGAGAAAAGAAATGTTTTTTACATGAATTTTGTAGACATGAGCAATATTTGACATGTTTATCAAATGTGCAAAAGAGCTAAAATGATATCTATGAATTTTTGTACGTGTGATTTGAAAATGATTTGGGTTTATTTATGATCAAATGGAAATGATATGAATATGTTCAGCACGTGGTTTCATATGATATAGATATGAAAAACATTTGGCATACTTATCTGTTTTGATTATGATTCTGAATATGGTTATGATATGATGATACTGGTTCACTTGATATGGCTGGTACCAACATGATATAATATGATATGAGTGCACCCACTTTGGAAACAAAGTGGTCTTTTGTGTGTTATTTCCTGTGTACACACTCGGGACTCCTAGATTGAAAAATGGAAAGTTTCACAACATGTTATTTCCTGATTTGGCC
Source organism: Juglans nigra (assembly GCA_002916485.2). Taxonomy (NCBI): domain Eukaryota; kingdom Viridiplantae; phylum Streptophyta; class Magnoliopsida; order Fagales; family Juglandaceae; genus Juglans; species Juglans nigra. The sequence continues at coordinate 27,386,343 of CM036140.1, forward strand.
GCCAGGGATAGCACAACCATACCACGGGGATTAAACATAGTATATGACATGATACGATACGACACGATATGACATAATAAGATGAAGATGTGCAGTTATGTTATGCCAAAGCAGTTTTTTTTTTTTTTTTTAACATGAAAATGGTTTATGAATATGAAAAGATTGAAAAGTCGCTCTAATCTTTCTGATAACACATTTCGGGATATGCAGATGAAAATGAAATGTTTTATTTCTGCATACCAAACTTTCTAAAAATGGCTCATGTTTACATACTAGTATATGTTCTTTGCTTATTGAGTTGTGAATAACTCACCCCTTATCTTTATATAGTTTCAGATGACATTGATTACCCAGCTGGGGGTCAGGATTAGAAATTGAAGCTTGGCTAGATATGGATAGAAGGTCAAGTGCCATTGTTAGTAGAAGGGTATAACTTGTTGAAGTACTTTGTGTTGTTTGGACCTATTGAGATCTAAAGATGTATCGTTTTATTTCGTTGAGATTATTGGAAAATTGTGGACCCCTTTGGTTTATATTATTTTGTAATGATGACTTATGGAGTTTATATTATGGTTATTTGGAAAATATGAGATTGTGTGCTATTTATGAAGTCCTTGGAGTTTTAGATGCTTGGAGAGATAGGTTTGTAAGTGACAGGTAGTAATTCTCCGACCCTTCCCGGTACAGGGCGTTACACTAGATCTTTTAAAGTAGGTGACTTAGTGCTGAAGGAAACTGGAGTGACCTTGGGAGAAGAAGGGAAATTAGGTCTGCGGTGGGTAGGACCTTACGTTGTAGTGGCAAGCCATAGATCGGGAACTTACCACCTCAAGGATGTTGTAGGATGCCAGCTACCTCACCCATGGAAGGCAGAGCATCTACGAAAGTATTACGTTTAAATGAAAGATATGGAGTTTTCTTTTATTTCGTTTGTTGATTTGTGTATGAATATCATTTTCAATAAATTTCGGCACGTTTCTTCCACCTTTTCTTTGGTTTTGTTCCTTTTGGCTTTTCCATAAATGACCAAGACTTGAAAAAGAAAAACGGAGAAAGGAAAAGGCGACGTGGTCGAGGAACTCTCTCACGAGCCTAAAAAGCTCAAAGGTTAAAACGATCAAAGAAATCTCCTGTTAACACCTTCTCGCCAAAAGGCGATGTGGTCGAGGAACTCTCCTACAAGTTTAAAAACTTAAAGGTTAAAACGGTTGACGAAATCTCTTGATTAACACCTTCTCGCCAAAAGGCGACGTGGTCGAGGAACTCTCCCAGAGCCTAAAAACTTGAAGGTTAAAAAGGTTGAGGAAATCTCCCGTTAACATCTTCTCACCAAAAGGCGACGTGGTCGAGGAACTCTCCCACGAGCCTAAAAACTTAAAGGTTAAAACGGTCAAGGAACTCTCCTATTAACACTTTCTTGCCAAAAGGTGAGGTGGTCGAGATACTTTCCCACAAGCATAAAAACATAAAGGTTAAAACGGTCGAGGAAATGTCCCGTTAACACCTTCTTGCCAAAAGGCAACGTGGTCGAGGAACTCTCCCACGAGCCTAAAAACTTAGAGGTTAAAAAGGTCGAAGAAATCTCCCGTTAACACCTTTGCGCCAAAAGGTGACATGGTCGAGGAACCCTCCCACGAGTCTAAAAACTTAAAGGTTAAAACGGCTGAGAAAATCTCTCGTTAACACCTTCGCGCCTGAAAGTGAAATGGTCGAGGAACTCTCACACGAGCCTAAAATCTTAAAGGTTAAAATGGTTGAGGAAATCTCCTGTTAACACTTTTGTGCCAAAAGGTGACGTGATCGAGGAACTCTCCCACGAGCCTAAAAACCTAAAGGTTAAAACGGTCGAGAAAAATCCCCGATAACACCTTCTCGCTAGCAGGCGATGTGATCAAGGAACTCTTCCACTAGCCCTAAAGGGTTAATGGAGGTCACGAGAATCTCCTACTGATAGGCGACGTAACGCTTGAAATCGTGATTAACATAAGGCTAATACATAAGGTATGAATAACATGAGTTGATATCATGATGCAGAAGCAGCAATGAATACTTCACAACCAACAAACAAAATTCAAAGTCCTTAAAAATGGCTTTCGAAGTTCAGTCATTTACAAAGCTTAAAAAAAAAAAAAATCAACAGAGAATCCCAAGGGTAATGAGAAAACTCCAAGCTAAACCGGCATTAGGATGGGCGGCGAAAAGCATCAGGCATCTCGGCCCGACCAAGGGAGTCATAGAAATGAAGGGCAACCTCACTAGCCCGAATAGACTTCCATTCCAAGATATGTAGGTTCGTTGTGGGTTCCCGAAGAAGAAGCTCATAGAGTTGTTTTCCCCCAACTTGAAGCCTATACCTCAGGCTCATAATCGAATCTTGAGGGTAGCAACCAACTGGGGAAGGACTTGATTAAGGTCGTTCTGAGAATCCTCAAGGCATAACCCATCTTAGCCAATCGACGTTCCAGGATAGAAATTGTTTTCTTGGCAGATTTAACAACTTTGTCAAGCTGAAGGTATTGACGATCATTGTCTTTAAGAAGGCCCTTCACCTCAGCCAAGTTTTTCTCGGCTTCAGTTTTCATCCCTTTAGCCGCCCCCCCCAGCTTTATAAGCAACTCTCTTTTTTCGTCTCCAAGAGAGTCCAAGTGAGAAGCATATTCGAATTTGGACTTGGCTAATCCTTCGAATTGTGCCAACTCGTCAGCCAGTTGGTTCTTCTCGCCCTCCATGTGTATCCAATCATCTGCCAAGTTAGCAGCAAGGCGATCAACCCCCTAAAAAAGAGAGAGAGAGAGAGAGAGGATTAAAGATACGTTCTTTGGAATTATTGACCAAAGCATTAAAGAGAACGTGAAAATACCGGCACAAAAACACTACAAAGCTGTTGAACAAAGGCATTGTGACCTCTGCTCGGTGAGTATGTAGGAAGGCCAGGGAAACTACCGGGTGGGAGCTAGAGGAACCTCTCAGGTTGATAGCTAGGGAGGAAACATTAGCAAAATCCCCCTGAGGAAAGGAAACTTCAATGGCGATAAACAAAGGATAGCTAACAGATGGTTCAGCAGAAGGGCTCGAGCAGTTTTTGGCCATCCCCATCTCACTAGGTTCATCCTGGTGGGGTACAACTTGATCAATCCCGAGATTCTCCTCAGGAGTTGTCAAAGATGGTTTGCCATTTCTTCGAGGAGGAACGCTGAGAGGCGGCGAATGAATCGAAACCCCTATTGCCACTAGTGAGGCAGAGGGCTGGAAAAACAAAGGTTAAATCCGGAGTAACCCCATGTGAAGTCGTTGAGGCAAGGGGGGAACTAGGTGCTGCAGCTAACTCTTGAACACTCCCCTCTTTGCCCCCCTCCAGCTGAGGTAGATCCAAAGGAGCGTTAGAGGGCACAAAAACAATTGGCGGGGGTGAGGTCAGTGGAGGCATAGAAGCTTCAAAGGGTAAGAAGCTCGCAGAAGTGGAAGGGGGCGTTGTAAGGAGGATGTGATTAAAAATAAGAATATCATCTTCCACTAGAGTATCATCACATTGTTGTTGGGAGTCATCAGTCAGAGCTATCAAGGGCTGCACAACAACTTCGGCGGCCACCTCCGCAACGAGTATACTATTGAGATCTTCCTCGACCTGCAACATGATGTCATCCAAAGAAAGAGGTAGTGGATTCATAGAGGTGGCTATAGCACTGAGTTTCTCCTAAGAAGTAGCCAACTTGGTAAGCCCATCTTTCTGGGAGGGTTTTACTCAACAACTCCTAAGAAGAGCTCAACTTGGTATTACCGATGGCTGGAAGTGATGCCCCACTCTGTTTTTTAGGAGGAGGTACCAACTTTGTACCTCTGCCCGCTGCCGAGGGATAGACTCATCTGAACAAGGGGAGACACTAGCCATCTTAAACTTTCTTTGTTTCTTCCCGCCTTTGCTAGGACGTTTCTTCTTTTTCAAGTCTCCTGTCGACGGGGGGCACCCAAAAACTCACGCCCCGAAATGTGGGCTTGACTGGAAACCATCACGAACCTCTCAATTTTACTAGGGGTTAAAAGTGCATCCAAGAGGCATAGTTTGGGGTGAGCTTGAGCCCAAGGCTCCACTAGCCTAACACGGGTCTCCTCACGAGGGGAAAGAATCACTTCGTAGTCATCCCCATCGGGGACAGGAGACTAACATGCCTTAATAGAAAATTCCCGATTAGGAACTTCATCGGTGGGAAATTCCCAGAGCCACCAATAAGGAAAATTTTGTTGGTTCATTCCTTCACATGAGAGTACTTACGCTCTAAATCAACCAAGACCTGACGTGCTCTAAAATTGCAGAGATTCCCCCCAAATGCCTAAACCCATGAAGGATAAAAACTCACAGGCTGTTAGGTCGGGTATTCATCGTCCACGGGTTCCAGCACCCGTCGCCATAAAACGCAACAAGCCATCAAGATTCTCCAAGCATTGGGCACCAACTGAGCCGGAGCAAGCCCTAAGACATCTAACATGTCTCGAACAGGGCGCACAAATGGCAATCGAAGCCCCATGGTAAACATAGCAAGATAAAGATAGGCATACCTTTGGCGTTGATAGGTTCATGGTTGGGAGCTGGAGCTTTCAACTCAACAGAATCAGGGATGTTGAAATTATTCTAGGCATTCTCCAACTCAAGTGAAGTGATGACGGAAAACCAGCGAGAACCCACAAAAATGGAAGCAGGCGGAGCAACAACAATTAGTGGAAGGGAGTCGCGGGGTGGAGAAGAGTCCGGAGCAGCAATCACTGCCTTACCCTTGGAAGAAGAGAAAGCCATGGAAGGTTGAAGGAAATTGCACGAAGCATGAGAGACAAGAACTTAGAGAGAGAAGAGGAATGCAAGAACACAGAGAAGGGAAATGCAAGAACTCGAAAAAGAAGAGGAAGGCAAGAAACGTGACAGAAGACCAAAATAAGAGGGAAAATGGGCAATAAATAGGAGTTGAAATGAAGTGATGGTTGACATGCCTGAGTAGAGGAAACGAAGCGGCATACTGACACGCCTCGAAGAATGAAACGACACTTAGTAATTAAGTTCCATCACGCCATGCGCAATGAGACTTCGCGGGGTAACTGGAGAGGACATCTCAACCGATTAGCCCCTAAGATGAACCTGAGCCCTTATAAACGACTAAAGCCCATATCATAACCGAGAAGCCCAACCCAGTACAAAGGAAACCCAGCCCATGGCCAATAACGACCGGATAAGCTAATACCGACGAAATAGCTATCCAGTCAATGACAAAAGATAAAGGAGGTTATTATTCAAATTGGCTAAGAGATGAATCCTCATCTCTCAATTTGAATTCAAATAAAGGAAACCACTATCCAATGAGGGAACAAAGATACTAATAGAGTTCTATATAAATGAAAAACCTAGGTAAGTAAAGGGATCGGATTATTGTTATTATTATTATTTTCCTCAAATTACTGACTTAAGCATCAGAGGCGTTCCCTCAAACCCCCGTGCTCTCTACACTTTGGTTGCAGGTGACCGTGAGGTGGCAACGGTGAAGCACGTCCATAACACAGGTGTTAACAATGCTTTCTTTGTTCATATTTAAAGGTTAATTTAGAATTGGCCTGTTGTAGTCCTGACCAGGTGAAAGCCGAGGCATAAGATGTATTTGTGAATTCTAGGAAAGAAATGGTGATGCATGTGCAGTTGCTCTCTTTTATCCTTTCATTTCTAGACATGTTTATTTGGTTATTCATGTTTGTTTCTTGCATTCAGTTTTCTTCTTTGAATGAAAAGAATTGTGAACAGTGTTTTTTGGAGACGAGTATTCAAACTTGAGCCCCTGGTTCTGGTTAAACATCTAAGTGGGTTACCTTGATGGCTAGGCATATTCCTGGCCCTGAGGGTTAATTGTCAAATCCATTTCTATAATTCATCGACTTGCGTTCGCACTTACATTATTTTGTTAAGTGCATTAGTTTATAATTTGTTTTTGAGAAAATGAATTTTCTCTAACTTATCTCCATTTTAGATCAAGATTATGTTCGGTTATTGGCTGTTGAAGGCTGTACGTGCTGCACTTGGAAAGTTGTTGGAACCTCAAGTAATTGAATGTTTTATTAATAATCACAAAGGGCATAGCCCAAGTACACATGAAGTATATAAAACACTTAACACCTAGTTAGAAATAGAAAAAAGAGAAGAAAATCACGAAAACTCAGCCCATTAGTTTTAATAGCAAGTTGTTCAAATGAACAGAGTATTGAAAAAGAAAGTTTTAAGCTCCTTCATTGTTCGCTTGCAATTATACTCAAAATCTTTCATTCCTTGTACTCCAAACGCACTACACTAGGCAAATAGGGACCGTCTTCCATATTGCTTCAGTTTGTGGGTTGCCATATGGTCCTCTCCAATTGGCAAAAAGGTCTACTTGTCTCCGAGACATGACCAAGTCAACCCAATTTGACTAAAAATGTCATCCCACAAGGTACTGGATATCTCACTATGAAGTAAAATGTAGTCAGTAGATTCCCCACTCTCTGTGCTCATACAACACCAATCTACCACAATGAACTGCTGCTTTTGTTGTGGGTTAATCTTTATCAAACTTTTCTGGTTGCTTTTAACATGATTCTGTAACCCCCTTTATAATTAAAACTTAGTCTTTTTAAATTAAAAATAGTAATGCAACTCTATGACACTACTTTGGTTGCTTTTATCATGTTACAAGGTTTTCTTACATAGTTTATTAGTACTAATTCGATCAGCCATTTTTTATGTCGACCTCCTTATGGAAGGCCCTATATTTGTTGTGATAAGGGGTTGGGAACTTAAATCTCATTTCATCTCACCTTGAAACTTCTCATAATTTTCTTCCCAAACATTACTCAAACACAAAATACTTTTCAATTTCAAATCTTCAACTTTTTCATCTAATAATTACCTAATCATTACAAATTTTCTAAACTTTGAAACGAAACACAAAAAACAATCCAACTTTTTCAAAAAAAATTTTTGATAGGTAATCAAAGATGTTATATTCATAGAAATAGGCAAAGTCCAGGTACACAGAAAGTATACAGTTTTTTCAAAATTCAAATAAAAGATAATATTAAAAAATTATATTCATTTTTTTTTAACTTTATAATATTTTTAGTTAACTTTTTATCTCTCATTCCCTAAAATCCAATAAAACATCTTAACCCAAACAGTTTCACTACTATTCACAAACAGTTTCACTACTATTCACAAAATTCTCATCTTATCTCATTACCTATACATGTTGATGTTGGCCATATTTTCCAAGTAACTGTTCTATTATGCCTCTAGGATGATTTTCAATATCTTTTTTGTTACCCTTTTTGTTTGGTATTTTTGCTTTGCTAATTGTAGATTCCTCTTCAGATGGCTTATCAGAAAGATTCTTCTTCAGATGACGACCTGTTTCTCTTACTTTCTTTAAACCTTCTTGTATTCTGGGACATCTGAATATTATAAGAGCTAATTTTATTTGATTAATATGTTTTCTATTTGAACAGAAAAGACCAGCCGAGGGGGGACTGTTCGTCTACTCCTGCAATCAAGGGAGGAGGAAATCTAGAAAATAAGGATGAGGTCCAAGTTCAGGATTAACTGCAGGTATAAAACTAGAATCTTAGGATCGAAGGCTTGAATTTACTGTGTGGAGTTATAAGTTGGAGTTTTTGGTCGTCTTTCACGAAAGACACTAGTGCTCTATGCTTGTCCACAATATTTAAGGAAGATTGTGGTTGCTTTCTGTTTGTATAAAGTGCAGTATACTATGTAATTTATCACTGACCACTTTGTATTTACCTTTTGTGTTTTTTAATAAAGAATTATTACTTATCCAAAAAAAAGTATTTAATTCACCGTATGCCTGACACAAATTCCTTTTCAAACAGGATAAGTCTTGGCGTGTTCATTGCATGGTAATTTCAATTTTCTTGCAGAGTAGCTGGCTGCTATTTTGAACATTTCTACACCAACTCAATTGTTTACAGTCTACTGTCGGGTCTGGTATTTTCTTCACGTCTTAATACTTGAGGTTTTGCTTTTTCATATTTTTTAATCTCAGAACTGCCTTTGGATGTTATTTACTTGACACATTTTTCTTTTCATGATTTGTGCATATATTTTACTAAATTTCAAGGACTTGTTGCTTAGATCCTCATTGATGGTGTTAAGGTAATGTATACATATTTTAGGTCAGATTTGGTACCTGCATATGTTCGGCTACTTCGTGATAATGAGGTTGAAGTACTGATACAGGAGGATCTGAGTCAGATGATGCTGAGTTGTCAGACTGCACGTTGACCGCGTTGAAATACCTTGACGTGACAGATCAGTGCAAAGAGGGTAGGAAATCGTGATATTTCCTTGATTGGGGCAGTTTTGGACAAGTTTCGGTATTTTAGCCATAACTTTGGCTACGGGTATCAGAATCGCGCATATGACCCCAATTCGGAAAGCTTTTTTCGGTGCACACATCTTCGGCACCATGCTATATTCTATGTGCATCATTTGTGAGGCCAAATTCCACTGTATCTCCCTCTAATTTTCTATTTTTAGTTATTTTTTTTTATCTTTTATGGTAATATTTCATTTACTGTTTTGGAATTGATTCTGAACACGATTTGGGCCAAATTTTTGAAAAATTACTTATTTTATTATGTATTTAATTTTGGCATGATTATTGGGATTTTGCTATTTTTGGTAAAATTCTGATACAATCGGTTTTTAGCTATTATAGCCCCGCTTGTGGGTTGATTTGGTCATTCTTGAATATTGATAATTTGAATTGAACATTAGAGACATTTCCTTTGTGTTTTTGGGCAATTCTCTTGTTTTCTTTCCTGTGAATTATCTGTTGAAACTAGCTTGGAGAATAATCGTTATTCTGTCCGGCGTCAAGTATGTATACCTGCAGCTAGAAAAGTTACAAAGTCTTGCCGGATCTTGAATCTGGAACTCTCAATTCAACATATTCTTCCATGTGTGAAGGTATATGTGCTCACAAAGAAGTTTCTGATTTGGTGTTATGAATTTGATGTTTGATTGTGAAATTTCTAGACACTCAAAATGCTATTCATATGTTGCTTGTTCAATAATTTAGGGCCAATATTTTCACTCGTTGCTTGCTTGATAATTTTGACACATGAAATTTTGTTTGCTGCAAGACTTGTCAACAGATTCGTCTTAGCATGTTCGTTCTGCATTGGCTTCCGTTATCATGGGAATGGCACTAGTTCTTGGAAAGGTAATATCCTGTCCAGGTGTATATACTGCTTCTCCATCTTAGATGGAAAATTATCCTTCCATTCGTTTCGAGGTGTCCAAAGTATGCTTGTAACACCCCTTACCATAAGTAAGGATTGTCACGTACATTCGTAGCATAGTGCCCAGTAAAGAGATTCAACATCATACAAATACCTTATTTATAAAATCATAAAACTTATCTAGCATGACAGTCTTTCATTATATAAAAGTTGAAAACATTAAAATGTTGTCAAGGGGTGTTGCAATGCTTCTGGCATCATTATTCATCGGGCATTATGCTATTAATGTACGTGACATTCCTGACTTATGGGAAGGGGTGTTGCAATGCTTCTGGCATCAGTTATTGTATCTTTCTCCTGCTCAACAATAACTGGTATAAAATGTTGTCTCATTGTTTTTCTCTACCAGATTTTCTGTTCTCACTTGTTTATGCCAGAAATATGTCACGCGCACACACACACACAACCACATCTGTTAGTAGTGATCTAATTACAATGTAATTGAAGAGCATGCTAGTTAGCATTATGGCTTCTTGCTGTGGAATAAATTTAAGGGCATTAATAATATTTCTCTCCTTGAAGTTGGCATGAATATGTGTTATCAATTTCAGAATTGCTAACATCATTTTTCATGTATTGCAGGAATTGACGTTTGGATATCTTGGTTTGGTATTTTGGTTCTCATTTAACTCTCCCCTATAGCGCCCTTTCTAAGGGTGCTATTCGTTGATAGCGAAGTATGGGGGTCAGGAGAGGCTTCATCGTCATCCCTGAAGGCGTGGATGGGAAGGGACGGAGTTGTTTTGCTGAAACTCTCAGGGAAGTGGGTTTTTTGAAGTCCTCTGGTCGGCAAAAATAGAGGAAGGTTGGTCACACTGAAAATGTTTAGGCTTGTGGTTGAGGTCGAAATCAATCTAGGCCTTTGTCGGCTGGGGCTATTGGGAGGAGAAGGGTCTTACAAGGAATTGTTAATGTGACCAATGTCTTTCCTGACCATTCAGATTCCATTAGAAAATATTAGAGGTTCTCAAGGGAGTGAGACGATGGAGGCAGGCAATGGGTTAAACCATGGTATCAGGCTTACAGGCACCTACCAACAAACATGCTTCGATGGGCAGCATGGGAGTCACAGAGGGAATATAAAGTGTCGCCGCTAGTGATGAAGAATGAGCTAATTGAAGTCAAAGAGAAGATCAATAGTCTTTTCTTGTGTATTGACAAGGAGATGGGTCTGGGTGCGAGTTTGGACCGTATATTAGGGGCAGATAAATAGGAAGTGGGTAAATTAGGGGTTGTGGGTTTGGGTTATAAAACAAGGGCTATCTTGCAGGATGTGGATCGCGGTCCATGTTGCAATGTGGAGAAGATTGTCTTTGGGCTTTAATGCGAGGTCAAGAGTGTATTCGGACCTTACTTAGGTTTGACCTCGAAAAGCTTTTATCTTGCATTGACGGTTGCTCCTCTAGCTCTAGGGTTGACACAAAACAAGTTGCTTTTTTTTTTTTTTGCCCCCATGAACAGTAGTACTTAGTTGTTAGAGGCTTCGCCGATGGTCTCACCTTTGGCTTCGCCGATTATTTCACTTTGTTAAGCACTTTTTGGTGCAAAAAAAGGAGATTCAATTCCTTCTAACCTTGGAGTTGAGGTGGATGTTTTATCTTCTCGCCAATCTCCTTAGTCCTTATAATTTCGATGGTAGGGTTCAGGGCTTGTTCCTTTGTGTGGAGATGCAAATTTTCATTAGACACATTGGTGATGGATGACCTGAGGTATGTATACATGCAGTTGGTAACAAGGGAAATGGAGGCTGTGGATTCTGATTTTTATTGGAAAGGAGAAGGCGGGTGACATACCTTTTCCTTTATGTAACTTTTTCCTTGGTGCTAATATGCTTGGTGTTTTTTGAAACAGGTGCTTAAGAAAGTTAAAGCGATTCAAGATTGCCTGGGGTTCTCCCGTAAGGGTTTCGAAGACCAATTTAGGCCATAGTCATTGCCATTGAAGAGGGCCATTCTTCTTCTTCTTCTACGTTAGCTTGGAAAAGAGAATGAGAATTGAAGAGACCAACCTCTATGATAAAATTATAATTTATGATGTTGAGGAGGGGAGTGTAAGTCGAGAAAGAACTAAGGGGAGGGCATCAAATCTTATTTTACGAAGCCCAAGATACTTTTGTGGACTTTTAAGGGGCTAAATGATCTTAACAAGCACCTCTGTGTTGAAAATGTACTTTGCCAATGGAAGGTGAATGTCATTTATTTGTAGGGAACATATATAAAATCTATTGATAGAAGTATTATTAGAAGTTTATGGGTTTGTTCTTTTGCGGGATGGATGTTCCTTACCTCAAAGGGGGCCTCAGGTGGTATTATTATGATTTGGGATAAGAGGATTGAGGATCTTATGGAGGAGTGTATTGGAGTTGATTTGATGGCTTGCTTCTTCAAGAATGTGGAAAAGGGATTTGAGTGGGCTTTTGTGGGTATTTATGGGCCTAACTTGGATAGCAATAGAAGATGTCTGTGGGATGAGATTGTTGGTGTTTGTAGCTAGCGGGATGTGTCGTAGTGCGTTGGAGGGGACTTCAATATTACTCGATTTTTGAGTGAGAAATTGGGGGAGTCTCAGCTATGCCCAGCCATGGCGGAGTTCTCTGATTTTCTTTTTGACTTGGATATATTGGATTTGCTTCTGGTTGGGGGTGCTTTCACATGGTTTAACAACCAGGCAGGGTTGCCTGTTGAGGTTGGATAGATTTCTTGTATCCTTTTGGGAGACCCATTTTCTAGAGTGTTGTCAAAAGATATTGCCTCGGGAATGTTTGTATCACTTTCCCATCATGTTGGATTGTGGGGGTATTCACGCGGCGCGGGTTGCAGGTACTTCAAGTTTGAAAATATGTGGTTAAAAATTGAGGATTTTGTGGATATAGTGAGACAATGGTGGTCTTTTTATTATTTTATTGGCACTCCAAGTTTTATATTGGAAAACTAGCTTAAAGCCTTGAATAATGATTTGAAGAAGTGGAATGTGGATGTTTTTGGGAATGTTGATTGTCAAAAGATTTCCCACTTTGAGGAATTGCAGAGGTTGTAGGGTAGAGTGGAGATAGGGGCTTTGTCCGAGGCAGAGTCAAGGAGGAAAAGTCTCGTGGCTGTTGAACTTGAAATGATGGTTTTGATGGAGGAGATGTTGTGGAGACAAAAATCTCGTGCTCTTTGGTTGAATGAAGGGGATAGATAGATGTACAAATTTTTTCTCATTAGGTGACCAATTCTCATCATAGGAACAATGCCATTGAGATGCTCCATTTTGAAGGTAGTGTTCTCAATGGCCATTTTGAGATCAAGGACCAGGTTGTACACTATTATGAGAGACCCCCCCATGGAGCAATTTACGTGGAGGCCAACAACTTGATTGTTTGGCTCTTGGGACTATCGATCTTTCGAGTGCTAATTGGCTGGCAAGACCGTTTGAGGAGGACGGGGTGCATAATGTGCTAGGAGGGATGGCCAAAGATAAACCTCTTGGATCGGATGGTTTCTCCTTGGCATTCTTTCAAGATTGTTGGTACATTGCGGACAATGTTATGAGCGTTTTTTTTTTAATTCTTTTCTTTCAGGAAGTTCGAGAAAAGTCAAAATATTTTTTTTGATAAGTAAAAATATATATATATATATATATATATATCAAAAGGAGTAACCAAATAAATTGATGTATACAAAAGAACACCTTGCACATTATAACACCCTGGCCTAGCGCCAAGTCTTTTTTTACCTATTTTGGGTTAAGTACGTGAAAAATCTGGCTAAAATTTTTCAAGTACTATTTTATGGACCTAGAAAATTTAAGGAAGAGCCCATTTGTTTTTTTTATTCACTGCATTTTTTTTATGGACCTTAAAGCCCAAGCCCGTGTTACCTTATTTTTTTTTAAGACACCACGTTCTACACAATTTTACATCGGTTTTATCCCTACGCATGCACGCTGCTTTCTCCCATATCTAGGGTTTTAATTTGGCCTTTCAATCGCCTATTTATACCACACGTTAGAATGCACAACCGTCTCTTTTCGATCCCAAGAGTAGCCACTGCCCAGCTTCACACAGTTCCTCCCAAACCACTCCAACCGTGCAGTACCACCTACCTAGTCCTGCACCTCCATGTAGTTGCCCTCTTCAGCCACCCCGTTGTTGCCGTCTTCCCTGTTTGCCGCCATGCACTGCTGTTCGGCCACTCCTAAGCAGCAGCGATCATGGAAACCACCATCGTGTAGCCCCCACAGCTTCTACCATCAGGTTTCTTCTGCCAACAGCATACTCAGTTGCCCCCATCGTGCGTTTATGCAGTGCACCACCCGCGGCCAACAGAGGAAGATCATCACCACGGGTTGAACCACGTGAGACATCGAGCCCAAGGTTCGCACGACGAGGGACTCACCCACGCACATCGAAATCCACCATTAGCCATCTCGTAAAAACCTCTGTTCCTCACTCCTGAAACAGAGGATGTGTTCCTCCTACCTTGAGCCACTGCGACAACTGCCCACGAGAGCTCCTCCTACCTTCAGCTCCATTAGCTCAGGTCTGCCTCACTCCACCTCTGCTGCATGGTAATCTCCCTCTCTGTTTTTTTTCTCTCACGCTCGGCTTGCTCATCCCGTAACCTCTCTCTCTGTTTCCCTCACCGTATTGCTCTCTCTCTCTCTCTCTCTCTCAGTGCTTCGCCGACTTCACCACCTCCCATCGCACACTGCACCGCCGCACGTTACCTTCTCGGTGAGTCCCTGCCGCCGCTGTTTTTCTATTATTCATATGTGTATGTTCATCGCTAGTTTTTCTTCTTAAGGTGTATTTTTATATACATATATATATATGTACGTATATATATATATATGTAAAGTTTTAACGGGTACTTACTAGTTTTTAACCTATATATATATATATATATATATGGAAGGTTCTCAGTTTTAACCTAATGTTGTTTGGGTGAGAAGTTTTTATTTTTTTTGGGTTTATATTTAAATGGGATTTTGCTTTAAGTTTCAATAAATATTATATTGTATTTTGATAATATTGTTAGTTAAAGGAAGTAAACCTATTTTTCTTAAGAGATGAATTTTTCATGACTTACTTTATGGAAATTTTAGTAACCAATGTATTATTTTTATTTATAAAATATTGTTGGTATTTTAGATATTTTGAATATTAATTTTTATTGATTTCTATAATTATCATAATACTTATTAGATAAATTTTCTTCTTCAATACGAATTCGATTAAGTGGATATCGATGGTTTTAGAAAATGATGGTATTTTAAGGTTATGAGGATTTTTAGGTATTGAAGGATTAAAATAGGTTATTTTAGAAGCTTAGGATTAAATATCAAAATGTGTGATTAATTAAAAATTTACGAAAATTACGTGATTATTTTATAAGTGACGATTAATTATTGTTTGATATTTTGAGAAAAATTCCAAAAAAGCTAAGAAGTCCAGGTAAGCGGGGTTCATATACTAGACTTTGCATTAAAATAAAATGAGCTGAGGTTATTTGTGGAAAATATACCTATTTGATTTTGAAATGAAATTTGAACTACCTTAGTTATTTGTTCTGCATTACTCATGAGATTCTGTTTAAGAAGAAATTATTTTCTGTCATGACTGGTGTAGACATGAGCTTATTTTTTACATTCTGTTTCTGAGCTTTGAAAAGAGAGCGAATATGAAATTTTGTGCATAAATTATGTTGTGATATGATTTTGTTTTGTTCTGAAGATTTTCTGTACTCTGATATGATCTGATGTGATTTCTGAAAACCTCTGGCACAACATTCTGTTTCTATTTCTGTTCCATTCTGACCTTACCACAAGTGTAAAACTTTGGCCTCTGTTCGGGTTGGTACCAACTTTTCTATTTCTGGTGCACCCACTTTGGAAACAAAGTGGTTTTCTGCGTGGTCTTTCTTATGTACACACTTGGGGCTTCGAGAATTTATTAGGGGAAGAGTCACATTCTATTTCTGCTCGTTAGCTACCGGGGTTTGCACAACCCTACCACAAGGTTAAACATGGTATTTGTTTTGATATGATAAGATAAGATGTGATGTTTCAGTTTATGCTATGCCAAAGAGATTTTGATTATGAATATTTTCGAACTTTCGCTCTGATATTTTTGATAACATGTTCTGACAATGCATTTTGAAAACATTATTCTGATTCTGCATCTTGAAGGAAATATTTTTGTTCTGCATTCTGAACCCTGTAAATGCTCATGTTTACACACTAATATATGTCCTCTGCTTACTGAGTTGTTGATAACTCACCCCTTATCTCCAAATATTTTTCAGATAATTTTGATGGTTTAGCTGGAGAACAAGAGCAGTAAATTTTAGCAAGGTGTGATGATCATAGTGGAATAAGTATCTGATGGTATAAACGCTTATTTGAGAGTCGTAGTTGTAAATTGAGTTATTTTCGATTATTTTGATTTGATGAATTAAGGATATCTTCGAGTCTTTTGAGAGTTTTTAATTTATGTTATTGAGAATTTCTTTATTGTCCTTATGAAGGAACAAATATTCTTGGGTTAAGTAAATGAATTGATATTTTTTGAAAGTTTCTGGATTTCATAGTTGTGTTATTGAAGTTGATATTAAGTATTAAGAGCTAACTATCCGGACTTTCTGGGATCGGGGTGTTACACCCATAATAGAGAAAAGTCAAAATATGACATTCATTGCACTTATTACAAAGAGAGTGGGAGCTTCAGATGTGAAGGATTTTTGTACCATTGGCCTTGTGAAATGGGGTGTATGAGATTATATCCAAGGTTCTAGCCAATCGTATGAGTACGGTCATGGAGAAGATAATTTTGAAGTCTCAAAATGCATTTATTAAGGGAGACAAAATCTAGACTTGGTGTTCATAGCAAACGAATGTTTGGAGAGTAGATTTAAAAGTAGAGTGCCAGGCATTCTATGCAAGTTGGACATGAAGAAGGCTTATGATGACGTGAAATTGGATTTCCTGATTTTACTTGCTTGAGAGGCGTGGTTTTGGGGAGAGGTGGTGTATGTGGATCAAGCATTGGGTTACCACTATTCAGTTCTTTGTTTTGGTGAATGGTACCCCAGTTGGATTCTTCAAGAGCTTGCGTGGTTTGAGACAAGGACTCGTTATCCCCTTTTCTCTTTGTGATTATTATGGATTCGCGTAGTTTGATGTTGGAGTTTGTGGTAGGTGCGGGTTTTCTCCTTGGCTTCCCTGTGGGAAGTATGAACAATGGTTTTATCAATGTTTCCCATCTTTTTGCAGATGATATGCTACTTTTTTTGTTATATAGACCCGAGCCTTATTCAAGTGATGATGGATTTTTTGCTTTGTTCTGAAATTGTCTTTGGCCTAAAGGTGAATTTAAGGAAGTTCGAGATGGAGTCAGTGGGCGAAGTGTGTAACATTAGACGCTTGGCAAGTATTTTGGGTCGTAAGGTAGCCTTATTGTCTATGAGATATATGAGTCTTCATCTCGGGGGTCACGTTCAAGGAAAGAGCTATTTGAGATGGGGTAGTGGAGAGTATCAAGACGACGTTGGTAGGATAGCAAACGATGTACTCGTCAAAAGGGGGAAGAACCACATTAATCAAGAGTACCCTTTCTAGTCTTCCCACATATTTTCTATAACTGTTTCCCTTGCCAGCTAGAGTGACTAATCGAATTGAGAAGATTTTTTGAGCTTTTTTGTGGGGAGGAATCGGAGAGGAGACTAAATTCCACTTGGTTAAGTAATAAGGTCTGCACTCCGATTTCAAGTGGAGGGTTGGGGGTTCAAAATATGAGGATCTTTAACAAGACACTTCTTGGAAAATGGCTATGGCAGTACCATCATCAGGAAAGGGAGTCTTCGTGGAGGACTATTATTGAGTCATATTAGAGGTTGGGGGGGGGGGGGGGGGTTAATGAAGTGAGGGCTGCTCATGGGGTAGGTTTGTTGAAGAATATTAGAAATGGATGGGAGGTATTTGCTTGTTTATCGTATTGGGAAATTGGAGTTATTTCAAATTTCTAAGTTTATCGTATGCATTGAACATTTTTAGTATTGAGGAGGACAGGATGCTTT
The DNA here is from genome assembly GCA_002916485.2 of Juglans nigra. Taxonomy (NCBI): domain Eukaryota; kingdom Viridiplantae; phylum Streptophyta; class Magnoliopsida; order Fagales; family Juglandaceae; genus Juglans; species Juglans nigra. The sequence continues at coordinate 27,403,727 of CM036140.1, forward strand.
GGATGAATAGGGAATAGGAAGTTCATTGTGCAATCTTTGTTCAAGGCTTTGTCATGTCAAAATCATATCTTGTTTTCCTTGAAGTGCATTTGGAGAAGTAAGGTGCCACTTAAAAATTGATTTCTTTGCTTGGACTGCATTTCTTTGGGACGATGTAGAAAGCGTGAACTCATTGTAATGGATTGGTACTACATGTCTAAGAAGAGTGGTGAATCTGTGGATCATCTTTTACTTCACTGTGAGGTGGCAAGGATGTTATGGGCTGAGATTTTTAACAGGACTGGACTAGACTTCACTCTCAAACATTAGAGTTCCTTCTTTCTGATTTTGATAAAGTTATTTTCTTTTTTATGTTTTTCTTCCTTTTTATTTCTTTTTCATTTTGCTTGGGTTTTGACTGTTTTGGCTTTGTCTTCTAGAATCTGATCCTTTACTTGAGGCAGCCTTGTTTCTCCTTAAACCCAGATGTTATTTTGACGGTGTTAAATTATTTTAAAGTTCCAGTTAGCATAAGAGTGTTTTGGAACATTTGTATTAAGTTTAAATCCAGGCTTTATAATGTACCTGTTGTAACAGGTCATTGGAATAGATCCGCTATCTCTTGCCAGCGATTCTTGAGCTTGCAGAGGATAGACACAGGAGGGTTCGGCTCGCTATAATAGAATATATACCTTTGTTGGCAAGTCAATTGGGAATTGGCTTTTTTTATAGCAAGCTTGGAGCTCTTTGCATGCAATGGTTAAAAGATAAGGTTTGTATAGATTTGGGTTATTGAGTCGTAATTATATTAAACATGGTGTGCGTATGCTTTTCATTCTATCTTTGTATCTGTTTTGATTTGCATGAGATTGACATATAATTTCTTTTTTCTCTTTCAAATACTTGAAAAAAAAGTATCTGTTTTAATTTGCAGTTTCTTCTTTTTGTTATAAGTTATGCCAATCCATTTTCGCAAAGCTGTCATCTCCTGCATTGTTGTATTCTCTTTTGAACATTATTCTTCTTTTAATAGGTAGGGAATTTCTCCTATATAGAGTCATAAAGTACTATTTAGAGCTGGTACGTAGAGGTCGTGGGATTTTCCTAACTACTATCCGTTCGGCGTTGGGAGAGGTGTATATGGATATTTTTAGATGGATTATCTGGGATTGAAAGGGGGAAGAAGTGATTTGGCCCCATGTAGATTTGATTTGGTGGGGAAACCTCATTTGGGACACCCTGCCTGGCCAAGAGTTTACTTGAAAGGCATTTCTTGCTGAAGGCAAGCAAAAGCTTTCTGTGGTTTAACTTCTGATTTGTTACTATAATGAATTTTGAAGTATTCTCGTAATTGAGTTTTCAAATACTGGTTGGAAGATTCCTTGATATCCATTGTATGATCACCTATATATTTTTTCTCATGCAATTTGCTCCTTCAAGTTTTAACTATTATTATTATTATTTTTTTTTTTTATGTAGGAAAATCTCTCCAAGGTAGGGCCCTTCGGTTGCAATTCTGCTCATTTGCTTGATATGTGGTTTATATTTTGCTAATTTTCATGGTATTATTGCCTTCAGGTTTACTCAATTCGTGATGTAGCTGCAAATAATGTGAAATGGCTTGCAGAAGAATTTGGCCCAGAGTGGGTAATGCAACACATTGTAACACTCCATTCCCGTATGCTAGGTGTGTCACGTATTTTTCATGAAAATAAACCCGGCAAGAGATTCTCTAATTTCATAATTTAAAAATAAACTGAAGTAATTTATTATGAAATAAAAGGTCTAATAAATTTGTCTTCCAAAAACATTAAATAAATAAACTGAATAAATTTATGTCATAAAAGACATGTTTTATTTTAGAAAGTTTGAACTAAGAATAAAATGCTCCTTCTACTCCTGGCCTGCTTGCTCGTAATCATCATCTTCACCTGGGTGGTTAAAAACATGAAAATAAACTAAAATGAGTCGATGACTTAGTAAGAAATCTATCACAACGTAAACGTAATAAACATAAGATTTTCATAAGAACTTTCATGCTAAGCTTAAAATTTATGACTGTTCATGCTAATGTTTATGCTATGTATGACTGATTTATCTGAACTAACTGACTGATTTATCTGACTTAACTAACTGATCTAACTGGCCAACACACTTAACCTTGTGTGCAAGGTTGTGCACCGGCCCCACGTCCCGCTGTAGCAAGGGGAACCGCTGATAGTATTCTAGCATACTATGGTGGACCACGACTGAGTTCGTGGCTTGCACACCACCCTGAAACTGAACTGCATTGGTACCATGCATCTGAATGGCCATCTTATTAACTGATCTGATTTTATCTTACACTTGAATTTAAGATGGCTTATGTGTCTTATACACATGAGATGCATGACATATTACATACATAATCATAATTTCTGAATTTAAACATGATGCGGAATGACATAATCGTATGTTATGCCACATGAGATGCATGACATATTACATACATAATCATAATTTCTGAATTTAAACATGATGCGGAATGACATAATCGTATGTTATGCTAGATGATATGCTTGCATATGACATGAGCGGTTCATAAATAATGGCTGTCAATGAACTGGCTTGAATAATACATACATATAAGCTAAATGTGATGATCCTAATTTATGATTAAATTTACTTACCTCGCTGCATTTCTTCTTGAATAATACTTCGTAACTTGAGACCTATATACAATAAATAACTATCACTAAATTGTTTGGAAATAAATAAATAAATACTAATATCTTACTTAACTAAATTTGGAATTCTAAAAGATAGTCAAACAAATATTTTGTTTAACACTAAAATCAATAATTCTTAATATTTAAATTACTTAAAAATACTAATTTATAATTTAGTAGAAATACTCGAGCTATTTTAAAATAATTCATAAAAAAAATTAAATTCTTAAATTAAGTTTCATTTCTCAACATAATTATTAAATCTTATAGAAAACCTAATAAATTCCATTAAATTCTTAACATAGTAATTTTATTAAAATCTTACTAAATTGACAAGGGAAATATTAACTAAAATATTAGACTTAAAATTATACTTTAAAACATATTTCCAATTCTTTAAACATTTTATTAAAATGAACCTTTAACTAATATATATATTTAATAAAAATAAACTCAACAAAAATCACTAAAACAATTATTGAAATAAGATAAGATCAAGTCTAACTTAAAATACAAGTTCAGTTAAACATCATCATAATTTGTAAAAAGTCAAAACCTTGCCCATAAAATAATACTACATGAGCCCATCGTACGCACAAGGGCTTAGGGCCCAACGACCCATTAAGACTCACAGATTCTTTCTAGAATCCGAAAACATGGCTAAACAAAAAGGAAAATAGAGAGTTGAGAGAGAAAGAGAGGTCTGCGATGGAGGGTCACCGAGGGAGAGGGGCTGACTCGACGACGGTTCTGGGTGGCTGGGAGTGGCCGGCGGCGCGACTGAGGGTTCCTATGGTGGTGAGGCACCGAGTGCGAGAAAAAGAGAGAGTTAGAGAGAGGAACTACTAGACCGAAACAAAAGAGAGAGAGAAAAGGCTGGTGGCTGCCGAGGCCTTACTGGACAAATGAGTGGCTCGACAGGGGCTGCGGGTCGGCGGCTTCTGTGCCGTCGGAGAGTGGTTTAGCGCCTCTTGAGGTGACTACCGAGGAGAAGGGCGACGGCACTGACTCGGGCACTAGGGGATTCTCACGGCTAATAAGTTTCTCCTTTCATTGACGGGTAAGTACGTTTTATAATGGTAGAATGATAGAGAAAAATAAGAGAAACCTAGAGGAGCATAGACGTGCACGTGCAAGAGAGTAGAGACGTGCATGTGTAGAAAAATACTCGGCAATAGAGTTGGGTTTTCCACTAGGGTGTTAGCGAAAATCACTGAGAAAGATACGGGTTTGAGGTTAGGGTTTCAAATTTGAAACAAAGAGACTTACGGGTTTTTGGAGATTTTACGTGAGTAAATAGAGGCTAACATCGAGATGAGGTTCGGTGGGCTAAAGGGAAAAATAAAACTTTAAATTTCAAAACAAAACCGTAGTAAACATAATCTGATACACTTTAGAAATCCTTATTAAAACGAAACTCTAACAAATCTTAAATAACAACTATAATAGAAAATATAAAGATAAAGTAAATATAAATTCTGATAAAACTATAATCATAATAATATAAATTCTAAAATAAAAAGTTTACTAGGAAAATTACTTATATACCCTAAAACCAAAACTGGTATGTTACACACATAATTCCACAGGTTCTAGTTTTGTGTCGATTTATTTCTATCAATACATCACTATTACCTTTCCTCTTCAAAGCAAAAAGAATTATCAAATAAATGCTGGTGCATGACATGGTTTAATACTCTTGATTGTGTAGGAATTAAGCTGGTGAATGAAATCCCACATTACTTGGAACAAGCTCTTTATAATGATTTCGAAAGATTCTGATTGTAATTTTGATTAGCCATTTTAGAGCATAGGTGTAACACCCCGTATTTCAGTGTATTTTTACTGAAGGATTATTTTTGACTGTTCAAAAATTTATCCTCTTATTTTAAAATTGGTTGGATTTTTAGTAAGTTTATTTCTATGATTTTTATTTGGTGAAAATTATTTTTTTGTGCTTTCCAAATATTTATTTATTGTTATGCATTTAAATTGCTTTTAATATTTAAATTAATTACCGTGGGATTTAATTATTTCAATTTGACTTTACCATTACGTTTAAATTATTTTATTTAACTTGTGGTTTTAAAATCGTCTCCGTTGGATCATTTTTGTGACCCAAGTTATGAGGATTGGACCTCATTTCTTTTCCTCCATTTTTTCTTTCCTTCCTTTTTCTTTTCTTTCTTTTCTTTTTCTTCCTTATTTCCTCTCCTTCCCGCGCGATCTCTCTCTCTCCTCTCCTCCGCCCGTTTCCATCGTCTCCTCCCAGCGCCGCCGTCGCGCCGCCGTGCGCGACACCGCCCAGCCGACCAGCTCCCCCTCCCTCCGGCGACCTCACCTCCCAAACCTCAGCCCCTACCTCGCCGCCGGTAGCCCACACGCCCCCCACGAAGCCGCGGGCCACCTTCACGCCAGCGCCGCCGTGAGCCGGCGGTGGCCCTCACCGCCCAGCCCATTAGCTTCCCCAGCCGCCGGCGACCTCACCCCACCAATCTCACCTCCATCCGTGCCGCCGTTAACCACCAGTAGCTCTTCGAAGCCGCGGCACTCCTTCCGCCGTTGCGCCGCCGTCGCACCACCATTGGCCACCATCTTCCTACCACTTCATCCCCGACCTCTTGGCAACCCATTGGACCCAACCCCACCTCCGATCCGTCACCGGTGAAGCTCCACCAACTACATTTCCGATTTGGGCATTTTGGTCTTCTACCGCCCATTCCGCCGCCACCCACGGCAAACCACCACCACCATTGGCTTCACCGACCTCCCTAGGCCCTACCCTATCAATCTTGGGTCTTCGTTTGTCCTCGTTGAAAAGTGGGTATCTGTGACCCACGGCCACAGTGTATTTTACACTGTGGTGTTGCTCAGAAATCACCACTTCCAACTTCGAGATCCTCCGGAAATTATTATATTGCACTGTAAGTATTTTCCTTAAAGAACTTTCGTGATTTAATATATATTTTTGCACTAACGCATATTATCTGTGAATTGGGTTGTTTTGCCGGACTGAGTCCGAGGAGTTTTCGGGGGTCGGATGGATTGTGGACGGAGTTGTGTTTGTTTGCATTGTGAATTGTGGTTGTTGGTTATGACTTGTTCACGTACATCGCATATTGCATGCATGATCATGTTTATAAAGAAAACTGGGTTTTCGCATAATTGCATACATGTTCATGTATTTATTGGATTTGGATTTTCATGTGAGTAAAAGGAAAAGAGACTGTAGGGATGGTGGTAAGCAGGGATGGTGGTTGTGTCCCGCCTGTGATTCCCGCCTACAGTGCTCTGTTAAGTATTTATTGTGTGTAAAGGAACTGTAGGGATGGTGGTAAGCAGGGATGGTGGTAGAGTCCCGCCTGTGATTCCCGCCTACGGTGCACGCGGTAGGGATGGTGGTAAGCAGGGATGGTGGTAGAGTCCCGCCTGTGATTCCCGCCTACGGTGCACGCGGTAGGGATGGTGGTAAGCAGGGACGGTGGTAGAGTCCCGCCTGCGATTCCCGCCTACAGTGTCCGATAAATGGATTGTTTGTGTGGATCATTTTTATGAGAAAATGTTTTACGATTATTTTGGGCCAAAATGGGATTTTTGGCGTGTGTGTTGGAAATAATCATTTTTCCGGGAAAAAAATGATATTTTATGGCTAACTGTATTTTGCTATATTGTTGGTTGCATTAATGTATTTTTATCCCGAGAGTTGTTTGGTTTATACTTACCTGTGGTACCATTTTATGGTATCGCAGATTTTGATGCAGACGATGATGACGAGCCTTAGTTTGGCTCCGGTGGAGGAGTGATCTGGGATTGCTCCTGTTTAGTGAGTTATGTTTTTATCAATTACTGTATTTACCTTTTGTATTATATTTGGGATGACTGTATAATTTTTAAAGATAAATTGTGTTAAATATTTGTATTTAAATTCTGGTACTTAGTTGACTATCCGCTGCGTTATTTTATTTGTACACTGTTGCATGTACACACACTGGCACTTCGTTGGGATGTGTGACCGTGTTGTCACCATCCTGGCGTCTCGATCCCTGTGTATTTATATAAGGGGGATTGGGGGCGCCACAGGTGGTATCAGAGCAGTTCGGCTCTGGGTAAAACCACATGTCCCATAGGTGTAGTACCAGAAAATTTTAAAATTTTTGATTTGAAATTATTTTGTTGGGAGTATATTATTTTAATTTATTTTATTTATTTTTATTGTACGTTAATTGTTTGTTATTTATCTTATTTTTGTTATTTTAGTTTATTTAGTTATTTTATTATATGGCGGGCAATTTTACTTGTTTCAATTATTTTCTTGTGTACTATTTCATTTGTTTTATTCCTTTTGTCTTATGATATTTTATTTTGTTGGTTTTATTTTATTTTATTTTATGTGATATGGTTGTATTTTAATTTATTTTACTATAATTATATTTTTTTTTAGTTTGTTTTAAACTGATAGTGGGGTTAAGGGTTACGCTATGGCAGGAAAATGGTACGACCAAGAAGGCAAGCTAATGAGCCCGAGGATGAATTACCGAGGGGTGATGGAAATTATGCCATGGCGAGGGCGTTGAATAGGATGACGGAGTTTCTTCAGCAGAATTTTCGTCCACAACAAGGAGAGCAGTTCAGGGCGATGCAGGCCGGGTGCACCTATGAGCGCTTCTTAGCGCATAGGACCCCTGCTTTTTCTGGTGAAGAGGATCCATTACGGGCTAGAAGGTGGATTCAAGATCTGGAAAGAACGTTTGAAGTCTGTGGATGCACTGAGGCCCAGAGGGTATTATATGGGAGCTATATGCTGCAAGGTGAAGCGGCAAATTGGTGGGAGACCAAGCGGTCACTTTTAGAGATGGAGTTGGGATCCTTGGCTGCTGTGTCTTGGCAGCGTTTTAAGAAAGAATTTGATGATCGATTCTTTCCTGTTTCGGTGAGACGGCAATTGGCTCGAGATTTCAATAATTTGGTTCAAGGAGACATGACTGTCGAGCAGTATGCAAGGAAATTTATGGAGCTTGGGCGGTTTGCTCCTCACCTCATTGCTACGGAAGAGATGCGGGCTGAACGTTTCCAAGAAGGGTTGCGCCCTCAAATCCGCAGGCAGGTCGCATGCTTGGAAATCCAGAACTTTCAGAGGTTGGTCAATGTGGCCTCAATTGCTGAGCGAGAGCGAGGTGCTGTGGTAGGTTCCCCTCCGGGTAAGAAGCGACTGAATGTTGATGGTGAAGGGAGCAGCTCCGGGTCGCCACAGAAGTTTGTGCAAAGGATCGGGGCCAGAGCGCAAGCAGCTTCCGGTATACGTATTGGGGGCCGAGCTCCAGTTTGTGGTAGGTGTAATAGAGCCCACGAGGGCGAGTGTCGTCAGGGTTGGAACCAGTGCTTTGAGTGTGGTCAGACAGGACACTTTGCTCGTGAGTGCCCTAATTGGACCCAAGGAAATCAGGGTGGTCATCGCGGTGGTAGGACTAATCAGAGGCAACTAGTTCAGGCTCGGGTGTATGCAGTGACTCCTGGTAGTGCTGGCGACGAGATTCCAGGGACTCAGGACGCTGGAGTTACGGCAGGTATGGGTCTAATCTTACCTTTCGTAATGGATGCCATGTGTGGTTTATTCTTGGGTTTTGGAAAGTTATGCAAGCTGTATCCATGCCCGTTGGGTATTGGAGGTTGTGTGATTTTCTTAAGAGTGTTCTGGTTGTACTTGGTATCCTGCTTTAGAGTGATGATTGGCCCTACAAATTTCGAGGACGAAATTTTATTTTAAGGGGGGGAGGATGTAACACCCCGTATTTCAGTGTATTTTTACTGAAGGATTATTTTTGACTGTTCAAAAATTTATCCTCTTATTTTAAAATTGGTTGGATTTTTAGTAAGTTTATTTCTATGATTTTTATTTGGTGAAAATTATTTTTTTGTGCTTTCCAAATATTTATTTATTGTTATGCATTTAAATTGCTTTTAATATTTAAATTAATTACCGTGGGATTTAATTATTTCAATTTGACTTTACCATTACGTTTAAATTATTTTATTTAACTTGTGGTTTTAAAATCGTCTCCGTTGGATCATTTTTGTGACCCAAGTTATGAGGATTGGACCTCATTTCTTTTCCTCCATTTTTTCTTTCCTTCCTTTTTCTTTTCTTTCTTTTCTTTTTCTTCCTTATTTCCTCTCCTTCCCGCGCGATCTCTCTCTCTCCTCTCCTCCGCCCGTTTCCATCGTCTCCTCCCAGCGCCGCCGTCGCGCCGCCGTGCGCGACACCGCCCAGCCGACCAGCTCCCCCTCCCTCCGGCGACCTCACCTCCCAAACCTCAGCCCCTACCTCGCCGCCGGTAGCCCACACGCCCCCCACGAAGCCGCGGGCCACCTTCACGCCAGCGCCGCCGTGAGCCGGCGGTGGCCCTCACCGCCCAGCCCATTAGCTTCCCCAGCCGCCGGCGACCTCACCCCACCAATCTCACCTCCATCCGTGCCGCCGTTAACCACCAGTAGCTCTTCGAAGCCGCGGCACTCCTTCCGCCGTTGCGCCGCCGTCGCACCACCATTGGCCACCATCTTCCTACCACTTCATCCCCGACCTCTTGGCAACCCATTGGACCCAACCCCACCTCCGATCCGTCACCGGTGAAGCTCCACCAACTACATTTCCGATTTGGGCATTTTGGTCTTCTACCGCCCATTCCGCCGCCACCCACGGCAAACCACCACCACCATTGGCTTCACCGACCTCCCTAGGCCCTACCCTATCAATCTTGGGTCTTCGTTTGTCCTCGTTGAAAAGTGGGTATCTGTGACCCACGGCCACAGTGTATTTTACACTGTGGTGTTGCTCAGAAATCACCACTTCCAACTTCGAGATCCTCCGGAAATTATTATATTGCACTGTAAGTATTTTCCTTAAAGAACTTTCGTGATTTAAATATATTTTTGCACTAACGCATATTATCTGTGAATTGGGTTGTTTTGCCGGACTGAGTCCGAGGAGTTTTCGGGGGTCGGATGGATTGTGGACGGAGTTGTGTTTGTTTGCATTGTGAATTGTGGTTGTTGGTTATGACTTGTTCACGTACATCGCATATTGCATGCATGATCATGTTTATAAAGAAAACTGGGTTTTCGCATAATTGCATACATGTTCATGTATTTATTGGATTTGGATTTTCATGTGAGTAAAAGGAAAAGAGACTGTAGGGATGGTGGTAAGCAGGGATGGTGGTTGTGTCCCGCCTGTGATTCCCGCCTACAGTGCTCTGTTAAGTATTTATTGTGTGTAAAGGAACTGTAGGGATGGTGGTAAGCAGGGATGGTGGTAGAGTCCCGCCTGTGATTCCCGCCTACGGTGCACGCGGTAGGGATGGTGGTAAGCAGGGATGGTGGTAGAGTCCCGCCTGTGATTCCCGCCTACGGTGCACGCGGTAGGGATGGTGGTAAGCAGGGACGGTGGTAGAGTCCCGCCTGCGATTCCCGCCTACAGTGTCCGATAAATGGATTGTTTGTGTGGATCATTTTTATGAGAAAATGTTTTACGATTATTTTGGGCCAAAATGGGATTTTTGGCGTGTGTTGGAAATAATCATTTTTCCGGGAAAAAAATGATATTTTATGGCTAACTGTATTTTGCTATATTGTTGGTTGCATTAATGTATTTTTATCCCGAGAGTTGTTTGGTTTATACTTACCTGTGGTACCATTTTATGGTATCGCAGATTTTGATGCAGACGATGATGACGAGCCTTAGTTTGGCTCCGGTGGAGGAGTGATCTGGGATTGCTCCTGTTTAGTGAGTTATGTTTTTATCAATTACTGTATTTACCTTTTGTATTATATTTGGGATGACTGTATAATTTTTAAAGATAAATTGTGTTAAATATTTGTATTTAAATTCTGGTACTTAGTTGACTATCCGCTGCATTATTTTATTTGTACACTGTTGCATGTACACACACTGGCACTTCGTTGGGATGTGTGACCGTGTTGTCACCATCCTGGCGTCTCGATCCCTGTGTATTTATATAAGGGGGATTGGGGGCGCCACAATAGGCCAAGTTATGGTTTCGACCTCCGTTATGTCTCTACAAATGGTGTTTTCAAGCAATGTGAGATCTCATTCACTATTTTTTAATACACAATCCAGGGTAATACACTTGGATATGTGGTGTCCAACAAGTTTGTTATTTTCACAGGTGTAAATTTTCAAAATTATCTCTAGTGTATGCAATATCAAATTTTCACTAATAAAAACAATATGTAACACGTATCCCTATAACCCTGAAGAATGCTAGAATGTAATTGTCCCGTCACAGGTTATATTCAATCCTTTGTAAGTTTTGAATGAGAACAAATTCTTTGTCGAAATCCTGCCAATTTAGGTGCTAGAGTCGTGAATTCTAACTTTTTTTTTTTTTTTTTTTTTTTTTTTTTACATATTGGGTTTTTATTTTTTAGGAAAGAAATATTTTCTGACGAAAGAGATCTATAAGCTGGTAAAGAAAATCGACTTACAAAAGAAAATATTCATCAGTAACTTAACTTTATTAATCAATTTAAAAGGCGCATCCAAGTACAATGTGTTATTTTAATTATTATTATTATTATTATTATTATTATAAGCTCTCTGAAAGGAGGTAGTAACTCATTCCAAATTTTATTTATTTATTTGTTCTTTGGTGTAATTCTTTGAAACAACTTGGAATTTCTCTTACAGGTCTTGGACATGACTAACAACTTCCACTATCTATATTGGATGACCATTTTACATGCAATTTCTCTACTTGCTCCCTGATGGGCCCAGAAATTACTTGTTCCAAACTCTTGCAAGTGGTCATTAACGCATCAAAAGATAGGTAAAGTTGATGGGTTCTATGTGTGAATTGTGGTTCTGAATATCTTTCTACTTTTTTACCGTAACTTGGATTGGGGTGTTGACAATTGTATCTTTAAGGGTTCATAACATCAGGTTCAATGTGGCTAAAGTGTTGCAGGCACTTATTCCCATAGTTGACCAGCTGTAAGTAGCTAAATCTATTTTGATTTATTTAATGATTACAGATAACTGATGAAAATGATTTTGACTGAGACGTTATAGGGCTAAAGAACATGTCGTGAATTTAGAACTGATGTTATTCTAACATAAGTAGTGCTGCAAGTATGCACAACATTATAGGTATTGAGTGGCAGTTCCATTTAATCAGTTTTTTCTTTTTTTTATTCGAATTTCAAAATCTTCACCATTTCAACAGTTGACATGTCAGCATATATGATTATGCGAATAAAATTGCAAGTTTAGATAGCATTTTCCTTCTAACATGAATTTTCCTTTGATAAAATTCACCTCTTTCTAGTACACATAAAGCTTTTTAGACAATTGGTAATTTAACATGATACTAGAGACATGTTATGAGTATGTACCCTAACTTCAAATAACTTTTCTACCTGTTGGGCCCATTATTAAGAGGGAATCTGGCCAACACATGAGGAACAGTGTTACAATATTAGCCAAATGGTTAAATTCATCCCTTCCTTCTAGCTTAAGCTGTCGGGACAATTTGTAATTGAACATTTAGATTATTTATGATGCTTGTCGAAAATTCACTATCCTGCTCTAAGAGAGACCAAAAGAATTAAAGGCAAATGTAAAAGGCACGATATGTTGTATCATATGGTCAGACGCACTTGGAATCACAGAGTAGGGATGTATTCTTTACCAATACTCCCCTATCCTTCTCCATTTGGCGTTGGAGACAGGGATAACTAAGGCAGTCCACTCAAATGACTTCATTATCCTACTTGCCTTGTCTAATAAAGATTGAGTACTGATTGGGATGATTTTTGAACAATGTAGGTTGTGGAGAAGACAATTCGTCCTTGTCTGGTCGAACTCAGTGAAGATCCAAATGTTGATGTGAGGTTCTTTGCTAACCAAGCTCTGCAGTCAAGTGATCAAGTCATGATGTCTATCTCGATTTGACTTTGTCATTGATTTTTTCTTTACTTATAATTTTCGTTGTTGTTTTCCTGTCCTATTTGCAACTTAGCATACTCATTAAAGAATTTGACGACTCTTCTTTTTATTTAGATGGACAAAAGCTGGATGAATTTGGGTGATAGACTTGTATCACCAGCATATGCTGAAGGGGTTAACAATTTCCTCACAATGGCATGAAACCATTCCATGGGAAGTGATCGCATTCGGTGTCCCTGCCATATATGCTGTAATAACCTCTTCTTGCCTATATTTGACTCACTTGTTCATAAAAGCGATCAATCTAAATTACAACCAGTGGATATTTCATGGAGAGGAAGAAACACTCCCCACCATTGACGACGACACCGATCCCAGGGTTGGAGTGGGAGACAAGTACACTAATGACATGGACCGTATGTTAGATGACATACGAGCAGGCACAATTGGAGATGCACCTGAAGACAACACTACATCGCCAACTCATCCATCAATACCAAAGCCCTCTCCAAACTCAACTTTTGACCAACTATTAGAGGATGCTCGACGTCCTCTTTTCGACGGCTGCACTAAATTCTCAAAGCTGTCATTGGTTGTGAAGTTGTTACACGTTAAAACAATCGGTGGGTGGTCAATCAAATCTTTTGATATTCTCATAGACCTTCTGCCGTCTGCCTTTCCTGATGCTAAATTGCCTAGTTCATATGAGGAGGCAAGGCATTGGAGCTAGGTTTGGGTTTCAAGTACCACAAAATTCACGCATGACCCAACGACTGCATTTTATTCTGGAAGGAATATGCTAATCTTAATGAGTGCCCTATATGTAAGGCTTTGCGTTGGATGCCAAATACACATGGGTCATGAGTGATCCCACAAAAAGTGCTTCGGCATTTTCCTTTGAAGCCAAGATTGCAGCCTCTCTTTGTGACAGACAAGATAGCATGTGGTATGAGATGGCATAAGGAGCAGCGGGTACCCGATGAGACTAGTATGAGATATCCTGCTGACTCTGAGTCCTGGAAGACATTTGATAAAGCCCATTCACGGTTTGCTAGGGATCGCAATGTTAGGCTTGGTTTGGCAAGTGACGGCTTCAATCCCTTCAATAACCTAGCAAAGCTGTATAGCATTTGGCCAGTGATTCTTGTCCCGTATAACTTGCCACTGTGGTTATGCATTAAAGACCAGTTCTTCATGACATCTCTCATTATCCCTGGCCCAAAATCACCAGGGAATGATATTGATGTCTGTTTGCAACCGTTAATTGATGAGTTGATTGAGCTCTGGGAACATGGGGTACCTACATATGATGCTTCTACTAAGGAAATGTTCATGTTGCATGTTGCCTAATTGTGGACAATTAATGACTTTTCTGCTTATGGGAATCTTTCTGGGTGGTCAACTAAAGGGAAATTGGCCCTCTTGCAATGCAAGCACAGATTCCAATTGGTTGAAGTATGGCAGAAAACATTGTTATATGGGACATCGACGTCTCTTACTGGTAGGTCACATTTGGCGGACAAGAAAAAAGGTTGTTCAATGGTAGAGAAGATCATCGCATGCCACCAACTTGGGTTGAAGGAGCGGGTCTCTTAACTCAACTGGATCTTCTTGGAGATGTCCAATTTGAAAAATCTTGTAGGAAGAGAAAACAAACTGCTGAACAGTTAAACTGGACAAAGAAAAGCATCTTCTTAAAGCTACCTTATTAGTCAATGTTGCGGCTTCGACATAATCTAGATGTTATGCATATTGAGAAGAACATTTCTGATAGCATATTGGGTACTTTAATGGACATTCCTAGCAAAACAAAAGATAATATAAATTCTCGGTGTGACCTGAAAAACTTAGGCTTCAGAAAAGAATTACATCTTCAACTTGAAGGTGGATGTGTTACAATGCCATGTGCATTGTACACATTACATGGACATGAAAACAATAAATTATGTAAGTGGCTCGCTGAGGTTAAATTTCCAGATGGGTTTGCAGCCAATGTCACGCACTGTGTATCTGTACGTGATTGCAAAATTTCAGGGCTCAAAAGCCATGACCATTATGTTTTCTTGCAACGACTGCTTCCTATTGCTGTTGGGGTGTTCTTAAGGAGTGATATTGCATTGGCTTTGACTGAACTTAGCAGTTTCTTCAAAGAGTTGTGTGCCCGAACACTTGATGTGAATCGCTTATCATAGTTGGAACTTGATATCGTCACCATTCTATGCAAATTGGAGATGATATTCCCTTCTTCTTTTTTTGAAATTATGGTCCACCTAGCTATCCATTTATCGGGTGAGGCCATACTCGGAGGTCCAGTTCAATATCGATGGATGTATTCCTTCGAAAGGTATCTCGGTAAATTCAAGCGGTATGTTAAGAATAAAGCCCGTCCAGAAGGTTCAATAGCGGAAGACTACATTCACATCGTATGTTTGACATTTTACTCGATGTATCTCCAAGATGTTGAGACGAGATTTAATCAAGGGGACCGCAACATTGATGGTGGAGAAGAGGATTACTATAGATGGATTCAAAATTTTCAACCAGAAACTTCGTCCCTTGGTTATAGCCTGAAATGTTCAATTAGAAGAAACACTCCGTACCTCAGCCATATAGTACGTGCTTAACAACTGTATCGAGATTGGACCCTATCTCGAGTAAGCAATCATGACTTCCTTCGTGATTTTTCAAAACGACCTACTACTATCCAGAAGAATTTTGATAACTAACTAACATTGATTGGACGATTGTGTTCTCCAAATGCAGGGAGCACTACGACAAATCTAAGGAGTTCAACCCAAATTCTGTCGATCACACGCATCAAACCGAATTTCCAACATGGTTCAAGCAACGTGTAAGTTAGGAATTGGGTGCATTTTATCTACTTATAACAAACCCGACCTTGCTTTTGACTATGTGTATGAAAGTATAAGTTCACAATTTAGCTCGATATTCTTGTAGGTTTAGGACCAGCGTACGGCAAACCCACCTCGTGTGTCTGCTAATTTGTATGTGTTAGCCTGTGGTCCTGACCCTTGGGTTGCATCATATGATGCATGCATTATAAATGGTAAACGGTTCCATATGAAGCAGCTTGAATTTCGCCGGCGATCACAAAATTCAGGGGTGTTGGTAACTAGTGACGAAGATACTAATAATGTAGACTTCTATGGTGTTCTTAATGATGTTGTGGAGTTACACTACATGGGAGGTCGTCGAGTGTACTTGTTCATTTGTGATTGGTTTGATGTTGGTGATAAGAAACGTGGGGTACGAGTAGATGATCATATAATTAGTGTCAACATGGACAGAACTTGGTATAAGAATGAACCATTTGTGTTGGCATGCCAGGCTTCCCAGTATTTTTACATTGGAGATATAGGGTCGAAGGGGAACTGGTATGTTGTGCAGAAGTATAATAATAGGAATGTGTATGACATTCCACCAGTGCTAAGGGTTCTGGACGATCTTGATGGTGATTCAAGTGAGGATGATGTCTATCAAGAAAATGAGCCATCATTTGATTCTCCACTTTTACATTGTGATGCATGTCCAATATCAACTCCACTTAGTAGGACTGATATAGAACCTATCCACATCGATGCACGAGGTCATATGGCGGTTGGTGGTGAATGTAGCAATTCAACAAACTTTATTGATGATGGAATGGTTCCATCAAGTTTCGAATATGGTTATGGTGATTGAGAATATTCAGATGAAGAGGACCTATCCACTGATGAAGAATCAGAGTCAAAATAGGCAACATGACAACCATTGGAAACCAGGTGAACACCGCATCAGTTGAAAGAGGCAGCCTTCATGGATTGGGTCGCATGCTGGGTTGCCTATCTTAAGTTTATAATAAATTGGATCTAATATTTTCTTTGATTTATATATGCCAAACCCTGAAATTTACAAGATTAATAAGGGTAGATTCACTAATATATATAGTTTCACAATGAATTATTTTAATGCATTATGTTCTTGCATGCTTACCGTGGTTATATTTCTTATACATAGCTTCGTGTAATTTCACGTTTGCTATTGTTGAATCTCAGGTGGACGAAAATAGCTGACATTTGGTGAAAGTGTTCATTGCAAAATCCATTGCAATCTCATATCAACCCAAGGAGTTAATGAGGAGCATGCACGACCCAGGTAGATCACTTCCCAGTGTATGAGGAACCCATCCGAGGAAATTTGTGCCGTACAGATGTAGTGCACGCAGGCCACGAGGTGTCCGCATCAGTGACGCCAGTTCAGATGATTCAACGCAGCCTCCAAGCCAACCATTGGAGCATTATTGTGTGAACCCAAGGGTGGAGACCCAGGCAAGCAGAGAACCCTCCCTGAGGGAACAACCAGAGCCTGTTCAAAGTAATCAACTCGGTATAGTTGACTTTGATCTTGGGTTATTTTATGACTATATATCATAGTTGTGTAAGATTGATTTAATCAAATGAGACCCCTAACAGAATTTTGTTGTTATTATGTCATACAGGTGATGACGGCTCGTCTGTGCCTGTAGCCAACCAGGCACAGACGAGACGTGGTCGTGGGCCGGCGAAGTGTACTGAATTTGAAAAATTATGTAAGCATGGAAAAGTTTTGTTGAAGATAAATAATGGAGAAATAGCACCATGTTGCGAGAATGCAAATATGTTTACAAGATGTTTAAGTTGGATCATTAAACATCATTGCAACATGAGTTACCCGAGATGGACTGATGTACCCCAAGAACATAAGGATGAATTAATTGATCGTGTTCGGGTAAGACGACATATGGTACTTTGATGTTGATCTTTAAAAATTTAGACTATATATAATTCACGAGTGTTCACTCTAAATTTTAATGGGCTATGCAGGGTGACATTGAATTAGATTGGGACTTAGAGAACCATCGCTTGGCTGTGACTAAACAGCTCCGGAAGCGATTTAATGCCTTACGCCACCAACTGCATAAGATATATATGTCATATGCTAGCCATGACCAGGCATTGGCGAATGGGACTAATTTGGTGAGCCCTCTAGTATGGTTTAAGCTCTGTGAACGATGGGGTAACGAGGCCTTCTAGGTATGCATTTTGGGCGTTCAATCCAAACCCAGACAAGTTGGGTAATAACTCCCCTAACTTGCATATTTTATTTATTATTTTGTGTACTAAAGGGCTACAATTTATGGTTTTTAATGATAGAAAATATCAAGTAAAAACCAGAAGAATAGAAAGAGGCTGAAAATTAACCACACGACTGGTCGCAAATCCTTTGTGAGGATGCTAGAACAGAAGGTAAAAGGTTTGAAGTAAATTATTCCCCACACAACACATTTCTCATTTGTAAGCTCATATAATGTCAACCCCACACTAAATTGGAATGTTTCCTTTAGGAGGTAGATTTTTTGGAAGGAATATGCTAAACTCATGTTTCTCTCATATATGATCAATAACTATTGTGCACGCATTTGCTTATATTGATTTATTAGATTTATTAGTGATTAAGCTATCGATGCCATATGTAACTTAATTATCTGAATGAATATGTTACATGCACACATACCACAGACATGTAGTGTGCTGAAAATGCAAACTTGGTGGACTTCTACAAGGAAACCCATTGGTCCAAGAAGAAAAATAAATTTGCGACACCTACCACCGAAGAAATTGTGGCGGCCCCAATCCCCCTTATATAAATACACAGGGATCGAGACGCCAGGATGGTGACAACACGGTCACACATCCCAACGAAGTGCCAGTGTGTGTACATGCAACAGTGTACAAATAAAATAATGCAGCGGATAGTCAACTAAGTACCATAATTTATTTACAATCAACCATCAGTAAAGATTTAAATAGCAGTTATACAGTAATTCATAAAATATATTACAATAGTTTCAGATAAACAAACGAGTGATCCCAGATCACTCCTCAGGCGGAGCCGTCTCCTCAGGCTCGCCCTCCTCCTCCTCATCTGCATCAAAATCTGCGTTACCACAAAATGGTATCGCAGGTAAGTATGACCTCAAATAACAACGTAATATAAAATGCATTAAATGCAACTAACATGCATGCACATGATGAAATATGCATTTTTCCACAAAACATCATTTTTCCCGAAAATGATAATTTTCCAACACACTCCAAAATTCCATTTTGGCCCAAAATATCCGTAAAACATTTTCCCAGAAAATGATTTACCCAAAATCCAACTCGCACTATTTTCCCAGAAAATAGTGCATTAATTCCAAATGCACCATGCATTATTTCCATATGCACCATGGCCTCCCCAATGGACCATCCGCACGTCCTGGCTTCGTAGCAGTGCTCAGTTCCGCGCCCAGCGCGTACATGGCCAAGCACCCACACTATGCAACGAGCGATACCCAGTTCCGCGCCCAGCGCGTACGTGGCCAGACATCCTCTAGTCCCCGCCAGCAGAAGGACTACGGAGTCGGCACGAGACCATCTCGTCCGATCCCATTGTCGCCCGGCGACAATCCAGGGGACGTTACTCAGTATATTCCGCTCCCGAGTAACCAAAGGAGCTCCATTGAGTTAATGCCCCATCTCGGCTTGGGGTCGTGATACACACGTACCAAAAATCCATTCTCACTTGAAAATCCAGTTTTCATAAACACATGAACATGAATGCAATACACGAAAACCCAGTTTTCTTTTACAAACATGATCATGCATGAAATAATGAAATGCACATGTACCAACACAATATCCAAACCAACAATTACCAATCCAATCAAATCCAACCAAACAACTCCAATCACAAATCCATCCGACCCCCGAACTCCTCGGACTCAGTCCGGCATGCCAAAAAATACAGTGAAATGGGTTAGTGCAAAAATACATTTAAATTACGAAAGTTCTTTGGAGAAATACTTACAATGCAATATAACAATTTCAGAAGGATCACGAAGTTGAAAAAGGCGACGTTTAAGCAACACCACAGTGTAAAATACACTGTGGCCGTGGGTCACAATACCAACTTTCAAACGGAGGCAAACAAAGACCTAAGATTGATAGGGTAGGGCCTAGGGAGGTCGGTGAAGCTAGTGGTGGTGGTGGTTGGCCGTGGGTGGCGGCGAAATGGGTGGTAGAAGACCAAAAACACCCAATCGGAAATGTGGATGGTGGAGCTTCACCGGTGGCGGATCGGAGGTGGGGTTGGGTCCAATGGGTTGCCAAGAGGTCGAGGATGATGTGGTAAGAAGATGGTGGCCAATGGTGGTGCGACGGCGGCGCAGCGGCGGAAAGAGTGTCGCGGCTTCAATGGGCTCGTGGTGGCTAACGGCGGCGCGAATGGAGCTGGAAACGGAGGTGTGGCGTCGCCGGTGGCTGGGGGAGCTGGGGAGCCGGGCGGTGTCGACCACCGCCGGCGCACGGCGGCAGGCTGGGGGAGAGGAAGAACGGACGGAGAGAGAGGGAGGGAGAGGGAGTTGCGCGCAGGGAGGGGAAATAAGGAGGAAAGAAAAGAAAAAAAAAAGAAAAAAAAGAAAAGAAAGAAAAGAAAAGGAGAGGAAAGAAAAATAGAGGGAAAAGAAATGAGGTCCAATCCTCATAACTTGGGTCACAAAAATGATCCAACGGAGACGATTTCAAAACCTCAAGTTAAATAAAATAATTTAAACGTAATGGTAAAGTCAAATTGAAATAATTAAATAAATAATAAAAGCAATTTAAATGCATAACAATAAATAAATATTAAGAAAGCACATAAAAATAATTTTCACCAAATTAAAATCATAGAAATAAACTCATTAAAAATC
Organism: Juglans nigra; assembly: GCA_002916485.2. NCBI lineage: Eukaryota > Viridiplantae > Streptophyta > Magnoliopsida > Fagales > Juglandaceae > Juglans > Juglans nigra. Next base: position 27,424,149 of record CM036140.1, read on the forward strand.
CAACCAATTTTAAAATAAGAGAATAAATTTAAATAAATAAAAATAATCCTTTAGTAAAAATACACTAAAATGCGGGGTGTTACAGAAATTTATGTGAGTATTTGCTACCATAAATCTTATTTGTTAAATGCATATTTTGTTCCAATATTTATCAGATTCAATCTTAAAAATGCATTATTAGGACAGAAAAGTTCATAATCGGTTCATTATGTCCTATTGCAGAAATATATGGTAGGAAAGCTGGATACTCTAGCACCAGATAAACGAACTAATGAAGCAGCAGCGGGTGTCTTCAGAAGACGTGCTTGGGCATCGACCAGGTTATGCTTGAGGATTGGGAGAGATGGTGATCCCAGAGTCTACAAGACAACGCTCATTAGCACGAGAGAGAGAGAGAGAGAGAGAGAGAGAGAGAGAGTATATAGCTTTGATTGAAAAACATAAGAAAGATGTTGAAGCTTCCAAGAGTGAGATGGAGTCAATGAAGGCAAACATGCAGGCTATAATGGAGAAACAAAACGACACTGATCGTATGTTGAGGGCCATCTTCGCTGCGTGCCCGTCCCTCATTGAGTCTCTTGGAGAGACTCACTGATGACATTTTTTTGGGAAAATGTTTTGTGGGGAAGGTTTTTTTGTGGTATTTTTGGGTGCATTTTTGTGACACCTGATGGTGGATTGACAATATATATATATATATATATCCAATGGGAGGTTATATGTAAATGTTTTGTGGGAGCAAGCTAGGTTGGGAAAGTATATGTTTTGGCCCATGATATATTCTTAAATATGTATTTAAGAATATGTTCAAACTTTATGAGATGATGTTAGGCCATACTCATTGCACACGAGTTAAACATGTAAGTATCTACGTCACTGCCTTCACTATACTTATGATTGGGTGTAGTGCCATGCTTACCAACATTTGGTTGCTTGTTGTACAGGTTTGTACACACGATGTATGTATATGGTATGCTGAAGGGGTTGGCTTATGGCAGAGACCAATACGTGTCCTGGAATTTTGTAATCTTCTTCGTCATGCATGTTATGTCTTGATAGTACGTGCTACAATTTTTTGTCTTATGCTTGTCCTATGTTTTGTACATGGTATGAATGGGATGGTATGTGCTTGTCTTATGTTTTGTCAAGGAAAGGTGCTGAAAATGCATTTAGTATGTAGAACTTAAACAGGCTTATGAAGATTGTTAATTTCATTTGAGACTAATTGGTGCAGAATATTTAATCTTTCCTTTCATCTCAACTTGAAAATCATTTTTTTTTGGGAAGAAAAGTGGAAATTCTCTGGGGGCAATCATCTTAATCAAACAATTGGATCAATCATCAACTTGGTTTCTCAGTATATGGAATTTGAGATTTTCCAAATCTGATTTAACCAAATTCCTTGGGGGGAAGAAAAAGTAAAAGCAACAAACAAATCTTTTTGGGAGTTCTTTATGTTTTTTACCTACTTAATTAATGATCATGTGTTTGTAATTATTTTGTGAGAGATGAACCATTAATGGTCCATGATTGTGTCCCTTTCATTAATCACGCAATCTTAGGCATCCAGTAGTACTTGCATGTTCTGAAACATTACAACTCTGTAGTTAGGATCTTTAAAAGACAAGAAACCATGCAGCTTGATGCTTTTTTCGGAATATTATGTAATTTTCCTCATTCTCAGTGAATAAGTACTACTGCATGCATGTTTGGTATTGTGTTTGAGAGGGCAAGACCATTTTTTATATTTCGAAATAGGATATTAAACTTCAACTTGATCTACTCTGATTGTTGACATGTCATTAGTTTATTTGTGGTTGTTTCCTTCATGAGAATGGAGCTTCCGTTCCAAAGAGTTTAAAATATAGCATAATAATATAGTCATATTGATAGTCAACTTGTAAAGGCAAGGATGATAGACGTCGCTAAATTCTAGCTAGATACCATTTAAATCAAGTATTTTTCTTAGTGAAAATAATTAGATTCCAAAACTCATAATGGAATCTTTGAATCCATGGCCGGCGGTGTTCCCTTTGATACCCACTCTTATTTGGGTGACTACTAGTGTTCCGTTGAAAATTCATTAGTTTTCAATTCAAGGTGGCTCTTCCCTCTATCTTTGCATCCCTTGCAATTTGGAAAATGTCATATTCATTTCTCAAACGGACCCCATCACCGGCCTCTAGATTTGAAAGAACTTTCCATTTTTCAAAAAAGCCTTTTTTTATCTAACTCAATACTTACATTGTCCGTGTGGTTCTCTATTTTATTTAGGGGTGTTTTAAGTTGCTATATGGGTAAGTGGAAATTCTGCTGAAAATGTCTAAACCAAGGAACCCGACAAACTAGATACCAAAGCTTGGCTGTCTTTGCTGAATTTGCCATGACATGAGCTCGAACGAAGTTGGCTAGATCGACTCTTGAAGGGTAAGCCATTACGAGATAATAATTTAGTTATAAGTGCATATCTAAAAATAGATACAAATTTGTAAGATCCAATATTTTAGTTATAAAATATGCATTGTTTATGCTAATAATTAATTGATGTAGGAGTCAATGATGTGGCAGCAAGCTTCAAATTCAAGAACCCCGGCCAAGTATTTTTCAACCCAATGTATATAAGCTTGTTAAGTAACTGGTATGTGAAATTTTTTATGTTGCAACTTAGTTTACTAGGGGTTAACTAAGTTTAAAGTAAAGACATGAATACCTAGATGTACTTCCATTTTAATACCTTTGTTAATTAGATTAACAATATATATATAGTAAATATATACCCTACTGATATTAATTCAGATAAATTACCTTTAAGATTTGAAAAATGGTGTTAACAAATCAAAATGGGTGAATTTGACCTAATAAATATAATATAGAAGATCATTTTAAATGAAAATCAGAAACCAAGGTCTTCATTTAGACTTGTTTGTCCTGTTCTTTTCTAGCTAGCTGTTTGTAATATTCATTTCGACCTGTTTGGACTTGTTACAGGCTGTGATCTCTCAGTTACATGCAATATATAGTAGTGAAAGGCTGGAAGTCCTAAGGTGCTCAAAAGATAGAAAAAAGAGATCATGTTTATAACTTTATATTTTGGGTAAGTGAGAAAGTGATTATCTTGATGGAAGAAAAGATTAGATATTGAAGATCGAACTTTTTTGTGGCATTTATGGACGTACAATAAGAAATCATGTGGTACTGAAGCTAATTCAGGGGACAAAGCAGAAATCAAGCCAGCTAATTTTACATGCATTCCAAGAAGCTGCATGTACAAGCATTCCTAAGATTAGTGGAGGCCAAAAAGCTTAAATCATTCATATGAAAGTTCATTTCCCTCGTCATGACACTTATAAGCCAAAACAATATGGTTTTAAATTGCTGAGGGAGTTGCATGAACATCGGCATTCATGTTTATCTCTAGATAGTACAGTAGGAGTTGACATAATGCTAATCTCTTTTCATGACTGTGAGGCTCTAGGTCTCACACTGGTCATGAAACAGATCAATCACAGTCATGAGAGATGCTTAGTAGTAATTTGAAGTATACCTAGATACACTTCCATTTTAATACCTTTGTTAATTAGATTAACAATATATATATATATATAGTAAATATATGCCCTACTGATATCAGTTCAGATAAATTACCTTTAAGATTTGAAAAATGGTGTTAACTAATCAAAATGGGTGATTTTGACCTAATATATATAATATAAAAGATCATTTTAAATGAAAATTAAAAACCAAGGTCTTCATTTCGACCTGTTTGTCCTGTTCTTTGCTAGCTAGCTACTTTGTTCTAATGTAGCAGCAATACTGTATGTTGCTACGTTCAGATTTCTAGTCTTGCATGGTTAGGTCTGGGGGATATCATGTCATGTTCTTTGGTAATTTATGCTATTGTTCATCAGCCCCTTTATTTGATTATCCCATTGTCACTTTGGAGACTTTTACCTTGGATATTTCTTTTGCGCAGCGAATGTAGAATGCTGGGAAATAATATACTTGATAACCCTGTTCATTGAAGGTGGATCTTTGCCGCTCAATCACCAGGTCATCGCACATCAACTATCAATGTGCGAAGTTGCGGATGAACGCCACCCATCATCTGTTTTCACATTTGTTTTAACCGGTACATTTATACTGTGGATGTTTGATCTATACTTTAAAGCTTGTAAAAGACATTAGCTGCTCCCATGCATGTAGTACTTAATTGCCTTCCATTAATGCACCATCTGCCAGTGTATAGGGCTGATGTACTGATGTATTGGCATGGATGGAAACCTGAATTTGTATATATATATATATATATATATGCATTTATGGTTAATTACAAGTATTGGAAAGTACTATTTGGTAATATTTGGAATGAGTTGGAGCAGGAAATTAGGTACCCACGGAAAAATGGTGCATTTTGTATACTGGATTGGTACGGCGTTGAAATACCAATTGCGGCAAACTACCAAGAATAAGTGGTACCCTACAGGAATTTTCTTGCGGCGATCGAATTTGGACGAGAAAAACAAAATAATTGAAAATTAATTTTTGCGATGATATGTTTTGCCGACACTACTTGATATTGCGTCGAAGTATGTTTCTCCGCAAATAAAATAAATGCTCACCGACCAATTCTCCACAGACTTGAAAACGCTGGCAAAACTCTGTTGCGGCAAATTAAATGGCCACAAATTAAAACAACGGTGATTTTGATCGACTGGAAAAATGGATATTGCAGCGATTTTTTAGAACGTTGCAAATAGTAAGCAGCTATTTACGGTGATTTTGGTGTATTAGCAATGAAATAAAACGTTGCAAAACTCATTTGCAGCGCTATTAAGCTGAAGTCCCAAAGATATTTGGGGCGAATTTTTAGAATAATTGCAGCGAAAAAAATCGCTGCAATTAAAATTTATTCACGATGATATTTTGGTCTCAATGGCTAATACGTTAAATGAGTCAACAATTGTGACGAAACTTTGGCACAGCATAAATCGTTGTAAATAATCATATGCAGTGACTTATGGGATTATTTGCAGCAAATTTAAGCGCCACAAAAGGGCGTTTTTCTAGTAGTGATGGCAACACATGAAGGATTTCCGACTGTATTGCATGCGCAGTACTTGATCTCTTTTTCAATTTTGTCAGAAACTTGCTTACTTCATCATGTATGACAAAAGTCAATATCGCAACAGATTGAAGACCCAAATGCATTGACCATGTTTCAACTATTGCTTGTGCATCCATCATGTTTTAAATCTAATGTCTTGGCTGACTAATGCATGCATCAGTTCTAAAATATATATATATATATATATATATCACTACAACAAATAAGGCCTTTTGGAATGAAAATTTTCGCCCCAAAATACTGAAATTTTGTCGCAAAATATATTTTAGGACAAAAAAAAAATGTCCCAACGTTGTCCCAAAAAATATATGTCCCAAAAAATATCTTTTGGGACAAAATTAAGCCGGACCATTCGAGTACGTTAGAATGGATTTTTTCTTGGGATGATTTAAATTTGTCTCGGAAAGTCTTTCGAACGGTGTAAATAATGTTCGAACAATATTTCTGTTCGACAGGTACTTCATGGTCGATCGATCGATACCAATCTGTTTGACCAAATACACATGAAGAAACATTCGAGCAAACAAATTGATGATCGAACGCAAATAGTGAATTGCATGTTCGAACGGGACATAACTTTTTTTCCATTCGAACTCTAACTTGTGAGGTTCGAACGGTTGTGTCCGATTTATATATGTTCGAACGTTTGATGAGAGTTCAAACGGTTATTATTTTCATAGACAATACTAATTTAAAACCAAATAGATATTTATATTTCAAAAATACATTACAAATTGTTCAATATAAATAAAACTAATCTAATAAGTCAGAACTAAATAAATAAAATACTATTAATATTATTAGTACATGATATATAATTGTTCAATATGCAAAACACTTCTAACGAAAATCAATTGCTTGGGGGCTTGAATTGTTGCATACGCATCTACATTTGAAGCTGCATATGTCTTTGTTGATCTTGCATTTGGAGTTGCATCTCTCTTTGTTGATCTTCTTGCTATTTTATGCACATCTCCATGCTTGCTTGTTACGTCAATTGTGCCTCTAACTTATGTTGTTTTGCAATCAATTATTCGATCCTAAAATTTATATTCTCTAACGCAATAGCAGTAGTGCTTGACATTGATGAAGAGCCTGAAAACTTTACATAACGACTCAAACCCCTCAGGATAGAATTTGTGTAAAAATTTCAACATCACTTGTTGATGAATTCTGATATGATGTAGATTCAGCATGGAAGGCAACCATTTTATCCTACAGACAACATATAAATTAATATTGACACAATAATTTAAATATGTTTAATTAAAGAAATTATAATACTTACATAATTCTCACGAGTATCGGGATGAGTCCACTCTCTATTACTATTAGTATTTGATGCAGCGTATAATTTTGTCAGATCATAATTGGTGTCGGACTCTTTCTATAAGAAATATTGTTAAGATATAAAGTCAATATTAAAAATAAACTATATAGAATAAAAAAAAGAGTACATTACCAATTTCTGAGAGAGGCGATGGAAAGATCTTGAACCTGCATGATTATGAATCTTCAACTTTGATTTATTTGTTTTGTTTATATAACTTCGGTCCTACATAGAAGTTGTAAAAATTAGTAAGTGAAAATTACAAATATGACACATAAAGAATTCATTTAATTTACCTTATATGATGGATCCTCAAATATGTCGCAAATCTTTTCCTAATATTCAAGTCAGACATCCTAAAATGGATGCTGGCATGCATCTTCCTTATTATCGTACTTCTTGTAATGCTCGTGACACCTGTCTTATACTTGCAGACTGCATTACACATAAGCTCTTCGATAGTCTTACGCTCCTCTCTCCGACCAAAATTTAGTTTGAAATCATCCTTAAAAAAGTATATACACAAATATATTATCATTTAGAATATTAAATAATATCAACATAAATTTATTATTTAAATATTACGTACCAAACAACGCTTTTTTATAAGTTCTTTCACATTTTGTGAGACTTTATGCCATGAACTCATAGCCAAAGGTTCATAAGTCCGTGTAAGAGCACCCACATGCGATACAAGCCAAGCTGCTTGTTGTCCCTCGCCTCTTTAGAAATGTTAACCTTAATCTTATCTACTTTATGATATTTCTCCAACGTCATGCCTCTAGTAGTGCCTCGTCCATGACGAGATTGTACTGTTATCTCTATAAAATAATATTAGTTATTTACCTCATATCAATTATCATATATCTTAATTGAAAAAATGAGTATTAGCTATTACCTTATTCCGTAGAGTCAGTTTCTAATGGTGAGTCAGACGGAGAGCTAGGAACAGGTAAAGATGGGATGCAAACTTTCTTCATCTTTGGTGGCATAATTGCGAGATACTGTATAATGTGAACACAAAACCGGTCAATCATTTATATCAGTTTCATCTATAGATTCGCTCTCATCATCTTTAGATACTTCAGATGGCTCAACACTTTGATCCACTGTTGCCTCAACTATTTCAGCCTCAATATCTTCCCTATGTAATGAGATAATCTCATACTAATTCAAATCCACAAATAAGTTAAAGGCATGTTGACTCTCTTGGTATGCTTCTTGAGTAGAGGGTTTATCTTTTTCTTTATCTTGTCCCTCCGCCTCAGGGATAGCGTCATAAATATTTGTAGGAGAAAATTTTTGTACTACATGCCATTGATTTCCTAACTGAGGATTGTCTAAATAGAATATTTGAAATGCTTGGAAAGCCAAAATAAAAGGATCATCTTCATACTATTTTTTTGATGTATTAATACTTAGAAAATATTCATCATGGCATTTTCCCCTTCGAGGATTGCTTAAATCTCACTAATCACACTTAAATATATAAACTACAAGCTCCCACACATCTCATTCCAATTATATCTACGATAACTCCATATAAATCAACATTGTCTCCATCATGACTCCATTCGACAAGGATACTACTATTTTGTGTTTTCTTATAAAGTTCTCGATCTATTGTGTGATAACTATTTCCTCGAGAAATACATGTAGAATATCAAGCAGCGCGTCTCGAAGGGCCAGGCGCCAGTACATATAGGTAGTCTGATATATCGTTTGGACTACTTGCATGCATTTATACAACCTACATATTAAATAAAGTATAAACATTCAACTGTTAACAATCCAGTCTATTTTAAATATGTTAGTGCAAAATTACATTTGTATTAATGTCATTACCCGTTGTTCAAACCATTTTGGAAACTCTTGTTCATATCTCTGGTCTATATCATTTACTCACAGTTCTTTGAGCACGTTAATTTGATCACTGAAATTAAAAATTTCCAACAATAAGTATATTCGTATAATTGTTTAATAAGTAAATTCAATGATTAATTAACAATTAATTTGAACTTACTTCAAGTAACTATCTATCTCTGGACAATTATTTAGCACGTACCACTGAGCTTTCTTTAACTTATTTTCACACAAATCATAACCACGTTGAGCACCAAGTAGACTTACTTGTTGAAAAAATACAAAAAAATCCATTCCGTTGTCTTGCTTGGTCAATATCAAAGTTTCTTTCCAGCAGATCAAACTTGTGTCAACGCCGTGGAAGTATTTGGAACAGAATGTATGCCACTCATTATTAATATATATTTATGCAATTGATTATTCTAGGCAAGCCTTGTTACCCACTGTGTGTTTCAACTTTCTAAGAAACTGTTCAATGGGATCCATCCATCTATACTCGATTGGTTCTGCAAGTCAAGCCTCACGTGACAAATGAACGGCTAAGTGAACCATGATATCGAAGAATGACGGTTGGTAAATACTCTCCAACTTACACAATATTAGTGCAATTTCTCGTTCCATATGATCCAAATCTTCTACATTCAACATTTTAGTACATAAATTTTTAAAAAATGCACCCAACTCAATTAACACAATCCGCACATCTTTGGTCAAGAACCCACGGATACCAACAGGCAAGATAAATTGTAAAAATACATGACAATCATGGCTTTTTAGTCCAGTAATTTTTCAGTCATTTGTTCGCACACACTTTGTTAGATACAGTTCTCCATGTAAGACTCAATCGGTATAACCTTGGTCAATACCTTTGACAAACAGATACTCTCTCACCAACTCTATCTTATGAGCATGCAAATTCTTGCAAAGTCGGCATGGACATCTAATACGACCGTCACTACCAATTGTATTGGATGCGAACTCTAAAAATTTCTTAACTCCTTTAGCATATACATTGTAATCGGCCTCACCCAACCGATCTCTAACTCGCATCCAACTCTTATCCATGTCTAATATCCTATTGAAAATAGTCACGTGCATCAACAAACAATCAATTATCTAACATATTGTGCAATTTCTTCATTTCACTGGGTAGTTGGTCATATCCCATTCGAGATTGTAAGATCATAATTGCCAACCTATCAACTATTATCTATCCCGTCCAACAAAATTTCAGCAGCTTCTCCCCATAGTTCTCCAAATATGCTCATTTGGTCGTGCACACTGACGAGTAATACATCGATGCACTATCACCGAAACTACATATCCAGAGAACAATAAGGGATGACTCTACCAATGTCGGATATAACATATATAGTTTGATAGTTTGCGAGAATGATTTTACAATCCCAAACTATCCACTTTGGACAATTCAAGAGCTATTAATCAACCGTTTAACATAATTGATAACTCTAAAACAGGTCTAAGGTTTATTTCAATGGCAAGTAGAAGATACGATATTAAAATACAACAATAATAAAAAAAATACGAGAATACAAGATGATACGAGAATCCCAAATTTTAATTATGTATTTTAAGTATCTATATATATCATGGGTATTTTAGGTATCCTAAATATTAAGTGTATTGTAAGTATCCTAATTATTATGTTTTTTAATATTAAGTGTATTTTCAATATCCTTAGTGTATTAAATTTTACTTAATTACTTATTAGATTAATTACACATTATAGTTATTTTTATGTATTAATTAAAATTTAATTTCATTATTTGTTAAGTTAGTCCTCATCAGTTTTTAATTAATTATTTTTTAAATATTAATATAAGTTTAAGAATTAATAATCCTTATGTTTATCATTTTTAAGTTATTTATAATTTAATTTTATTATTTTTTAAGTTGGTTGTAAGATAGATTTTACAACTATTTATTTTAAGTATTAATATGAGTTTAAGTATTAATAATTCTTATGTTTATTATTTTTAAGTTATTTATAATTTAATTTTATTATTTTTTAAGTTGGTTGTAAGATAGATTTTGCAACTATTATCTTTTTAGTACTAATATGAGTTTAAGTATTAATAATTCTTATGTTTATTATTTTTAAGTTATTTATAATTTAATTTTATTATTTTTTAAGTTGGTTGTAAGATAGATTTTACAACTATTATCTTTTAAGTATTAATATGATTTTAAGTATTAATAATTCTTATGTTTATTATTTTTAAGTTATTTATAATTTAATTTTATTATTTTTTAAGTTAGTTATAAGATAGTTTTTACAACTCTTATCTTTTAAGCATTAATATGAGTTTTAAGTGTTAATAATTCTTATGTTTATTATTTTTAAGTTATTTATATTACAACTCATGAGCATAACCGTTCGAACGAAATATTATAACATTCAAACGATCTCAATTCAGAATCCAAACACCAATCAGTTCAGACGAAACACAATCTCACAAAACATCACAAACTCATAATCAGAAAACACTACAAACATACAACATATATTTTTCGAATAGCAACCCTCTACTAAATATATTTTGTGTTTAATCTAATAAACACCTACATAATATATACATATATAAACTATAAAACCAATAAACAACTATATTAAAGTATATTTTTCTCCAATAAACACTTACACAATATATATATATATATAATAGAATCAATAATAGATTTGGAAATAAAATGAAAAAGAAAGTCATACCTTTAAGCAAAATAAGTGTGCAATCCTCTTTGTAAGATGATAGAATGAAAGATTGTGTGAAGAAAACGGAGAAGAGAGGAAAAGAGGAGAGAAAAATGAGGGACTGGCGGCGTGCGGTAACATTTTAAGTTCTCACTAACCGTTCGAACGGAAATAAATGGCAGTCGAACGAGAAAAATTTTCAGCGCCAATTTTCCCTCCCGCAAAAATTTTTGTCAAAGCGTTCGAACGATGACAAATCACATTCGAACGGTAATCCAGAATCATTAATTGGCAGGATATTTTTCCACCACTGCAATAAAGCGTTCGAACTTTTCCAAAAGACATTCGAATGGTACTCCAGGAGTCATTAATTGGTGATATATTTTCTCACCGCTGCAATAAACCGTTCGAATGATGATAAGGGACATTCGAACGGTAATCCAGGAGTCATTAATTGGTGGGATATTTTCCCACCATTGCAATAAACCATTCAAATAGTTTTTTCATAAGCTCAAACGCAAATAAAGCCTTTGAACAGTTTACGGATACCGTTCGAACACATCACCTTAATGTTTAAATATATTTATTTTCATCATTATACATATTAAAGAAAACTATAAGATCATATGTATTAGTAAAATATACTATCATATATATAGTAAGATATACTGTCATGTATATAGTAATCTATACTAAATATCATATATATAGTTTCATATATATTATACTATACTTAAGTATAAAGGAAAATATAAGATTATGTGTATTAGTAATATATACTATTATATATATTAGTAATATATACTATCATATATATAGTATCATATATATTATACTATACTAATGTATAAAGGAAAATATAAGATCATATGTATTAGTAATATATATTCACATATATATAGCCTCAAATATAATAAGATCATATAGTAAAGTATAGAGAAATTTATAAGATCATATATATTAGTAATCTATACTCTATATATGTTGTATAGCATCATATATAACATATATAGTAAAGTATAATGGAATATATAGTATGATATATATGAGTTAAGTACAGTACTATATACTATCATATATATATATATATTATCATATATAATACTTTGATTGTAAAGTATTATAATATATTACAATAATACTATAATAATATATATATAAGTTATTATGTTTTCAATTAAAATATTATACTATCGTAATATATATTTTAATATACTATAATATTACATATATATATTACAGTATATATAATCTACTATAATAGTATATATATTATATTAAATTATAGTATTATAAATATAATATACTATTGATAAAGTGTTAGAAATGCATCATTAAGTTGTTTAAGTGAATGATATGTTTCATCAAATAAGAGTTAAGCAACTTAATTACACATCAAATTTTAGTATCGGACTCCAAATCAATCGATGCCCTCATTTTGCACACAAATGTTTCACATTTGCCTCCAAAATAATTAAATACTCATAGCATACTTATATGTGCAGGGCATTTTTGGAAAGAATGAGAGCAGAGGGTATTATTGGAATTAAAGAGTGCTAAGTCATGAAGGATGGAGAGTGAGACAACCAATGCATGGTTAGAGCAGAGTGGGATTCTCGCATTACGGGGGTACGAAATGGAAAATAACACTGGGGAAGTGCAGACGTGAACCACTCAGAAAATCTTAGAGCTGCGGAAATTAGGTGAAGTGTGCAGGACGTGGAGCACGGGACCAGCAGCAGAATCACGCTGAAGAGGCCTCGTTTTTCTCTGGGTCAGTCGGCATGCGATGTGCCCAGTTTTTATTTCTGTCGGCAATTTGTTTTGTGGGGGGAAATTAATTCCTCTAGTGCGGGTAGCACGGGGGGACGAAGAAGGCAGTTTTTATTTTTGGTCTGGGGCAGTTTTTATTTTTTATTTGTTTCGTTCTCGGCAGTTTTGCTTCTTCAGCAGTTTAGCGTCTTCAGCATTTTGGTCTATAGCATTTTTTCGTCTTCAGCAGTTTTTGTTTAGAGCAATAGCATTTTTTTCTTCAGCAGTTTCCATTTAGAGAGGAACCAGAGATGTTGAGATTTAATCTTTTTGGGCAGTTTGCTAGTCTAGAGATGATAGGCTAGATTTTTAGTTTGGGATTCCAGGAGTAACCCATGATTATTTGGGGTTGGAATTTCTTTAATGTTTTGTGATTGTAATGATTAACTTGTTGGATTATATTTTAATTTGCATCTAGAAAGGATTGAAGTTCTTTGTTCTTGGTTTAGTTTAGTTGTAGACATAAAGGCACAATTGATACTTGAACAAGTAACAAGACTTTGATGGTTTTATTTCATTATTTTACAGTTGTTATATAATCTGTCAAGTAGTTTTATTAGGCTAAAAATTGTGGTTCATTGCTATATTATCCGACCAAGATTTCTAGGAACGAGAGAATGGTTGAGAGAAGATAAAAAAAAATAAGTAAATCCATCACCAAATCAGTGAGTGAAAATTGTATCCCAAGTGTTTGTTTTATTGTTTCTTACAAGTTTAATTCAATTTCTATACATTTCCTTAAATCTCTTGTTTCTTAGTAATTTTAGAAACATAGATTCACATTTATTTTCAGTTTTACTCGTGCTTGAACTTCCAGAACAGCCAATAATGTCACTCTTAATTCAGTCCACACTTCCTTAGTAAATAACCCCCATTTTGGTGTCGATATAGTTAGTGGTCAACTTTTGAAATTTATTTCTTATTTCTTACTTGATTTTGTTCATTGCTAGATCTTTTAGTTTAATGTTTTCTTATCCTTTCAAAATTTCTTGTCATCATAAATAGTAATATGTGTTCTTGCGAATATGAAATGTTTGCTTAATTCTCATTGTTCTTGTGAATTCGATCTTGGGATTTACCCTTATATTACTTTGACAGCTTCTACGATTGGAAGTCAAAATTAAAAGCTGATCAAGTTTTTGGCGCCGTTGCCGGGGACAATTGGCATTTTAAGAAACATTATTTTTTATTAATGTTGTGAACCTCTTCACAGTTTGGATTACATCTAATTTCTTTTATTTTCTTTTATCTTTTTTGATTTTTTTGATTTTTTATTTTTTGCTTCTGTTTTTCTTCTCTTGTTTGTATGATTGGTTGGACTAGAGACCAAACATCTTGGTTGGTTAGGACAAAATCACTAGCATCCTTTAACTCTGAATCCATTTCTCTTGAATCATCATCTGACACTCATAGCGACATGGTTGAAAATGAGCATCATGATAGGGATATGGTAAATCAGGACAAGACACTTAGAGATTATTTACAACCCGTCAGAACTAGCACATCCTCATGCATAATCCAACCGGTGAATGCAAACAACTTTAATTTCAAACCTGAAATGATCCCATTGATTCCACATTTTCATGGCATAGAATCTGAGAACCCTTACCTTCTTATCAAAGAGTTTGAAGAGGTTTGTTCTACATTCATTGATCAAACCTGAACTGAGGAGATTCTTAGACTAAAGTTGTTTCCTCTTTCCTTGAAAGATAAAGCAAAAATATGGTTAAATTCATTGAGGCAAAAACATGGTTAAATGCATCGAACCAATACTTTAAAGAGACAAATCATGAATTTTGCTCAGAAGGAAAGTGAAACTTTTTACCAAAGTTGGGAAATGTTCAAAGATCTTTTAAATGCTTCTCCACACGGATTGGCGCATCATTAGTTTTTGGTTTTTGATTTTTTATGAAGCTTTGATGCCTAAGATGCGACAATTTGTCAAAACCATGTGTAATGGTGAGTTTTTTAACAAGCGATCGGGAGAGGCTTTTGCTTATTTTGATTACTTGGCTGAAAACGCTCAATCATGGGACACTTCTTGTGTTTATGATCGAACTGAACCTTTGAGGACCTTGAGTGGGGGAGGTAAGTATGTTTTGAATGGGGAGGACAATTTGCAAGCCAAATTTGCCTTATTGTCGAAAAAAGTGGAGGCAATTGAGTTAAAGAATGTGCATGAAGTTCAGGGTATTCCAAAACAAGAAAAATTTACCATTTGTGAGGATGCTTTCCATGCAACATCTGAGTATCCTACTATTCCAATCTTTAAGGAAGTCTTGTTTGATGCTTCTCACCCTATTAACATGATTTCTAAGACTTTTTCTGCACCATATTCTAACACTTATAATGCAGGTTGGAGAAACCACCCTAACTTCAGTTGGAGAAATGATCATCCCACGAGTTCAGCACATCCAGGAGTTGGTGCACCTCAATATTCAGTTCACACCCAGCAAAATGCACTAGTTCCAGCACCTAAAACACCCATGGATGACCAATTTCAGCAAATGACCACCACTCTTCAGCAGTTCATGCAAAGTCAAACCACCATAAATAACCAAACTTCTCAAGCCATCAATGACATAGGGAATAATTTGACCAAGCTGAACACAACTGTGAATGCACAAGAGAAAGGAAAATTCCCATCTCAATCCCAACCAAATCCTCAAGTCCAAATTGCTGCCATAGAGTCTTCATCATCTTCTGAAGCAAATGTCAAGACTTGCAAGGCAGTAATAACTCTCCGTAGTGGTAAGGAGGTTGATACATTGAGTAATGAAGCTGGCAAGAAAGGTGAAAGTTTCATTTCCAATGCACAAGGTAAAAATTCTGATGTTGATGTTTCTTTGGAACCAAAGGTAACTCCTCCGGCACCCTTTCCTCAAAGATTGGTTCCTTCACATAAAAATAAACATCATGCTGAGATTTTACACATTTTTAGACAAGTGCACATTAACATTCCTCTTCTTGATGCCATTGAGCAAATCCCAACATATGCATAATTTTTGAAGGATTTGTGTACGGTTAAAAGAAAACTTAATGTGCAAAAGAAGTCATTTCTCACGGAACAAGTTTGGGCCATTATCCAATCCAATACTCCTCCTAAGTATAAAGATCCAGGTTCTCCAACAATTGCTTATGTTATAGGAAGCTCCAAAATAGGCCAAGCACTACTAGATTTAGGTTCTAGTGTTAATTTGCTTCCTTACAACACCTATGAACAACTTGGTTTAGGAGCGTTGAAACCAACTTCTATCATCTTGCAATTGGCCGACCATTCAATTAAAAATCTTAGGGGAGTAGTAGAAGATGTGTTGATGCAAGTGGATAAATTTTATTTTCGCATTGATTTCGTGGTATTAGATGTTCAATTAACTCCCCATTCCATTTTTCAGGCACCCGTCATTTTAGGGAGGCCGTTTTTGGCCACTTCCAATGCTTTGATAAATTGTCGAAGTGGCATCCTTAAATTGATGTTTGGAAATATGATGTTGGAGTTAAATGTGTTCAACACTTGTAAGCAGCCACAATATTTGAAAGAACCCCAGGAAGTGAATTGTTTGGAATCTTTACTTGCTGAAGAATTGTTTTTTATTAGAGCAAGAGAGTCAAATGGAACATGTTTTACCTGGAACCTTAGAAAATATTGAGTTGTTGGATACTATTGCAATAAATTCTAGTGCAGGTAACAAAATGGACTCATTATGGCGACTCAAATTTGAAGACTTGCCACTCCAACCCATAAACCAACAACCATCAGATGAAATCCCTCCATCTCCGGTTTTGAAACCACTACCTGAATTGCTGAAATATGTTTTCCTTGGGCCAACCAACACTTTCCCATGTATTATCTCATCTTCTTTGTCAGTTGAGCAAGAGAAGCAACTCATACGGGTCCTCGAGCAACATAAAGGAGCACTTGGATGGTCGGTTGCCAACATCAAAGGAATCAGCCCCACCATCTGCACACATCGAATTTTCTTGGAGGAAAGTTCATCACCAACTCGAGACACTACAAGGATTTTGGTCTTTTCCAACACTTGAACTTTGCTGCTAAAAGCCCCAAAAATGCCGCTAATACCTTTTTGCATCGAATTTTTAATCGTTGCACATTGGTTGCAAAAGATCGGATGCTGATAAGAATAAGCGTCGAATCACAATAAAATGCTGAAAAAAATTATTTGCAGCATTTCTCTATATGACGCAAATATGCATTTAGGCACCGCAAAAAAGGCCTCCACCAAGTGACCGAGCGTGTTGCAAATACATAATACCGTTGTTAATAATCGTTGCAAAAAAACAAAAACTTGCTGCAATTACTGGACACTTCTGCAACATTTAAATGCATCGCTACAATGATAAATTTATTTGTGTCGGAGGATGTCACTGCAAAAATCTTTTGCAATGATTTTTGTCGCCACAAATACTCTTATATGAAAAAAAAATTATTTCCGGTGAAGTGAACTCACTGTAAATGATGTTTCAGAAAATTAAAAAAAACAATTAACAAAACAGAATATAAATAAAAAAAATATAATGCACGTCCAAATTATATTCACTATAAATTTCTAAATTCGGTTCCCACATCTTTTCTTTTTACACATTACCTAGCTCCACTCAATGCATGTGCAAACTACTAAATCAAAAAAACACCCAAACAAGAAATTAGAGAGTGAAAGGGTTCTCACAATCATCACACCAAGTGACAAGTTTTCGTACAACTAGTTACAACAAATTTTAGAGACCCCATTACAACACTTTTGTAAACCATGGTTCATAACCTTGAATCATAGGTTTTAGCACATCAATCTCAATAAGGCACCAGAGACTTCATTCATGGATGTTGATAAAACAACAACAAAAATAATGGACCACCAAACTCTGCCCAAACACACAAATATGTACAGAATTTATATGATTGATTTAACCACATATTTGGTATTTTTGTGTGGTAATAGTAAGAACTTCCAACTAATGTCTTCCATTCACGAACTTAATCAACTTGCTATTTGTCTTCAGTAGACTAATCAAATTTTAAGCTTCAACTAGTTCATGCAAGTATTTAATGATTACATACCTACACTCCAAAAACAATCATGAGGTGTTATAGGCTGATAAAGCTCCCCTTGCAAGCATTCAAAGTGCATGATGAGCCAAGGTAAAACTAAGCTGAATGGAGCATTTTACATAGAAGGGAACAAAAAGTTGCAGAAACCATATTCATTAACCCAATAGCTATCATTTCCTTGTTTCCATCTACTTGGTAGTCCTTTAGAGCAGCAAAAGTCCTTCCCACAACAATGCCTTCCAGTTTGAAACAAAATTAAAACAAAAATCGACTAGCATTTTGTAGTTATAAAAACTAGAAAAACATTACAAATATTGAATATTGATGGGAAATAAAATATACTGTGAGGGATAGGATGCCAGTAACCAGCCCTGTCTTCATTACCAGTCCTAGGTGGATACCATGAAAATGCAACATGTGCCATGAAGGTGGGTTCAATCCTTCTTGTAGTTTTCCAATCTACAAATCAAAACAGCTTAAAAATTAATTAGTAATGAGGAATTTGGTTACGTTGGCCAACCATAAGTGAACCTTTGAGTCTCCAAATAGGAAGTAGGGCCTTGCAAATAACTTACTGCTCTAATGCCATGATGATCAGCCTTGAATGCATAGACCAGAAGGGTGAGAGGATCACAGACACAAGAGGGGCTCCAGCTGAAACCCAGAACATCTTTGGTTTTCTCATGCTCTGCATGATATATAAGATCACTCAACTAATTAAATGTTATTATTCAATATTGGAAAATGAATTAAGTTGAATTGGAATGAAAAACTTATAAAAAATAATGAATAAGAACTAAGAAGTAGTACTCGAGAGCCTTTCTTCATAATATGGTAAATATATAAGTGAAAAGTAAAACTATGGTTTTGGTAAAATCTTCAATTAGCATCTATATATTAATTTTTCTTTTGAGGTCAGAAGTAAAATACTTGTTATCGATCCTCGAGGCAAAAAATGGTACTATACGTATAAGTTGTTATAGTGGCGCCATCTATCTTTTTTTTTTTTTTTTTTTTTTTTTTTTTTTTTTTACATTCGACAATAGGTAAAAAAGAAACAAATTGACAAACTAAGAAACTTGATAAACTAATATAGTCTCAACAAATATATAAGGGGTGAACACCAATCAAAATGCATAGTAATTCTAGGCAATATCTTCTTTTTATAAGAATTCAGACCCAAATTAAAACCAAAATAGTCTAGAAAAAGCATTACCAGGTAACATGAACAAACAACAAAAAAACTAAGAGCTTGAAACAAGAGAAAGACCTAAACAAAAATAGTAAAGGATAAAAAAAGAACCCAAAAAATCCTAAAACTGAGAAGTTGTATTATTACTACAGGTAGCACTCCAAATATAGAGAACTTGCTACAAAGTATGTTATTCTAACTTGGCCGCAAAACCTGTTGCTTGAGTAACTTAACATATTTTCATTTAGCAAGAGACTTTTATCTATAAGGCCATATGTATATGTACGCACTGATATATGCCTAAAGACCACTCAAGGTCAATTACCATTATACCTTGACTTAATCTACTCCCACATTTGAAACATTAAACGACTCACCTTGACAACTTTGGTGCCTGTATCATATGCAGACGGTATCTGTAAATCACACATTGATGGAATTAAGTTCTCATCCAGGGGACAAAATCTCAAATGTTTCAAATATAAACACAGATATAAACAAATCCATAAAGCAACTAGCGACCACACAGATATAAACACAAAACCTAATCTCCAAACGGAACTAAAACAAGAAATCAAGCAAATATAACAAGAATGAAAATAACCCATAAATGTGAAAATAAAAGGCAATATCAAGGGTGGTCGTGGTGGTTGCTTAACATGGAGTGGTGGCTTGGGAGGAGCACGGTGGCTCTGGGGAGACCTGGTGGCTGTGGACTGCGAACAGAGCAAGGGGGAAAGGGAGGGCCTCGGACTGCTGGGCTACGCATGAAGGAGAAGGGGGCTCCGACTTTGAACTGGCGATGGCGTCGACGTGCGGGTGGTAGCAAATGACACCCCTAGCGGTTGTGATATAAAAAAATCCGAGAGAGAGAAGGGTGAAGCCAGATTCAGGGAGGGCAGAGATCCGGTGGGGGCTGGGGGAGGAGCCTGTGGCCACCGAGGTGAGGTGGCGGTGGCGTGGTGGGAACGTTGGCGATGGGCTGTACGCGACGGTGTGGGTTATGTGCGACGGAGGGATTGGAGACAAAAAGGGGCGAGAGAGGGTGGGGGGGGGGGGGGGGGAGAAGGATGGAGGGAAATGAATGTAAAAAGAGTGGGGCTTTTAATTTTAATAGCTTTTTGTGGTAAGTATATAGCACCGCTAATAATATTTTTTAAGTGGCCACAAATATTTTACGGTGACAATTTTCACATTCTACGAAAATGAAATTTTGCTACAGACAAAAAGTGCTTATTGCGGGGGAAAAAATTGCCACAATAGCTATAAAAGTCGCTGTAAAATCTTAACAGTTAATTTCTTCCTCAGTAATATACAAACTTGTGCTTTTAAGTCACCGGTGAAATTTAAATCGCTGAAAATAAGTATTAGTTTCGTTGGTTTTTTTGCGGCGATCAAACATTCGCTGGAAATGGTTTTTTTGGGCGATTTTGAAAGTGAAAAAATAGCTACAAAAGACCACTTCGCAATTGCAGCGATTAACAAACCATCATAACAAGTTTTTTAATATGTCGGCGAATTTTTTCGTCGCAAAAAGTGAATAATTGCTGCAAAAGACCAATTTAGTATTTGCCGCAAATACCATCATTGCAAAAAGTTCATAAATCGCAGCAAAAAACCAATTTCAAATTTTTATGTAAAAAAATCACGACGATGTAAAAATTGCCGCAATTAAAGGCTTTTTGCGTCAATTTTATTTCCAACCGACATAAAATCGCCGCAAAAAGCCTTATTTCTTGTAGTGAGAGATGCAAAGGAGGTTGAATCCTACGATGAAGGAGGTGGTTAAAAATGAAGTCTTAAAGCTCTTGGATGTAAGTATCATCTATATATCCCATCTCGGATAGTCAATGGGTAAGTCCTACTCAAGTAGTTCCTAAGAAATCTGGGATTACAATTGTGAAAAATGAAAAAGATGAGTTAATTCCCACTAGGACCACCACTGGATGACGCATGTACATTGATTTTAGAAAACTAAATGCTGTCACAAGAAAGGACCATTTTCCATTACCATTTTTAGACCAAACTTTGGAAAGAGTTGCGGGCCATAGTTTTTATTGTTTTCTTGATGGTTTTTCAGGATATTATCAAATTGAAATAGCCTCTGAAGACCAAGAAAAAACTACTTTCACTTGCCCATTTGGAACTTTTGCATTTAGAAAAATGCCCATTAGACTTTGCAATGCCCACGCCACATTTCAGCGATGCATGTTAAGTATTTTTAGCGACATGGTTGAGCATATCTTGGATGTGTTTATGGATGATTTTTCAGTCTATGGTGATTCATTTGATGCATGCCTTATTAACCTCATTGCTGTCTTAGCTCGATGTGAAGAGAAAAATTTGCTCTTAAATTGGGAAAAATGCCATTTTATGGTGCGACAAGGTATTGTTCTTGGTCATATCATTTCAACTTGACGCATTGAAGCTGACAAGTTCAAAATTGATCTAATATCGACGTTACCTATTCCAAAATTAGTCAAGGAAATTAGATCATTTTTGGGACATGCCGGGTTCTATAGGCATTTCATAAAAAACATTAGTTCCATATCGAGACCTTTGTGTGAGTTGTTAGCTAAGGATTTTGCTTTTAATTAGACTGATGCATGTCAAGTTTCTTTTGAGCAACTCAAATCTATGCTGGTCACTGCACCTATAATTCAACCACCTGACTGGTCATTGCCATTTGAGATCATATGTGACGCCAGTGATTTCGCCATAGGTGCTGTCCTTGGTCAGCGAAGAGGTAAGCTTCCATTTGTGATTTACTACGCAAGCAAAACACTTGATGCAACTCAGAAAAATTACTCCACCAGTGAAAATGAGTTGCTAGCGTTGTTTTTACTTTGGATAAATTTAGAGCTTACATTTTAGCTCTCCAATTGTTATATTCACTTACCATGTAGCTCTTAAATCCTTGCTCACAAAGAAAGATGCCAAACCTCGACTAATTAGATGGATTTTGTTATTGCAGGAATTTAATATCATCATCAAGGATAAGAAGGGAGTGGAAAACGTGGTTGCTGACCACTTATCTCAACTCATTGTTGAAAATTCTGAACCTTCCACTCCTATTTCAGATTCCTTTCCTGATGAACAACTTCTAGCTGTGGATTCTTTGCCTTAGTTTGCTTATATTGTAAATTTCTTGGTAACAGGACACACCCGACCACATTGGAGCTCTCAAGGCATCAAAAAGTTTAAATTGGAGGTTAGATCTTTCTTTTATGATGACCCATATCTATTCAAATATTGTTCTGATCAAATTTTGAGGAGGTGTGTGCCTAATTGTGACATTCCACACATATTAAATTTTTGTCATGCTAGTGCGTGTGGAGGCCACTTTTCAGCTAAGAAAACAGTAGCTAAAATATTGTAATGTGGTTATTATTGGCCCCACATGTTCAAGGATGCTTATAATTTTTGTAAAGCATGTGAACCATGCCAAAAGTTAGGTGGAATTACCTGTAGAAACATGATGCCCTTACAACCCATTTTAGCATTAGAAATTTTTTATTGTTGGGGGGTTGATTTTAGGGCTGAGCAAAAATTTGACAATTCGACAACGCTCCAACTCCGCTCCGGCTCTGCTCTGACTCCGACAAGTCGAAGTCGGAGTCGAAGTTTTTTCCCTATTGGAAATTGAAGTAGGAGTCGGAGTCATTGACGAACCGACTCCGGCTTCGCTCTCATCCGCCTACGACACTCCACCTCCGCCTCCAACTTGGCCCTCCGACTCTGCCTCCAATTTTATACATATTTTATAAAAAGATATGTGTTTTTCTATATATTAATCATTTAAATTTTATACAACTATATCTTGTATAGTTAGTTAAACTCAATAATATACTAGTAGTATAATATATTTATACTATAATATATAGACTAAATTGACTAATAAATAATAATAGTTTAGTACATGACTATATGCAAATATCATACTATTACAAATTTACAATACTACTACCATGTTACATGTAAGTTGCAACACTAAATTACTAATGTATAAATATAATAACATGTAATACTAATCTATATATAATATACTATAAACACTAACATGCATAATAACATCAACATGTAATACTAATGGATAAACACTAATCTATAAATTTATAATAACATATAAAACTAATGTATAATAACTAAAAAATTATTCATATAAATTTTATATAACAATATCTTATATTAGTTATATTTATGACTTAATAAATTCTCAACATATTCATTTTGATAAATATATTAGTAATACTAATATACATTAGTATATTAATTAGATTTATGGTCTAATACTAATACTATTAGTAATCCACTTTAAGTCTATATAAATCACTATAGTATTAATTACTAATACTATATTACTATATGATACTATTAACTATAGTGATATACCAATATTAGTATACTAATACCAGTGATATAGCTAGTATAGTGATTTATACTAAATAGTATTATATAGTTATACTAAATTAAAATCACTATAGCAAATATTAATATATAGTTATGCTAATCACTATAACTAATACTAATACTAATATAGACTATAGTTATAACTTAAAGTATTATACCTATACTAAATCATTATAACTTATACTAATATAGTTATACTAAATCACTATAACTTATACTAATATAGTTATGCTAAATCACTATAACTAATACTAATGTAGTTATACTAATCACTATAACTATATATAGTATTAATATCACTATTAGTATAATATAAAGTATCACCAATAACTAATACTAATATAACTATTAGTATAACTAATATCACTACTAGTATAACTATTACTAATACTATTAGTGTATTACTAATATTTATATATATTAATACATATATCAAGTATAAGAGAATAAAGATTTAATATATATATATAATATTAAATCACTAACATACTAATAGTATGATACTATAGTATTAGTAATTATACTATAAGATATACTAATAGACTAATAGTATATTATAGTTATACTATATTATATATAAAATAGTAATACTATTTTTTGAATCTTCATTTCGTATACGGTGCCTTCTTTTTAATATTCATATATATAACAATTTATATATCATATATTTTTTATGAATCTTCATATATATATATATAATATAAAATTAAAAATAGATTCATAGTAATTATAATAGTATACTATAGTAACTATACGGTGCCTTTGTTTATTGTAGTGATTAGTTAGATGTGGATACGGAATCATGGATGATGGGAGTACATGTAAAAATAGGACTTTCTTTTTATTTTTTAATTTTTGAATGCATGTTAGTATGTTACTTGTTTTATTTAGTTGTATTTTTTTGTTATAATCAAAAGTTTAATAAGTTTAGATTGTAATTCTGAGAAAAATGAAATTTGAAAGGCCACAAATTTTTTATTTTTTTTAAAGTGGGTCAAATATGAAGTTAAAAAAGATAAAAAAAAAAAAAGGTCCAAAAATACACTCCGCTCCGACAAGTCGGAGTCGGAAGCATAGCGGATTCTTTACATCTCGGAGTCGGAGTCAAAGGTCGGATTCGACCTCCAACAAAGTCAGATTCGGAGTTGGAGGTTGGGCCCTCCGACTCCAAAGTGATTGGTGCTCAGCCCTAGTTGATTTTATGGGTCCTTTTCTATCTTCTTTTGGTTATCTTTACATTCTTGTTGCTGTGGATTATGTTTTCAATTGGGTCGAGGCAATACCATGTAGGACCAATGACCATCGGGTGGTGTTGAAATTTTTGAAAGACAAAATTTTCACTCGGTTTGGCATACCAAGGGTTTTAATTAGTGATGGAGGTTCCCACTTTTGCAATAAACCATTTGCGGCGTTAATGAAAAAATATGGGGTCCATCATAAAATTTCAACTCCTTATCATCCTTGAACCAATGACCAAACTGAGTTGGCCAACCACGAAATCAAAGCCATTCTTGAAAAAACAGTCAACCCAAATAGGAAAGATTGGTCTTTGAGGCTTTCGGACACTTTATGGGTTTATATGACAGCTTTTAAAACTGTCCTAGGCATGTGTCCCTATCGTTTGGTTTACGGTAAAGCATGCCATCTCCCTATTGAGCTAGAACACAAGGCTTATTGGGCTGTCAAACACTTTAACTTTTCTACTAACAATTCTGGTGTCTTAAGAAAATTGGAGCTGAATGAATTAGAAGAGTTAAGACACGATGCCTACAGTAATGCCAAACTTTACAAGGAGAAAACTAAGGTTTTCCATGATAAGCACATTTTCAGGAAGAGTTTTCTCCCCCAATCAAAAGGTTCTACTCTATAACTCTAGACTCCATGTGTTTGCCGGTAAACTTCGATCTAAATGGAGTGGTCCGTATTTTGTTCAGACAGTGTTTCCCCATGGGGCTGTTGAAATCCTCAATCCACACAATGGTAATATTTTTAAGGTGAATGGACAGTGGTTCAAACCTTTCCTTGACCATTTTTCACTCGAGGATACCATTATCCATTTACTGGACCCTGGCCCTCCAGCCGAGCCTTGATGTTTGACTTATCTGTCATTTTATTTCGATTCTTTCTTGTATTTTTATTTTTTGCTTTTAGTTTCTGCAGGTGTATTTTCTCTCTTCTACTTTCCATTGTCTTTTCTTGTTATCTTTTTCTTCTTAGACCAGGTACCTTTTCTTCCCCCTTCATTATCACTTTTTTTTATTGTTGTTCTTTTGGTTTTTTTTTTTTTTAATTTTTAATTTTTTTTTTAATTTTTTTTTATCATTGAGGACAATGCGCACTTCCAGTTGGGGGGGTGGAGAATCTGATTTTTTCTTTCACATGCTAGATGTTTCTCTTGAATGTTCACTCTTATGAAACTTGGCTAAATTTTCACCTTAGGGTACTTCCACTCCCACCACTTGGTCTCCAATGAATTAGAATTGTGGAATCTAATTTTTGCAAAGTTGCTACTTTTCAAACTTCTCTACCTAAGATCAAACAATGGCAGCCTTGGGCTACACTAATCCAAATTGGTTTAGATTTAAGCTCAACACAAGACTTTGTAATAGTCTTAGCAACCCAAACTTAGGCAATGTAGTCAAAAGCTATTGATTGATGACCCCAATAGACACAAGCCGATACTTTTGTTGTTTTGCTCGATGTCAATCAGTGGTTTTCATCCAAACAACTAGCAAGAACTGCAATCAACCATATCTTAATGGCCTAGGAAAAGTGAATGAGAAACTCCACTCAAAAAAAAAAAAAAAAACCATTTTTACTAAACTTGAAACAAATACCATTCAAACGGTAATTACTAATGTTCGAACAGTAATTTAAAACCATTCGAATGGTTAAATATAACGTTTGAATGGTGCTGCACATATAAGTTATTGCGGGCAGAGCTTTCTCAAACACCGTCGTCCCCACCGTTTGAAAACGAAAGAAAATGTTTGAACGCCCATCAATTGCTGTCGACTGCCGCCGTAATCACCATCTACGTCGAACACACTTCCCCTTAAGTGAAGGTATGCACTTTAAAAGTTATTTTACCGTTTATTTTTATGGTTTTATGGTTTTATTCGTTTTCTTTAGAAAAATTATATTTTTTCATAAATAGTCACCGTAGAACACTACAAATCCACTATAGGATGTTAAGAAATAAAAAGTAGTATGTGTTTTGTTGAAGAAACCCATAGAATCGATGTAATTTTAAATGTTTTAATGGCCGCTAAGTTGACTCAGCTATGGGCGAGCTCGATCTGTTTTCCATTCGAACGCGTTTGAATGAGTTTAACCTTGCCATTCTAACACTTTTTGAAACGTTAAAACAGTTTGAACAAAACAAGTTGTTTTCCATTCGACCACTTTTTTATCATTCGAACGTAAGCATTGCAGTTCGACCACTATATATTCCGTTCAAACCATTTACTTTATATTAGTTTATTAAATTATTTTCATCATTTTATGAAATTGTTCTATCAATTAATTTATTAAATTGCTATTAGTATATAATTTTGTAAATCTTTTCTCAGATTAGATTTTATCACTAATGTTGAATATATATTTTATTTTTTAAATTTCAGATTCATAATAATGTCTTATAGAGACCGTAAACGTGGTAAATCAAAGGAACCTTCCATCCAAACAGTTCGAGAGCGGATTGTTTTACTTGAGTGGCAGGTAAAACTGTCTGATTTGTGACTCTTATATAGGAGAGAATGACTCTCCCATCAGTACTCAATGATCATGGTTAGGCACCAATCTTAGATCAGCGAGAAGAAGGAATAGAGCTCATTTCCTACATTGGCATCGTTGTTGAGTTCTATAAAGAGCTCGGTAGTGCCAGCCCAGACAATGGAGGGGCATACAAGATTTTTGTCCAAGGAGCTCTTGTTATATTTTCAGCGGACGGACTCGTTGCATATCTCGGTATTCCTAGGCTGGTCAATGCCTATCCGAACCTGCAGCCTAGAGAGTCTGATCCTTTAAGTGATGTAGAGATGTCTTAGGATGAGGGACAAGTTTACACAGATGAGGTCGATACACTTACTGATCATGAGGTCAGAGACTTGATTGTTGGTCCAGATGCTCTAGTGTACAATGGGACCAAGAGCATTAGGCAGACAGATTTATCTTCTTTCTTCAAGATCATGAATTTCATCATCACCAACAATATTGACCCTTGGCAACACAAGACCGAGGTTGGCATGAATCGAGCGAAAATTATGATACTAGTCACTCGTGGCATTCTAATCGACCTCATGGGGTATATATTTGAGAGGATCCGATCAGAGACTCGGTACATTACGACAGATATACTATCGTTTGGGATCCTCATCACTTGATTTTGGCTACATTCTAGGGTCGTGCTAGAAGTTGCCAAGCATGCACGGTAGCCAATGGGACCAATCAACAACACCACCCCGTCGGTCCCAAGGCACACGGAGGAGAGAAAACTTCTCTAGTCTCCTTCATTCACACGAAGAACCCTTCGGGTTCCCCTCTCCAAGCCACGCGATCTCTCTCGGTTCTTCAAGCTGATTCTTCCACTTTGTAAACCTAAGTTTCCACCGAAAGCCTTCAAGGAAAATTCATCGTGTAAGTGCATTTTTGTGGCTCTAAATTCTAGTTTCGAAATCTTAGATTTATGGTTTAATCTAGGGTTTTGTTTTAAGAATTTTTCTGTTGTTCCAGCTTTGAGATTTCGGATTTTCTCTTCCCTTTCTCATCTGCTGTGTATTCCGTGGCTTGAAAAAGGGATCAAATCAGGTGATGCCCTTTCCCTAAGATTTCTTGCGATTGAGTTTATTGCTAACAAATTTGTGTCTTGTATTTGGGGGTTTCGGATTTTTGTATTAGCTGAGCATTCATGTGTTAGTTTCTAAACAATTTCTCATTTTTGTTTTCTCTATTAGCTGCTTTAGTTTGTAATAACCGAAAGCCCAGTTTTTCTTATGGTCAAAACCGAATTCTTCAGGGTTGTTTTGCCATGGATCATGTTCTGTTTTGATGGGGTTCCAGCCGTGTGTGTGTGTTCTGTGTTATGGTCCTAGCAGCGTGTGTATAAGCCCTACTTTGTTGTGTTCCAGCCGTGTGTCCCAAGGGTGATTTTGTAGTCCTTCCTCTTATGGTTTTCAAGTCCAAGTCATGTTTTACTTTTGTTAAACTCATGTCTTTATGTGTTAAAATTAATGAAGTTAAGATTATAATTTTAAACATGCTTTGCTCAAGATTTATGGCCTAAGTAAGCCACAAATACTTTTAAATTAAATTGGTAAGCTTACCTTAGGAGTTCTAAACTTGCCAAGAGTTGTATCTCTTTATTAGTATTGTTTTCAGAATATATATATATATATATATGAGGCTTTCTTAAGTTCTACGTCTCTTGTACTAGTTAATTGGATGGTTGAGATTTGTTAAGTAAGAGATGTTTAAGACCATGAAAACATTGAGATTTGCTAGCTATCCATGCACTACAGAAACTAGAAAACAGGTTCTGTTTTGGAAGCCTAAGCCAATCACTTTACCTTTGCTTAACCTTACTCCTTGTTTAATCCAAGATAAACTTTAGCATGAAAAACCATTGGAGAGTGAGTGACAAAACCAACCCTCTTATGAGCATTACCTCTTCTTGGATCTATCTTCCATATGATGATGCAAAACTGTCAAAATGTCCTCCTTTATGAAAATTCCAGATTTCTAGCACATCTTCATTTTTAACTTATGATTCCCATCTATTACCATTATAGAAAACAACAGCCTTTAAAAATGGACAGCAAGCAAGCCTCATACTCTCATGGGTACTTAAATATTGTAATGAGGATACTAAGAGTTGACTTAGTGCCATGTATGTAGCTAAATGGGTTAAGGAAGACGTCTTAATTCCACTTGCAATTTAAGTGAGTGCGTATGGGTATTGGATAGTAAAGTCTTAAGTGGAATGAATATTAATATGTTTATTTCATTTCATTGAATAGGAGTTTATTTTCAAGATTCAAGGAACTTAGTTGTAAAGCCATGAGGTAAGTAGCTATGACCATGCTCCTTACACACAAAGCTCTTTTATGAAAAAGTCTCTCTCTCTCTCTTTCCAAATGTTTCTCTTATGAAAGAATAGATGCATATATAGTATGTATAAGCCTTTCTTGGTAACCCCTGTTAAGTACCTTGTTAATTACCATTGTGTGTATGTAAGGTAATGCATCATGAGATTTTATGCATGCTCTCTCAAATAATTATGCCGTACCTATATGTATCATGACATGAAACATTCCTTTCAAAGAAACGCATACGCATTGGCACTAAATGAAGATGATGAAAACGTTATTTTTCTAAAGAAAGGAAAGGAAAATGAATGAAAGCATGAAAGTAGGAATGTACGTAACGGCCCCATGTATGAAAACGGTACCAAATGAATGGGCAGATTGCAATGCCGGGTAAGTAGTACTGGAAGTGCACCCAGTGCTACCGCCCCATGAAAGGGATTCCCAACCTGCGGCCGTGGGCGGAAATCCAGGTTTAAAAGACCGCTAACCCCAACACACGAGGCGTAATAGTGCGTACTGGCCCAAGAAAGTGAAACGTAAAGTAAAGTCATTTCTAAATAATATTATGCATGAAAGCAAGAAATGTTTATGCATGAAAAGTATAGTTATGCATGAAAAGTACAGTTATGCATGAAAAGTACAGTTATTCTTAAATTGTTATGCATGAAAGCATTGTCAAGAATTAGCAAATGTTTATGTATGCATGTTTTCAAAAGAAAAGGTTATGTGATTAATAAGTTAATAGCATGGTGTACTGTTTACTGAGTATTAGACTCACTTTGTGTTTATGTTTTAAACGTCCAGGTATGAGTG
This sequence comes from Juglans nigra, assembly GCA_002916485.2. Taxonomy (NCBI): domain Eukaryota; kingdom Viridiplantae; phylum Streptophyta; class Magnoliopsida; order Fagales; family Juglandaceae; genus Juglans; species Juglans nigra. The sequence continues at coordinate 27,454,561 of CM036140.1, forward strand.
ATGGGACTGTGGAGCTGGGCACTGCTAAGGAGGGAAGGGCTGATGCTTAGTATTCCCTGTTGGTTTGGTTTAATGATGATGGTTATATTTTATGTTTTATGATGGGTCCCACGTTGGGACGTTTTGTTGGTTGACTTTAAGACAATATGTCTTTGGCATGATGTAGATATTGTGGTAGTATGATGGTAATAGTGTAACTTCTATAGTGGTGTGATGGTAACCCCACATAAGAAGGTTAAACGTATTTTGGATATGTTGTAGGGACGGAGTCCCCTTTTTATTGGAACTAGTGATGTTTTAAATGAATGAATGGTGGACTCTGAGAGTCCTTTGGTAATATGTTGAACAGATTGTCTATCAGGTGCCTAACTTTAAACTAGAAACGCAGTGTACATGCATGACATGTTCACGCCCATCCCTTTACCCTCGTAGAAAATAAAATAAAATAAAATAAATAAATACATACTAATATTAACAAAAGAATGAACAGGAAAATTGTCGCGACCACATCCCAGTCATAGGACTTGGGGTGGGGTTGTTACACGTTACTCAGTATATTCCGCTCTCGAGTAACCAGAGCAGCTCCACCGAGATAATGTCCCATCTCGGCTTGGGGTCGTGATACACACGCACCCAAACCGTGGGGAAGTATTGGAAAAATGAATAGAATAAAGTGGGACCCAATTTCATAAAGAATTGGACAACCTGTTTTGGACACTAGATTTTAATTCTAATTTGTTAAAATTAAAAGTATCATCATCGTTAAAACTATGCGACATGTAAAAATCTTTAATGGGGAATCTTTTTACTCATTCCGTACATTATCTTTTTAATCGTTTACGAGTACAAGAAAAGAATTTTGTTGATGTCTTAGTGTGCAAAGTATAAAACGTTAGTATTTCATACTGAATAAAATTTACTAGATTTTTTAAATTCATAAACACAAGTAGAAATTAGTCTGCCAAAAACATTTATAATTTTTTCTCAAGGTAGATTATATAAATAGTCCTTTCGTCTGGCAAAAAGATTATCAGGGAATGAGATTTGTACCCAAAACATATATGGATTCGAGGGGTTCTTCCAATTTTGATTACCAGAGTTTAGTATTGCAATTACGATGTTCATCTCGCATGGGAAATACTCAATATGATTGGATCATTACTATCTGACTAGATGAAAGTCACTTTGATAGAAACTTCCTGCATGTTGTGGCAGTTATGAAAAATAGACTCAAACTATTTGTTATAGTGCAATTAGGAATTAAATTGCCCCATTGTTCCAATTCGTGTAACAGAGCTGAGATTGATTAAATGGATGGCGTAGGATGTGAGATGCGTACAACTCAATGTAGATGGTGGATCTTCTGGTAATCACGGGTGGTGGATCGGGAATTATTCCGGATGCACAGGGAAGAGTCTTGGCAGCATTTTCTCAATTTTATGGCCAAGCAATGAACGCAATTGCGGATTTATTATGCTTTACTTGATGGGTTACAATTGTGTCATTTGCTTGGAGTGAGATTTTTTGGTGGAATCTGATTCGAATGTTGTCATTGGTGGCCTATTATCTGTATTGGTTCATGCCTTCCTTTTAACATGTCTCGTTCATGCCCTTTTACTCAATTATGAGAGCAAAATATTCTAGAATATACCATCTGCTCCATGTTAACTTTTCATGCGTTAATAATACACACTCCCAAATCTTTATTTGATCTAAGCATGTACATTTCCACAATTATATATTCCAAATCTGCCTTATATTTGGCTTCTACTTTGTCAAAGTTGGTAAATAATTTCTACCATTGTCTTACAACAAACTGTAAACTTATTCCTAAATAGCATAGGCCTCAAACCTTCCATATATCGAGTAAAATATGAAAAGTTTACCACCATTTCTTTAATACTTGAACTTCCAATATATTAAACTTTCCATATCAAAAGCCTTATTAATGAATGTGTCTTTGCTTTAATACTATATAAACAAAGAATAACAATTCTATATTCCCATTGTGTGGCTGCAGCTCCCTTACTTACAGAAATGTTTGGGTCATCATTATTGCCCAATGCAGCAATAGAAATGGCATTACATGACTGATGTCAATTCCCACAAAGTACAAATTGTGTATGGAAAGTTTAAACTTCAGTGTCACTCTTTACTTTTCAAGTTAAATATTAAAGTTTGGAGTATATATATGAGAATTCGTAAGGTTTGCTGACTCTGTTTATATATGGCCATCAATATAGTACTTCCCCTCTGTTCATGAGTGACACACTCATTGGCCACCTCAGTTTGCACCTGGAAAGCAAACAGACCTATACTCACAATTCAATATACCATCATCGACATACCCATTGTATTTTAAGTGGTAAGTTTAGGTGCTTCCTCAAACCATGTGCTTCCGCAAACCATGTGCCATACATGTGGCATCCATTCATTTATACTCTGGTTTCATAACTATGTAGACATTGGGTCTGAAAAATGGTGGTAAGGATAGTTTGAAATTGACCTTACCACCATGCATTTGCAATGGTGTGGATTTGTAATTCCTATTAAGCAATTTTCCTCCAGACCAAACAATTGTTTCTATTTACCAAAATGGTGAGTATTTTTAGGAAATATTCTATTTCGTTGAGCTAGATGTGACAACTAATTCTTTAGAGTAAAGCCATATATATTCAGAATTGTCTACATTGGATTCATGTAAGAATTTGATGGACATGATGGACAACCTAGAAATCCACACCAACCCATATAGAAGAAAAGAAAATTGATGGGTCTGATTCAACCATGTATATTTTAGACCCGAGCACAATATTATAAAAATCACAATTTCTAATAGTGACTAAATTTTGTAATGTTGTTGGTGCTTTCAAGTTGTTAATGAGCGAATAAACTACTTGTATGGACTGCTCAATGTGGTCCATTTGTAGATACCTTGCTGCATTTAACTGCCATTCATGACTAAAGTTCAAGCAAACTAACAGTAAGCTAAAGCTGTGAACAATTGTACACATCTATCTTCCCTTGTCAGTATTATAAAGTTGCATCATTAGTCCATTTTTTTGCTATATCTTATTCAATTTTTCATTCAGTACAAGCACTATCATCTATACCTTACTAAATTCATGACTTGAATTTAGGTGGTCTCATGTGAACTGGATGATAGGTTGTAGTGACTGATATGTAATTGTATGAATCATGTGTATTGGGCTGCTCCCCTATTCCTCATGTGAAAGACATTAATTGTTAAAAGAATATGATGGTTGGAGTCTTTAATAATTTAATTCAATAAAGTTCGTTGGGTTTCTAAAATGTAAGGCATTCATATATTGGAAACATTATGAATATCAAAAGGAACAGTACTTGTTCAGAACCATTTTTCAGCATTGCAAGTCAAAGTAAAGAAAGCATACAGATAGTGACCACATTATATCGAACTAATGCCTTCACACACGGTTTCTTGAAGTGTGGAGATGATCTCCCAATGAGTAAAGTCACGCGCTATCTGCAAAGAGATGAAATTTAAACCAAGTCAGTTAGCAATATAAATCCAAAGTAAATGTATACCTTTATGATGGTGAATTAATAGTAATATAACATAATAATAAAAAGCATATGTGTATGAAATCCTCATGAATCTATTTTCATGTATGGTGGAATCCAAAGTCAAGTACATCATTTAATAACCGAAATAGCTATGTAGAAGTGCTTAACATTATATATAAGTAGAGAAACCATTATCAATAAAATAGGATAAGATAAATCATCACAAACAATCTTGATAATAATGAAAATGAGGTTTTCATTCATTGCCATCGCTATCCCCCTCATCTATGTTCTCCATCTGAAAAGCATTGTTTATGTTTTCATAATCAATGAAGAACTCGTCATCACTTTCTTCAGCCAATTGCTCTGGAGACAATATTGATGGATCAACGGGCAAGTGGTCTTCATTTACTCGGGTCAGTGGATTGAGCATGCTTGGATTAGTTTCATTAACAGTATCATAGTTCCTAATATCAATGTCACTCTCATCTTCTGTTTCAACAACGTCAGAGTCATCATCAAGTTCATGCAAGTACTTAGTCTTGTGCCGAATGTGGCACCCCCGACCCCCATGTAAGGAAACACAGGAATCGAGACACCGGGATGATGATGACACGGTCACGCATCCCAATGAAAGTGCCAAGTGTGTGTACATACAACGGTGTACAAAACAATGCAGCGGATTAGTCAACTAAGTACCAGAATTTAAATACAATCTAAACATCAGTAAAGGTTTAAAAAGTAGTTATACAGTCATCCAAAATTAAAATACAATACAGTAAAATATAATATCTAAGCAAGTGATCCCAGATCACTCCTCGGGCTGAGCTGTATCCTCAGGCTCACCCTCCTCTTCATCTGCATCAAAATCTGTCTTACTGCAAACGATACCGCAGGTAAGTATAACCTAAATAACCACGTAATGAAAATGCATTAATGCAACCAACATGCATGCATATGATGAAATATGCATTTTCCTTAAAACAACATTTTCTCCGAAAATGATTATTTTTCAACACACGCCAAAATCCCATTTGGTCCAAAATATCTGTAAAACATTTTCCCAGAAAATGATTTACACAGAAATCCAACACACACTATTTTTCCAGAAAATAGTTCATTAATCCATTATTACCATATGCACCATGATCTCCCCTAGGGATCATCCGCATGTCCTGGCTTCGTAGCGATGCCCAGTTTCGCGCCCAGCGCGTTCATGGCCAAGCACCCACTACGTAACAAGCGATGCCCAGTTCCGCGCCTAGCGCGTTCATGGCCAGACATCCTCTAGTCCCCGCCAGCAGAAGGACCACGGAGTCGACACAAGACCATCTCGTCTGATCCCATTGTCGCCTAGCGACAATCTAGGGGACGTTACTCAGTATATTCCGCTCCCAAGTAACCAAAGGAGCTCTACCGAGATAATGTCCCATCTCGGCTTGGGGTAGTGATACACACGCACCCAAAATCCATTCTCACATGAAAACCCAGTTTTCATAAACACATGAACATGAATGCAATACATGAAAACCCAGTTTCCTTTATAAACATGATTATGCGTGCAAAATGCAATGTACATGAACACAATATCCAAACCAACAATTACCAACCCAATCAATCACACAAACAACTCCAATCACCAATCCATCCAACCCCTGTACTCCTCGAACTCAGTCCGGCATGTTCAACCAAATATAGTGAAATGAGTTAGTGCAAAAATACATTTAAATCATGAAAGTTCTTTGGAAAAATACTTACAGTGCTATATAGCAATTTCCAAAGGATCACGAAGCTGCAAGAAGTGACGTCTGAGCAACGTAACAGTGCAAAATGCACTGTGGCCGTGGGTCTCAAATACCCACTTTTCAACGGAGACAAACGAAGACCCAAGAATGATAGGATAGGACCTAGGGATGTCGGTGAAGCTAGTGGTGGTGGTGGTTGGCCGTGGGTGGCGGCGCAATAGGCGGTTGAAGTGCAAAAACACCCAAAATGGAAATAGAGTTGGAAGTGCTTCACCAGTGACGGATCAAAGCTGGAGTTGGGTCCAATGGGTTGCTAAGAGGTCGAGGATGATGTGGTGAGAAGATGGTAGCCAATGGTGGTGCGACGGCTGAAAGAGTGTCGCGGCTTGGAGAGGCTCGTGGTGGCTAACGGCGGAGCGAGAGGAGCTAAGATCAGATGGGTAGTGTCGCCGGCCGGTGGGGAAGCTGATGGGAGGGGCGATGAGGTGAACGGTGGCACGCGACGGTGGCTGGGTGGAGAGAAAGGAAACACACGGGAGAGAGGGAGGGGCAACGTCGCGCGGGAAGCAGAGGAAAAAGAAGAAAAGAAAGAAAAAGAGAAAGAAGAAAAGAAAAAAAAGAGGAAAGAGAAAATGTAGGAAAAGAAATGAGGTCCAATTCTCATATCTTGGGTCACAAAAATGATCCAACGGAAACAATTTTAAAACAGCAAGTCAAATAAAATAATTTAAACGTAATGATAAAATGAAAATAAAATAATTAAATCCAACAGTAAATTAATTTAGAATAAAGAGAAATCTAAACGCATAACAATAATTAATAATAAGAAAGCACTTCAAAATATAATTTTCACAAAATTAAAAATCCAACAATTTTAAAATAAGAGAATAAATTTTGAATAAATAAAAATAATCTTTCAGTAAAAATACACTAAAATACGGGATGTTACACCGAATATTCTAAATATTCCAATTTGTTATCTTGTGTACCGCATGCCAACTTCCCCCCAAAGTCGAGTCTTTTATGTAAAGCACTTGCAGCGCTTGACATGCTAGAGCGAAAGGCTTATCCTTATACCATTGCCTAGAAGTATTGACACTTGTGAAGTGATCCCCAATGTATAACCCCCTTCTCGTGCCGCCAATGTCCTACCAATCACATTTAAACAAAAAACACTTACACCAACCCATATAGCGTAATTCTATGATGTCCTGCAACACACCGTATGTGGCGCCTCCAACCCCCACGTATGGAAACTCAAAAATTGAGATGCCCGAATGATGACAACACCGTCACGCATCCCAACGATAAGTGCCAAGTGTGTGTACATGCAACAGTGTACAATGAACAAAGCAGCGGATAATTTAATTCGACTAAGTATTAGAATTGTTTAATACAAATTTACTTAAATAAAACGTTTAAAAAGAGTTATACAATTGTTCCAAAAAATATATTACAAAGACTGAACACATGAACGAGTTATCGCATATCACTCCTCTGGCAGAGCTGAAACCTCAAGCTCAACATAAGCATCATCTGTATCAAAATCTGCAATATCATAAAACGGTACAGCAGGGAAGTAATAATCCAAACAACCCACGAGATAAAAATGCATTAATGCAACCAACAATTATGCATGCATATGATGAAATATGCATTATACCCAAAACATCATTTTTCTAGAAAATAAATATTTTCCAACGCACCCAAAAATCCCATTTTGGCCCAAAACATTCCATCAAAACATTTCCCGCCATTTTCCAAGAAAATGACCCAAAACAATAATCCATCATTTTCCCAAAAAATGGTCTGCATAAAATCCTTTTATCCAAAACTTGTCATTTTCCCAGAAAATGGCACATAGAAAAATCCACCATTTTTGCAGAAAATAGCCCAATATCCATTTTAACCGTATACACCATGATCTCACCTTGGGATCATCTGCACACCCTGGCTCCCTTTGTCACACCACGGGTAACGACCGTGCGAGTGACTTCGTAACGAGCGATTCCCAGTTTCGCGACCAGCGTGTTTGTGGCCAAGCATCCTCTAGCCCCCGCCAGCAGAGGGACCACAGAGTCTGCACGAGAGCGTTACCATCCCGTCCGATCCCGTTGTCGCCCAACGACATCCCAAGGGACGTCACTCAGTATATTTCTTTCCCGAGTGACCAGAAGAGCTCCATCGAGATAATGCCCCATCTCGGTTAAGGGTCGTGATACACATGCAAAAAACCATTTCTCACTTGAAAACCCAGTTTTCAAATATACCCATGAACATGTATGCAATTATGCAAAAACTCAGTTTTCATTTACAAACATGAACATGCGTGCAAATATGCAATGTACATGGCACGACACAAATATCCAACAACCAACAAATCCTCGCATAACCCAATCACACCATAAACTCATCCTCCAATCCAACCGACCCCCTTACTCCTCAGACTCAGTCCGGCACAACCAACCAGTCTACAGTAAATATGAGTTAGCGCAAAAATATATTTAAATCTCAAAAGTTCTTTGGGAAAATACTTACAGTGCTATGATATAATTTTTGAAGGATCATAGAGGTGCTAGAAGTGGAGGCATGGCAATGTAACAGTGCAAAATGCACTATGGTCGTGGGTCTCAAAATACTAGATTTTGAACGGAAACAAACGAAGACTTGCGATTACTAGGGAAGGGCTTAGAGGTATTGGTGACGCTAATGGTGGTGGTGGTTGCTCGTGGGTGGCAGCGTGGACTGCGGTTGAAGTCCAAAAAGCTCAAATCGGAAAATGAGTTAAAGGAGCTTCAAAGGTGGCGGATTGGGCTTAGCCTCGGTGGGTTAGGTAGCTGGAGGGTCGATGGTTGTGTGGTGAAAAGATGGTGGCCAATGGTGGCGAAATGGCGGTGCGCGAGCTCAAGGGTGCCGCGGCTTGACGTTGTGCGTGGGAGCTGACGACGGCGAGTAAGGAGTTGAAAACGGAGGGGTGAGGTCACCTGCCGGAGGGAAAGAGAATGAGAGGGGCGGTGACAGACACGAACGGTGCACGGTGGCGCTAGGGCGGATGAAACAAATGGATGGGAAGAGAGGGAAGGGTTGTTGCGTGCGCGGGAGGAGAGATGTAGTGGAAAGGAGAAAAAGGAAATGAGGAAAAAAGAAAAAGAAGAGAAGAAAAAGAGAAAAAGAAAAAATGAGAGAAAGAGATGAGGTCCAATCCTCACAACTTGGGTCACAAAATTGATCCAATGAAAAGAGCTTCAAAAAAGTAAGTTAAATAAAATAATTTAAACGCAATGACTAGATAGGATAAAATAATAATAAAAGTCCAACAATATAAGAATTTTAAGTCCAACATTAAACTGATTTAAAGTAAAGAGCAATTTAAATGCAAAACGATAATTAATATTAAGAAAGCATACTAAAATAAATTTTACAACTTAAAAATCATAAAAATAAACCAACAATAAATTCGATAAATTTAAAACAAGAGGACCAACATTTAAATTAATTAAAATGTTGGCGGTCACCGATGCACGGCGGCGCCGAGCTGTGAGGGAGAAGCTTCGGGCGTAGGGATTGCGTACCATGTACGCCAAATGAGAGAGGGAGGAGAGAGAGAGGCTACGGAAAATGAGGGAGAAAGAGAGGGGGTCTGGGTATTTAAGCCAGTCCCTTCATCTGGGGATCCACATAATGATCTAATGACGAGGGATTAAAACACTGATTTGAAAATGCGTAAACGTTAACTTAATTAAAAGCACTTAGAGGAATTAAGGTAAATATTATTTTAAACTAACTTTAGTTTATAAAATAATATTTCTTCATCATTAATAAAATGGTGAAGTCTCACTTAACATATTTAAAAGGATTAAACCATTTAATTAATAAAAGCTTTCAACATAATTTAAATTTCATAATATCTTAAATAATTGAAATCATTTTAATAATAATATTAAAATGATTTCTGGCAATTATAATTTTTGGAGCTCTTCAAGAATATTATGATTGTCGTATTTAAGATCAATCTTAATTCAATAACAATGAAAATACTTCTTATAAATATTTCCAGCATATTTAAACACTGGACGTGCCCTAGAAGTCACACGATATCTTTCGAGACACGCCATCATGGTTCAACACGCATAACGTGGCTCGCAGTCGCTATTGAGAAGGGCAGATGATCACATAATCTCTGCCTTCGGGATTTGCTTACGTCATAAAGACGAAACATACGTCAGAAGGAGGAAGCGTACATAAGAAGAAGGAGCAGGGTATTACAGTAAGTAAGGTCAGGCTGAAGTTGAATGCATTCTAGGTCAACAAAATGCGGTTCTTGTTGTCCAAAACTCTTTTTCAATGACGACACATGGAACATGTAACAGCCCGCTAGAAATTCATTGGTGAAATTTCTATTGAATTTAGGAATCTCGTGAAAACCCCATAAGTTTTTACGAATCGACCAATTGCATAGGTTTTAGTCAGTGTTATCACTCACTATGGTGCTAGAAATATGAGTTTTATTTATTTGAGATAGTTAGAAGTGTCAGAATGTGTTATGGTCTACGCCATTAGACTAACTGGATTATTTAAGATTTTATGGCACAATAGCATATTTTCATAATTCTAGACGAAACGTCTGTTGGGAATTGTGAAATTATTTTTAGTGGTACTTCGAGGTTGAATTTCGGTAAAAGATTTTTACTATAGGTTAATATGAATATTTAAGAATTTTTAGTACTAAGTTTATGATTCACTTTTTTGGAGTGAATAGTAACCTCGGTAAGCACACCAATTGTAGTGTTTCAAAATCACAGTGTGGAATGTCCAAATTAGATTAGAGAAATTTTATTTGGATCTTGGCAAGATCTTAGCCACACTTAGTGAATAATATTAGACACTTGGTACCATGAGGAGTGTTTGATGGATTTGAAGGAATCAAAGTGTGGAATCATGCCACTTAAGCAAAACTTTGTTTCATCTGCTCAACCAAATTATGCCAAATCAAAGAGGATTTCAATCCTAGTGAAACCCTATATGGTGGGAATCCAATTGAAAGCCCAAAAGCATTGTTGAAATCAGAACCCTAAACGGTTTCCCCAAAACCCTGAAGTTGGCCTTTAACATTTTCTAATCCGATTTCTAGCATTGTGTCTAATCACTTGTTTAAATCACTTCCACATGCTATTAATCCTTCAAATTTATGTTAGAACATCATTATCCAACCTTGTTAACCTTCAAAAATTGATTGGGCCAAGTGATATTGGATTTGGGCTTGATAGCAACCCAAACCCTCTTTAAACCCCAAAATTTAGGCCCATTCGATTTAGGCCCACGAATTTGGTCATCATAGGATTGCTTCATGGCTAACTTTTGTACCCCACTTGGCTGTCCAGATCTTCGCAAAGAAGGGCCTAGAAGGTTCTTGAAATACAAAGCTAAAGGGCCACCTCACTCTTTCACTCTTACACTCCACTTTGAGAAAAGATCTTGGACTGATTTTTATGAGAAGAAAAGGCTAACACTCAACCTTTCCTTCAGTCCTATAACTTTCCATAACTTTTGTAAGAGGCTCTCCAGTCCACTTCCCACGAAAAGCAACTCTCCTTTACACTTTTCCTCCATAGAACACAAAAGACACTCTCTGACAGTTTTTCTTACCTCTTTTGAATGCCTGTTTTGAAGCTTTTTTATGTGTTTTCTCGCAAATTGTACTTCACTAAAGTTATTTTTTGGAGTCTAGTTTACGTGGATATCTTATTAGTTCCATTTGGAGATCATTTGATTGGTCAAAAGTGGTTTGGACCCCAGAAAGGTCATTCTGGGCGATAAACTGGAGAGTGTGCTATATTTTGGAGTTTTTGACCAAGCTAATGAATAGATCTTGGTCCTAAATTTTTATGGAGTACTGTTAACATGTGTATATGATTATTGATTGAGGACTTGTTGCATGATTAAAAGTTTTGGTGAAATATTTTCTTAGGTCTAGAAACATAGAAACTGGAAGAGGAAAAACAGTTTCTGTTTTGAGAAAGTTTAAATCTTTTATGGTTTAATCTTATTTCAATGGCTTTGATATTTTTATTGGAAGATCCTAAGCATATTATATACATGTTAAAATTTTATTTTGAAGATATTTGATGTTAGTTTCGAAGATATGAAATTTTATGCAAGGAGATATTCGGTTAGGCCAAAGTGATGATGTTCTTGGCTAAATTTGTGTTTTGGTTGATGTTTAACCATGTGATCTTGAGTTTGAAGCTTGGATCTATTTTAGGACACATTTTCAAACCATGTGATGTTTTGGTTTGAAGATCATTTCTTTATAAGTCATGGATCAAGAGGTTGATCAAAACAAGTTAGAAATAAAATTCTGTTTTGAACTTAGAAGAAAAACCAAAAAGTTCAAGTATGGTTTTAGTGATTTTGATGACTTTTGTTCATGATTCAAAACATGATTATTCTTAGGAATATGTTATGAGTATAGTAGAAGAAAAATTTTGGTTTAATCATGAGTTTTTAGATTTGAAAGAATTACAACAAAAATCAAAGGAAATAGCCTTTGTAAGTTTCGGCCCTATAGAGTTTTAATGGTTGTATTTAGCTTTAAATTTTTCTAAATTAATATTTGAGTTTAGGACAAAATTTACATAAGAAATTTTTGTGATTTTTGGAGTTAGGATGCAAAATCCTTAAGTTAGGGGTAAAATGGTCATTTTTCCACATGTAAATGGTAAAATGATAATTTTACTCTAAGTTGATATTTTTCCATATCCCTAATTGTTAGTGATTAAGTTCTAATTTTTAGAAATCACTACTTTCAGTTTCTCGTGATCGCACTTGAGTTTTGTCTCGAAGGGCGAAGATCGAGGTAAGTTAGCTTTTAACTTAATATCAGTTTAATGTGCATGAGTGATAAGTAAGGGAACTAAAGTGTATGTATGCATGTTATCATATGTGCCATGCCAAGTCATTATATATTTATCTGTTACATATAATTTATTCTGTCATGAATTATTCATCTGTTACACAAAATATTATGTCACGTATTGCTATACATTGCAAGTATGTCATTTTAAGTTAAGTATGCCATCTGTTACATGTATTTCATGTCACGTAATATTCACTATCACATGTTATGCCATGTTAAGAAATGTTGTCTGTTATATGGTATGCCACGTTACAAAATGTTGCATGTTACATGTATGCCATGTTATGAAATGTTCTCTGTCACATTATGTGTCGAAGTATGTCATATCTTTCGTCTTAGTTCATGTCACGTTATGCTACGTCAGGACTTCTGTCTTTTATATCAAGTTCATGTTACGTCACGTTACGAAATGTCATGTATGACAGTTAAGTTATTCATGTCAATCACGACCCTAAGCGCTAGGATGGGGTAATATCCTGGTGGAACTCCTTGTTCACGCTGGAGTGTCTAAATATGTGTGAAATTTCCTGGGTTGACGAAGTACAGTCAACAGGTTGCAAATGGGGTCTAATTAGTTTGTCACCGGAGCGCGCCGGGCACTAACGCCGAGGGTGCCACACATTATGTTATGTGTGTCCACAACAAATGTGGCACAAACAAATAAGTCATGGGGCCACAACAACTGTGGAGTATACACTACATGAGACACAGCAATTGTGACACGTAGAATACGTGGGGCCACAACAACTGTGGAGTACGTATTAATGCACTCACAACTGGTATAGAAATCTGTGATGTGATGCAGTTATCGGCAAAGACACACGGCTCAAGGGGACCTGTGTAGCACCCATATGGTCACTTTAATGATTAAGTCTATTGAATAAGATTCCAAGTTCATGCATTTCACGTTCAAGTCATGTTTCACGTTATGTTATGTTCAAGTTTACGTTCACGCAATCATGGTAATCCCATGAGACAAAAATATGTTTCAAGTTCATGTTATGTTATGTTCACGTTTACGTTATGTTCCAAGTTCACATTTATGTTATGTCATGCTCACGTTCATGTTATGTTTCAAGTTCATGTTCAAATTATGCATGTTTACGTTCATGTTATGTTTCAAGTCCATATTATGTTTCAAGTCACATTCATGCTAAGCTTAAGTTTCAATTTAAGTTATGTTAGTTATGTTATATTGTATGTCAAGTTATGCTATGATTACTTATGATTTGATTATGCATTCATGCTTTTACTGCCATGCATGCATCATTAACCTGTGTGGAAGTTTCCTATTAACTTGCTGAGATTTGTAATCAAATCTCACTATGGTAGTCTCAACTACCATTCCCTCCGAATGGTAGATTTTGTTACAGGATCTGAAGGAGAATCAAGAATCAACCAACTGGAAATGATCGACTAAACAATGGTGTGACGTAGATGGTAGTACAGTAGTTACCTCATTACTACTTGTATTTGTGGTGTTCAATCTCCAACACTCTTTTGATCAAAACTATTTTGGACTAGTGTTGTGATCTCAGTTGTTTAGTACGTCATTATGTATGAAGTATATTTTAAGTATTTGAGATATTTCGGTTTGGTGCATAGTATTGCTGAAGAAAAAGATTATCCGCTGCGAATATTGCATAATGCTATATGCCTGTTAGGAATGTTGCATCTTATATGTCATGAACGGGAGCAAGAAACCTTGTGCTGCATGTCTCGATGCTTCAAATGTCCGTCCAATCCCAATCGAAATTTGGGGGCATCACAGAACACATTGTGGACTTCCCCAAAAGAATCTGGCAATGCAACTCTATAAGCAACAAGCCCAACTCTATAAGAGAAAACAAAGGGCTCGCCAAGAGAGTATGCGATGGAGATGGGCTACACGGCAGTTCAGGTGACAAGCGGGGGTCACTGCGACGCAACTAGTGGCTTCTCTGTTGTGGTGCGACACCGAGAGAGAGAGAGAGAGAGAGAGAGTGATGTTTACCGAGAGGAAAAGAGGGAGGTGAGGGTGGCGGACGGCAGTAGGCTTCTCAGAAGGGAATGGGTGCGACGGGACTAGGATGGCCAGCAGTTTCTGGCACCGTGGGTGGTGCTCCGATGTCCCTTGAAGTGGTGTCGGCTTGGTCTGGCAAGGAGGTCGCCACGGAGGGCTACGGTTTCCTCTGTTTTCAGTTGCTTGAAATAGGGGCTTGCCGTATGGGGTTGTTCGCGGTTTATGGTGGACTAGGGCGGATCTAGGTGGTTCTTCTTGGTGCTGTGGCTGAGGGAGGAGACGTGGAGGAGCTTCCTACGGCACGGGTGCAAGCAGGGGCTAGACTTGTTACTGCAACATGAAGGTTCCTTTGGACTGGTTCTGTACATTGGGCTAGCTGTTTACTTCATGCACTGATCATGCATGGATGCTGCTTACCGTGAGAGAGGGAGGGGTCGTGGGTCTGATGTACAAAGCCTCTATATATAGACCTATGGAAACCCTAGTGAAGAAGAAGAAGAGACGTACGGGTTTGGAGTTGAAAGGCATACGTGCATGTGCATCTGAGTTGATAAATAAGTTAGAGACATGCATGGCTGATAAAAGGAATTTTCGGTAGTTAGGAGTTTTATCTAGAATGTTAATAATGTTTGGAGTCTAAGATGAGTTTGAGGCTAGAATTATAAAATCAGGAGATGAGATTCAGTGGAGATAGGAAAAATTAAGATTTAAATTCAAACTAAAACTCTCATAAAATCTGATAAAATAATAATAATAATAATAATAATAATAATAATAGAATATTTATAATTATATATAAAAATACATAAAGCTTATCTTATATCCTAATCTTAGGGTCGGGTTGTTACAAACTCCCCTCTTTATAAAATTCCGTCCTCGGAATTTGCTAATACATCAAGCAACCTACATACTTGTCCATCGCATTCTTTTCATGTTTCTATTTTAGATCTTCGATCATTTAGTCGAGCCTAACATTTCAAAATTTTAAACCTCAATTATTCATTCCTAAATCTCATATTTTTCTAATCCTTTTACTTATGTACTTACCATCAATGATTACACGCTTTAGAAGTACCATACAAGCCTAAAGTGTATACCTCGACAACAAGATTGAATAAAACCTACCAATAATATCACTCAAACTATTATCTTTCTCCAATAGTAGTAATTGTCTCCACATAAAATAATAAATAAACTCTTCGCATAAAATGATAACTAGAACTCCTCATATATTAATAACCTTAGATAAATAGCAACTCTTCAAGTTCGAAGTCACTAAATATCTCGTTTCTAAAATTCTTAAAAATGAAATACCACAATGATCATATGCCTATGGTTATGGGCCTACATCTCCAATTATAAGCATAGCAACATCAATTACGCTTCCAGATCAAACCTCGACATCTCGTAGTATTCTCTAATAAAGCCGACCCAATCATTAAACTTTATTGTGCATGTCTAAAGCATACGTGTACTTAAATCATCTTCTACTCGTAAACCTTAAATTCTCGTACCTAAAAAATATATTGACTTCACAATTTCTTTCAATAGTCTATTGCTAAAAAAATTCTGCCATACGACATTTTCCAAAGATCTTTTGTTCACCATTCATGCTAGGCGAGAGAATCATATCACCTATAATATACCTTCTATTAGACATTGCGAAATACCAAACACCATATGTAAATCTACGTCATAACTCCAAAATCAACTAATTACATTCTTAATTTAAATAAGACTCCATCAAATATAAGTCATCTTCATCCATTCTCCTGAGCTCTAGATACACTATCAATCTTAAAAGTAAAAGTTTCCCAACTTCACCTTCCATCAATCAATTACACTGTCATAACCAAATTGACTTGTAACTCTAGTACACATAATTCTCATAAAATTCTAGATATCCATGCTACATGAAATTCCTCGAGTAAGGTGCCATAATCTAATGTAACCATGAACTAATATTTCAATATTCACATAAATAATAATAATGCCTACCATAACTACAATACTGCTAACTAGAAAGAGCTATAAAATGTCTTATCATAATAAAAATATCTCAATAACTCTTGAGCAGGCCAAGAGCATCCTAGGTAACTTAACTTTTCTTCAGAAAAATCTATAAAAAGTTTTTTTTTCCTTCAAAAACTCTACAGAATCTCTCAACCTGGCACTCTGATACTAAATTGTAACACCCCCTTCCCGTAGGCTAGGTGTGTCACGTGTTTTTCATAACAAATAACCCGACAAGAGATCTCATATTTAATAACTGAAATTAGGATTTATTTTGTATAAAAACTGTCAAATAAAAATATTTTCTGAAAACATTAATTGAATAAATTCATGTCATAAAAGCATGTTTTATTTTTAGAAAGTTTGAAAACTAAATTAACTGCTCCTTCTAATCCTGGCCTGCCTGCTCGTAATCATCATCTTCACCTGGGTGGTTAAAAACATGAAAACAAACTAAAATGAGTCGAAAACTCAGTAAGAAATTCATCACAACGTAAACGTAATAAACATAAGATTTTCATAAAAACTTTCATGCTGAGGTTAAAATTCATGATTGTTCATACTGATGCTTATGCTATGCATGACTGATTTATTTGAATTAACTGACTTAACTGACTGATCTATCTGATTCAACTGATTTATCTGACTAGCCAACACACTTAATCCTGTGTGCGAAAGGTTGTGCACCAACCCCACATCCCACTGCAGCAAGGGGAACCGCTGATGGTATTCTAGCATACTATGGTGGACCACGACTGAGTTCGTGGCTTGCACATCCACCCTGAACTGAACTGCATTGGTACCATGCATCTGAATGACCATCTTATTAACTGATCTGATTTTATCTTACACTTGAATTTAAGATGGCTTATGTGTCTTGTACACATGAGATGCATGACATAATACATACATAATTATAATTTCCGAATCTGAACACGATGCGGAATGACATGATCGTATGCTATGCTGAATGACATGTTTGCATATGACATGAGTGGTTCATAAATAATGGCTGTCAAAGAACTGGCTTGAATAATGCTTATATATAAGCTAAATTGTGATGATCTTAATTTATGATCAAATTACTTACCTCGTTGCACTACTTCTTGAATATCACTTCGTAACTCATCTCCTATACGCAAATAATAACTATCATTAAATCTGTTTGGGAACGATATGTACTAATATCCAACTTAATCAAATTCACAATTTAAAAGGTAGTCAAACAAATCTTTTGTTTAACACTATAATCAATAAATCCTAGTATTTAGATTACTTAAAATACTAATTTATAATTTAGTAGAATACTTGAGCTATTTTAAAATAAGTCATGAAACTACAATTCTTAAAATAAGTTTCCTTTCTTAACATAATTATTAAATCTTATAATAAATATAATAAATATTAATATAATTTAAATATTCTTAACATATTTCTCTATTTTCAACCTACAACTTTAATAGCATAATTATAACAACATCTATTAAAGTAGACAATAGAATCTCATTTAATAAATCGATCAAAATAATTTAAAAACTTTTACTGCTGAAATATGATATCTATTCTTTCAAATATAATTTAACTGTATATATATATATAAATAAATCTAAAATAATTGGTGAAAACATTCGATTTAATAAAACCAGACTCAATCATAATATTATTCAACACTCATAATTTATTCCTTAATTTATTTTTAAAGTATAACATAATAATTTTATTAACATCCGACTAAATAGATAAAGGAAAATTAACTAAAATAATAGGCTCCATAATATACTTCAAAACACACTTTAAATTCCTTACACACTTTCTTAATAAAATGAGCATTTGACTAATATATTTACTTAAGTAAAAACTCATCTTTAAAAATATTAATGTTAAGCCCAATAAAAATACTAAAACAGTTGTTGAAGATCAAGCCCAATTTACTTTTTAAAACACAAGCTTATCAAATAGGCCCAAGGTCCAAGGGCCTGTTGTGAAACAATGCTTCATGGTGGTTTTATGGCACACGGACAAAAACATAAGGAGAAGTCGTGCAAGAGAAAACAGAGGGCTCACCGAGAGAGTATGCGACGGAGATGGGCTGTGCGGCGGTTCAAGCGACAAGCGGGGGTCACGGCGGCGCAACTAGGGGCTTCTCTGTTGTGGTGCAACACAGAGAGAGAGAAAGAGAGAGAGAGAGAGAGAGTGATGTTTACCGAGAGGAAAAGAGGGAGATGAGGGTGGCGGACGGCAGTAAGCTTCTCGGAATGGAGTGGGTGCGATGGGACAAGGACGGCCGGCAGTTTCTGGCACCGTGGGTGGTGCTCCGATGTCCCTTGAAGTGGTGTCGGCGTGGTCTAGCAAGGAGGTCGCCACGGTAAGATACAACCCATTTAAAGTACATAACCCCAAAAGACCTATAATCCGAAAACAAACATCTGGAAAGTACACTAAGGTAGATTGGTAATAGTACTCAGCTATTAGGTTAACATTTTATATATATATAATATATATTATGCACGTATAAAACTTATAAGAACAAGACCGAACAAACAAACACACGGAATAACACAAGTATGCGGCAACAGGAGCTTACCGAAGGGAAACTGAGGCACGCGTGGAGGGGTAAGGCGCGACGGGGCTGGCTGGAGGGGCTGTGGTGGCGCGGCAGAGAGCAGGAGTGCGGCGGAGCTTCCGTCGAGCTGTGCTGAGCACGAGAGAAAGAGAGGGAGAGGTGAGCGAGAGAGGGCGGAGAGAAAGGAGGGAGTAACCGAGGGGGGTACTCACCGTGAGGGGGTGCTACGGGCTGAGGTGGCCTGAGGGTGTTCAGCGCCCTTTTCAGTGCTGGTGGAGACGGCTTGGAGTGGCTAGTGCGGTGCAGTACAGTTGTTCAGTGGGTGGACCACTGTTTCGGGTGGCTAAAAATAGGGGAATAAACGGCTGGGTTTTCCTTGAGAGGGGTGGCTCGCTGTAGAGTTAACCGTGGTGGTTTTCGTGAGGTGGGGTCACAACGTGGTGGGGCTCTCGGTGGAGGGTATTGCAGCGGTTTATGGTGGCTGAACGCTGCTCTGTTTTTGGATACAAAAACAGAGGAAACCGAAGCTTGCAGTAGAGGCTACGGGACGTTAGGCGACAACTTCGTGTGGCTGGGCAGAGCAGCGGCAATCATTGTGGTTTTCATGTTTGTCGTGGCTGTGGGCAATTTCCTACTGCAGCGTTGCTTCCGGTGGATGTTTGCAGTGGCGCTGGTCATGCACGATGTTTTAAGGAGCTGCACAGTGGCTGGGCAAGGGGAAGCTACGGTTTCATGTGGGTGGTGCACTGGCAGTGGCATACTGCGGAACAAAGTCTGCTCATGGTGGGACTACTCCAATGAGAAATGATGCTGCCGTTAAAGGGGCTTCCTGTGAGGTTGGGGTGGTGTTTTTCCTAGTGGCTGAGGACCGGGCTAGAGGGTGGTGCTGCTTGCAAAGAGGAGTTGTTGGCTATGGTTTTGCGTGGCAGGGCAGCGGCATGAGGTTTCTTCGTGCTGGAAGTATGTGTGTATTTATATTGGTGATTGAACAAAAAAAGAAAACCCTAGAGGAGGAGACGTGCATGGCAATAGGCATGGAGTCGTGCTCGATGTGGGGCCTATTCTTGGTTATCAAGGGCTTGGGTCTGATAAGAACACTGGGCCATTTCAACTATTTGGCCATGTTTTGTAGTGAAAGAAAAATAAAAAATAAAAAATAAAAAACCTATTAATAAAAGGGTTGCTCTCGAAGCTTTGGGCCTTGACTCATCTTAAAAATATAAATATATCTGTCTCATAAATTCCTCGACCTAAAAAATTCTTTTCCATCGGCCCCAAAAATATAATACTTGAAAAATTACTGGGCTCTTTCTACGTATAAATCTAAAAACCAAAAACATTTTAGAAAACAACTTGTTGTTGGACTCGGGTGTTACAAGTGCACTCTGATTGACCGTCAGTTTAAGGGTGATATGCAGTGCTAAACTTCAACTTAGTACCTAAAGTTGCCTGCAAACTCTTCCAAAAATGGGACGTGAAGTGCGGGTCCCAGTTTGACACAATACTCTTGGGTACTGCGTGCAAATGCACTATTTCTTTGACATACAATCGAGTTAGCTTCCCAAAGAGTCGGTATTATTGATAGGCAAGAAATGGACACATTTGGTCAACCGATCAACAATCACCCAAATTGAGTTCTTTCCACTAGGGGTTCTCGACAAACCCACTACGAAATCCATAGAAATGTCATCCCACTTCCACTCAGGAATAGAGAGAGGTTAAAGTTTACCAGTGGGTCTCTGATGCTCAGCCTTAACTTGACGGCACGTGTCACATTTCTCAATAAACATGGCAATATCCATCTTCATCCCTTCCCACCAAAAATTTCTCTTCAAATCTCGGTACATCTTTGTACTTCCAGGATAAACTGAATAAGGAGCCGCATGAGCTTCTGCTAAAATTCGCTCTTTAAATTCTAAATCTCGGGGAGTCACTCTACGATCCTGAAACTGAAGAATATCATCTTTATCCAAACTGTAATGCAAGGGTCCTTTAGACTTCTTGACTCTTTTGCTGATGTCCAACAACTTTGGATCCTTTTTCTAGAGAGTCTTCAATTATTCAAAATCAACTACTCGGACATTCAAAACCGAAGATAACAATTCTTCTTGCTGTAAACTCTTGATAAGAAGTCTTCTCATCCCACAAATGAGAGAGTCCAAACCTGATGACTCTACCTCATCCACCAATTGAGACTTCCTACTCAAAGCATCAGTGACTAGATTCGCCTTTCCCAAATGATACTTAGTCTCACATTGGTAGTCGCTAATCAACTCTAACCATCGCCTCTGCCTCATATTGAGATTCTTCTGGGAAAACAAGTGCTTCAAGCTCTTATGGTCAGTGTAGATTTCACAAACTTCTCCATACAAATAATATCGCCAAATCTTAAGTGCAATAACTACAGCCACCAATTCCAAATCATGCGTGGGATAATTCCTTTCATGAATTTTCAATTGACGAGATGCGTAAGAAACAACTCGTCCCACCTGCATAAGAACGCATCCTAACCCAAACTTAGATGCATCGCTGAAAACCACAAACAGCTTGTGTGGCTCCAGAAGTGCTAAAACAGGAGTTGTTGTCAGTCTCTTTTTCAACTCTTGGAAGCTTCTCTCACATCTATCTGACCAAACAAACTCAGTATTCTTCCTAATCAAAGCAATGAGAGGTCTGGATAATCGAGAAAATCCTTCCACAAATCTCCGATAATACTCGGCAAGTCCTAAGAAACTCCGAATCTCACACACTGTTGAAGGGTGAGGCCACGACAAAACAGCTTCTACCTTGCTAGGATCTACGACCACTCCCTCTTGGGAAATCATGAGTCCAAGAAACTTGACTTCTTCCAACCAAAATTCACATTTACTTAGCTTCACATACAATTGATGTTCTCTTAACTTCCCAAGCACCAGACGAAGGTGAGAAGCATGCTCTTCCAAATCCCGAGAATAAATTAAAATGTCATTGAGGAACACCACCACAAGTGAATCCAAATAAGGTCAAAATACTCGATTCAACAAATCAATAAAGGCGGCAGGGGCATTAGCTAACCAAAAAGACACCACTTCAAAGTCATAATGCCCATACCTCGTCCTAAAAGCTGTCTTGGGCAAATCCTTATCTCTTATCCTCAACTGGTAGTACCCCAATCTCAAGTCAATCTTCGAGAAAACAGCTGCTCCATGAAGCTGGTCAAACAAATCATCGATCTGAGGAAGTGGGTACTTATTCTTGATAGTCACCTTATTATGTTCTCGGTAGTCAATACACATCCTAAGAGTTCCGTCCTTCTTCTTAACAAATAAAACAGGCGCTCCCCAAGGCGAAGTACTAGGTTGAATAAATCCCTTATCAACCAATTCTTGCAACTGAGTTTTCAACTCTTTCAACTCAACCGGTGCCATACGATAGGGAGCCTTGTGCACTTGAGATGCTCCAGGTTCCACGTAACGCCCCAAACCCGGTTGGTCCGGAAAATTACTACCTGTCACTTAAGAACATGTTTCCCAACACAACTAAAATAAAACTCCAAAACTTTATTAGCAAAACTCAATCTCATGTAGTCTAAATAACCACATTGAAAACTCTATAAAGTCATTATTGCAGCAAAATAAACTAAGGCGTCCAAAATCTCTCGGTAGTCATAACAAACCAAACTAATACTTTCATAAGTCTTACTAAAACCCAAGCCCAAAATATAAATAAATCGAAAAGACATTAAAACTAAAGGACATCAGAATTCATTCTTCTAACATCTTCTCCCAGCTTAATCATTCACACCAATCTAATCCAGGTCCTCAGTTGGACTCTCCACATCATCCGAAAAATATTATGAAGATAGGGGGTGAGTTATCAACAACTCAGTAAGCAAAGGACATATGCTAGCGTGCAAACACGAGCATTTACAAAGTATAGCATGCAGAACAAAACATTTTCCAGAGTTATCATGCAGAGCAGAACATATTTTGAAAAGTAACAGAGCGATGGTTTTAAGACACGTAAAACCCATAATACTTTGGCATAACATAAACTGAGTATCATCATCAGATCAAAACAGAGCATCAAACAGAGCAGAGACCATGTTTCACCCCCGTGGTAGGGTTGTACTAACCCCGGTGGCCAAACCAGGCAAAGAGAGAGGTGAAATCTTTCCTTTATTCTTCTCGGAGTCACGAGTGTGCACACAGGAAAGACCACAATAAAACCACTTTGTTTGTAAAGTGGGTGCACTCAGAGGAGAGAAGTTGGTACCAATCCAAACAGAGCAGAGCATAACAGAGCAGAGCAGAGCAAAGCAGAGACAGAGTTAGATACGAAAACCAGTACACCATGCCAAAAGTTTTCAGATGTTATATCAAAATAATACAGAGTACCAAAACAGAATCAGACAGTTTACCCACACTGAACACAAAAGCCAGAACATCTTTCTAAATAAATGCACAACTTTTCATATTCTCAATATCGCTCCTTTTTCAGATTTAGAAACCACATGACAGAATTTAGCTCATGTCTACACAATGCATGTCAGAACATATTTTTCCTTTTCCACACAGATTTCATGAGTATGCAAATAAACGATCGAGGTTGGTTTTATTTTTCCCAAGTTCTCATTTCATCATAAAAATATGCAAAGTTTTCAGAAAATCAACCTCAGTCTCAATAATTCGTGTAAGGCCTAGCATAGGAACCCCGCTTACCTGAACAACTTAGCTTTTCAGAATTTTCCTCAAAAATGTCGAGTCGAATATAAATCGTCACCTATAAAAATAATAACATAATTTCCGTAAGTTTGCAATCAATCACGGATTTCGACATTTAATCCTAAACTTCAGAAATAACCTATTTTAATATCTCAAAACTTAAAACCCTCATAATCCCAAAATATATCATCACTTCCTAAAAATCACCAATATTCACCATGACCAACGTCCAACTCAAAACACCAATATTTAAACCCGAAACAGCCAACAAATTTCATAGCATAAACCAGTCTCACACTAACAACTCCATCATCAAATCCAACCGACCCCCCTTACTCCTCGGACTCAGTCCGGCACAATCAACAAATTCACAGTAAATATGAATTAGCGCAGAAATACATTTAAATCTCAAAAATTCTTTGGGAAAAATACTTACGATGCTATAATATAATTTTTGAAAGATCACGGAGTTGTACGAAGCGACAACGCAGCAACAAAACAATGCCAAATGCACTGTGGCCGAGGGTCTCAAAGACCCACTTTTGAACGGGTGCAAACGAAGACCCGAGATTGATAGGGTAGGGCCTAGGGATGTCGGTGAAACTAGTGGTGGTGGTGGTTGGCCGTGGGTGGCGGCGCAAAGGGTGGTTGAAGTGAAAAAATACCCAAAACGGAAATATTGATGGTGGGGCTTCACCGGTGACAGATCGGAGGTGGGTTGGGTCCATTGGGTTTGCTAGGAGGTCGAGGATGATGTGGTGAGAAGATGGTGGCCGGAGGTGGCGCGACGGCGACGCAGCGGCGCAAGGAGTGCCGCGGCTTAGTGATGCTCGTGGGAGCTAACGGCGGTGCGGTTGGGGCTGAGATTACAAGGTGGTGGTCGCCGGTGGCTGGGGAGGACGGAGGGCCGGCCGGTGTCGATCACTGCCGGCGCACGGCGGCGGGCTGGGTGGATGAAGGAACAGACGGAGAGAGAGGAGAGGGAGAGACGTGCCGCGCGGGAAGGGGAAGAGGCCAGGAAAAAGAAAAGAAAAGAAAGAAAAGAAGGGGAAAAAAAAAAGAAAAAGGAAGAAAAAGAAAAGAGGAAAGAGAAAATGTAGGGAAAAAAATGAGGTCCAATTCTCACATCTTGGGTCACAAAAATGATCCAACGGAAACGATTTTAAAACAGCAAGTGAAATAAAATAATTTAAACGCAGTGATTAAAATGAAAATAAATAATTAAACCGAATAATAAGCTAATTTAATATGAAAAACAATTTAAATGTATTACAATAATCAACTATAAGAAATCATTTCAGAATAATTTTCACAAAATTAAAAATCATAAAAATAAACCCACTGAAAATCCAACCAATTTTAAAACAAGAGAATAAATTTTTAAATTAATAATAATAATCTTTCAATTAAAAATACACTAAAATATGGGGTGTTACATCCTTCCCCCCTTAAAAAAAATTTCGTCCTCGCAATTTGTAAGGTTAAACATGACGCTACAGCAGGATAGAAGATACAACCCAAAACACGCTCGAAAGGATCATACCATCAACAACTCCCAACAAGCATGAGTAATGTTCTCTCAAGTCTATTTCCATTGGCAATTCCATCATACTCGTATAAGTCTCCCAGTGGTACAACACGTTCAGTATTCTTAGGGTGGCTATACTATCCAAAATCTCATCTTTCCACAAGAGCCTTAATACAACATCCAATTAATCCCAATAATTATTATTATCGTAACACGATCTGCGCTAACCTTAATCGACTCCTATGTTAAAACTCACAAACCTTCATTGAATTCTACAAGTTGGTAACCTATTAGCCACTTCCAAAGTTAACCATCAATAAACATTTCCATCGTCCAGACCTATTCCCTCAAAATCAACAAGAATTATATCCTAATTCCGCACCACCAAAAGTTTAATCTCTAATTACAAGTATCTTTATCAAATTTTCAAATCACCACTAATTCCTTAAGATTAACACAAAGTTTGAATCCTTAATTATATCACAACATAACACCATGGAGTACGAGGTAGCTCATCACCTATTAACCAGAAAACTCTCACCACATTTGGTAGAAAATACTTGATCTCCAAAACCATGAACTATTACACACTTTCCTCAAACTCACCAAGGATTCATTCCTGAATCTGCACCAACTATTATCCTTAAATCTGATATGGATCTAATCCCAAAACCTGTCACTAAAACCTCAAATTAATAACAATTATTATCCAAACTGGACCAATATCTTCAATCCTCAAAGAAATAATCCCCTTGAAAATTCCTATATCAATAACTCAACTTCGATCAACCCCATAATAATGGTCACATACTAATCAGTCTCCAAAATAAATCAAGCTAGCACACCAAGCCTGCAGAATTAAAAACTTAAATCTTGTTTAAATTCAGTCCTTCGAATCTGTAATTCTAAAACCTTAAATTATACCAGAGTCATTCTCCGAAATTTGTAAGTTCGATGAACTTATATCCAATAATAAAACAATCGACTCCTGAAGCTTTCAAAATCTAAAATATTAAAAGATAACAATCATTTTCTAAAGTCTGCAAAACCTTAAACTTTGGTGAAATTCCCGTAAATCTATCCTTAAAGTTTGTTGAACTTACAATTTTCTATTCTAAAGCCTCGTGTCGTACATCCATGAAATCGAAAACCTCAAATATCTTACTCCCCAAATAGATCACCAAGACCATGCCGTTCCTTTCAAACCTTGATATTATAAAAGCACACCAAGTCTATAAAAATTCAAACCTACTTTTCTAAATATAACAATAGCATTCTCAGTCGTACCATCTTCCTGCCATAACTTAATCTTTAACCAGTTTTTCAGCTTCGAACGTAACGAACAAAATAAAATAAACTTAATAATTAAAATAACATAATTTCAATTCCAATAAAATCAAATCAAATAAAACCAAATAAATTAAATTTAAATAAAAACAATAATTTCCAATTAAACCTTTAAACTTTTCTGGTACTGCACACATGGTTTTTTTTCCCATTCTCAGCCATATCTTTAACCAACTCATATAGTCATTCCTATCATCAAATATTGTAAACCCGACATCGCTCTAAACTCCAGTACATCTTAAAAATCTAAACCACAAAAATCTAAACCTTAAATCTTAAAAAGATTATCTCTTATAGTCCACAAAGTAAGCTTGTCGGATCTAAAATCCCTAAATCTCAAAACTCAATCATAAAGTCCGCAGTTCCATAAAATTAGTTTTTATTCTTTACAAATCCACATCTCAAATCTGAAGTTTCTTCCTAAACCCACAGACATCCAAAACTCAAATGTTTTTAGTCTGCATAACCTCAAACTTATTCTACAATTGAACTTATGTGCACCTTCAAAAATATAAACCTTACATCTTATAAAAGATCCTTACCAATAGTCAATAAAGTACGCTTACCTGATCTAAAACCCCAAGCGTAAAGAAAGTCATTTCTTAAAATCTGGAAAAAAATCTAAAGCCTTAATTCTCTTCAAAATCTTCTTTTTTAAAACCCACACCATCTAAGACCTCAAACATCCTAGAATATATTTCAAAAGGTTGCCGGGTTCTAAAACATTAAAAACAAATAAAATCATCTCTTATAATCTACAAATTCCATACATCCAATCTGAGTTAACTTCCAAGCCTATAGATATTCAAAACCTCAGATTTCGTAGGCCACCCAACATGAGTATGCAAAAGCTCAAACCAACTATCTTTAAAATCAGGACCTAATGCTTTCAAAATTCTAAAACCTTAAATGCCATCAAACATCTTATTATTATAGTATGCAACCTGGCTTTCGCTCAAACTTATACAAACATCGAAATCTAGACCTCCAAGTCATGTCCTACAACCTTCAAACTAAGCCAATCAAATCTAAAATCTTAAATTCCTAAAACTTCAATCCATAAAGTCTGCAAAATCTCAAACTTAAATATCCACATGATCATCCTTAAATTCCTCAAGTTCCTACACTGAAATCTTTACATCCTATGAACCCACAGAATTCTAAACCTCCAAGGTTTATAGTATACAGAATCCAAACTTGGCTCTGATACCAAATGTAACGCCCCAAACCCGGTTGGCCCGGAGAATTACTACCTGTCACTTAAGAACATGTTTCCCAACACAACTAAAATAAAACTCCAAAACTTTATTAGCAAAACTCAATCTCATGTAGTATAAATAACCACATTGAAAACTCTACAAAGTCATTACTGCAGCAAAATAAACTAAGGCGTCCAAAATCTCTCGGTAGTCATAACAAACCAAACTAATACTTTCATACGTCTTACTAAAACCCAAGCCCAAAATATAAATAAATCGAAAAGACATTAAAACTCAAGGACATCAGAATTCATTCTTCTAACATCTTCTCCCAGCTTAATCATTCACATCAATCTAATCCAGGTCCTCAGTTGGACTCTCCACATCAACTGAAAAATATTATGAAGATAGGGGGTGAGTTATCAACAACTCAGTAAGCAGAGGACATATGCTAGCGTGCAAACATGAGCATTTACAAAGTATAGCATGCAGAACAAAACATTTTCCAGAGTTATCATGCAGAGCAGAACATATTTTGAAAAGTAACAGAGCGATGGTTTTAAGACTCGTAAAACCCATAATACTTTGGCATAACATAAACTGAGTATCATCATCAGATCAAAACAGAGCATCAAACAGAGCAGAGACCATGTTTCACCCCCGTGGTAGGGTTGTACTAACCCCGGTGGCCAAACCAGGCAGAGACAGAGGTGAAATCTATCGTTTATTCTTCTCGGAGTCCCGAGAATGCACACAGGAAAGACCATAATAAAACCACTTTGTTTCCAAAGTGGGTGCACTCAGAGACAGAGAAGTTGGTACCAACCCAAACAGAGCAGAGCATAACAGAGCAGAGCAGAGCAAAGCAGAGACAGAGTCAGATACGAAAACCAGTACACCATGCCAAAGGTTTTCAGATGTTATATCAAAATAATACAGAGTACCAAAACAGAATCAGACAGTTTACCCACACTGAACATAAAAGCCAGAACATCTTTCTAAATAAATGCACAACTTTTCATATTCTCAATATCGCTCCTTTTTCAGATTTTAGAAACTACATGACAGAATTTAGCTCCTGTCTACACAATGCATGTCAGAACATATTTGTCCTTTTCCACACAGATTTCATGAGTATGCAAATAAACGATCGAGGATGGTTTAATTTTTCCCGAGTTCTCATTTCATCATAAAAATATGCAAAGTTTTCAGAAAATCAACCTCAGTCTCAATAATTCGTGTAAGGCCTAGCATAGGAACCCCGCTTACCTGAACAACTTAGCTTTTCAGAATTTTCCTCAAAAATGTCGAGTCGAATATAAATCGTCACCTATAAAAATAATAACATAATTTTCCGTAAGTTTTCAATCAATCACGGATTTCGACATTTAATCCTAAACTTCTAAAATAACCTATTTTAATATCTCAAAACTTAAAACCCTCATAATCCCAAAATATATCATCACTTCCTAAAAATCACCAATATTCACCATGACCAACGTCCAACTCAAAACACCAATATTTAAGCCCGAAACAGCCAACAAATTTCATATCATAAACCAATCTCACACTAACAACTCCATCATCCAATCCAACCTACCCCCCTTACTCCTCGGACTCAGTCTGGCACAACCAACAAATTCACAATAAATATGAATTAGCGCAGAAATACATTTAAATCTCAAAAGTTCGTTGGGAAAAATACTTACAATGCTATAATATCATTTTTGAAAGATCACGGAGTTGTACGAAGCGACAACGCAGCAACAAAACAGTGCCAAATGCACTGTGGCCAAGGGTCTCAAAGACCCACTTTTGAACGGGTGCAAACGAAGATCCGAGATTGATAGGGTAGGGCCTAGGGATGTCGGTGAAGCTAGTGGTGGTGGTGGTTGGCCGTGGGTGGCGGCGCAAAGGGTGGTTGAAGTGCAAAAATACCCAAAACGGAAATATTGATGGTGGGGCTTCACCGGTGACAGATCGTAGGTGGGGTTGGGTCCATTGGGTTGCTAGGAGGTCGAGGATGATGTGCTGAGAAGATGGTAGCCGGAAGTCGCGCGACGGGGCGACGGCGGCGACGGCGGCGCAAGAAGTGCCGCGGCTTGGTGATGCTCGTGGGAGCTAACGGCGGCGAGGTTGGGGCTGAGATTACAGGGTGGTGGTCGCCGGTGGCTGGGGAGGACGGAGGGCCGGCCGGTGTAGGTCACCGCTGGCGCACGGCAGCGGGCTCGGTGGATGAAGGATCGGAAGAGAGAGGAGAGGGAGAGACGTGCCGCGCGGGAAGGGGCCAGGAAAAAGAAAAGAAAAGAAAGAAAAGAAGGGAAAAAAAAAAGAAAAAGGAAGAAAAAGAAAAGAGGAAAGAGAAAATGTAAGGAAAGAAATGAGGTCCAATTCTCATATCTTGGGTCACAAAAATGATCAAACGAAAACGATTTTAAAACAGCAAGTGAAATAAAATAATTTAAACGCAGTGATTAAAATGAAAATAAATAATTAAACCCAATAATAAGCTAATTTAATATGAAAAACAATTTAAATGTATTACAATAATCAACTATAAGAAATCATTTCAGAATAATTTTCACAAAATTAAAAATCATAAAAATAAACCCACTAAAAATCCAACCAATTTTAAAACAAGAGAATAAATTTTTAAATTAATAATAATAATCTTTCTATTAAAAATACACTAAAATATGGGGTGTTACATTCCAAATCAATAACAAATTCCAACTCGCGAACTGGAGGCAAGCCGGGCAACTCATCCACGAACACTTCAGGAAATTCTTCCACAACTGGAATATTCACTAAAGACTTTTTCTCAGATGGCGTAGACACCACTTGAACCAAAAAGACATCCGCTCCACAAGCTATATCTCTCTTCGCTTGAATTGCAAATATAACTACTGGTTTGGCATTCAACCTACTTCCCACATATTCCAAGTAGTCTCCTTCTGAGAGTTGAAAACTAATTACCCGACTTCTACAATTAATTCTTGTAGAGTATCGATATAACCAACCCATTCCAAGAATAATGTCAAGCCCAAGCAACTTGAACACAATTAAATCCGCCTCAAGTGTCCGCCCACTAAAATCCAAAGGACAGCCTAAGGTGACTTTAGAGCATCACACAATCTCACCATTAGGGAGAGTCACTACCAAAGATTGCGACAAAGGCTCCATGACTAGATGACACATCCATGCAAAAGTGGCAGATACAAAAGACTAAGCTATTCTCACGCTCTGCAAGGGTGGCCATATCAACCAATCTCTGAAAATTTCTAATCTGGTGACAAGCTACTTGTCTGCGTATCTCATGTCGTAGACCCTCCTGGAAAGGCTCAGCTAGAATCTCCTCAGTGGCAATAAGGTGGGTAGCAAATCTCCCATGCTCCATGAATTTTCGGGTATATTGCTCAACAGTCATATCCCCTTGGACCAAGTTATTAAATTCCCGAGCCTTCTACTGTCTCACAAAAATAGGGAAGAAATGGTTGTCAAACTCTTTCTTGAAGTGCTGCCAAGACATAGCCGCAAAAGATCCCAACTCCATCTCTAGGAGTTGCCGCTTAGTCTTCCACCAATTTGGTACTTCGCCTTGCAACAGATAACTCCCATACCCTTAGGCTTCCACCAATTTGCTACTTCGCCTTGCAACAGATAACTCCCATACCACACCATCTGGGCCTCCGTTCAACCACAGACTTCGAATGTCCTTTCGAAGTCTTCAATCCACCTTCCAACCCGAAGTGGATCCTCTTCACCAGTAAAGGCAGGGGTCCTATGCGCTAGGAAGCGCTCATAGGTGCACCTGGCTTGCAACAGCCTATTTTGTTCTCCTTGTGGTGGACGAAAATTCTGTTGAAGGAACTTCGCCATCTGATTTAATGCCCTTGTAATGGCATAATTCCCATCTCCTATCAGCAATTCATCCTCGGGCTCATTGGTCAGTCTTCTCAGTCTTACTATCTTCCTGTCATAGCATAACCTTTAACCCCACTTAAACTCCGGACAAAAGCAAATGCAACCAAAAGCAACACCAAAAATAAAATAAAATAAAATAATACAACATAAAATAAAATAGTATAAAACCCATAAATATACCATACTTTAAAATAAATAATTTCAATTTACAACTTTAAAATTTCTTGGTACTGCACATACGGGACATGTAGTTTTACCCAGAGTTGAACTGTTCTAATACCACCTGTGGTGGCCCCGACCCTTAAGTATGGAAACTTGGGAATCAAGATGCCCTAATGATGACAACAAGGTTACGCATCCCGACGATAAGTGCCAAGTGTGTGTACATGCAACAGTGTACAATGAACAAAGCAACAGATAACTTAAGTAAATCGACTAAGTACCAGAATTGTTAGGTACTTACGTAAATAAAACATTTAAAAAGAGTTATACAGTTGTCCCGAAAAATATATTACAAAGACCAAACATATGAACGAGTGATCCCATATAACTCCTCTGGCGGAGCTGAAATCTCAGACTCAACATCAACAGCATCTGAATCAAAATCTGCGATACCATAAAACGGTACTGCAAGTAAGTAATAATCCAAACAACCCACGAGATAAAAATACATTAATGAAACCAACAATTATGTGTGCATATGATGAAATATGAATTATGCCCAAAATATCACTTTTCCCAAAAATGAATATTTTCCAACGCATGCCAAAATCCTATTTTGGCCCAAAATACACCATGAATAATACTCGCCATTTTCCCAAAAAATAGTCCACATAAAATCCTTTTATCCAAAACTCGCCATTTTCTCAGAAAACAACCCACATAAAAATCCATCATTTTCCCTGAAAATTACCCAATATCCATTTTAACCGTATGCACCATGATCTCCCTTAGGGATCATCCGCACACCCTGGCTCCCTTTGTCACACCACGGGTAACAACTGAGCGAGTGACTTCGTAACGACCGATTCCCATCCGCACCCAGTGCATTCGTGACCAAGCATCCTCTAGCCCCCACTAGTAGAGGGGCTAAAGAGTCGGCATGAGAGCGTTACCATCCCGTCCGATCCTGTTGTCGCCCATCGACAACCTAGGGGACATCACTCAGTATATTCCACTCCTGAGTGACCAGAAGAGCTCCACCGAGATAATGTCCCATCTCGGCTTGGGGTCATGATACACACACACCAAAAAACTATTTCTCACATGAAAACCCAGTTTTCAAATATACCCATGAACATGTATACAATTATGCAAAAACCCAGTTTTCATTTACAAACATGAACATGCGTGCAAATATGCAATGTAAATGACACGACACAAACATCCAACAACCATCAAATCGTCGCATAACCCAATCACACCACAACCTCTTCCTCCAATCCAACCGACCCCTTTACTCCTCAGACTCAGTCCGGCACAACCAACCAGTTCACAGTAAATATGAGTTAGTGCAAAAATACATTTAAATCTCAAAATTTATTTGCAAAAATACTTACAGTGCTATAATATAATTTTTCAATGATCACGGAGGTGCTAGAAGTGGAGGCACAACAATGTAACAGTGCAAAATGCACTATGGCCGTGGGTCTCAAAATGCTAGATTTTGAATGAGGACAAACGAAGACTTGAGATTACTAGGGAAATGGCTTAAAGGTGATGGTGAAGCTAATGGTAGTGGTGGTTGGCTGTGGGTGGCGGCATGGACGGCGGTTGAAGTCCAAAAAGCTCAAATCGAAAAAATGAGTTAGAGGAGCTTCATAGGTGGCGGATCGGGGCTAAGCTTGGGTGGGTTAGGTAGCTAGAGGGTCGATGGTGGTGTTGTGAAAAGATGATGGCCAATGGTAGCACAACAGCGGCGTGCGAGCTCAAGGATGTCGCGACTTGACGTTGTGCGTGGGAGCTGACGATGGAGAGGAAGGAGTTGAAAACGGAGGGGTGAGGTTACCGGCTGGAAGGGAAGAGAATGGGAGGGGCAGTGATGGACACGAACGGCGCACGGCGGAGCTAGGGCAGACGAAACAAACGGATGGGAAGAGAGGGAAGGGTTGTCGTGCGCGCGGGAGGAGAGATGCAGTGGAAAGGAGAAAAAAGAAATGAAGGAAAAAAAAAAAGAAGAAAATGAAAAAATGAGGGAAAGAGATGATGTCCAATCCTCACAACTTGGATCACAAAATTGGTCCAACGAAAAGAATTTCAAAATAGTGGGTTAAATAAAATAATAATAAAAATCCAACAATATAATAATTTTAAGTCCAACATTAAACTGATTTAAAATAAAGAGAAATTTAAATGCAAAACGATAATTAATATTAAGAAAGCATACTAAAATAAATTTCACAACTTAAAAATCATAAAAATAAACCAACGAGAAATCCGAGAAATTTAAAACAAGAGGACCAACATTTAAATTAATTAAAATAATCATTCAATTAAAATACACTAAAATACGGGGTATCACACTGTAGAATGCTGCTGAAGGGGGTGGCCCGTTGCGGCACGTGGCGAAAGTTAGGGAGAAATTTTCCTAATTCACAGAAACGAGAACTAGAGAGCCAGAGCCTGAGAGATCGGTGATGGAGTACGAGATTGAGAGCAAAAGTGGCTCGGGATGGGTTTCGAAGAGTGGAGATCCAGCCTATTTATGGGCCGTGGAGCTAGGGCACGATGGACAAAACCTAAGCTGCGATTAGAGGCATGTGATGGTGTGGGAGGTCGCACTTGACACAGAGGCTTTCACACGGTGATAGGTAGAGGTCTGCAAAACACAAATCATCGAAGAGGGAGAGAGAACCAGAGAGGAGGTTTGATGCTTTTACAAGCCGAGCTCAAAGTCCAACAACAACATGTCAACGGTGGCTTCAACGACGAATGATTATGGTGACGACGTGAGGTGGTTAGATGTGGACGGTGTGTGGGGTTCATAGGTTACCGGAAGAAGAAGATGGGAGAGAGAATGGTTGGGGTGTGAGATGCTGGAGGGAGAAGAAGGGGAGGGAAGAAAAATCATTTTAGGGTTTTCACCCTCCTGACAAAAATGGCGACATTTAGGATAAAAGGGTTGGATTTTATTTTTTCTTGAACTAGGCTTCTTCTACACAGACTGGGCCCATTTCCTACACACACTCTAAAAAAGGGAAAAACCTTTTTCCAAATTAGTCTTGAGCTTCAATATGGCTGGGCTTCAAAGTCTCAAAATGCCTTTATTAAGGGAGACAAATTCTAGACTTGGTGTTCATAGCAAACGAATGTTTGGGGAGTAGATTTAAAACTAGAGTGCCAGGCATTCTTTGAAAGTTGGACGTGAAGAAAGCTTATAACCACATGGATTGGGATTTCCTATTTTACTTGCTTGAGAGGCATGGTTTTGGGAAGAGGTGGTGTAAGTGGATCAAGCATTGGGTTACCACAGTTCAGTTCTTTGTTTTGGTGAATGGTACCCCAATTGGGTTCTTCAAGAGCTCGTGTGGTTTGAGACAAGGACTCGTTGTCCCATTTTCTCTTTGTGATTATTATGGACTCATTGAACAAGCTCTTGATAAAATGATTCAAGGGAATCCAATTGTAATTTTGATTAGCCATTTTAGAGTATAGACCCATATATGGTTTGGGCCTTCGTTAGGTCTCTACAAATAGTGTTCTCAAGTAATGTGGGATCTCATTCATTACTTTATAATACACAATCCAGGGTATTACATGTGGATATAATATCATGTCTGACAGGTGTTTTTATTTTCACTAGTGTAAAATTTCAAAATTATCTCTAATATATTCAATATCAAATTTTCACTTATAAAAAAAATATGCAATACAAACCCCTATAACCCTTAAGAATACAAGAATGTAATTGTTCTGTCACAGGTTATATTCATTCTTTTGTAACCTTTGAATGAGAACAAATTCTTTATCAAAATCCTTTAATTTAGGTGCTAGAGTTGTGAATTCTGACTTTGTTTTTGCATATTGGAGTTTGATCTTCTAGGACAGAAATATTTTCTGATGAAAGAGATCTAGGACTAAGCAAAAATCTAAAAATCCAACTCTGAATCCATCTCTGTTATGACTTTGCTACGTCTTCGCTCTGACGTTAACATCGTGTTTCGTATACTTTTGAGTCATGTTCCAGCAACTCGGATTTTCAAAGTTGGGCCTTCAAAAAGGAGGAAGAAGAAGGTCGGGAGTGTAACGCCCCATCCCCTAGGGTTCGGAAAGTTAACTCATGTTACCTAAATATCAGTTTCCATTCACATAATACATACTCTAATTTTTCTCTAACGCACAAAATACTCATTAATTCACAACAAATACTCCAGTATAATTTTTCTAAGACAATACAAAGTCTTAATATAAACATCAACCTCCCAACAAATCTCATCATTAGAGTATAACAAGTTTACTGAATAAAAAAAAAAATCATCAATACTCATATAACCCTTTTATGCTTAAATCATCATCAACTCCTCTCACCCATGCTCCATATTCATCATCCTCAACTGGAACATTCAAGTCATCTGAAAAGTATTGTAGAGATGAGGAGTGAGTTATCAACAACTCAGTAAGTAGAGAACATATACTAGTATGTAAACATGAGCCATTTTTTAGAAAGTTTGGTATGCAAAAATAAAACATTTCATTTTTTTATGCACATTTCGAAACGTGTTATCAGATAAATCAGAGCGACTTTTTAATCTTTTCATATTCATAAACCTTTTTCATATTCAAAAACCGCTTTAGCGTAACATAACTGCACATCTTCATCTTATTATGTCATATCGTATCGTATCATGTCATATACCATGTTTAACCCCCGTGGTAGGGTTGTGCTATCCTCGGTGGCCAAACTAGGCAATATCATGTTGTGACACTTTCCATTTTTTAATCTCGGAGCCCCGAGTGTGCACACAAGAAAGAACACATAAAAGACCACTTTGTTTCCAAAGTGGGTGCACTCATATCATATCATATCATGTTGGTACTGAACCAGTATCATCATATCAGAACCATATTCAGAATCAGATTCAGAACAGATAAGTATGCCAAAGGTTTATCATATCCATATCATATCAAAACACGTGCGAAACATACTCATATCATTTCCATTTGATTATAAACAAACCCATATCATTTTCACATCATATGTACAAAAATTCATAGATATTGTATTCGCTCTTTTGCACATTTCAGAAACATGTCAAATATTGCTCATGTCTACATATTTCATGTCAAAAAAAATTCTTTTCTCTTTCATACGTATCTCATGAGTGAATGCAAAACATATACTGAGGTTGTTTTTCACTTTTTTTTTTAAAACAACATGCACATTTTTACAAACCAACCTCAGCTCATTTCTTTTTATACAAATCTAGCATATGAATCCTACTTACCTGGACTTCTTAGTTTTTTAGAATTTTCCACAAAAATATTGAGTCAACTATAAATCGTCACCTATAAAAATAATCACATAATTTTCTGTAAATTTCAAATCAATCACGTAATTCGATATTTAAGCCTAAACTTCTAAAATAACCTATTTTAATTCCTCGAAACCTAAAATTCTCATAACTCCAAAATATATCTCCACTTTCTAAAATCATCAATGTCCATTTAATAACTTCAACTAAATCATTTAAAAGTCTAACTTATTTACTATTGAAGTGTAATTATAAATCTGATACTAGATAATATAAATATACCAAAATATTTTAAAATATACGGCAACAATATAATAAACTAGGTCATAGTAAAAAGACAACATTATCGATTATTCTTTCGGAAGAAATAACAAATTTAAAGCACTATAAGAAACGTTTTTTACTAATATAAAATAAGATGAAACTCTCATAACATTAACATAAAAATTATCATATTGAAACCCATCGTAAAATCAACCCAACCGAAAAATATAAACTCAAACCATCTTAGGATTTGGCTTGTACTTAAAGGGCAAACATGTAATATCATAAAATTAACTAAGTCAGGTTTTCTTTTCTTCATCTTTGTTTGCGGGGAAATAACCTACACAATATCCTTTACTTTAAAAACAATTTAAAATATTGTAAATGTAAATAAAATAGAGTCCACTATTACATGTTAAAAGTTAAAAAAAATAGATTAATATAGTGGTAACTTGAAGGGTAACCAAGTAATTTCGGTACATAAATATAGTATGCATGACCAACTTATGCTAAGCTTCTCTATTATAAGAAAACATATTTGTGAAACAACAGTTCGCAAGGTGAAGGCTCACCGAGAGATGGAGAGCAAGACGAGCGGCGAGCTGGGCGGTGGACGGCAGCTGTGAGGGCGTTGGCGGGGCACTAAATGGGGGAGAAAGTGAGAGCGATGAGCGAGAGAGGCAGAGAGAGATGAGCGGGGAGGGAGAGCGAGAGAGGCAAAGGGAGAGATGATGGTGTGCGGTGGCGATAGGGTGTGATGGAAAGTTTTTCGCCGGCGGTTTCTGTGTAACCTTGCTGTGGCTGGTGGCACCGAGAAGGAGTTGAGGAGTGGTTGTAAAGGGGTGGCTCTATTTCAGGTGTGGGAAAACAGGGGAATAAATGGCTAGGTTTTCCGTGAGAAGGGTGGCTCGTGGTGGTGTTAACCGTGGTGGTTTTCGTGAGGTGGGGTGGTGGTGCACGACTAGGTGGACTTGGGAGATGGTTGATAAAAGGGAGGAGGCGTGAAGGAGGTTCATGGTGTACTTGATCTACCGTCGGGAATAGACTACAACAGTGGGGTCTTCTCACGTTGCAATGGCTTGCGGTTGTTCCGTACAACAGAGGTGGAGGGGCTGGTGCTTCCATGGTGGAGTATAGTGGTTCTGTGAGTGGAGTTGTTGGCTATTGGTGGAGGAGTCATGCCAAGCGGAAGAGCTGGGCTCTGTTTTGGCTGTCCAAAATAGAGGAGTTACGTGGCTTGCAACAGAAGCTACGAGAGGTGTTGGGCGGTGGCTTTGTGTGGCTGGGCACACTGGTGAGGTCTGGACTAAGTTCACATGGGGTGGATGAACTAGGCGGCAACGACTTGGGGGTGCAGTTGGTCAAGGATCCTCGCTAGTGGCAACGCTTATTCTAGGGTTGAGGATGCTTAACCTATATATAAGATATATATGGTAAAGAGATAAAACTAGAGAAAAATGATGGAGGGACATGCATAAAAAATGGAAAAATGGACGTAAACTGTGAGACGTAGTCTGTAAATTGCTTCCACAAGCCGGGGCTCTTAAGCCAAAAAAAAAATACTTGGCCCATATCTTGGATCATGAATGGGATTAATGTATGGACTTTTTTCTTAAGTTTTGGGCCTCGACTCATCAAAAAAATAATACACTTGTTCCATAAAATTTTCGAGTGAAGATCCACTTGGTACATTAAAAGATTTTAAACCTAATTATCAAACCTATTGAAAAATTATAATCCGCCAAAAAAATATTTTAGGCCCGAACTCTCTTCCACAAAAATTTACTCGCAATCCCAAATGGGCTTTTCATAATTACAAACCCAAGAATTTTGTAAAATGGGCTTGGCTGGCCCGGGTGTTACAGGGAGAGGGCGGCCTGGGTGGCTAGGCTCTGATGTTTAAGTTAGTAAACCTCTTTGGAAGCTTGTGAATGAAGAGAGTCTAGAGAGTTTCCTCATACCTCGGAGGCTACTATTTATAGCTGGTGTCTTGGGGGACCGATGGGGGGGGGGGGGGGGGGGGGAGGGGATAGATTGTGCCTGTCCCTGTGGGACCCTTGTCCTTTTCACTCTTCCTTTGCTAGAGTCATTTAATGTGGAGTGGCCTCTACAATGGCGTCATTAATGCTTCGTGCAGTCTGGATTGTGGCGCTATAAATGCAGCGTGGCGTTCCCGTTTGTTTCCTTCCGTAAGCTTCTTCAGTTGTTCATTGATGTCTCTCTATCAAAAGATTGAGGGTTCTCCTCGCTCCCTGTATTGCCTTGTGTGAGTTGCGTCAAGCCTCCTTGTCCCATCAACCATCATTGCCTTCTGCGAGTTCCCATGGTTTTCTTCTTCCATTTACTAGATAGATATTAGTGTGAAAGATTCGAGTTTCCCTTTCAGGTTTTCTTGTCTCACTGGAGTCTTTTTGTGGTGAGGTTAAAGAAGATGAAGTCTGGCCAAAAGTCCCCAGAGTCATGTGTGTCTGTCCCTTTTATCTTCTGACCCGTTTGCTTTATATCTCTTCTCTTACTTTATGTCAAATCATCTATTTTTTTATTGACATTATTTTTCCCATGTATGAAATACCGCGCTTCCCATGTGGTTGTCCCCTCTTTCCCTCCTTCATTCCTTCCTTTCTCCTAATGGGTCTTCCCCCATGGACTTACATATTCATATTATTGATTTCCAATGAAATAGAAAAGATCATATATTCTCAACAATTATTCATTTAACTTGATCGTTTTATTATTCCTACAATTAAAAATCAGTACTTATTTTTCAAAAAACTGAGAGAATAAATAAATATTCATATTTTATTACCAAATACACACCGACTAATCTTTATACAAGGCAAGCCCCTATCCCAAGAGGGGTACTACTGGCATGTGTCACCAAGGGGCCAGCTTTAAATAAACAAGCTAAATTAGAATTATACCAGCTTTAAAATACTTTAAAAAAAAACAAACAAACAAACAAACTTAAAAGTATTTGAGCGATAGGACAGAGCATGCAGATTCAACCGCAGTGAGGATTAACCCAACAGCACTGGATATGGTAATAGTACTGGCCAAATTCGTGCGAAATAAAGCACGTTTCAAGCTAGGGATGAGATTCCAGGGATTATTATGGAATTTGATCAACTCTTCAGCCATCGTGTGATAATGAGAGTTCATTTTGATATAGAAACGTTTTTCGCCGGACAGCTTGTTGATCATTGAAGTTGCCACGACGCCATCCAGCCAATTATCGATGATCTGCTCTCGTACAAGTACATCCAAATCTTTGTCTGTTTTGATAAGGAAACTTAACAGGGTATAGTAATCAGTAATATATGCCTCATCTTTATAAGGATAGTGATATTTCTCCAAGGCAATGAGGTTTCGAGCATAAATCTCTGTGGTATCGTCTAACTGAAAGCGTGGGATTTCTAGCACTCCGTCCGCATATTTTAGTTCAAGAGGTGAGAGCTTATGGCTTGGTTTGCTCATCTTAAACTTCAATCCTACCTCATCCAGCTGGGTTGCACTGTACATTTCCTTCACCTTTTCAGACTTTCCTTTCGGTCGCCCTTCGCTAGGAGGCATGCAAAAGTTTCTAACCAAGTCAGTGAAGTGCAATATTTTTGTCGACGGAGAATATTCGTGATTTTGAACATTGTAATATTCGAATTGGCGAAAGGTAAGCCCAATGAAGGGGTTGTTTTTTGAGAGAGATGGAAATGCAATGTCATATATTTTCTCAATAATAAAGAATGGAAGCTGATTTTCAAGTAATATGAAGTCCATCTGCATCCTATTGCACAACCACGGCTCTAATATTTCTTGGTCACCGTCTGTCCACTTTAGCGTCTTGTTTTTCCAGAAATACTCGATAATGAAGCTGGCATCAAGCAGGATCATTTTCACAAAATCATCACTTACAAGTGGTATAGTCTCCGAATAACATTCCCGAACACGTTCTTCCTCAGCTTTTATAGTGCTCACTATATCTTCCAACTTTGTTTCGGCTCGGTCTGTGAAACTCTTGAGATATCTCAATTTAAACCTTTCCATGGTTTGGAATTTTGGATTACGATGGAAAGGCCCAATTGATATTACCTGAGGAGTATAAGCTTCTTCGTTCGATTTGCGAATGTGATCTGAAACCTTGTAGATACAACAATGTTTAGATGTTGATGCTGGGAGTGTCTCAAAGTTTTTTATCATACCTGCGATTTCTTTGGACAGTTTTTTAACCCCATGTTCCTGATTTTTTTCAAAACTTGCTGATTGTCCTGCCATCTATATATCAAGTTGCTATATATTCTGAAACTTCCTGCTGACAAACACAAGATCCTCACTTTATATACATAGAGAGAGAGAGAGAGAGAGAGAGAGAGAGAGAGCTAGCTAGAACATGGACGATCGATGTTAATAAAAGAATAAAAGAAACTAAAGAAATAAACCTGAGAATAAAAGAACGAGCTAGCTAGAAGTACTCGTCCTGCAAGCTTTATGCGCATGCACTGAGATAAAGGACAAATTAAAGAGCTTTCCAAACTTTGGAAATGAAATGCAGATCTTTAATTCACTGTGTGACTCTTTAAAATTAAAGGGCTATATATAGACAAACAACTTCTCGCAAGCGCTCTGCCCGTCTTGTTGCCATATCTCCTTAAACGAGCTGGGTCGATCAGTAATGCATTCCGGGCCCGCCTCAATTTAAATATCTGAGATGTATTTGAGATTTGAAACGTACTTTTTGTAAAACAACTATTTTTCTATATATAATTTGGTTCACAATCTATAAACTTGGAGAAGTTCTAAATTTGAAAAGAAATTTACAAACGGAGAAGTTTACATGACTATAACGACCTATTATATTTAGGACATGTTTGGATACCATGAAAATTATTAATATCACTTAAATATAAAACATTTATCAATTTCAAATTTTTAATTTTTTACAAACATTAAAATAAAATACAAAAATTAATACATTTTCTTCAAATTCTAAATAAAATTATATTTAAATTATTTTTTAACATTATAATATTTTTATTCAATTTTTTCTTTATTATTTCTAAAATTTAAATAAAATAACTTTATTCAAATAATTTTATTACTCTTTATAAAATTAAAATTATGAGATCACTCCAATACTGTCCACACAAAAGTCTTTGTTCAAGAGTAGATTTATTTCTAGTCTTTGATTTGACCCACTGACATCAACTTATTTTTTAGATTGTATTTAGCATCATTTAAAACTGCATTTAGCATGTAGGAAGTCATTGCAATGATGTCATCGACATTTATAATGGTCGTTGGACATTGACACCACGTGTATACTACAATCTGACACTCAAAATTTTCATTGATTATTAGTCATATTCATTTTCACAACTACCCACCAATAATTTGTTGTATTCATTAAGTATAAAAATCTGACACATAGCAATCAAATGTTTAAAGAAAATAAATGTATAACGTTTGGGTGTATAAATGTTTATAAGCTAGTAAAGAATACCTACAAGAAAAATATTCAACAGAAATATAACTCTTTTAATCAATGTGTTATTTTAATTATTTATTATTATTACAAGCTCTCTAAAAAACGAAGGCAGTAACTCATTCCAAATTTTTACTA
This sequence comes from Juglans nigra, assembly GCA_002916485.2. Taxonomy (NCBI): domain Eukaryota; kingdom Viridiplantae; phylum Streptophyta; class Magnoliopsida; order Fagales; family Juglandaceae; genus Juglans; species Juglans nigra. The sequence continues at coordinate 27,497,393 of CM036140.1, forward strand.
AATGTAATTTATTTATTTACTTTTTCTTTTAAACAACTTGAAAAATCTCTTCCGGATCTTGGAAATGATCAGTAACAACCCCCACAATCTATATCGGATCACCATTTTACATGCAATTTCTACGCTTGCTCCTGGGATGGACTCATAAATTACTAGTTCCAAACACTTGTATCTAGTCATTAATTCTTCAAAAGATAGGTGGTCCACTGATATGACTTCATTATCCCACTTACATTTTCTAATAAAGACTGACCACTAATTTAGACGATTTTTCGACAATACAACAAGTAGTTAAGAAGATAATTCGTCCCTGTCTGGTCGAACTCAGCGAGGATCCCACGTGATGTTGTTGTGGGGTTCTTTTCTAACCATGCTCTACCATCAAGGATCACGCCCTGGTGTCTACATAAATTTGATATGACAACTCGTTCTAAGTGGGTCAAACTCAGTGGGCATCCAGACGTTGATGTGAGTTTTTTCGCCAACCAAGCTCTACAGTCATGTGATCAAGACAAGACGTCTACCTAGATTTAACTTGTCATTAAATTTTTCTTCTATTTTTCAATATTATTATCCTGTCCAATATTCGAGCGAATATAATTAAAGAAAAATACATATATATATATAAATTTTATACAAAATTAGTATTATACAAAATATTTTTTATATATAATATATAATCATATATGAAATAATTTCATATTATAATCTATAAATTATAATATAAAATGTTAATCTTAAATATGAACATTTGTAACTTGTTTATTCATATATTATTAATATAATTATATATAAGATAATGTTATTATAATTTATAAAATAAAATTTTAATTTTACATATGAAAATTTAATTTATCATATGCTTTAAACATAAAATATATATTTAAATTATTAATAACATTTTATTTATAGCTATACTAATATATAACTATTTATACTGATATATTATATATAGCTAAATAATCACTATAATAAATAATCACATATAAAATAATGATATAGTAATTAGTTAATACTAATTACTAATACTAAATTACTATACTAATACTATCACTATAATACTATCAATAATATAGTTATAATAAATTAAACTCACTATAACAATTAACAAATACTAATATAACAATTAACAAACTCACTATAGCTATAGTTATACTTATAGTCTAATATAGACTATAGTTATGTTATATAACTGTACTAATATATAGCTATATTAATAGTATAATATTAATACTATTATATAGTCTAACTAATACTAATAATCTAATATAGACTATAGTTATACTTATACTAATATAGTTTTTTTTTTAATAAGAATCACATTTCATTCATAATACAGAATATACAAATATGATTTAAAAAAGTCAGTTACAAACGTTAATAGCTTCTTAGCACACTTCTGTGGTTGACATGGTCTAGTCTAGACGACAGATCTCTAAAAACCTAAGTCTAAAGGATCCGTTGTGCATATCTCTATCCCCTATAGAGTAATAGTAACCAGGTGACAAAACCCATACCCCGACTACGCAGAATAGGGTGCACCAAACCCCATATACCGCTTAAACGGAGAGGGGAGATCACATCGATGGGACCAAAGTCCGAAAGGACAAAATTTTTTTGGATTTTTATTTTTCAATGAAAAAAAAGGACATGAAATAAAATACAATGGAAAAACCATTGTAACAACGGAAAAGGACACTGCTCCAAGAGGCTACGGCGGTGCGTGCAGTACACACGCCGCCCTAGGAGAAAACCGTCGACCGATCTTGGAGGATCCAGACTCACAGAACCCAGTGGCGCCACTCGTGACGACGACAGACGGCCTCTCGGTGGCGCGAGAAAGCCACTTGCCTAACATCTCCGATAACTTTTGGCCGCGTGTGCGAGCAACTCGCTGCTCCGTTTGTCGCTGCCTTCGGTAGTCTTGAAGATCGGCGGCTGGGCAACGCCATGGAGAGGCGCGTGCTGATCTATAGTTGCTGGAGGATCTAGATCCGCGATTCTCCCTTATTTAGCCTACAAAACACAACAAATATATAATGGAGCACTACCCAAAGGGTACAGAGGGTGGAGAGAGAGAGAGAGGGAGGGAGGGGGAAGGAGCCGAAGCTCTCACCCCCTCGAGTCAGAACTGTAAACGGGAGGTTTGAGAGAGACTGGTTCAAGAGAGTATACTAATATAGATATACTAAATCACTGTAACTAATATTAATATATAACTAATACTAATATATAGCTATACTAAGAGTCTAATATTAATACCATTATATAGTCTAATATATTATATAGTTATAACTAATACTAATATATATACTTATACTTATATAGTTATACTAAATCATTATAACTAATACTAATATATAGCTATACTAATAGTCTAATATTAATACTATTATATAGTCTAATATATTATATAGCTATAACTAATACTAATATATATACTTATACTAATATAGTTATACTAAATCACTATAACTAATACTAATATATAACTAATACTATTATATGACTATACTAATAGTCTAATATTAATACAATTATATAGTCTAATATATTATATATATTATAATATATACTATAGTATACTATATATTAATATCACTATATATATATATATATATATATTATGCATATAGACTAAATTTTAGTCCTAAAGGCCAAACGGCTTTGTTTAATGGGGTTATATATATTAGCCCCCCTCCTCCTCCCCGCTCGACCATCTCTGCACAGCCTCTCGAGTCCCTGAGTCCCCGCAGCCGTCTCTCATGCTCAGCCCCTCACCGTTGACACTATTGGTCCGTTCTATTCTCCTCCGCTTCCAGTTGTTCCCGAGGCTACAGAATCACATATATTGTTTTCCCCTCTCTCGGCGAGCTAATTGGTATGTGAACATATATATGCTTTTTAATTTTCAAAATCTTACATTTACTTCATGAATCATTGCAATGTTTCAATTCATTGCTAATTGATTCATTTCATTTAGGGTTTTTTTTTTATCGAATTTACGGATTTGAGATTTTGGGTTTTTTACAGATTTCGAAATATGATTAGGGTTTATATTTATAGTTTTTTTTGTATAACTCTCCATCAAGCTGAATCTGTATTTTATAATTGTGGAATGTATAGTTTTATATTTTAGAATTTAGGGTTTATATATGTTGTATAGCTCCCCATCGAGGATGAACATGTATAGTTTCCCATCCAGCTGAAAATAGCTTGATTTCTTTCATTTTTGTTTTTGTGTGTAATTTTGTTTGTTTGTTCACATATATATATATATATATATATATCTGTTAGTAGATTTGAACCTGATAAATTTTTTTGGGTTGCATGGATGTCGATCAGTGATTCTACTAGTTTGGTTTCTTGTGTGTTCTCTGTTTTCTTGAATCATTACAATGTTTTCTTGCATTTTGTGTATTCTAAGTGTATTCTTTTTGTGTGTATTCTTTATGATATTTATTGCATTGTGTGTATTCTCTATTTGAATTTTCTGCTATTGCATTAATGATTTTTCTTTCTCTATTAATCTTTATTCTGTGTGTATTGATATAAGGAACCCATAAACTTTTTCTCTCGTGCTATGTAACGAGAGCTAGGGTACTTTGCCCTTTTGGCTTGTCGTTGCAATTCATATACTTGGGACTCCTTTATATCGATTTATTTGGTGTCCATTGAACACTTATAAAAAAAGTCAGTTTTGGTTGATCATTCCCTTTTGTTTTTTGTGAACTGGCATCAATATGTGCATAAGTGCATATTGTAAAAAATTTAATGAGCTTCTGATTTAGGGTTTATATTGTTGTTACAGTTTTCTCTTTTTTTTTTTATCATATTTTTATAGCAGATTTTTCTATAGCAGCTTTTTTATTATAGCAGATTTTTTTATAGCACATTTTTTTACATTGGAGCAGTCTTTTTATGGCAGATTTTTTTTTTATGGTAAATGATTAAAATTGAAAAACCGGACCGAACCGGTAGAATCAGAAGTATCGGTTTAGCGGGATAACCAGCGTGTAAACAATTTCTGAAAATGCAAATCTAGTACATACTGATTTGGCTCTAAATTTTGTTTAAAACTGGACTGATTACACCCCTAATAGTTAGTCATTTTGCATTTATATATTAAATGACTAATCAAAAGATCAATTTTATTGGATCATGTAAAAATATATACAGTTTTCATTTTTACTACAGTAATTCATCATCACATTTAGTTTTACTGTTCATTGGTCTAGTAATTTTTTTTGTTTTTGTTAATTTGTTTGTTAATGGAAGAGGGAAGGAAATTTCTAACATTAGAGTATTACTACAATGTCGGCAAAGGATTACAGTATTTCCAAATGCTGCAAATACCCTCCTACTGTTAAAAATCTACTTTTTCATAGCAGGCTTCTCTATTTTTTTAAAAAGAATTTATGCAATTTGCACATCTGAAATGGACGTTGATTAATTAAATGCAAACGTTGACATAAAATGGACGGTGGATATTGACTTGACCACGTGATAGTCTTATTCATTATTGTTTAATAGTCATATTCATTTTCACAACTACTAACCAATAATTTGTTATATTCATTAAAGAGAAATAATGATATTTGTAGATCCATAAAGGCAATCTCTTTACGAAAAAGTAAGTAAATATAGAATTTTATGAAAAAAATTAAATTTTGAATATAGATTCTATTTTTTTTTAAACGGTAAAAACATACTCTTATATAATCTTTACTATTATTTTATTATCTAGTTATTTTTTTTACTATTTGAATTTAGATTAAAAATCTCATAAATATGATCTTCATGCTTAATCTAGAAGAAACTAAATTTAATCAACCAACGCAGTCATATAAATTAATTTAAAATAAATTTAATATAATAAAAATTAACTCGAATGCAAAAGAAGGTCAATTTTAATAAAAGTAAATTTATTTTTTTAAAATTATGCAATAAAGTCATGCTATGAGATTTTTAATCAAGATTTACAGAGCAAAAGGAAACAAAACTGCATGTATAGTAAAACAGTAGTAAATTAAGGAGGTGTAATATTCTGGCACTCAAAATTTTCATTGTTTAATAGTCATATAATATATTCATTTTAACAACTACCAACCAATAATTTGTTGTATTCATTAAAGATGATATTTGCACAATGTACAAAACGCCACTCCATTATATTATATTGCACAACGTACATACGTAGATGCATGCATTATAAGCCAATTTTATTCTTTTCTGATCAATTGATCTTCCCCCAAACCTTTCAACTTTCTTATAACGTCTATCGTTTTGTACGTAATAGACAAATATAATATCTATGGCCACCAACAAGATCAAGATGATGATGCTAGTTAAGTTGAAAGCATACAGTACAAGTACTCCCCAATTATTCTCTACTACTTCTCACCATTATTCTCCGCTTCCGATGTTCATAAAAAATTCACGCTATTGCCCATCAAACAAACGCCAAATTATTGCCTGTTCTTCCTCAAAAGTTCCTCGCTTTGGAATAGCCAGTGCTATGGCTAGCAAAGAGATCATGCTGCTATCTACAGCACAGCAGCCCTATACAACGACCCCTTTTCGTAGTACTACTGCTGATCACCAAAGTTTTGATCCCAGCTGTGATCACCTTTTGGTTGCCGCGGAAAACAGTATTAAGCATGCAGCCCATATGGTTGACACTGCTTTGCTGGTATATATATATTATATATTATATATATATATATGTTGGTCTTTTGTTTTCAAATTTCTTCGATCCTATTATATATATCCTTATAAATATCTGCATGGTGTGCATATATCTCAGGAATATCTTGAAAATCTGGAGGAAAAGCTGTCCAAAGAGAACGTCTTCAGTCCCCTTTTGTGTATAATCAAGCAACTTTTCCCAAATATGGTAATTATTTGAAATAATTGCACATGATTTTGAGGCCTAGAAAATCAGATTGCACGATACCGTTTTAATTAATTGCCTTTCCAATTATGTTTGTAGTAAAATATAGTAATTAATTAATAAAAATATTCCAGGATAAGGTGGTCGTTTTATCGGAACTATTGCTGTTGGCTGAAAAATCCAGCATCACCCTCAACTTGCGCAAGATGCAGATCATACAACTTTGCAATAAACGGATAGGTTAGCAACGAATTAGGATACTTGAATCTGTTGCAAATGCCACATGCATATATATTTGGCTTCAAAATGCTTAAAAAATTAATTAGATAATCCTTAATTGTTCGCTAGCTGCAGAGAACATGCAGGCAGATCAATGTTGGGAAGAATTTCCAGAAACACCCAAGGAAATCTTCAAAGCTTTCATGGAGCTGATTTTAGTTGACAATAATCTGCGGGCTAGTCTTACCGACGGTTCTACGGACAAACTGGTTAGCTTTCTAAAGGATTCAATACTTAATTTGTTTGCCGGCCGGTTTAGGATTTCGGATCATTGTATAATAAGCTTCCTCAGTGTTTGTGCATGATGAAGGATTTCGGACTGTATTGCATGCGCTGTACTTCTCTTTTTCAATTTTGCCAGAAACTTGTTTCCTTCATCATGTTTGACAAAAGTCAATATCGCAACAGATTGAAGGCCCAAATGCATTAACCCATATGCTATGGATCCACATGGACCGCATCCTTAAAAATATCTTCCATCGCCGAAATGAAAAGCCGCAGAAACCAACGTCTCCCGATTTTCAGAGAGGACCGCACGGGGTATAGTTTTATTTCCACAACTCTTAACTGCTTGTGCATACATCATCATGTATTAAATATGATGTCTTGGGTGACATATGCACGCATCAGTTCTAAAACTAAAAGCAAAAAAAATTAACTCACAATGTGCATTTAAGTAAAATCTGCGCTTTGACGCATTGATTTTAAATTAGGAACGCAATTTCACTTTCTACTATGGAAGCAACAACGAAGAATGGATCAAGGAATTTGAAGACAAAGCAAAAAAAGTGAGTGATGATCAGAAAGTGAACGGAAAAGTTCACATAGGGTTGTGTCGCATTAGAGAGCTCAATAAAAAAGGGGAGGAGGCCCTGGTTTTATCAAATTTAATCAAACAGGACGACTTGCAAAGTTACTTCGAGTGTGAGTCTCATGGACGGTTTGTGTTGACCTACAACCAGAAAGAAGTACTGCTCAATAAAGTTGGGAGAAGAATCCCGAAGGTCTTAGAAGATTTTCATATGCAGTGGATTAAGGATCCGGATAATAATAAAATGCGAGAGAATGGCTTCGAAGTAAGTTTCATCAGTTTTTGTGAAGGGAATTTAGTTCACACGCTATCCTGATTAGCCATATTGGCATCTTCGTTGAAAGTACTTATTTGTCTAAATTTTATTCAATGTGTAATGCTGTAATATTGTAAAATAATTTGTTGGCATATTCTTATGATAAAACTTATTAGTCCAATTAGTGCATTTTCTGTCACGGAGAGTACCCCATAGTACTATAGTCTGATAACACTCTCTAGCCTTTATATAGACAAAGGTACTTGATAGTGGACATCCATGGCTTGCATAATTTGAACAAATAGTAGAAAATAAGGAAGACATAAATTGACATAGTTTGGAATTAAGGCGTACATCCATATTAAGGTCTTGGGTATAAAATCTACTGTAAATAAATTAAACACAAGTTCTCAAGTCCTCTCTAAGCTCTCTATAACCACTCTCATTGAAATGGAGATGAATGATGATGAAGAAACTATCTCTAGTTCCCTTTCCTTCAGAAATTGAATCCCCTTCCCATGTTGCCTCCCTTCCCTCATCAAGTTGAATCCACTAGACTTTGTTTCCACTATTGGAGGCAGCTATAGGATCATCATCTTGTAAACATGAATAAATTGATTCTCCAATTGGAACTTTTGAAATAATTGGCCTTACAAGACTGGAACTAGTCTTCCGTCTTTGGGAGTATTTTTCAACATCTTTCTATTTTAAGAGACAAGATTCAATTGGCAAGTTCTAGAAGTAGTTTGTTAAGGGTCAAACGTCTCTTTTAATTGGCAAGTTCTAGAAGTAGTTTGTTAAGGGTCAAGTGTGTCTTTTCCACCAAATTCCGTTAGGATGATGGCTGTAAAGGGATGCAGGGACTGGGTAGTGGGTATTCAGACAAACATTGAGCAAGTACTGTAGTGTTTCTTTGGAGGAATTGGGACCTCGAATCCTCAAGGCGTGATCACCTTTTATCATCTTCATCTTCCTTATTTTCATTTCTTCATTTTTACAAACAGTTCATACGCAAATCTACCATACACCACAACGATTACAAGTCATTAATTCACCATCCTCATTTACATCATACAAATCCTCAACAGCACCCTAACAAATTCAAAGGTTGGCGGAAGGGGATAGAAACAAAAACTTCTTACATGAGAATCATTCGCAACCAGTCTAAGAAGTGATGTATACGTGTGTGTGTGTGTGTGTGTGTCTACATCAAGTAGATAGTTCAATCACATGATTGAGCAACAACTTGGAAAAAATTGTATCCCTATTTTCCCTTTGGGTGGAAATGATACTTGTTTCTCTCTCTATAAAGCGCTTGAGCATTTAGTGGTTGGAAAGTTACTGATCTATGGTATGTAACAAATTGTGGCGCCCTCGACCCCCACGCGTGATTTGGAGGGAGTCGCAATGTCGAGGTGTTGACCGCACCGATCACACATCCTAAGCACAACATGAAAGCAAGTGTGTGCAAGCATGCAACTTAAAAGTGTACAATTATAAATGCAGCGGATAAATAGAAAGGGGCAGTCTGAACTACTAAAAGTACCAGAAATTCAAATTACAAACTCCAACAAAATAATCCATAAATTAAAACAATCATTCGACTAGATAATAGAAAGCAACATTATAACAACAAGATAAGAAAGAAGTCCCCAGGTCTTCACTCCTCAGGTGGGGTCGGTCCTTCAAGCTCATGATCGTCCTAGATCTGCATCAAAGTCTACGGTTTCACAGAGTGGAACTGCAAGTGGGGACACCACAGTGAGATTTCGCAATCTCAACAAATAAAACCAATAGAATGGCACCCAAAATACAAACATAGGAAAATATAAGCATTTCACAGCAAAGGAAAATTTTAAGATCTTTCAACCTTACCAAAAATTTAACAATACCAATTTCCTTCTCAAAAATTATAGAAAATGCCACGCGCACACTTGGCTCCCTTCCTAACACCACAGGTAATGACCGTTTGTATGACTTTGTAACGAACAATACTCAACTTCGCGCCTGGCGCGTACGTGACCAAACACCCTCGAGCATCCACAGTAGAAAGGCCACAGAGTCGGCACGAGAGCATTACCATCTCATCCAAGCCTATTGTTGCCCGGTGACAACTCAGGGAATGTCACTCAGTTTTATATGATCCCGAGTGACCAAAGGACCTCCACCGAGATAATGCCCAATCTCGGCTTGGGGTTATGATACGCACACACCCGCAAAATTATAACCTTTAATCTTTTGACACAAAATTTTTGTTCTCTAGTTCACAACACTAGTACCAGCAAAGCACAATAATAATGACAGATAAAATAATAAATATGCAGTCATGCAGCAGGTAGTTATTAGATGACATGGCATGTACAATACAACAAACAACATAGATTTCACAGTTTTGAAAATTTCGAAGATTCAAGTCTTTCAACAACTACACGCGATTCCCAACACCTTTTAGGGCCTTCGGCCACTTGACCAATCATATCCAAACTGCACCAAAGACATAGTTTTCCAGTGTCAGTATTCCAAGGTTCAGTCTAGGGTTTTACTTACAATGCGGAAGGCAATCTTGGATGATCGAGCGCGTTGTCTAAGGTATCTCATCTGTACGTGCGCATGCTACAAGATAGAAAACAGTTAGTTAAAACTGGCGATTCCTGGCCTAGTTTGGATTCAACAATCAATCCATCTTATCTCATCTCATCATTATAATTTTTCTAAATTCTCACACAAGATATAATAAACAATTCAATTTTTTCAAATACCAAAACAATAACAATATTAAAAAATAATATTCTAACAATATTTTATTCAAATTTTAACTTTCATCTAAAACCATTTCATATCATCTCACTATCCAAACCCCACCTAAAAATTAAAATGAAAATAGAGTGGCACACAACTTACTATCGTAGCGCCAAGAGTGGTGGAGCACAACAGTAGCAGTTGCGGCGCATGGTGGACAACGACATATCTGGGTAGCACGTGGGACTTTATAGTTGGGAATATAGTGGGAGGTAGATCTAATGAAAATAAAGGGTTGATGAAGGGAATCTCGCGACAGAGGGTGGTGGTAGGCGGCGGCACAAAACAATAAAGGAGGATCTAGACTCGGGTTGGGTGGATCTGAGAGGGAAAGAGGTCTAGCAAAGGAAGAGGAGGCAGACGACTACTGCAAAGTTGCTGGAGGGGGGTGGCCCGCTGCGGCGCATGGTGGAGGTTAGGGAGAAATTTTCCTGATTCACGGAAAAGAGAACTAGAGAGGCAGCGCTTAAGAGATCAGTGATGGAGGATGAGATTGAGAGCAACAGTGGCTCGAGATGGGTTTTGAAGGGTGGAGATCCGGCCTATTTATGGGCCGTGGAGCTAGGGCACGATGGACGAAACCTAGGCTGCGATTAGAGTCACGAGATGGTGGGGGAGGTGGCGCTTGACACAGAGGATTTGACACGGTGGTAGGTAGAGGTCGGCAAAACACAAATCATCAAAGAGGGAGAGAAAACCAAAGAGGGGGTTTGATGGTTCCATAACTTGAGCTAAAAGTCCAAAAATGACATGCCGACGGTGGCTTCAACGATGAATGATGATGGCGACGACTTGAGGTGGTTAGATGTGGACGGCATGCGGGGTTCATTGGTTTCGAGAAGAAGAAAATGGGAGAGAGAGGGGGGCTGGGGTGTGAGACACTGGAGAGAGAAGAAGGGGAGGGAAGAATTTGTTGGGAAGAAAATGCCTTTGTCTCCCTTAACAAAGGCATTTTGAGACTTCGAGATTCTCTTCTCCATGACTGTACTCATACAATTGGCTAGAACCTTTGGGTGTTGATCATAGCAAACGAATGTTTGGAGAGTAGATTTACTAGAGTGCCAGGCATTCTATGAAAGTTGGGCGTGAAGAAAGCTTATGACCACGTGAGTTGGGATTTCCTATTTTACTTGCTTGAAAGGCATGGTTTTGGAAAGAGGTGGTTTATGTGGATCAAGCATTGGGTTACCACTATTCGGTTCTTTGTTTTGGTGAAAGGTACCCCAGTTGGATTCTTCAAGAGCTCGTGTGGTTTGAGACAATGACTCTTTGTCCCCTTTTCTCTTTGTGATTATTATGGACTCATTGAACAAGCACTTGATAAAATGATTCAAGGGATTTCAATTGTAATTTTGATTAGCCATTTTAGAGTATAGACCCAGATATGGTTTGGGCCTTCGTTAGGTCTCTACAAATGGTATTTTCAAGCAATGGGGGATCACATTCACTACTTTCTAATACACAATCCATGGTATTACACATGTATATGATATCATGTCTGATAGGTTTTTTTATTTTCACTCGTGTAAATTTTCAAAATTATCTCTAGTATATGCAATATCAATTTTGCACTTATAAAAACAATATGTAATACATATCCCTATAACCCTGAAGAGCGCAAGAATCTAGGACTGAGCAAAAATCTAAAAAACTGACTCTGAATCCAGCTCTGCTTTGACTATGCTACGACTTCGCTCCAATGTTAACTTTGTGTTTCGTACACATTTGAGCAAAGTTCCAGCAACTTGGATTTTCAAAGTTGGGCCTTCAAAATGGAGGAAGAAGAAGGTTGGGAGAGGGCGGCTTGGGTGGCTAGGGAGACGCCAATGTTTAAGTTAGTAAATCTCTTTGGAAGCTAGTGTATAAAGAGAGTCTAGAGAGTTTCCTTATACCTCAGACGCTACTATTTATACCTGGAGTCTGGTGGGGGTGGGGAGGACAAATCGTACCTATCCCTGTGGGACCCTTGTCATTTCCACTATTCTTTTGCCAGAGTCATTTATGCAGAGTGGCCTTTACGACGGCGTCATTAATGAGTCGTGCAGTCTGGGTTTTGGCGCCATAAATGCGGCATGACTTTCCCATTTGTTTCCTTCTGCAAGCTTCTTCAGTCCTCCATTTATATCTCTCTGTCAGAAGATCGACGGTTCTCCTTACTCCTTATATTGCCTTGTGCGAGTCCCCATGGTGGGCTATTGTTGAGTTGCATCAGGCCTCCCTGTCCTGTTAACCATCATTGCTTACTTTCCTTGTAGACGAGTTGCTTTGTGGGCCAGATAGGACCCTGGGCTGGGTAATGGGCGAGGGGAAAATCCCCCTACAATCATAGCATTACTACCATACATAATCAAATATAGAAATAAGTTAGATACTAGTATTTAAATAAGTCTACTATAATAAGTTCACAAAACATATACTAATTTACTAAAGTATAATAACATGTAATTAGACACTATAATATAAGTGTTGTATAGAAATAAATTAGACACTAGTATAGAAATAACCTAATAAATCTAATATAATAAGTTAACACATAATACTAATTTACTAAAGTATAATAACATATAATTAGGCACTAAAAATAATATGTAATACTATAGTATAGTAACATATAACTAGACACTATAGTATAAGTCTAGTAAAAAAAATAAGATAGATATTAGTGTAGAAGTACATTAGCAGTGAATGATTTAATTTAGTTTTTAATTTTTCATAAAAATGGAAATTTAAAGCCAATAAATTTCGTTTAAAATGGGCTAAATATAAAAGTAAAAAAAAGCCCAAAGCTAAAAGTCCGCTCCGACTCCTGTTCGACAAGTTGGAGTCAGAGTCGGATCGGAGTATACACAAGTCGGAGCCTAAATCTAGCTCTGACTAAGTTGATGCCCACCCCTAAAGAGATCTATAAGCTGGTAAAGAAAATCTACTTACAAACGAAAATATTCATAACACAACTTTATTAATCAATGCAAAAGGAGCATCTAAGTACAATGTGTTATTTTAAGTATTATTATTACTTTTATGCATCTAAGTACAATTTGTTTTCGCATATGTGATGAGATGAATTGAGATTAAAGTTAAAAGTTGAATAAAACATTGTTAGAATATATTTTTTTAGTATTATTTTTGTTTTGAGATTTGAAAAAGTTGAATTATTTATTTTATTTTGTGTGAAAATTTGAGAAAATTGTAATGATTAAATGAGATGAGTTGAGAAATTTTTACTCTATGCAATTTAATTATTTATTTATTCCTTGGTGTAATTCTTTGAAACAACTTGGAATTTCTCTTATAGGTCTTGGACATGACTAACAACTCCCACTATCTATAATATCGATTGACCATTTTGCATGAAATTTCTCTACTTGCTCCCGTGATGGGTGCCCCAGAAATTACTTGTTCCAAACTTCTGCCTGTGGTCATAAATGCATCAAAAGATTGGTAAAGTTGATGGATTCTATGTGTGAATTGTGGTTCTGAATATCTTTCTAATTTTTTACCATAACTTGGACTGGAGTGTTGACAATTGTATCTTTCAAGGTTCCCAACATCAAGTTCAATGTGGCTAAAGTGCTGCAGTCACTTATTCCCATAGTTGACAAGTCTGTAAGTAGCTAAATCTATATTGATTTATTTAGTAATGATAGATAACTGATGAAAATGATTTTGAGTGAGACGTTATATGGCTAAAGGAAATGTCACTACAACACAATTTGTCTTTTGTGATAGAGGAAACAGTCACAAAGAAAACCAAAACGTCACTAAAGATATTTGGTGACGGTTTGAAACCGTCACCACAACCGTCACCTAATGTGCATCACAGAAAACAATTGGTGATGGTGGTTGGACGTGTTTCGTTTGGTGTAACGTTCGAATGTTCCCTTTTTTAGTGACGATTGAGATCTGTCACATAAAGTAACGTTCAAAAGTCCAATTGAACGTTTGAATGTCAACCTGACCGATTGGCATTTGAATGACAGAAGTTGTCGTTCGTTGATTCTGGTTCGAACGTATCATATTCACGTTCAAACATTTATGCATCTAAACGTTAATTGCAATAAACGTTTGAATTTCCGTTCGAACTTTAACGAACCAATGTTCAAACGTAACTGGTTTAACGTTCAGACGTTATTTCAAATGTTAACGAAGAAGCGTTCAAATGCATGTGGTACGTTCGGAAGTTTGTTCGAACGTTAATCATTTAATCATTCAAACGTTGTGTTCATTTGAAAGTGCGTTCGAGCGTTGAGGCCTACGTTCGAATGTTATTATATAATTTTGTGTATTCACATTGAACCTTGGTTCGAATGTGAACTAATGTTCGAACGTTTTTTATTTACATTCGAATGTACAGATCAGAAGTACTAATTTTATAAAATTAAAAAACATACCAATTGTATCATATTACACACCATCAATTAACAACTAACAATGTCATATAAAGTTTCAAAATTAGATATTAAAATTAGTTATATACATAGATAAAATTCATTTCTTCTTCTTTCCTCGCCCAACGCAATTCTATTGCAACGACATAACACGCTCCATTCGCACCATCATCTCCGACTGCACTTGTTCTTGGACTTCACTGCGTATTCTTTCCTCCTGGTCTCTCTGTTGGTCCTGCAAATGCGTCTCTAAATGAGACTGTCACTCTAAGAGAGACTCTAACTCTTACTGTCTCGACCTCATATACTCGTTATCGAGCCATGCAGCTTCTAAATGTTTAGTAAGATTATTAATTTGTGAAGTCGATGAGGTTGAGGAGGACGAACATATATACTTGAAAGATCGTCTCAAACCTCTTGTCATATTAGACTGCGGCCCGAGCACTTGCATGAATATATCTATGTCACTAGGAGAGGATTCCCCAGAAGCTGACTACATCTCCATCATTTTTTCTTGCAATTTGAAAGAAAACACACAATCAGTAACATGTTAAAAGAAATACATATAAAAAAATAAATTATTCACATGTTGCATAATTTATTTAACAAAATTAACACTGCTTACATAATTATCTACATCGGCAGGATTCATCCACTCACTACGCTCATTAGTGTGAGTAGTAGCATAGACATGAATGAAGGAAAAGTTTTCAGGATCATCACGTTTCTAAAAATTCTATAAAAAGATAATGTTAGTACTTAAATAAAAGAATATCAGAAAAGTAAATTAATTCTATAATTTTTTAATTACCATTTTTTCAATAAGACGGTGGAATGACCTTGAACCGGCACGATGGTGGACAGTCAAAGCGGATCTATTCTATGCATTTGTAAAACTTAAGTACTACAAAATTAATTAAAAATGTTAATTACAATATATATACATATAATATATAGAACGAATATAAATGTAAATAATTAAAGGATATAAATGTAGAATACCTGATAATCTATAGATGCGAAAATATCACAACACCTATTCCAATCATCTAACTTCCTCTGGTGGAAAGGGGACTGTGCAGCCTCTTCCAACGTCTCAAACTTCTTGAAGTGGTCATGACATCGTCCTTTGTGACGTCGGAATAGTGTAGCCATCAACTCATTCACAATTCTCAAATCCTCGCTACAGCCAAAGTCGAGGTTGAATTCATCCGAATGAGTGAATTAGATAAAAAAAAATATGATATACTAATCTAGGTGAAAAAATGTACTTTCAAAGTAAACTCATCAGCACATGACTTCAAATGTGCTCCTTAATCTCATTCGGAACATCTCGCCATGAGCGCTCATAAAATGGAGCATAAGCTCGAACTACTGTGTCAATATCGGAGGAAAGCGCTGCTGCACTATCATCCACTCGTCCAGTGGAATTATCAAGAGTGGTGATCTTGAGTTTTCTGTGCCTTCAATTTTTTTGAAGAGAGATGCCATGTGTATAGCCACGACTGCAATGAGCAGATGCATCAACTATATGATAATAGTATAATTATAGTTATATAGTTATTGAGACAAAAGTATTAACTATATAATTAATTATCAACGACATTTTCTTACTGGTAGGTGTCGAGTGGTTGTTGTTCTCTTGCGTGTTAACTTGATCCCACCCAGATATTTCAATCCGATAATTCACGTATGACACCATAATAGTCAATATCATTTGTTCCATGACTCCCATCAACCAACACACCAGAGTTTTAAGTCTTTCTATTACGGTCACGGTCCAGAGTATGGAATCTATAACCTCGAACCGTGCATGTAGTGTATCAAAGTGCTCTATTTGAGGGACCACGGGCCAATGCATACAATTCAAGATAAATTAATCCGGGATCACGAGCACGTTGTTCCAAAATCTAACAATTGAAAAAACATATATTTATTATAAGTTACCCAAAAAGTTTCAAAATGTAACATATATATAATTTTAGTTCATACATGTTGTTCAAACCATTCAGGAAATTCTTCCTCGTGTCTTGCCTCTATATTCTCTATGCTTTTCGTCGTAAGTTTGTCCATGTGCTCACTGTATATATGTGCAAAAAAAGTATATTTTGAGCGCAACAGTTATAGTTAAACTTCAAGAAACTAGAATTATTCGAAGCATGCAAAGACATACTTGAGATAGTCATCAATCTCCCGGCAATTATTTAACACATACCACCGAACTTTACTCAACTCTCCATCAATTAAATCGTAACCCTTTTGTGCACCCAAGGGGCGTACATTCTAGGAAAATACTAATAGCTCACAAGGAGGCGGAGCAGCAAGATCAGCATATAGGCCTCTGCTATTGAACCCTTAGCTCTGGTTTTATTCCCAACTGTGCGCTTCAGTTGACCCAAATATCTTTCGACTGGATACATCCAACGAAACTGCACCGGTCCACCCAAGAGTACCTCTCGAGATAAATGTATTGCTAAATGGACCATGACATCAGAAAATGATGTGAAAAGATTTGCTTGAATTTACATAGTATAGTAGCAATGTCTTCTTCCAGTTTCTGCAACATATCTCGATTTACTACCCCAGCGCACAAATCTTTAAAAAACATACAAAGTTTGGATATGGCGATACGTACATTAGATGTCAGCTTCCCACGAATTCCCACAGGTAATAACTTCTGCAAAAATACGTGACAGTCATAACTTTTTAATCTACTGATTTTCCAGTCATTAGGGCTCACGCATCTACCGATATTTCAAGCATAACCATCTGGCAACTTCATGCCTTGCAACTATTTGCAGAAGTCCATTCTCTCCTCCCTCGTCATCGTAAAGCATGCATGCGGCATGACTACCCTATTGCCTTCCACCCCCAAATGTAGATTATGTTTAATTTCCATTCTTTCAAGATTTTTCCTCGTCTTGATCGTGTCTTTCGTCTTTTTGTTAATGCTCATCGATGTACCCAATATATTATCATATATATTCTTCTCCATGTATATTATATCCAAACTATGTCGCAACATGTAGGCAACCAATACGGCAAATAAAAAAAAATACTACGCTTTGTTCAATTCAATTCTGTTGTACCTTGTTTTCTCTTGTTCTTTCCCCGACCTATGTCAAAATTGTTCGCTCTAGCATGTACTAGTTGTTCCACTCTCTCTTCTCCAGACAACTCATTTGGTACAATTCTGTCCTCTACTCTCCCATCAAACTTAGCACATTCTATTCTCCATGCATGATTTTCTGGTAGATAACGTCGATGACCCATGAAACACAACTTTGGAGAATATTTTGACCACTCACTAGCAGCTTCTTTATTACACGTCGGACAAGCTATCTTCCCTTTCGTATTCCAGCCGGAAAGATTTCCATATGCCGAAAAGTCATTTATCATCCACATTACCGCAACATACATCTGAAAAGATGTCGACGTGGATGCTTAATAAGTTCTAACGCCTGTTTCCCATAACTATTTCAGCTCTTCAATCAACGGTTGCATGAATACGTCAATGTCATTCCCAGGTGAGCTCAGGCCGAGGATAAGTAAAGTTAACAAAAAGCTGGGCGCCTTCATGCACCTCCATGGTGGATGATTGTACGGAAACACTACGGAGCAAGTGTTATAACTTGTACTCATATTCCCAAAAGAGTTGAATCCATCGGTTGTGAGTCCCAGGCGCATGTTCCGAGCTTCTATCCCAAACTCTGGGTATTAATTATCGAAAGATTCCCACGCAAGTGAGTCAGCTAGGTGCCTCATATATGCGTTATCCTTAACTCTTTTCTTCTCATGTCACCTCATATCATGAGCTGTTTTCTTACACATATATAGTCTTTGCAACCTAGGTCTCAAGGGAAAATACCACAACACCTTAACCGGCACATTTTTCTTACCCTTCCACCTCGACTCTCCGCATACATGACATGCTTGTTTATCCTCATTCTCCTTCCAAAACAAAACACAATCATTTTTCCATGCATGTATGGACTTGTACTCAAATCCTAATCTCTTTCTCAATTGTTTCGCTTCGTAAAAGTTCTTAAAAAATGTAGACCCTTCGGGAAACACCTCGTTAAATAAGTCCAATACCATGTTTATTGCTTTCGTCGACATCCCACATAATGACTTAATATGAAGCAATTGCATAATAAATGACATTTGGGAATGTTTTGTATAGCCTGGATAAATCTTGCGCTTTGCATCTTCTCACATTGCTGCAAAATTTTCACAATCAGTCCCTCGGCCACTTGAGGCATTGACGTCAACCTCATCCACAAACATCTCAGCTCCAATGTCACCCAACATCTCCTCCATCTCCATCTCCTCCTGCTCATAATCATCATCCATGTGCCGTAAATAATTTGGATGATCGACCAATACATTCGCTGATTGTTCATATGGTTCACCATACAATACCCATCGGGTATATCCCAGATCCATACCATTCAAAAATATATGACTTTCAACTTCATCTAACCCTATCGCACACATACTTTTACACCCCCGATATGGACACTTAATGTAACCACGACTATCAGCAGTGGCCCGTACAAAATCAATGAAGGTTCTTACTCCACATGCATAGGGTACATAATCATTTCCAGGTCTATCACCTTGATGCATCCAACTTTTGTGCATTTCTAAAAACATCTATCTATTAATAACACGTACATAGAAAATTTACATGTCATGCTCCAATTCTCATTGCTTTTTTGATAAGGTAGTTGGTCTTATCCTATTCGAGATTATAATATCTATATTGTACAAATCTCGTCACTCTACTACTTTTTACGTTAGTAGAAATCTCGACAGCACCTCCCCATAGTTCTCCAAGTATACATGTTCACATAGAGGGATTGTGACCCTATGAACAGTATACCCGAAGAACAATAGAGGACGACACCAAAACTTCATATTAAACGTAGACTGTAACGCCCTAGTCCTGCAAGGGTCGGAGAGTTACTTCCTAACACTTAAATTCACCTTTCAACAATTTAAAAAAAGACTCCAAATTCCCAATATCATATAGAAAATTCGATTCAATGTAATTTCCTCAATATAACCAATTTTCAAAAATGCCAAGTCATCATAATACAATAAACTTTCTTAATAAAAATCGACAATACTCATAAAAACCTCTTATGCTTAAACCACTATACTTAAATCATCTCACTCAATGCCTCATAATTTTGATCCTCAGTTGAATCATCAAAATATCTGAAAAATATTGTGGAGATAAGGGGTGAGTTATGAACAACTCAGTCAGTAGAGAGCATATATTAGCATGTAAACATGAGCATTTATAAAGTTCGGAATGTAAAACAAAACATTTGCTTTCAAAATGTAGAAACAACATATTTACTTTCGGAATGTATAAACAAAGTTGGTACAAAACATTAGAGCGAAATTTTTAAAAAAATACCGTGTTTAACCCTCGTGGTAGGGTTATAAACCACCATTATACCCGTGACTGGACCGTATACCATATTTCACCCCTTGGAAGGGTTATAAACCACCATTATACCCGTGGCTGAGCCATATATTATGTATGTTTCACCCCCGTGGTAGGGTTATAAACCACCATTATACCTGTGGTTGGGCTGTATACCATATTTCACCCCATGGTAGGATTATAAACCATCATTATACCCGTGGTTGGGCCGTATACCATGTTTCACCCCTGCGATAGGGTTATAAACTACCATTTTACTCGTGGCCATGGTAGGGTTATAAACTACCATTATACCCGTGGCTGGGCCTTAACAGAAACAGAATGGAACATCATCGGAACCAGATCACATTTAGATACAAAATTAGAACGTCTTGCCAAGGTTTTCAGATAACACATCATATCAAAACAAAATACTGAATAGCTTCAGATCATTTCACATGTTCGAAATAGCAGAATCAAAACATCTTCATTTATTCATAGCAAAAACTTTTAGATTTTCATATTCGCTCTTTTTGCATAATTTAGAAACATAATACACAAAATTAGGTCATGTCTACACCAGTCATGATAGAAAATACTTTCTCTTACATAGAATTTATACAGATGCAGAATAAACATCTGAGGTCGTTTTCAGAGTAATTTTAAAAAACAAACATGCTTATTTTCAAAGTCAACCTCATTTCATTTCTTTTATGCAAAACTTGTATATGAACCCTGCTTACCTGAACTTCTTAAGTACTATTCTGAATCTTTCCACAATCATGTTGAATGAATGTCAATCGTCACCTATACATAACACTAAGCGTTACTAAACTTCTAAAAGGACTTGCTAAAACTCTCCGTTTACTTAAAATTCAAACAATGGAAATAGCTTTGGTAACTATCTAGTTATCAGAAATTTAATAAATATATTATCATTAAAAAAAATAGTCTTAACTTATTATAAAGTAATTTTATCAAAAATGGCAAAACAACTTAAATTCATTTTGAAAATTAACTTAATTATATTTAAAACTCATCTTCCTATAAATTATTATTAAAACGATAATTCAATACAGCAAACGAATAATATAGTAGGACATCATAAATTTCTTAAGCATTACAAATTCATAAGATATCCTTAATAATACTTATACTAAAGATCATGTAAACTACAAATCATATCTAAATTAAACCATCAAAGATTTATTTCTATATAATAGGCTTAACGTGTTTTAAAATAAAAGATTGAACACTTAAGATATACTACCAAACTAATTATAAAATAAATACAAGATAAATTTTATTAAAGTCTTTAAATATTTTATGTAAAATCAAGATTATGTCTAATATTTTTTATTCGAATAAGCTCATGCCTAATTTAACAATGCTAAACACAACCCAAATTAAAATAATACGTTAGTCCCTTAATACAATAAAATAAAGTTCATTAAAAAAATCGTTAACATAGTTTTTGTAAAATACAACATATCTATTTTTAACATAAACAATTCAACTTATTTAAAAACTAAACATCCTAAAGTAAGAAGAATTTAAAATAAATCCATGCGAAAGCCTATACTACTAAAATTATAAAAGCACTTTGGTAATGTCATGAGAACACGTGGGCTTGTGGCCCACGGCCCACCCATCACAAGTGTAGAAGCACTGCGTACCAAAGTTGCAAGAAAGAGGGACGTATAGCGTGGGAGAAGGTAGAAGGCAGTGCAACGTGAGTGGTTGAGTTTGCTCGATGGTGGCATGCACGGCAGTCTAGGTGTGACAGAAGAGCACAAAGAGAGAGAGTGAGTGAGAGAAAGACGTGAGGGAGAGAGAGAGAGAGTGATGAGAGAGGAGTTTACGTATCATGCGGCGTGCATGGGAACTTCGGGTAGTGGCGCTGGACATCACTCGGCGATGGATGCTTGATTTTCAGCGTCGTCTGTTGCTGCTGATGGTGGCGTCACTGCCCAACTGTGGCTAGGCATGGTTCTCACTTTTGGCGACGATGCTCTGTTTCCATGGTTCCAAAACAGAGTAGCTCCGGTTTTTGCTTTCGATGGACAATGGTGATGGTGGAGTTTATGTGTTGAACGGCTGGGGAGTATGGGTCAACAGGCAGGTCTGGTGACTTGTGGTGGCATTGTCATGTGAGGTGAGCTGGTTCCCATTTGATGACACAGAGAGGCTGGGCTGTGGGGGCAATCCCATGGTGCTACAACTAGGTGCAGCTAGTTGCTTTCGTCATGCGTCCTGCATGGTTTGGAGGTGGAAGGTGGTTAGCGGAGGAGATTCATAGAGAAGAAAAGAGAGGGAGAGGGAGAACATTGGGTGCGAGGTGGGTGAATGTTTGAAACGGGATGTGAGTAGTGATAAAGAAAAAATAAACTAACGGTGAAGATCAGCGAGATAGAGAGCATTTACAAGGTAAAGTTTATGAGAGAAAACGAAACCGCATCAAAGGCGCATGGGAGAGGGAAAAAAATAAAAGGAGGGAGAGCAGTTGTTGAGAGCAATCCGGACGTGGGTAACGGGGAAGGAAAACTGTTGAGGAAAACCATCTGGTGGGGACGAGAAGAGATGGAGAAAAAAAATTAAATAATAAAAAAAATAATCAAGAAGATACAAAAATAAATAGTAATAATAATAAAATAAGAGTGTACACACGACTAATAAATGGAGTGGTTTTCCTTAACAACATAATTTCTCTATGGACCTGGGCTAAGATTGGGCCCGGGTGTTACATGGAGAGTAGGAGTAACAAAAATGTGCAATACAAATAATATAATTCCAAACTTTCCACACTGAACAATTTAGGAATTAGTGGATACATAAATATACGCTAATTCCCAAATGGGTCTAAGGTTATTTATGCAATGTCATACAATATTTATCAAAAAACACTACAAACAATATCTTCATGTTGTTTGAATTAACAATGTCAAACAAATAGTAGTGTTATATTATTAAACTAGAGAGAGATAAAAGAATATGTTTACAAGTTTCTTATCATGAATAGATAACGAGAGAGAATGATCTTGAAGAAATATCTAAATTTTTATTCAAATTACTTAAGTGTCACAAACTCTCCGGCCTTGACAACTCTCAAGGTCGGAGAGACTACGATAGTTAAGCAATTAGACTAAAATTTAGTCAAGATCATTTACTATTATTATTCCTAAAGTATAATTTTAATTTTTATTATATATCTTAGGACATTGTTAATTGATACCTATGTAATTTTAATTGTTATTATATAATTGTTATTATATAATTTTAAAGGTTATTATATAATTTTAATTATTATCATTTCTAAATTATAATTTTAGTTGTTATACTTAATTGAGTGATTTATTTATTTATATACATAATAAATATATAATTTCTAAATAAGCATTTATTTTATCCTTATTTATTTATTCTCTATTTTATTTTAAATAAGTATATTTATTTATTCCAACTCTCTACTTATTTAGTAGGTTGAAGACTTTTTTCTTGAAGAGTATTTTACTTTATATAGTTATTATTAATTATAGTTATTATATGTATATTATACTTTATATATAGTTAAGTTATATACTTTTTTTTTAAATTAAGTTATATATTATACTTATAATTTGCATAATAGTCATATTCTAACTAAATTAGTATGAATATATTATATATACTTATTAAATATTAATTCTCATATTAAATGTATATTAAATGTTTTAAATTTCAACTTAAATTAAGTTCCTAAACTTATAATTTTCATGTTAAAGAACAAATTCAAAAAACATCCAAATATATTATATCAAAAAATTCACATAAATCCACAAACTAAACACAATATATTTCTAACCATATAAACATATTCAATAAAAATTCACAAACAATAATCACAATATTTCAAATCCATATCACAACATATTCACAATACTCACACAACAATATTTCTAAACATATTAATTCATCAATGAACATCATAAACTCACAAAATATGCACAAAATTCACAAATAATAATCACAATATTTCAAGAGTAAGTATGTAATACCCGGACCAATCAAGCTCCATCTTAGTTATTTTGTTTTAGTTTATTCTATTTTATTTTATTTTTCTGCTCACGTTTATTTTTTTTTTTTTTTTTTTTTTTTTTCCCGCATGTTTCATTTTTGTTTTCTTCTCTTTCGGTCTTTATCTCTTAATTCCCTAAGTTTTTTTTTTTCGTTCACGTCGTGCATGCTCACACACAACTCATCTTCATCCGCTCACACATCTCCTCCTCTACGGTTTTCTTTTCTTGTTCAACCACCTATATATATTTATATATATATATATATATGTATTCGAAGAAAGCTCCCGTCGCTGCCCTCCCACACGAAACCTTAGCCCAGCATTTTTTCCTCCTCTTTGCAAACAGCTCATCACCCTTTAGCTCGGTCTTGACCCACCCAGTCGCGACTGACCCAGCTGCCGCACAAAACCAACCTCCACAAGTCACCACCCACGCCGTCCCAGCATCACCGCAGCCTGTCCTCACCCATTCGGAAAGCACCACGCTAGTTTAACAGGAAGCCTCTGCCTTACTACTCCGCGTAGTGTGCACCGAGTTGCATGCCGTGGGAAGCCGTCGCAGCCGCCTTCCCGACGAACCTGGTCTACACCTCCTTAAGTCGCCGTGAACCCACACAGAACCACCGCTGACCATCACCAAGAAAAATAGGAGAGCCCCTGCTTCTCCTCTAAAAAATAGAGCATCACCACTATTTCGGTTGGTCACCACCGTACGTCAGGAAAACTATCGGGCTAGCCACAGAATCTGCCGATTGTCACCTTTCTGTCAGCCTCGAGCCGCCTCAGTTCTGTCTTGTCCCTCGCGGTGAGCTTTTGCCAAATGCTTGCACTGCTTCTCCATCTTCTCTGTTTCTCTCTCACCGTGTTTTTCTTTCTCTCTCTCTCTCTTTCTTCCAGTGCACCGCCGCAGTACCTACCACCACTAGCGCACCCACCCAACTCCGTCGCAGCTCCACTTCTCTCGGTAGGTCCTCCGTTACTCTCCAACTGCGCGGCGTTGCCTTGTTGCTTGTCTGTTTTTGTTGTTGTTCCGTAAACTTCTGTAGTTTAGGAAATGTTTTGACCAATAATTACAATATTACCCTTTGTGGGATGTATAGATATTGTACTGAGATTATATAGGATTTTTTTTAAATTATACTAAGTGTAACGTATTATTTTTACTGAAAGTGTGAAATTTTATTTTGAACATTTTAATTATGATTAAAGAAAATCACTTAAGTATTTTTTAATATGTTATTAAGTAAAGGTTTATTTTAAGAGTAAACAATATTGTTGTAATGTTATTTCTACATTTTAGATATATTTTAGTCTATTTATTAATAGTTATGGTTTATTTTAAAATATTTTTGGATAATTATATTACTTAGTATTAAACTTCATAAGTTTTTTTCATTAATAAATAGGTCTGACTTTTAAATGTTTTAGTCATAGTATTAAATTAGCATTGACGATTTTAGAAAGTGATGATTGGTCATTTTAGGTTTTGAGGAATTAAATAGGTTATTTTATAAGCTTAGGATTAAATATCGAAATATGTGATCAATTGGAAATTTATGAGAATTACATGATTATTTTATAGGTGACGATTAATTATTGTTCGACGTTTTTGAGGAATTCCGAAAAAGCTAAGAAGTTCAGGTAAGCGGGGTTCCTATACTAGATTTTGCATTTAAAATAAAATGAGCTGGGGCTATTTTTGGAAAATAAACATGTTTTGTAATGAAAATATATTTGAACTGCCTCAGTTATTTGTTCTGCATTACTCATGAGATTCTGTTTAAGAAGAAATTATTTTCTGTCATGACTGGTATAGACATGAGCTTATTTTTGACATTCTGTTTCTGAACTTTGAAAAAGAGAGCGAATATGAAATTTTGTGCATAAATTATGTTCTGTAATGATTTTGTTCTGTTCTGAAGATTTTCTGTACTCTGATATGATCTGATGTGATTTCTGAAAACCTCTGGCATAATATTCTGTTACTGTTTCTGTTCCGTTCTGACCTCACCACAGGTGTAAAACTATGGCCTCTGTTCGGGTTGGTACCAACTTTTCTGTTTCTGGTGCACCCACTTTGGAAACAAAGTGGTTTTCTGCATGGTCTTTCCTATGTGCATACTCGGGGCTCCGAGAATGAATAAGGGGAAGATTCACATTCTGTTTCTGCTTGGTTAGCTACCGGGGTTTGCACAACCCTACCACGGGGGTTAAACATGGTATTTGTTCTGATATGATAAGATAAGATGTGATGTTTCAGTTATGCTATGCCGAATGGATTTTGATTATGAATATTTTCAAACTTTTGCTCTGATATTTTTGATAATATGTTCTGACGCTGCATTTTGAAAACATTATTCTGATTCTGCATTCTAAAAGAAAATATTTTTGTTCTGCATTCTGAACTCTATAAATGCTCATGTTTACATACTAGTATATGTCCTCTGCTTATTGAGTTGTTGATAACTCACCCCTTATCTCCATATATTTTTCAGATAATTTTGATGGTTCAGCTGGAGAATAAGAGTAGAAAGTTTTAGCAGGTGTGATGATTAGAGTGGAATAAGTGCCCCAGGGTACAAGTGCTTAACTGAGAATCGTAGTTAGTAAACTGAATTTATGTTTCAGATATTTTGATTTGATGAGTTAAGGATAATTTCGAGTTTTAGAGAGTTTTTAATTTATGTTATTGAGATTTTCTTTATTGTCCCCATGGAGGAACTTAGATATTTGGATTGATTAAATTGATTAATATTTTATTGGATTTTTTGGATTTTATAGTTGTACTATTTAAGTTGATTTGAGGTATTAAGAGTTAACTCTCCGGACCTCTGTGAACGGGGTGTTACAGTTAGTATCAGAGACAGGTTTGAGATACTGCATACATTAATAAGGAGTTTGTTGAGAGTTAAGGTTTTAGAATTCTTGTAGGCACTGGATCATGACGTTGAGGAAATAAGTTTCAGGGTTGTGGTGTAGACATTTGCGGGCTGTAGGATGTGATTTTTTTTTTTTTTTTTTTATGGGTATTTAGGGTATTAGAAGTCTCAGGCGTTAGACAAGATATTTTATGGGATTTGAAGGGTATGAATTTTTATAGATATTCTAAGATGTCCATGTTGATTGAGGTTCGGTTAGGTTTTGTAGATCGCATATAAGGCTTTTGACAGGATGGAAGGTTTAGAGTCCAGAGTTATATAGAGTTACTACTGTTACAATTTTTTTTTTTATATATGTACTTATGTTTGTTTTACTAATATCACCATTTGCTTATTTTGTACAAACCCTTTATTCTTGTTATATATATATATATATTTTTAATAATCCAAGTTGTCTGGATGCCACCTCGTCGTTGAGAAAGAAGTGTATCGGGTATGAATGCGACAAATGATGAATGGGGATGTACCATAGAACAGTTTAATCGAATGCATCCTCCCACCTTTGATGGTCGGGACGACGCAACCTTAGTGGAAGACTGGATCCAAGATATTGAGGAGATACTCCGCGTTATAAATTGCACGGATGAACAGAAGGTTCTATACTCTGCCTTCAAACTAACGGGAGAAGCAAAAAGATGGTGGATTTATGAAAGAACCATCAGAGAAGTAGAAGGGACGGAAATAGTCTGTTGGCTGTACTTCAAGCAGATCTTTTTGGAACGCTTTTTCCCAACCTTAGTCTGAGACGACAAGGCTATGGAGTTCGCTAATTTGGTACAGGGAGCTTTGTCAGTACACTAGTACGTAGCTAGATTCATCGAGTTATCACGCTTTGCTGCATATTTGATCCCTGATGAGGAGAAGAAGGCTCGTAAGTTTGAGCAAGGGCTGAATGAAAAGATTTATGAATGAATTGTGGGCTTTCAAATTTGTAATTTTTTAGAGTTGGTGGATAAGGCCACAGTATTTGAGCGAAGCCTTCAAAGAAGCGCAACACTACTGGAACAAAGGAAGAGGACTGCACCACAGGTCTCAATCTGCAGTGGATCAAGGGCCGTGGAAAAAGAGAAATGATGGGAGCAGCTCGGGGCAAAAGCAAATGCAAGTAAATCAATTTTAATACTAAATCACTGCACTTCGAATATATATAAACCTAAATATATATTTATATATATAATTATATAATTATATTTTACAAATTGTGTGTATATAAATATATATTACAATTTTTTAGACTTGTTTACAAATTATGCACTATAAAAACAACATAATTTTTAAATTAGAGTCATATTTAATTTAAATTTACAATTAACGTTTGAACGTTACTTACTAACGTTCGAACGTTGGTGTCAAAACATTTCACGTTCGCACGTAGGTAGCCATAGTGTTCGAACGTATATGTGACGTCCAAACGTTTGCTCTCTGTTTGAACGTAAAAAAAAAAAAAAAAAAAAAAAAAAAAAAAAAAAAAAAAAAAAAAAAAAAAAAAAAAAGAAACTCATCTGTCTTCAGTGACGGTTTCCCAAAACCTTCACAGATAATGCTTTTTAGTGACGGTTTGGGGGTTGTCACAATTTTTCAACCGTCACTAAAAAGCAATTATGTTGTAGTGTGTTTTGAATTTAGAACTCATGTTATTCTAACA
This sequence comes from Juglans nigra, assembly GCA_002916485.2. Classification (NCBI taxonomy): domain Eukaryota; kingdom Viridiplantae; phylum Streptophyta; class Magnoliopsida; order Fagales; family Juglandaceae; genus Juglans; species Juglans nigra. The sequence goes on from CM036140.1 coordinate 27,525,894, forward strand.
TGAGTACGTAGTGCTACAAGTATGCACAACTTTATGTAGAATCTTAAATCTATTGGGTGGCAGTCCCATTTTATTAGTTTTTTTATTTTTTTTATTTGAATTTTGAAATCTTCACTATTTCAATAGTTGACACATTAGCACGTATGATTATAAGAGTAAAATTGTAAGTTTAGATAGCATTTTTCTTCTAACATTAGATAAAATTCACTTATTTCTACCACACAAAGTTTTTTAGACAATTTGTGATTTAACATGATACTAGAGACATTTTATGAGTTTGTACCCTCACTTCAAAATATTTTTTTTGTGTTGGGCCCCTTTATTAGAGGAAATCTAGCCAACACATAAGGAGTAATATTACAATATTAACCAAATGGATAAATTCATCTCTTCCTTTTGGTTTAAACTGTCGGGACAATTTGTATCATATGGTCAGATGCACTTGGAATCAAAGTAGGGATGTCTTCTTTACCAATACTCCCATATCCTTCCCATTTGGCAATGGAGACATGGATAACTAAGGCAGTCCACTAAAATGACTTCATTATCCTACTTGCCTTGTCTAATAATGATTTGAGTATTGTTTGGGATGATTTTTGAACAATGCAGGTGGTGGAGAAGACAATTCATCCTTGTCTGGTCGAACTCAGTGAGAATTCAGATGTTGATGTGAGGTTCTTTGCCAACCAAGCTCCATAGTCAAGTGATCAGGTCATGATGTCTACCTAGATTTGACTTTGTCATTGATTTTTTCTTTACTTATAATTTTCATTGTTGTTTTCGTTACCTATTTGCAAGTTAGCAGACTCATTAATGTATTAACTTACTTGAGGTACTGGCAGATTTTTTCCCCATAGCCAAACAGTTTTTTGTCCTCACATTCTCTAAGACCATTTTGTGCATATAACTATGACTTGTTTCATGCAACAACATTTAGCTTGCGTGATCATGTAATCATCCTTGTTGGACTGTACACCTATTCTTCCATATTAGGGACCTTATTTGGTTGAATCATTTACAAATTAGAAAACTCATTTAGTTAATTAAAGATAACGAAAGTAGCAACAATTTTTCAAATTTGATTGGCATGCATTGCACAGCTTGGATCTTGTAGAAATAATATTTTTTCACTCAGTTGATCCATTCAATTGCCAATGTTTGTATTTTTAAATTGAGAAAATAGAAATGCTATATGGAAAAAATGAGCGGTATAATTGGGGCAACATAGTAGCAATGCCCTTTTGAAATTTTCCATGTACGGTAAGGTAAATCTGTGTTACAGGTTGGAAGAAGATGAAGGCTGCAGTGTGGGAAGAGAATGAAGGGTTGGAGGTCTGAAGTGAAGTGCAGAAGTGAAACTCTGTAGTGAAGATATATAATATCATGGCAGCTAGTTAGGTAACATAGATTTCATACGACATCATTTTGTTAAATGAAGTTTAATAAGTGTTGTCAAACGGCAGGTTGTAAATGTGTAGTATAGTTGATTGAACATTGTTGTTTTGATCATCATCTTTCATAATCAATATAAATCAACCACGAGTTGGAAGATGAGGCCAACTCTGGTGTTCAGTCAAATTCCTATTTCTCTCTCTCTCTCTCTCTCTCTAATTCTTGATCATAGTTCTGGAGGTTGACTCCCTCGAAGTAGTCTAGTTCCCTTGCAGAAGAAGTGCCCATCATAGTTGGTATTAGCTTGTCGGTGTGCCATGGCAGAAGGTACGCGATCGTATGCTCAGATTGTTGATTTGGTGAACCATCTTCGACAACAGCAAGAAAGGTAGCAGAAATAGATTGAAGAGGCTATAGCAGCATTAGTTCAACAAAAAGAAATAGTCAGAATGGATAGGGAGACGGAAGAAAAGAGGTTTTCTGAGTTCCTGCAACACATTTCCAGAATCTCTTGCAATAATTCAGAAAGCAATGGTCAAATGGGAAGAAATTTTCAAGAAGTTCAAAATCAAGGCCTTAATGATGTAAATGAAGGTGTGGGTGAGGTTTTGCATCGTGACATGGGTGACAAAGCCTTTGTAAAAGGTATAAAGTTAGACTTTGCAAGATTTGGAGGTAGAAATCCATCAGCTTGGATTTACAGGGCCAACTAGTATTTCCTCTATCATCAAGTACCACCACGGTAAAGAATTTTTTTTACATCATTTCATGTGGATGAGTTTGGTTCTTTTCATTCTTTGGAGGAGTTTACTCAGGCTGTGCAAATCAAGTATGGGTCATCTGCGTATGATGATCCAATGGAGGCTCTTACAAGATTAAAACAAATAAGCTCTATTACTCATTATAAAACATCCATGAAGCTTAGCATATGATACCCTGCCGTAGAGTCAATGATCAAATTGATGCGGAGTAGAAAGCTATCCTTCGGGCATGCTTTATTGAGGTCGGTAAAGTCGACACATATTCTCCAATTGCCGCTCGGATTTTTTACTAGTACCACATTGGACAACCATTTTGGATAGCAGGCTTCTCAAATGAATTTGGTAGATAGCAGGCAGTCGACTTCCTCTGCTATGGTGACATTCTTTTCTGCGCTGAAACTTTGGCGTTTCTACCTTACCCCTTTGGCCTTTGGGGCTATTTCGGGTATGTCCTCGTGGCCCCAGGTGAAGACGTCTTTGTGTTTGGTGATGAGTTGTTGTATGGCGCTTCGCATTTCAAGTGTCATCTCACTGCCGACCCTCGTAGTGGCCTCCTGTCGGTTCGAGTTTAAGGGGATGAACTCCAATAGCTCATTCGGTTCCACCTTTCTGAGTGTTTGCTCGTCTTAGAGTTCACCTTCTACTGGAGCACGTTCAGGCAACTACAGTGTAATGCCCCGTTCCCGGAGGTCCGGAGAGTTAACTTTTAATACCTCAAATCAACTTAAATAGTACAACTATAAAATTCGAAAAATCAAATATTAAACAATTTAATCAATCCAAATATCTAAATTCCTCCATGGGGACAATAAAGAAAATATCAATAACATAAATTAAAAACTCTCCAAAACTCGTAATTATCCTTAACTCATCAAATCAAAATACTCGAAAAAATAAAATCAGTTTACTAACTACAACTCTCAAATAAACACTTGTACCCTCGGGCACTTATTCCACTCTGATCATCACACCTGCTAAAACTTCCTACTCTTGTTCTCCAGCTGAACCATCAAAATTCTCTGAAAAATATATGGAGATAAGGGATGAGTTATCAACAACTCAGTAAGCAGAGAACATATACCAGTATGTAAACATGAGCATTTACAGAAATCAGAATGCAGAACAAAACATTTTCATTTTCAGAGTGTGGAAGCAAAACATATTATCAAAATATCAGAGCGAAGATTTAGAAATAATTTCATTCAAAAATATTCTTTGGCATAGCATAAATGATCATAATCATCAAAACATCATATCAAAACAGAGGCCATGTATAACTCCCGTGGTAGGGTTGTGCATCTGCGGATAGCCAAGCACAACATAAATCACTCTGTCACCAAGATGTGCACTCAAAATAGAGACCACTACTATAACCCGTGGTAGGGCCGTATCCACTATTATTACCCGTTGTTGGGTTGTATCCACTATTATTACCCGTGGTTGGGCTGTATCCACTATTATAACCCGTGGTTGGGCCGTATGCACTATTGTAACCCGTGGTTGGGCCGTATGCCAAAGGTTTTCAAAAGTCACTTGTTATCCAAACAGAGTATTGACAATCTTCAGAAAATAACAAAATCATATCGCAACATAATTTATGCACAAATTCCATATTCGCTCTATTTTTCAAAGTTCAGAAACAAAATTTCAAAAATAAGCTCATGTCTACACCAGTCATGACAGAAAATACTTTCTTCTTAAACAGAATCTCATGAGTAATGCATAACAAATAACTAAGGTAGTTCAAATTTCTTTTCATAATCAGATATGTATATTTTCCAAAAATAACCTCAGCTCATTTTATGTTAATGTAAAGTCTAGCATAGGAACTCCGGTTACTTGGACTTCTTAGCTTTTCAGGAATTTCCTCAAAATGCTGAACAATTATTAATTGTCACCTATAACATAATAACGTAATTCTCATAAATTTCCAATCAAATACAATTTCAAATATTTAAGCCTAAGATGTTAAAATAACCTTTTTTAATTCTTCAAAAACCTAACTTCACGTAACCCTAAAATATCGTCACATTTTCTAAATTCATCAATGTCCCAATAATCAGTCTGAACAAAACACAAAACTAACTTATGTACTAATGAGATCAAATTATAAAATTTAATTCTAGCTAATATATTTATACCAAAATATTTTAAAAATTAAACAGTTAAAATTATAATAAGCAAGATCATAGTAATAAACACAACATTATTGTTTACTCTTTGAAAGAAAACCTTGCTTAATACCAATTTAATTTACTTAAAAGGGTTTCTATAAACATAAATAAATTACTGAGTATTAATACATAATAAAAGTTTAAAAGCACATTAATACAACAATTAGTAAAGGGTAATAATGTAATTTCATATAGTTCTTTGAAACAAAAACATAACCTGCGTGAAAAAAAGAACTTTGCATGGCAGGGCCTTACGCAAGGAGAAATCACGCGGCTGCGTGCGATGGCTGGACTGGGTAGGTAGTGGCGACACAGCTGGAGAGCAGGCGAGTGGTGGAGATGCTGCCTACGCAGGGTGGTGAGAGCAAGAGTAATGCTTGAGAACGGAGGGTGAGTGCACGGGAGGAAAGAAAAAAATAAAAAGAGCAACATGAGAGTGACTCACCGTGTGGGACAAGGTGGAACTGAGGCGGCTCAAGGCTGACGGAAAAATGACAACCGACAGATTCTGATAGTTTTCCTGTCGTACGGTGGTGATCAACTGGATTTGTGGTGATGCTCTATTTTTGGTATGGAAAACAGAGGATTTTAACTCGGTAAAAGTCGTGGGTTGCTGTTTCCCGTGGCTGTCAAAAGTGTTTTCCAATGGTTGCTCTGGGTGTCGATTTTAAGTGGAGATGGAGGTTGGGGGAGGACGAACTGGGTAGCAGTGGTGACGAATATGTTTGGGCTTCCGTGAGGGTGTTGGATGGCAACTGGGATGGCTGAAAGGTGCAGAGATGACTGTGGGAAACCGAGAGGAGTGGGAGAGAGAGAAAAATCACAAGAAGCGGCTATTCTAGGTTTTCGTCATGCACACTAGTGGTTGGCTACAGGTGCAAGGTTGACGAGTGCTGAGTCGAGGGCTACGGGTTGCTGTTTGTGTGGGAAGGAGTTGCTAGCGGCAGCAGTGAAATGTAACGAAGGCATTCTCTACGCATGGCTATTGTGTGCGTATCAATATGATGCGAAAACCCTAGAGATAAGAGAGACGTGTGTGCGAATGGAAGGCTAAGTCGTGTGTGTGCATGCATGTTGTCATACTATTTAGTGTTTCTGTTAGGGTTTGCTAATAGGAGGTAGAGGTTCAAATTTCATTAAAGATAAATATTTGCTTTTTGGTTGAGTGAGTTTACGATGCGATTTGGACAAGTCATTTTAAGTAATGGCTAGACTTTGTGAATCTCCAAGGGGACAAAGGCCCTAATTTCTTTACCCTCAGTGAAAAACAAAATTTGGTTATCTCACATGTTGTTGTTGAGTACAAGAAAACCCCACCACCGTAGCATGTATTTCATACCATACGTTCTTTTACAATTGACAATAGATGTGAGTGAATGTACCTTTGCTTCCTCACTGTGTAAGTCCTGTAGGTCATAATTGATTACCTTAATTTATTTATGCCCTTAGGAGACCTTTGACGTTGTCACAAGGTTAAAATTTTAGTATTTGCTACTTTGGCATATTGTTGGAAAAGCAATTGGACTAAAATCAAATGACATGAGGGCAAATGGACGACTATTTGGTAACACATTAATATTTTGTTTGTATTTATTACTGACAAGTTATGTTGCTTCTTGGAAGTTACAAAATAGCCATAGGTACATAATGTTTTATGAAGATTTAGCATTGTTCTAAGTCTTTTAGACTCGATAGGAATTAGAGATGTTGAATCTGATGTGACCAAATGAGTCAGGACATAAAAAGACACTATTAAGGATGTTGCCAGGCTGGTCTTCTCTCAGAGAGATTTGGTGTAGTGGTTTCATTTTTATTTTACAGGTGTGCTCATTGGTCGCACAACCTATTTTCTAGTATGAATAAGATTGAGAATATATTGAGATATGCAAACGTAAGATCTTTTCCCACTGTGTGAGAGTGAGAGATGTAGTAAGGGGATGCCCATAGTGGCACACATTAGTTAGGGGTTATGAAGTGGCTTAATAGCTATTTATGAGTCTTGATGGCTAGCCTTTAAGGCCAACCGAGGGTTACACTAAGAGGGGCTATATAGCCCCTCTCTCCTTTGATATATGACACTGGTCTTAGCACAAGAAATCTCTCTCTATGTAGAAATATTTGTCTTTCTAGTTTTAGCATTTAGGGTGAAGAATTTGTGAGTGTTGTTGTGGTATTAACACGTAACACACTCCCCCATCGACGATGATGATTTCAGACGAACAACAAGGATCGTGGAAGTCCATAAAACAACTGCATTCGAATTGAGATTTGTTGTTCAAGATAAACGTTTTCGCTATACTCTGATTTAGCATTTCTAATACTATGATTAATTCCTACACGTACTACAAGTATTAGATGATTAAAAAAATGAATTAGCACAAGATCTCGAGTACTTTAATTTTAGCTTGAAATTAGAGCTAAAGAGTAAAATGATTCCAAACTAATTAATTAAGCATGCTAGCTAGTAAAGGTTCTTGCGCTAAGAGGAGACACGAGGCTTCCCCTATTATTACAACACAAACACTGAACCATTACTAGATATTTGAAGTACTTTTTCAAAATACTAAAATCAGATTACCATGCATCGTAATCGATTAAGAATAATGCATATAGATGTATGCATGCATGCCCTTAAATTATTGGAGCGTTACACGTATTAGCTTAAGGGAGCTTATTATAGTGGTCCACAAGACTATTTTTTAAGCCACGAGATGAAAAATTGTTCTTCCAGTCCTCTTGAAAGTCCCCCAAGGCCCTCACAATCTTTGTGCCACGACCTTGGAGCACCACTTCAGACATGTTATAGAGACCAGCGCTAAGTGTCGCTAGAGTACTATCGTTATGCAAACACTTTGGGCATACCTTGTCCCAGCCCTTTTGTGTCGACAAAAGTTGTACCTCCTCCTCTCTTCAGTGGTCTGCAATCCTGCAAAATCCTATGGAAAAGTCTTTGTGTTAGGCCACTTAATGGGATCAGGCTTACAGGCTGGAAGGTGGGACGTGGTGGAAGAGGTTATGGGCACGTGAAGAACGAGAGAAACGTTGGATGGACTGGGTCGCATGCAATTCCGAGTTTTACGTTACTTTTATTTCTGTTAGTGGTGCTTTGTTTTTACGTATGGTGCATGTTCGGTTTTTACGTGTGAGTTAGTTTCATTCTATTTTTTTTACGTTCTGTTTTATTCTGCTTTATGCTCTGTTTCATGAGCAGTATTTTTAGTTCTTAGTCCGCAAGTTTAGTCCGCAAGTTTGGTTCTTAGGCCGCAAGTTTAGTCCGCAAGTTTCCTTTTATTTCGGGGTGTAGGCTACATAATTCTGCTATTTAAGCAGACGTGAATTATGAATGAAAGGCATCAAAAATAGTTGAGTCAAACTATGGTACATTCTCACCCGAAGAGAACAATTTATATATATTTTATCGTCTGTGTTTGGGACCTATCACTTTGCTTCGCGTTACCAACGGATCCCTAGCCTCAACAGTTGCTTTGTTGTAAATTTCGTCGAGCCATGCTCCGTTCATGCTTGCGTAGTAGAAAGTGTACATAGTTCTATGTTATAAAACAACGAGCCGGAGATAATTTAGATCAAAGTCTTAAGGTTTGGGGGAAGAAGAAGAGCGAGAAAGCTGGCTTGCATGTGTGTACGTTGTTCAATATATGGCCTGGCGTATTTATAGAAAAGGGTTCGTGAGTACGAGGGTACTGTGCTTTTTAACTCCGATCCAAGAAAATAACAAAAAACAAAAACAAAAGAATTCCAAATCCAGGGTCTAAGCGGCCGGGCTTATGTGATCACTTGGAATCAAGTGTATGTTTGGAATTGTGATGGAAAATATAGTTTATAATTTTAGGATTTATAGTTTATGACTTAAATAATAAGTTTTATAGTTCAAAAGTTATTTTCTGATCATAAACAAATATCTAAAGTACTTTTTAAGTTATTTTAATTTTTTAAAAATATATAATTATCTGCAAGAATTTTTATAAAAACTTCAATTTGATACTTTTTAAAAATATAGACTTTCAACTTTTCTAAATGATTAAAATATTTTTTATAAATTTACAAAGATATCATTTATGTTTAGAATAAATTTTAAATAGTTAAAATCATCTTTTAACCTTTCAACTCAATCGCTCTAAGCCCACGTGCGCCCATTTTAGTGATTTGAAAAAATGGTGACGTCGACAAATCGCCAACCAATGACGTCGAAGACAGAGACATCTCTTCGAGCATGTGGCCACCAATATTATATATAGGATTATGCTCCAATTGGTGGAAGATTCGACGATTTTAATATATATAGAATTATAAATATATCGATTTTGGGGTCTTTGTCTAAGAGTAGATCTATATCTCGTATTATATTACGAGTAATTTTGTTATAATTGTGAAGTGTGTAAATATTGTATAATCGTTTTAAAAAATAATAGAATTTATTATTAAAAAATTAATTTTTTTATATAAATCTTATATTTTTTTTTAATTTTTTTAAAATAATTATGTAACTGTTACATAATTTACAATTATAAATATTTTTTATCTTATATTATATATTTGTGTTGACTTTATAATTCTTTGTTTAGGAGTATATCTGTTTCTGATATTGTTAATTGGCAATTTGCAGGCAAAGCATTTATTCGGCTGGTAAAGGATAATTTTGTGTACGTTGCATTACTCTTAAAAGAGGGGTCTATATATAATGAAATCATATAAAAGTACATTTTTGGCTTTTTACGATATATTGGATTACAATTTTTTTTTTTTTTATTCAAAACGAATGTGACGTATTACATTAACTGAAGTTAGTTTGTATATTTATTTTTATAAGATCTGTTTTTAAAACTCTCTTCTCTTAAATGAGATTAAAATAAAATAATGAGATGAAAGTAATACATTACTCACAGCCAATTTCCAAAGCGGAACCTAGAGCCCTCTCCTAGTAGGGTGAGGTGTTTTCTGTCTAGGGAGTTAAGTCTCTTAGTCGGTTTTGGCTGCTCTGAAGAGATGACAATGGAGTATGATCTAATTAAGCAGTGGGAAGGATTCAGTCTCACTAAGAAGGAAAAAGTGGAAGTAGTTTTGCCTACAAACTTGTTTGAAAAAACAGCACAATATGGCAAGTTTTGCCTACTGGTCATGATCATTGCAGAAAAACCAGTCAACCGAGAAACATTCAAGTCCACAATGGCCAAGATATGGAGATGTAAGAGCTAGCTTAAGTTCTCATGAGTTTGAATGAACAAGTTCTTGATCGAGTTTAATAAAGAGAAGGACTTGCAGAAAGTTATCAGGATAGACCCTGGTCCTTTAACAGATGGCTGCTATGTTTGCAAGCATTTGAAGGAAACAGGTCCATAAATGATGTTCTCTTCAATAATTTGGAGTTCTGGGTGCAAACTTACAACATGCCATTATTCAGCATGACTTACGAGGTTGGAGCTTAGATCGGTGGTAGTATAGGTAGTGTCATTACTGTCCAGGTGGATGACAGAGGGATGGTTAGGGAAATTCTTGAGGATAAAGCTGGAAGGTAACATATCAGAAGCTCTACTCAAGGGGTGTTTTTATCATTCGATGGCAAGAAGTCTTGGGTCCCCATCAAGTATGAATGTCTTCCCACCTTCTACTCTAAGTGTGGTGTGATCAAGCATGCTAAAACTGGCTACTCAGTAAGTTCACTTGGAGACAGCAAGCTGCAATATGGGGCTTGGTCGCGAGCTCCAGCTATGAAGGATAGTAAGAGCACTAACAAACCTTATGGGAATGTAGACCTTCAACACAATGGTGAAGGTCAGTCATGGAGGAAGGAAAGGAGGACAGGGATGACGACCTAAAAAGAAACACTAAGTCAACTGCAGAAATCCAGGAAACCTATCTGCCTAATGTAGACAACACAGGTAATGTAAAGGCAACTGAAAAATTGTTTTCTCCTATGTTGTCTGTAGAGCCCACCTAGAAGCCTTTTAAGGAAAGCCTGTCTGAGCTTAATTTGGAAAGATCAGGGCTAACTTTCCATGTTGGGAATGCCTGTTTCATGCAAGGCATTGAGGTATGCACCAGCTACTGCCTGGAAGGAAAATACCCAAAAGACAGGCCTGGCCTTGAGGGTAACCATGACCTGAGGGCCTGAGCCTCATCCTTAGCCCATTTTGTCTCTGTCCAAGTCCAAGCTTTGGAGAAGATCAAAACAAGAGCAAGTTCGAAAAGGAAAGCTAGGAACAAAAGCTTTGAAAGCTTCTTAGCTAGGCTTGAGGAGAGAAATGCAAGCTACCCAAGTGGCACTAAGAGAGTTGTTACTAGATCAAGGGCAGGTGGGGAAATCCAAACTTCAAATAAAGCAAAACATGGGGTGGTCCTTGTTGAAAGTTCTGATATAACTGAGGAGGTGGAGGCTGTTGTACAACCCCACCATTTGTTATGAGTTGCCTAAGCTGGAACTGTCGAGGGCTTGAGAACCCTCGGATAGTGAATAATTTGCATCTCATGGTGCAAAATATGGCCCCAAACTTTGTTTTCTTAATGGAAACAAAGTGTAACAGATTAAAGGTAGAAGCAATCAAAAGAAAGTTGAAGTTTGAAAACAGTTTTTATGGTGAATTCAAAAGGGTAAAGTGGAGGCTTGGTTTTCCTATGGAAAGAAGAAATAGAAGCTGAGGTTTTATCTTATACACAACACCACATCTCATTGATTGTTAAGGAAATGAGAGAGGGTGTTTTCTGGATTCTAACTGGATTCTATCGCAACTCAATCACAGCAAAGAGACATGAAAGCTGGCAACTATTACGGGCTCTTACACCTACAGCCACAACAAGTTGGCTTTGTGTAGGTGATTTTAATGAAATTTTGAGGTATGGTGAAAAATATGGAGGTCCCTTAAGACCTTACAACCAAATGGAAGCTTTTAAAGAGGTAATGCATAGGTGTGGTCTCAATGACATGGGCTATTATGGAAGGAAATTTACTTGGTCAAATGGGAGGCATAGTGATGCCTTCACTAAAGAAAGGCTGGATGGAACCTTCAGCAATAATGTCTGGGCAGCCCTTTTTAATGACTCGAGAGTCTACACCCTCCCAGCTCTTAATTCAGACTACAGTCCCATATGGATTGCCTTGGAACAGTTGCAACCCTGCTTTCATAGACATTAGAAGCCTTTTAGATATGAGGCAAGCTGGACACTGAAGGAGGACTGTTTTAAAATACTGGAGAAAGCCTGGTGTTTGCCTAGGGTAGCAACAAACAAAATGCAACACATTGTTGAGGGTCTCAAGATATGCCAGTAGAAATTGTCTCAGTGGAGTAAGCAGCAGTTAGGCAGCTCAAAGAGAGAAGTCAATGAACAAATGGACTACCTCTCAAAATTACAGGATATGAACACTAGCCAGTTAAAATAGGAGATCAAGCAAGTAAAGCAAAGGGTGGACATATTACTGGAAGTTGACAATATCAAGTGGAAATAAAGGGCAAAACAGAAATGGTTAAGGGAAAGAGATATAAACACAAAATTCTTCCATCAGTGTGCATCACAAAGGAGGAAAACAAATGGGATCAAAACGCTCTTTGACAGTAATGATCAAGAAATTACGTCGAGGGAGGATATTAGCATGCTATTCCAGGATCATTTCACATAACTTTTCACCTCTTCCAACCCCAGTAGCCCAACAACATCTATTGCCACACTGGAGACCGAGTGAGTGAAGAACAAAATGAGATGCTAACCAAACCTTACCCAAATCAAGAGGTTGCTTTATTTCATGAATGGATTAAGCTCCCCAGGACTAGACGGGTTTCCTGCTATTTCTATAAAACATTAGTCAATAGTGGGATCCCAAGTGTGTGAAGCAGTGTTAAATGTCCTTAACTCTAATGGCAGCATGGGTAGTATCAACAACACATTCACAACACTTATTCCAAAGAAGAAAACTCATACAAAAGTGACAAACTTCAGGCCAATATCCCTCTGTAATGTCCTCTATAAACTCATTTCTAAAGTCATAGCCAATAGATTAAAAAAGGTACTGCATTGTATCATTTCTCCCTCACAATATGCTTTTGTCCCAAATAGATTAATTACTGATAATGTAGTTGTTGCCTTGGAGGCTTTGCACACAATGAAATGTAAAATGGCAAGGAAATAAGGCTATATGGCTTTAATGCTGGACATGAGCAAGGCCTATGATAGAGTGAAGTGGAGCTTCCTAATGGCAATCCCTATAAGCTGGGTTTTTACTGCCAATGGGTGGAACTAGTGATGAAGTGCCTTGAAATAGTTTCCTATGCTCTCCTTGTGAATGGTGATTCTCAACCTGAATTCTCTCCCACTCGAGGCCTTAGAAAAGGTGATCCATTATCACCTTATCTCTTCATCCTATGTGATGAAGCATTGAGCAATTTAATCCACAAAGCTTAAGAAAGCAAGATGTTGCATGGGGTACCTGTTGCAAGAAGGCAGCTAAGGATATCTCATCTCTTCTTTGCAGATGACAACCTTATGTTTTGCAAGGCTACTGCAGTTGAATGGGGTAGGTTGATCAGCTTGCTTAGAACATATGGAGTGCCTACCACATGGAGAAGTCTCGGGCGGTGGCAGCTTAAGGCCAAGCATCAACTAGTAATAGCCTCAAGAAAGTTTGGAACAAGATTTGGCAGCTGTAGGTTACACCTGGAGACAAAACTTTCTTATGGAGAGCATGCCAGGAGACCCTCCCCACCCAATCCAACCTATTTAAGAAGAAAATTGTGAGTGATCCTTTCTGCCCTATTTGCTGTAGGGAAGAAGAAAGTGTCCTACATGTTCTGTGGAGTTGTGAAGCAGCCTGGATGTGTGGAGTCAGTGCTCCAAAAGACTACAGAAATGTTCCACTCCTTGATCCCCTATGCTACAGTTTTTTGATTCACTAACTATGGTACTGAATGCAAAAGAACTTCAAGAGTTTGTGGTGGTGGCAATGAAGATTTGGTGGAGAAGGAACTCCTTTATCTTTAAGAAGGGTTTCTCTCATCCAAACCTCATAGTAAGAGAGGCAAGATCGGTGTTAGACATGATGGCAGAGAAGAAGTTAGACCAATGCAACAGTGACAATCAAGCTTCCTACTCAGTAGCTATTTTGGTAGGCACCACCAGTGAATTGTTTCAAGATTAATTGGGATGGGGCAGTCGACAAGGCCAATGGATTGGTTGGGTTTGGAGTGGCTATTAGGGACAGTTTTGGCCAGATTATTGCAACAATGAGGCAAAGGAAAAAGCTCTGCCATGACCCCTTACTAGCTGAATCATATGGGGCTCTACAAGTTGTCAAATTGGCGTGGGAGATTGGGCTGCATCAGATTATTCTCAAGGGTGATTCCTTACAAGTCACAAAGGCTTTGGTAGAAGATAGAGAAGTTTGGAGTAGCTCCAACATGTTCATGAGTGAGGCCAGGTCATATCTTAAGTTGTTTGCAAAATGAGAAGTTTCTCATATTAGGAGAAATGGCAATCTTATAGCCCATTTACTTGCAAAAGATGCTCTTACCCTTTGTGATCTCATTGTAACTACGGAGGAACCTCCTCCTTGTATTTCTTCATTTTAATAATGGAATGGATTAAGGGTTTTACATAAAAAAAATAAAAATAAAATAAAATAATAATGTGATATATCTAAGACATATCTAAGACATCACATGGTTAGTTAGTTAGGTAAGGGACCGTATTAGATATTTGTATGAGTTAATTTTAATTTATTCTTACTTGAAAAACACGACAAAATTATTTTATAAAGAATTCAATGTCCAGTAAACCTTTATAATTTTACTATTATATTCTTATAATTCCCCGGCCCTAAGGATGCCCTCTCCTAGTTGCACTACTCTCCCTCTTTTGCAAGCCCATTTCTGAAAACCTGAGTTGTCAGAGGTTGGCTTAAAGGTGTGCGAAACACGATGTTAACAATAAGTATAATTTTTCAATCTGAAAGTATGTAGATAATTGTACTCTCATTCTATTAAATGATATTGTATTATTAATAGATTTGTTGAGTAATTTTAATAAGACTCTAGTGACACATATTGGTACTACTTATCTTATAATTATTCATTCATTTTGGGATGAAAAGAAATCGTCCCAAGGTTGTCCTTGTATTCCTGTCTTAAATAATTTTTTGGGACGAAATGGAATGAAACTGTTTGATAGCAAGCTTTTTCTGGACGATGGATTTTCATTCTATTCATTCCATATATGAGGGCATAAAAGTTGAAATCACAAAGGAAAATGAGGGAATGAGTGTTTCCTTCTATTGATTCCATTCCCTCCTATAAAAAGTTTCAAACGAGAGAATGCTTATTCTGTTGTCTTGAAGAGAGATATCTCCATGATACTCTCCCAATATCTCTCCCCCTAAAAGCTGCTAAGATATCTCTCTTATTTTGGCAATGCGTTATTCTAGCACTAATGTAAATAGCATGTCCGTTGGTTTTGATAATTATCAGTTGTATAGTTTCCATTTGGTTTCTTCTACAGCTTTTAAGACAACCATAAAACTCTGATCTCCTTCCTCTATAAATGCCTATATAAGTGAAATATAAACCATGCATAATGCAGGTTGTTCCCTCTTACATGGTATTGAAGAAGAGGTCTTGAGTTCGAATCCTAACTCTACACTCTACTCTGTTTAATTAAATATTCCACGCTTTGCACCCACTCATTGATGGGGAATCTAGCCTGCACGTGAGAGAGAATGTAAGAATATAATACAAATAATTAAATCTATTTATTCCTATTAGCTTAAACTTTCGGGACAAATTCTGATTTTGCATGGTATAAGAGCCCCAAGAAGATCTTCATTCAAATGTCTTCCATATCCTCTTCCTGCTCAATCCCTCTTGTGGAAGAGCTTGCTTCCCTTGATTTGTTCTCTACCGAAAACAATGTACCTAACTTCTCCATTAAATTAGCCTCCACCAATTATCTCCACTGGAAAGCCTAGGTTGTTCCCATTTTACGTGGTCATGGGCTTCTCGGCTATGTCACAAATGAACTCCCTTGCCACCTACAAGCATTCTTGGAAATGATGGTGTTCTAACTGTCAACCTAGCTACCATAAAATGACTACGTATTGATCAACAGATCCTTGGTTGGATCAAAAACTCACAATCCAATGCTCCTCTTTTCCAGATGATCAAGAGCAAGACCTCCCATGAAGTTTCGAACGTGTTGGAAGCGTTGTATGGTTGACAAACACAAGATCATGTTCAATAGATGAAAGGTGAATTGTAATCTCTCACCAAAGGTACTTGCTTCAATGGAAGATTACCTTCACAAAGCCAAATCTTTAGCTCTTACTCTCTGTGGTGCTGAAAAATCAACAGATGATGATGACTTTATCATCTTTTTACTCAGAGGTTTGGGCTCTGAGTTTGATCCCATAGTTGCTACTATCAATGCTCAAGATAGCTTTCCTTCACTTAAGGCAGTTATCAGCAAGTGACATGATTTTGAACTTCAAATCTCCATTGGTTGAGATTCTTCTTCAATTGTGGCTTTCTATTTAAACCGTGTTGTTCCTTCTGCAAATTGTAACCATGGAAACCAATCTGCTTGTGGTTGCGTCAACATACTCAACAAAAATCTAAATTAACATGTGGTGGTGGACGGTCTCAAGGCCCAACAAATACTACTTGCACTCAAAAAATACATCTTACGGTGGTGGTAAAACCCTTGTGAGTACTAGTCGTCTTACATGTTTTTGTTGTGCCACAATGGTGACAGATGATGTGCAACATATGAAGAAGCCGAGAGTTATCAAGCCTTTCTTGTTGTTCAAACTACAGATACAACGGATAATACCCGGTATCTAGATACTAAAGCTAACCACCATATGGCTCCTACTACTGATATTAAATGTATATTAGCTTACACTAGAGCCAATTCTCTTGTGGTTGGTAATGGTTTTGCCCTTCCCATTTCTGTTGTTGGTCATTTTGAAATCTCAAATACCTCTCTCACTATCAATAATGCTCTTATTGTTCCTTATATTAAAAAGAAACTTCTATCGGTTTCTCAATTTCAATCTAATCACAATAATGCTTTGTGTTATATCAATTGGAATTTGTTATAAAGGACCTGAAGACAAATCGGGTGATCTTTAAAGGCTTGGTTGAAGATGGTTTATACCCCTTACGTGCCAACCCATCTTCTCTCTCTCCTATGGCATTTCAAGCTACAAAAGTTTCTAGCACCATATGACATGCACGTTTGGGTCACCCCAATTCTAGAATTCTTAGATTTTTGCTCTCTTGTTTGCCTACTTTAAATAAAGGTGCGAGCTTCTGTGACAGTTGCACTCTTAGAAAATGTAAAAAAATTTCTTTTTGTGTCTCGTACTGCTCAAGCTCAAAATTTCATTCATACCCTTCATATAGATGTGTGAGGACTTGCTCTCATCTCCTCTTACGATGGTTTTCAATTTTACTTGGTTGTTATTGATTTATATTCTCGATACATATGAAAAATTCCCATTGCTTGCAAATATGATGTCATTCATACACTCCCTTTATTTTTCAAAATTTTGGAAATCCAATTTCACACTCGTGTGAAAATTGATCAAAGTGACGAGGGTGGTGAGTTTGTAAATCACTCATTAAAGCATTATTTGCTTCTGATAGCATCCTCCATCAAGTATCTAGTCCCAGCACTACTGAGCAAAACGGTTTAGCTGAAAGACGGAATTGTCATATTGTTGAGACTAGCCTCACTTTACTGGCTCATTCCTCTCTCCCCTTTAAAGCTACTTTCACTACTGCTTGTTTTTCTTATAAATCAGTTACTCACTCCCATTCTTCATGGCAAGTTCCCATATGAGCTCATTTCCCACTCTCGACCATCTTATACCACTTTGCAAGTATTTGGTTGTGCTCTTTAACACCATTTGGTCATTCTAATCTTGATTTTAAATCATCTCAATATGTTTTTCTTGAGTACTCACCACATCTCAAAGGGCATTGTTGCATGAATATGACCTCAGTCCATGTGTACATCTCCAAACATGTCTTTTCTATGAGAACATTTTTCATTACTCTACTCAAAAAGACATGTCTAGGGGCTCTTTCAATTTCTTTCAAGTTTGCATTCTACCTACAGGGCTTCAAAATGCCTCCGTTCAGCCCACAACCATCCTTCTAGCCTTTTATCCTTTTATCCTCCACTAGACCTTCCACTCTTGATCTGACCTATTCCGTTTCGGTAAACCCAAGTCCAAAAGACCAGCCCATTATGGTTCAGGCTAAGCATATCCCAGATTTTGCAACTTCATCCCTTGGGCCATTAACAATCTAGGCCCAACTCACTCACTCAATGCTTACAAGAAATCAGGATGATAGACTGAGGCCCAAGGTTTTTTTTATCTTCACGCCATCCTCTTCCCAAATGTTTTGGAAGGGCACTCTCAATCTTGGTCTCCATTCTGTGAAAAGTCCCATATTAGCTATCATTGGTCTCTACGATGCGAATTGGGCAGGCTTTTGTGATGACCATAGATCGACTACTAGCTTTGAATTTTTATGGGTGAAAAATATATATATATATATATATTGTCTTAGGGGGGCAAAGAACCAAGCTACGGTGTCGAGATCAATTGCTGAAGCCGAATATCTCATATATGCACTTGCTCAAGAATCTTGGCTACTCAGTAACGCATCCTAACAGGGTTTTTCACGCATGGTGCGGTTTTAGAGAAAAACGCGATTTTGGCTTTCTCAAATGGGTGATGCCTGACACCAAGGACTCTAAGGGCCTTCCAATGGTGACAGAGAGGACTCGTTCCTTTGCTAAGTTGGGGTCGATAACACCTTAGCCCATCCCTGAGGTTGTGGTTTCAATTCGGGCTCCCAAAGTTGTAGATGGGGAGGTCTTTGTGCTATTCTCCAGAGAAGAAATTGAACAACCTGCGGCTCCTTTTCGTTTCGCTCTGGTGATGAAGTTTATGAGGCAAAGACCCTCATTAGATCCAATACATGTATTTATTAATGGGGGATGGGGTCTTTCTGCTCAGCCGGTGGTCTCAGCAATGAGGAAGCCAAGAAACATCTTCGTTCGGTTCTCTTTGGAGGAAGATTTCCTTAAGGGGATGTCTCGTGAGAGTAGTGACATTGATGGCATTAGCTATCGTAATTTCCAATGGATGGTGGATTTTTCAGTTGGAACTTGTGATGGCTCCTATTTGGATTCAGTTGCCGGGGCTTGCTCCAAATTATTATCAAGAGTCTTATTTGTGAAACATTACAGCACTGGTGGGTTCACTCCTTCGAAGAGACAATGAGACCAAATGTGCAACGCGTGCAGATGGGGCTAGAGTCTGTGTCTTGATGGATGTTTTTCAGAAACCAGTGTCTCATGTGTGGATTGGAACGCCTCGGCAGCTTTCAAGTATACGCCAGGAAATTGTTTATGATACACTCCCTGCTTTTTGTTCTAGATGCAGTACTCAAGGTCACAATATTGGAACTTGTAAGCTGTTGGTGAAGGATAAAGGGAAGAAGAAGGAACCAGGCCAAGGATGGAGACCACAAAAATCAAAAGAACCAGAGTAAGTGGGAATGGCTTCAAATGATGTATCGATGGTTACCACACAGGGTGAACAGGGGACGAGATCCCCTGTCATGGTTATTCATGTGGGTGATGTTTTGGCTGCCAAAGACTCTTGACTTACAGTTAGTAATAATGGGGATGCTCAAGAATTCAATTTAGAGGTGAGTGAAAATTTGGGTGAGCAATGCGAGGATGAACTGTTGGTTGAAGCTAATGATGTGCTACCAAAGGGGAACGCTAATGTTAATGTAGACAGGGAGTATGAGGGAAATGTGGTCTCTATTATCACTATATCGATGGGTTCTGGTTTGATGGAAACTAGTGCTAACATAGATGCTACGGAGAATTCCATGTAGGTAGGGGTGGTTCTGGCATCTCTGGTGGGATTGGTACATTGGTTGTAGATGGTTGTAATCCTTATATGGCTAATGGATGCTCGGAGATGGTTGAAGTGGAGACTTTGGATGCTAGCATTGAGGAGTTGGCTAGGGAGAGCTCTTTTTGCGTATGGAAGAGTCCTTGTGCAAGCAGGAGATGGGGAGAGCAGGCTCTTTTTCATACTCATAGGGAGTGGTTTCATTACCTCATACTGCGAAAGAAAAAGATGGTGTGTCAGATAGTGAAATTCCAACTCCGAAGAGGTGAACTAGTATGAAATTGCACAGCTCTACAAAGGCTCCTAGCAGGCTTGAGAGGTCTGATATATGCTAGAGAATTTCCTATTTTGGAATTGTTGAGGTCTCGGTTCCTCGAGGCACGTCTATGTGCTATGCTAAAATCACTAAAACTGAAAGTTTTAATTGTTTTGGAGCCTTTCTGTCAAGACTGTACGCTAAACCGTTGGCAGAGTATTTTAAATTTTGATGCTTCATATTCTAATGGTGCTTCTGGTGGTAAGCTGTGGGTCTTTTGGCATGATGATGTTCAAGTAAAAATCATTCAGTATTCAAATCAACATGTTACTCTTATGATTAATTCTTTATTGATTGTATGCCAAATGTAAATATATGGAGAGAAGGCAGCTCTAGATTGATCTTCTTCCATTTGGAGCTTTTTAGATACCATGGATGATTTTTGGAGATTTTAATATTATTCGTTATGATGGGGAAAAAAGAGGAGGGTGTCCGAGACTCCCAATGGTAATGGAAGAATTTTCCTCTTTTATTCAAAATGGTGGTTTGATTGAAGTGCCTTTTTTTGGAAATAAATTGTCTTGGTGCAATGGGCAGGGTGGTTTGGCTCAAAGCTGGGCTTGGTTAGATAGGGTTTTGTGTAATACACGACTTTTAGATATGTGGTCGATGGTGTCGATGAATTATTTACCTTGAAAATCGTTAGATCATGCGCCCATGTCTATTCGGTTGGTGAATTCCAGTATGAGGTATGGTCCAAGCATTTTTAGATTTCAGCAGATGTGGACTATGCATGAAGGGTTCTGGGACTTTGTTTCTAAGTTATGGAATGAGGAGGTGGGAGGAGCTGGTTTGTGGAAGCTTGTCGCTAAGCTCAAAAAAAGTTAAAAATGCTCTTAAAAGTTGGAACCGCAAGGTTTTCGGGTCAACTACGTTGCATATAAAATGATTGGAGGAGTTAGTTGAACAAAAGGCTCAGTTGCAAGAGTCCTATTCCCAGGAAGTAGAATTGGAGATGTTCGCTGCTCAAGTAGAGTTAAACTCTTGGCTGAAAAAAGAGGAAACTCGAGTTGCACAAAAAATAAAAAACACATGGATAGGACATGGGGAGGTAAATGCTTCTTACTTTGCAGCGTTGCAGACTAGGAAGAAGAATACAATTAATTCCATGTAATTGTCGGATGGAAGAATGTTTTCTTCCCCGAAAGAGATTCATAACGAAGCGGTTTTACACTTTGCTGAATTTTTTAGATGCAAGCCGACAGCTTCAGTGATTAGTTTAATTGATGTGATTCAGGAAGAGGTGCGGGACTCTAAAAACTTGAACATTTGTCGGAGCCCAACGGAGCAGGAAATAAAAGATGCCTTATTTGACATTTCGATTAATAGTAGCCCAGGTCCAGATGGATTTAATTCTGGTTTTTTTCAGCATTGTTGGGAGTTTGTTAAGATTGACGTGGTAGAGGCTGTTTGGGACTTTTTTGCAGGTACCATGCTACTGAGCTACTATACCACTTCCTTTATTGTTTTGATTCCGAAAGTTTCAAATCCATGCTCTTTCGATAAATTTAGGCCTATTAGCCTATGCTTGTTGTTTATAAAATTTGTTCAAAGCTGATTGTGACTAGACTATCTACGATCTTGAGTCGGCTGGTTTCTGAAGAGCAAGGAGCATTTTTACCAGGGAGAAGTATTCTGGAGAATATAAGGCTTACGTAGGAATTAGTTCAAGACATAAATAAGCCAATAAGGGGGTAATATTATGATGGAAATTGATATGGCCAAGGCTTATGATACGATTGATTGGGAATTTGTGCTACAAGTTCTGAAAGCTTTTGGATTTTCATTGGAAATTCAACCTTATCTCCAATTGTATAACTTCGTCCTAGTTTTCTGTGATTATGAATGGTACATCTAAAGGTTTCTTTGAGGGTGGAAGGGGTCTCTGTCAGGGGGATCCATTATCCCTCTACTTATTTATTTTAGTGGAGGAGGTGTTCTCTTGGCTTTTGCACAATAAATTCTAGAATGGGCTTATTGGATATTATTCGCAGCCTCGTAATGGACCTTTAATATCCCATTTGTTTTATGCGGACGATATGATTATTTTCTCTAATGGTAGGAAGAAAGATGTGAAGAATATTCTAGAAGTTCTTGATCTCTATGGCCAGTGCTCTGGTCAAGTGGTCAATGCTTCTAAGTCTTCTATTTTTTTCTCAAGTCGTATGCAAGAATCAAGGCAACAAGAGCTGCTTAGAGTGTCTAGGTTCTCGATGGGGCACTTTCCAGTGGGGTATTTGGGGGTTCTTATTTTCCCAAGTGGGTTGAAGTCATGTTATTTTGATGATTTGTTGTTTAAAATTTCTAAAAAGATTGAAGGTTGGAAGATGAGGTATCTTTCTGCTGGTGCCAGATTACTTCTGATTAAACATGTTCTTTCAAGCTTGCTGGTACATTTATTGTCTGTATTACCAGTGCCTAAGTAGATATTTGGCAAGATTAACAGTTTATTCAGCACTTTTTTTTCTGGGGTTTGTCGGAAGGACGGCCTAAGAGGAAATGGGTGAGATGGGAATCAGTTTGCAAGCTCGTGGATGAAGGAGTTGTGGGGTTGAGAAATATTGTGGAGGTCCATAGCTCTCTTCAATCCAAGTTTGCCTGGAAGTTTCTTTCAGAGGATACTTTATGGTCTCGTTTCTCTAAAGCCAAATATGTGAAGTATCAACATATTTCGCCTGTTGATCCATCTAAAGGTTCTAGATTTTGGAAGATGCTTATTAAATCATTTCCGTTTGTTCTTGACAAATCAGTTTGGCATGTGAAAGGGAACTTATCCTTCTGGCATGATAAGTGGATGGATTCGGGTCCTATTTGCCAAGCGGTTTAGATCTATGATTTTCCTCTTTTAAAAATAAAAGATTGCATGCTGAAGAATACTTGGGACGTGGATTTGATTGTTCAGCTGTGGGCCAGGAGGTCGCTGATGATATTTTATCTCAGGTTGGTGGTACTAATCCAGGGATGGATACGCTAATATGGCTTGGTAGTAAGGATGGGAGATTTTCAACAGCTAACGCTTGGGACTGGATTCGTGTTTCGACCCCGGAGCATCAATGGACGAACTAGATTTGGCATTCTGCTTTACCAAAAAAAAATTCAGTTGTTCTATGGAAGGCAATGACCAATAGCCTGAGTGTGGATGAAAGGATTAGGCGTTGTGGAATTCATTTAGTCTCTAAATGTGAATGTTGTCCACATGGAGGTTTTGAAGACCTAAACCATGTTCTATACAATGGCAAGGTTGCGGCTAGACTTTGGCAAATGTGCTCCAGTTTCTTGGGTGTTCCCTATGTGGTTAATCGATCCTGGTTGGCAACTGTTGAAGCTTGGTTTAGAAGAACAAAGAAGTCTTCAATGGTTGGTAGTTTGATTGGGCTGGTTCCATGTATTTTAATATGGAACTTATGGATGTGGAGGTGTTCGGCACGTATGGAGGGACACAAAGATTGCTTTAATGTTTAGTGGAGGAAGGTTAAATACTAGCTCCATTGGGTTGGTCTAAGGCTTAGGGAGTCAAGATATTTGTATCATTGAGACCAAGCAATTTTAGAAGACTTAAACTTGTCGGCTTTATCTCTTTCGAAAAGAAAGTTTATTGCAGTATTTGGGAAAAGCCGGAGGTTGGTTGGTTCAAATTAAATACAG
Organism: Juglans nigra; assembly: GCA_002916485.2. Classification (NCBI taxonomy): domain Eukaryota; kingdom Viridiplantae; phylum Streptophyta; class Magnoliopsida; order Fagales; family Juglandaceae; genus Juglans; species Juglans nigra. Next base: position 27,549,120 of record CM036140.1, read on the forward strand.
ATGGTAGTAGCTTGGAGAACCCGAGGGAGTCGGGTGCTGGGGGCTGATTAGTGACCATGATGGAAATCTAGTTGTTGCTTTTTCTGAATATATTGGAGTGGGTTCAAACAATAAAGCTGTGTTGTTGGAGTCCTTTTTGGTTTGGCAGATGCAAGGCTAGGGGCTTGGAGAATATTGTTATTGAATTAGATTCGTCTCTAATTGTGAATTGGCTAAAGAAAGGTAGCTGTCAGGTTTGGTACTTGGAGGATTTTTTGGAGGAAATAATATTGCTCACCTGAGGTCTTAATATCTGGTTTAAATATGTTTTTAGAGAGGGAAATAAAGTTGCAGATTGACTCGCTAAAGGTGGTAGCGCTAGGATGATACATGAGTATATGTTGAATTGCATCCCGAGACAACTCAAAAGGATATTATGCTTGGATAAGTGCGGTTTACCATACATAAGAAGGCCATTTTAATATTTTATTTTTATTCTTATGATTGTTGGATTGAAAAAAAAATGGCAAAGAAAGATAGATGTAAAATATAGACATCCGATTGGATGCACGACAGGTTGGCAAATTAAAACATTTAGATGAGACTTTGAAATAAGTGCAATCATATAGAATTTTAGTTATTAACGTACTGTTAGATTCTGAAAAGAATATCATTGAAAATATAAATAAAAAATAATTTAGTTAGAATTAATGAAATAACTATTATGTTATTAAATAAAATAATACTAAATACAGTCGTAGAGTATGCAAGCGCTGTAAAAATTTTTTCAAAAAGAGTGGCCGGGTTCACTACTAAAAAATTAATTTTTTTCATGTAGATCTCGTATTTACTCACTTTTTCAAATGATTGCACGGTGTTTGTCCACTCCACGACTACAAATATCATTTCTCTATTAAATATAAACTCATCAGAAAGGTGTACATTATAAATTACGATCATTAAAATAAAATATATTTAACTTGATTAAAAATATAATATAATTATTAGATCTTCAAAATATATTTAACTTCTGATAAGAATATGACACATTAATTATCATATATGATATATAACGATGGATAATATTAGAATGAATAGTACAAGCGTTAATTATCTCTCTCTAACTTTGGCAACTTCCTTCCCTCTTTCATCATCAAACAAATAAAAATAAAATATTTCTAGATGAATTACTGTAGCAAAAATGAAAAGTGGATATTTCACTACAACACAATTGCTTTTTAGTGACAGTTGAAAAATTGTGACAGTCCCTAAACCGTCACTAAAAAGCATTTTCTGTGAAAGTTTCTGGAAACCGTCATTAAAGATAGATGATATTTTTTTTACGTTCCAACGTATAGGAAATATACGTTCGAACGTTACATATACGTTTGAACGTTATGTCTGTTTACGTTTGAACGTAAAATGTTTTGGCGCAACCGTTCGAACGTAAAATGTTTGCGCCAATGTTCGAACGTTAAGTAATAACGTTCGAACGTTCATTGTAAATTTAAATTAAATGACTTTAATTTAAAAATTATATAGTTTTTATTGTGCATAATTTGTGAACAAGTTTAAAAAATTGAATTGTATATATTTATATATACACAACTTATAATATATAAATATATATTTATGTTTATATATATTTGAAATGCAGTGATTTAGTATTAAAGTTAGAAAATATAACATCAAAGAAGATTAAAATTTGAAATTAAAAAACGATAGAAATATTCAATAATATTTTTCTTTACAAATATTAAAAATAAAATACAAAATTTGATAGAATGTAGTAAACAACAGTCAGATGATAACGTTATCCGCAAAAGTCGAACTCTGTACCTCCTCAGTCAAGGTATCAACCTTGTTGTTGAGGATAGTTACACGATTGGTGAGTTCGGCAACAGACGCCGATATAGCCTTGAGCGATCGATCAATCTTATGATCAATATGCGCAGTCAGCTGTGAGATGACCGCATCAACCCAAGCAGGTCACACATCTCCTGCAGATGTACCCTGCGTATGCTGAATACTACTCCCGACATGACCTAGCTCAGGCTGCGTCAGAGGAACTAGATCCTCTACAGGGGGTGGCTGACGTCCCCTCGCCTGTCCAATGTTACGTCGATGCTTGGTCATGTCGAGGGGGCTCATCTGATCTTTGACCTGCTCCTCTGGCTGGGTCGGCACTCCCCGTGTAAGTAATAGTCGGCTGATTAGGACAACGTATGGGAGATTATCCGTGGAGACGATGCTTGCCTCATAACAGATCCTCTCAAATATGTGCAGTGGCAAATCTATAGGATCTCGACTTGCCACTGGTATAAAAAATTGTGCCCGAAGCCAACTAAATGTGGTTTTATGTGCCACGGGGATTGACATTTGTTGCAACAATAAGGTGCAACATGCGAAAGAAATGCAACAGATGGTTCTGGTTGAAGGCGATCGTCCACTCGATCTGCATGCCTCCCCTCCCGGTGAGGATATAGAAATCCTCGTCACGGTCATCATCCCGAGCCTCGACTCCAGTATCCTCAGCCTCTGATTGGCCTGCATCTCTGGCTGATGCTGGCTCAAATGGGTGGCCAGTAGATGATGTAGAAGTGCCTACATCCTCACGGGGTGTTGAGTGTGCAAATGTCTCAACTCCTCGACGAATCGCGAGGTGCTCGCTGATGACATCTGGTGATACTTCAATGGAAAGACCATGTACAGTCACGGTGTGAGAGGATGCATCCTGAGGCATGTCACACATCCCCATATAGAATTCCTGAACCATTGAGGGGTATACCTTCCCCCTCAATGTGCAGATATTTCCCCAGCCTCTTATGAGGAAAACATCTCTGAGGTTCGTCTACTGCCAACAGAGTTCGTTGAACTCATTAATCAGGACCTCTCGTTCTACCATAACAGTACGAGCTCCGATACGAGCAGTATCCGACGTGGCTCCTTCCCTCCCTCGTTTTCTAGTATGCAGTGGAAGAGCCATATCCTGAAAATAGAAAAGGAAAAAAAATTATTTACATTAATGCATTTTTTTGTATTAATTTTAAGCTACTCTGCATTAACGTTCGAACGTAGCAAAATAAAAGTTCGAACGTAAAACATATACGTTCGAATGTAAAACATAGATGTTCAAACATAAGCAGTAAATAAATATTAGCTGACGTACGTTCAGACGTTTATGTTATACGTTCAAACGTATTTGTTTTACATGTGAACATAAATATGAACGTCCGAACGTCAAAACATGAATAAAGTAGAAAATACTATGTTGGGACGTTATAATTAAACGTCCGACCGTATGTGATTTACGTACGAAAGTAAAATACTCACGTTCGAACGTATGTCGTTTAATAATATTTAAAAAGTAGTACGTCCGGACATATACATTAAACGTTTAGGCGTAAAATTGATGAAAATGACGTCTGAATGTAAGACAATGAATGTTCGAACGTAGAAGCCGTAACGGCTATGTAATTTAAACGTCGTTCGTTTGAACGTCTTGGTGAAATGTTTGAACGTTACGACGCAGAATGGCTGAGTCAACTTAGCCATTATTGAAATCTCAAAAATTTCTCTACAAGGTTCTAAATGCCGAAATGTCACCGTAGAAATGAAGTATACACTTCAAGAAACATTTCTACGGTGACTATTCGGCCAATGGCTGGCTGTGGTGGCCGGAAAATGGAGTTGAAAATTCGGCCACCACTTATCCGGTTTTAAACAAAACTCAATCCAAATCTCAATAAAATACATGTTATTTGAATAAAAGATGAATGCCTACCTTTTAGTGATGGTTGTGGCGGAGTTGACGGCGGCGGTGACGGAGGCGTGGCGGCGTGCAACGGAGTAGACGATGGATACGTTTTGGAAATGTCATTTCGACGTTCGGTTTTAGGCTTATATACACAAAACGTTCGAACGTTTGTCAATTTTATTTCCAAAATATAATCTATAATATATTATATTATAAATGTCTACGTTATATATTAGGATGTTATATAATATTATTGACAATTAGATTAATTGGTTTTTTTGAATTTGTGAGTGCTTATTATATTTCTAAAGTTTAGCAATATGTTTATACATGTTGTTGTGATTTTATGCTTACTCTAGAAATAATTGTAATTATTGTTTGTGAATTTTGTGAATAGGTTGTGAGTTTATGGTGTTCATTGATGAATTAATATGTGTGTAAATATTGTTGCGAGAATATTGTGAATATTCTGTTATATGGATTTAAAATATTGTCATTATTGTTTTGAATTTTTATTGAATATGTTTAACAAGAAAATTATAAGTTTATGATCTTAAGTATAAGTAAAGATTAAAAACATTTAATATACAGATAATATAAAGTTTAATATATAACATGGAGTAAGTATATATAATATATTGATACTAATTTAGTTAGAATATGATTATTATTCAAATTATAAGTATAATATAAATTATGTCTTAAAAAAAATAAAAAATACAGGACCAACTAGCTAGCTAGCTTGGTGATTACGTTGTAGTTGCGTACCTTCATTTGTTGCATTTGTGGCTATGAAGTGGACCGTACGTATCTTCAGACATCAAGATAGGTGTCCAAAATACACATTCTGATTGTCTATATATATATATATACAATGTAGTATATAGTTATAGATATATAAAATGTAGTATATATATTATATTATAAGTTAGTATATAATAAAGAATTTAATAAGTAACAATTTAATATATATTATTGATTTATATATATGGTATAGTTTATATATTATATTATTATGTTCTCATGTAAAGTATTATACTATCATACTATACAATGTAGTATATAGTTATAGATATATAAAATGTAGTATATATATTATATTATAAGTTTGTATATTAGGAATCGTACGTTCGAACGTTTTAAGTTAACGTTCGAACGTTAAACTAAGAGGTGGGAAATTTCCCACTCGATTAAGGTATCTGTGTGATTATTCAGACATTCAGACGTTTATACTATACGTTCGAATGTTATTTGATGAAAATCACTAGAAAATTATGAATGTCCGAATGCCAAATCTGTTAACGTCCGAACGTTAGGAAAATTAGTGCGGGAAATTTCCCGCTCAAATATGGTAGCACTTTGATGAAATGTACGTTCGGACGTTTAAGTTAAATGTTCGAACGTTAATCTGTAAATCTACGAACGTTTGAACGAAAAATTGTGATACGTTTGAACATATATGAGGAAAGTGCAGGATTTTCTCGCTAGATTTTATGTTATATCATAAGAAGGGGACGTTCGAACGTGTATTGAAAACGTCCGAACATTCTGGGCGGGAATAATTTTTGTTTTTCATTACGTTCGAATGTTAACTTAAAATAGAACGTTCGAACGTACAACTTAAACGTTCGAACGTTTAAACTAATAATTTTAGAACTTAATCAGTACGCGCATGGGAGGAAGCGGATCATTTCTTCTTCTCCCGTGCACACAACAGAGAGAGAGAGAGAGAGAGTTGAGACTTGTTTCGGCCCGAGGCTCCTGCAGGAGAGAGAGAGAGGGTTAGAGTGAGAGAGAGTTGAGTTAGAGAGTGAGAGAGAGTTGAGTTTTGGTAAGAAAAAATTTTGATTTCTTGTCTTTTTTTGAATTTTATGATATTTATATTATGTTTTTGTTATAGAATATTTCTAATAAATTAGTGTTGTATTTTTTTGAAGGATTGGTTGTTTTGGGAAGTTGGAAGATTTTGATTTGTAAGAGGATATTGCGAGTGCTAGGTATATTTCTAAACTTTATCAATATGTTGTTGTAATTTTATGCTTACTCTTGAAATATTGTGATTATTGTTTGTATATTTTGTAAATAGTTTGTGAGTTATTGTAAATATGTTGTGATATGGATTTGAAGTATTGTGTTTATTATTTGTGAATGACATTTTGAAGAAACATTATTAGAAATATATTGTCATTAGGCTTTGTTAATACATGTTTATTGCTTACTCAAGTTTAGGAATATGTTAATACATGTGGCATATTATTTTGTGAATATATTGTGAGTTATTGGGAATATATTGTGATATGGACTTGAAATATTTAAATTATTATTTGTGAATGACGTTTGAATATGTTTACATTGTTACAAATATATTGTCCTTAAGCTTTGTTAATACATGTTTATTGCTTACTCAAGTTATAGAATATGTTAATACATGTGGCATGTTATTTTATGCTTACAATTGAAATATTGTGATTATTGTTTGTATATTTTGTAAATAGTTTGTGAGTTATTGTGAATATGTTGTGATATGGATTTGAAATATTGTGATAATAATATTTAAAATTAAGTAATAACAAATAAAAGTAACTCTTTAAGAATTATAATAATTAAAATTATATTATAACCTTTGAAATTTAAGTATGATAATTAAAATTCAACTTTAAGAATAGTGATAATTAAATATTGATAATAATATTTGAAATTAAGTAATAACAAATAAAAGTAACTCTTTAAGAATTATAATATTTAAAATTATATTATAACCTTTGAAATTTAAGTATAACAATAAAAATTATACTTTAAGAATGATAATAATTAAAATTATAATATAACCTTTAAAATACTCTTCAATAAAAAAGTCTTGAACCTACTAAATAAGTAGAGTTAGAATATGTAAATATACTTATTTATTATAAACTAAAGAGTAAGAAAATAAGGATCAAGTAGATGCTTATTTATTATAATTGTGGAATGATAATAATTAAATTTATATAATAACCTTTAAAATTATATATAACAATTATAATCTCTAAATTTTAGTCTAATTGCTTGACTGTCATAGTCTCTCCGGCCTTGACTACTCTCCTCCGGTCTTGACATACACTAATTGAGAATTGTCAAGACTTGAGAGTCTATGACAGTTAAGCAATTAGACTAACATTTAGATATTTCTTCAAGATCATTCTCCCTCGTGAAAAGTAGTAATAGGAAACTTGTGAAGATATTCTTCTATCTCTCGATAGTTTAACAATATAATGTGCAATACTATTTGTTTGACAATCTAGACATAGAACATGAGGATATTGTTTGTAGTATTTTTTGATAGATATGGTGTGTCATTGCATAAATAACCTTAGACCCGTTTAGGAATTAGTGTACATTTATGTGTCCACTAATTCCTGAATTGTCCAGTGTGGACAGTTTGTGTGACGCCCCCAAATTCTGCTTGGGATCGGACAGACATCTGAAGCGTCGGGACATGCAACACAAGGTTACTTGCCCCCGTTCATGACATATAAGATGCAATATTCCTAACATGCATCTACCATTATGCAATATTCGCAGCGGATAATAAATATCTTTCTTTCTTTAACAATACTATGCACCAAATTGAAATATCCCAAATACTTAAAATATACTTCATACTTAATGACATGTTAAATAACTAAGATCACAACAATAGTCCATATGGTTGTGATCAAAAGAGTGCTGGAGATTGAACTCCACAAATACAAGTAGTAATTTGAGGTAACTACTGTACTACCATCTGCGTCGCATTGTCGCTTAGTCGACCGTTTCCAGTTGGTCGATTCTTGGTTATCCTTCAGATCCTATAACAAAATCTACCATTCGGGGAGAATGGTAGTTGGGACTACCACAGTGATATTTGATTACAAATCTCAACAAGTTAATAGAAAACATCCACACAGGTTAATGATGCATGCATGGCAGTAAAAGCATGAATGCATAATCAAATTATAAGTAATCATAGCATAACTTGACATACAACATAACATAACTGGCATAACTTAAACTGAAACTGAAGCTTAGCATGTACGTGACTTGAAACATAGCATGAACATGAACTTAAAATATAACATGGACTTGAAACATAACATAAACGTGAACATGCATAATTTGAACATGAACTTGAGCATGACATAACATAAATGTGAACTTGGAACATAACGTAAACGTGAACATAACATAACATGAACTTGAAATCTTATTCAATAGACTTAATCATTAAAGTGACCATATGGGTGCTACACAAGTCCCCTTGAGCAGTGTGTTCCTGCCGATTACCGCATCACATCACAAGTTTCTATACCAGCTGTGAGTGCGTTAATACGTACTCCACAGTTGTTGTGGCCCCACGTATTCTACGTGTCACAATTGCTGTGTCTCACGTAGTGTATGCTCCACAGTTGTTGTGGCCCCATACTTCATGCTCCACAGTTGTTGTGACCCCATGACTTATTTATTTGTGCCACACTTGCTGTGGACACACGTAACATAATGTGTGGCACCATCGGCGTTAGTGCCTGGCGCGCTCTGGTGACCAACTAATTAGGCCCCATTCGCAACCTATTGACTGTACTTCGTCAACCCAGGAAATTTAACACCTATTTAGACACTCTAGCGTGAACAAAGGAGTTCCACTAGGATATTACCCCATCCTAGCGCTTAGGGTCATGATTGACATGAATAACTTAACTGGCATACATGACATTTCGTAACGTGACGTAACATAAAACACAAAAGTCCTGACGTAGCATAACGTGACATGAACGTAAGATGACAGACATGACATACTTCAGGACATAAATGTAACAGAGTACATTTCATAACATGGCATACATGTAACATGCAACATTTCTTAACATGGTGTAACATGTGACAGTGAATATTACTGACATGAAATACATGTAACAGATGGCATACTTAACTTAACATGACATACTTGCAATGTATAGGAATACATGACAGAATATCTTGTGTAACAGATGAATAATTCATGACAAAATAAATTCTGTGTAACAGATAAATATGTAATGACTTGGCATGGCACATATGATAACATGCATACATACAATTTAGTTCCTTTACTTATCACTCATACACATTAAACTGATAGTAGGGCTGAAAAACCGACCGGTCGGTTCGGTTTTGAGCCCAAACCGAGATCGACAGGTCGATTTTGTTAGAGCCTCAAAACCGGCCGAAACCGACCGAATCAGGGTATGAAAACCGACCGGTTCAGTTACCGGCCGATTCACGGTCGGTTTGTCGAGTTTGGGCCGGTTTGGGCCACTGTGTTTGGGCTGGTTTTGGCACTGTTTGGGCCATTTTAAGACCCAATTCAACCTTTTTTTGAGCTCATTTTGTTATTCAAAATCATCTACTACAAAGACTTTTTTTTTTCCATAATTTTTAAAATTAATTAATTTAATCAATTTCTTTTTAATTTTAATCATGCCACGCATATATTATTAGTAACTAATAACTATTAACTAGTAACTACTACATATATACTACTTATATTTTATAGTCTTATTATCTTATATACTAAATTATTAATTACTAGATAAATAAAAAAAACTCCACTAGATGTTTAATACACATTACAAACAAAATTAAATTGTCTTAAGCAACAAATAACAATTGTTTTTGAATAAAACCCAAAAAATCTTCATTCTTCAGTCTGCAGTCTTCGACTCTTCGACTCTTCAATCATCAATAATTGTGATGTATGATTCTCTTAACTCTATAAGAAAACACCAAATAATCAAATTATCAATATTAATAAATTAGGATAATGAAAACAAATTAAATTAAATAATAAAAATAAATGAATATGGAATTGAATGAGAAAAAGTTAAAAACACATTACCATATTCTACTACAAAGCTCTCAACATTTTCCATAGAGTCTCGAATATCAATTGGCGTTGACGGATGTCGCAACCAATTCTGAGTACAAATAAGTGCCTCAACAGTTCTTGGAGGCAAGGAACTCCGAAAAGGATCAAGTACCCGACCTCCCGTACTAAATGCGGACTCTGATGCAACCGTGGAAACAGGCATGGCTAACACGTCTCGTGCAATTCTCGCAAGTATAGGATAGTTAGGCTCATTCACTTTCCACCAATTCAACAAATCAAAAGATTGACTGAATGCCTCACAACCATTTGATAAATACCGATCAATATCTGTTTTGGTAGATGTAGATCCAGAGGCAGTCGATGCTTGCAACCACTTATAAAAAAGTTGTGACTCAAGATTGTCTTCAACATCATCTGGAGGTGCAGATGACGGAGGGGAAACATGTTCTCTGCTACTCGAGGAAGAACCGAACGTAGCATTATACTCTTCATACATGTCTGATAATAATTGTCTCACCCTCGACAATAAATCTTCAGCCCAATTATGATCATAAATTTTTTTCAAGTGAAAAGTAAGAATCCCCAACTTACTACGTGGATCAAGGAGAACTGCAATCAACAACAACAAATTCAGTCTATCCAATGAACCCCAATACTTATCAAATTTCATTCTCATGCTTATGGCCATGCTCATCAAACAAATATTCTGACTCTCACACAGTCTAACCAACTCTTTTTGGAGCCTATAAATCTCTAAAAAACTTGTGTTTGCCGTGACATGTAAAGAACCAGAAAATTGACAAGTGGCATCATACAACATTTTCAAAAATTTTACAAAAACCCGCACTGTCTCCCACTCGTCAACTCTAGGAGGCCCAATATTTCCATTCTTAAAGTAAGAAAGAAAATTGTAGTCCTCACTCTCCATTTGCCTAAAAGCCTTTTCAAATTTCTCAGCAGCCTCCAACATCATGTAAGTTGAATTCCATCGGGTTTGTACATCAAGGCACAACATTTTTTTACAATCAATTTTTTCCTTTTCTGCACATCTCTTAAACTTGTCTAATCTTGCAGGGGAGGAGCGCACATATCTAACAGCATTTCTAACCATTGTAATGGCATCATCACACTCATTAAGACCCACATTCACGACAAGATTTAGAATATGAGCACAACATCTCATGTGCATATACTTCCCTTCCAACATATTCTCTGTCAAAAAATGTCTCAAATATGCAATTGCAGTATCATTTGAGCTAGCATTATCAACAGTAACAGTAAATATCTTATCAATGCCCCAATGAAGGAGGCACGATTCAACATATTTTCCAATGGTATCCCCTCGATGATTAGGGATTAAACAAAAATTTATAATTTCCTTCTGTAATTTCCAATCACTATCAATGAAATGGGCAGTTAGACACATATAATTAAGATTTTGTACCGATGTCCACGTATCGGTAGTTAATGAAATCCTCATTCCCCCATCTTTGAATAACTTTTTAAGTTTGGCTTTTTCAGATGCAAATAGTTTCATACAATCTCTTGCAACCGTCACTCGACATGGCACTTTAAATCTAGGTTCAAGCAACCAAACCATCTTCTTAAATCCTTGCCCTTCAACAATTCTAAATGGTAATTTATCGAGAATTACCATCTCCGCAAGCGCCATCCTCACAGCCTCCTCACTATATTTATGAGTTACAAGATTTCTTAAAGAATTATCACTCTCACCAAACCCCTCCGAGGATACCTCACCTGCCAATGTTGTTTGGTATTTATCTAAAGGCCCACGCTTATGAGGATTTTTGAGACATGAAGGTAGATGGTTTTGCATAGTTGAAGTTCCGTTCCTCTTCGAGTGGCAAGTGTATATCTTGCCACAATAATTGCACTTGGCCTTAGGATCATCTACGGAACAACCCTGAACTTTTGTAAAATGATCTCAAACAATTGACGGATCCTTCCCCTTTCGTTTCTTAGGAAGTGGACAATTACTACTATTAGGGGCACTTGAAGTCGAGGGTTTTGGTATTTGGGAGTTCGAATCAAGATCAATTGGACTTGACGAAGAATCCATCTAACATGTAAAAACAAGAAAGAACAAAAAATCACCACAATTGTTAATTACACAGCAGCTAGTTTGCAACGTGGCAAACATCACAAATCTAAGATTCTAATCTACATTTTAGATCGCTCATAAATCTCACAAATTATTTTACTTTCAATAAACATCACAAATTATTTATAACATAAACACATCATAAATTTTACTTTCAATAAACATCACAAATTATTTTTTTTTCAACAAAATTACATCCAAATTCCAATCCTTGAATGGCAATGAACACTGCCGACAAAAATCAATCAAAATTCTTCATCAAAATTATATTCACTATTTCAATCATCTCAAACAAAGCAAACACAATCCCTAACCCTAGATTGAAATACTAAATCAGAAAACAAAAACCCTAATCCAAAAATTGATCCTCGGGTTCTAAATAAAAAAACACAAAATACTTATAAATAAATAAATAAATAAATCTCAAAATCATACCTAAAAACAACAATGGAGTGGAGGCTCTCGGGTTCCCTATGGTTTGCCGGAGGAAGTCTCGCCGCTGCTGGACGGTGGACCGCTGGGCGTCGGTGAGCGGTGAGTGGCTGGAGTCGTGGACAGCGATGCGGCGTCACGGACTCATGGACTGAGTCACTGAAGTAGCGCCGATTGCCGAAATCGTCGAAATGGACTCACGGACTGAGAAATGACGGAATGAGAGTCTGAGAGAGGGAGGCGGAAAGAAATCTTAGAAATGGACCTGGGACTTGGGACGCTAGGGGTTGGGGCCAGCTTGGGGACAATATGCCCTAGGGCTGAAACGGCGCCGTTCGCTTTATTTTTTTTTTCTAACTTTAAGATGAAAACGACGTCGTTTCACTTATTTAAGTGAAACGGCGTCGTTTAATAAATGAATATATTTAAAAATATATATATATATACGGCGTTTGGTTGGTTCAAACCGCAACCGAACTGCCCGACGTCGGTTTTGATGATTTATCACCGATGGCCAACCGGTTCCCTGCCGGTTTCGGCCGGTTTCGAGCTCCGGCGGTCGGTCTGAGTCGGTCTCGGCCGGTTTTGCAATTTTCTGTACAGCCCTAACTGATAGTAAGTTAAAAGCTAACTTACCTCGATCGTCGCGTTCTACGAGAATAAGTGCAAAACACGAAGAACTATAAGAGGATATTTTAAAAGTTAGAACTTTAATTACTAACAATTAAAAATGTGAAAAGAGACAACTTTGAGTAAAATTACCATTTTATCCTCTACATGTGGGCAAATGACCATTTTACCCCTAACTTAAGGATTTCACATCCTAACTCCAAAAATTACCAAAATTTACATTCCTCAAGTAAATCTTGTCCTAGACTCAAATAACAACTCATAAAAATTTAAAACCAATCACAACTATGGAAACTCACAATAACCGAAACATTCATAGACCATTTCTCTTGATTTTGGTTGCAATTTCTTCCATATTCAAAACACATGATTAAACCAAAATCTTGTAACAAAGATCTTCCTATCCTAAGTTTAAAAACACCCTTAAAAATATCCATTAAGAAAAAGCTAATTATCAACACCAAACTTTTTGTAAAAAGACCCAAACTTTTTAACAAAAAGTAAACCTTAAATCACAAGTTTTGACCTTAATAAAAACATCTCCAAGAATTCCAAAAAATCAAATCTTACTTCTAACATATTCGTAACATCATCCTAAGATCAAACATGCTTTAAATCATCAAACAAAACTCACCAAAAATCACAAAACAACACTTGGAGTTTTTGGTTTTGAACTTAGTCCAAAACAGAAACTTTTCTCTCCACTAACTTTGATCAAATTCTTGATCCATGGCTTATACACATGGGATCTTCAAACTAAAACATTTCATGGTTTAAAAATGTGTCCTAAAGAAGATCCAACCATCAAACTTAAAATCACATGGCTAAAATTTAATAAAACATGGATCTAACTCAAAAACATCAAAGTTTAGGCCTAACCGAAATCCTCTTGCATAGAAAATCATATCTTTAAAAATAATACTAAATATCTTCGAAATAACATCCTAAAATGTATATAAGAGGCTTAGGATCATCATATAAAAATATGAAAGCCTTTGGAATAAGATTAAACCACGAAATATTCAAACTTTCACAAAACAGAAACTGTTTTTTCCACTTCCAGTTTTCAAGTTTCTAACTCTGAGAAAATCTATCATCAAAAGCTTTATTCATGCAACAAAAACTCAATGAAAATTCATAAACACATGTTAACAACACTCCATAAAATTTTCGGACCAAGATATGTCTATTAGCTTGGTCAAAACTTCCAAAACATGACATACTCTCCAGTTTCACGTCCAAAATGACCTTTCTATGGTTAAAAATAGTTTTGACCTACCAAACGAGCATGGAATGAGACTAATAAGATATCCACGGAAACTAGACTCAAAGAAAAACAACTTAAGTGAAGGAATAATCGTGCAGAAATACTTACAAAGGGTCGTAAATGGCCACGCAAAATATCCCAGAAATCTGCCCGAGAGAGCTCTTTTGGGTTTCTATCTAAGAACGGGGGAAAGGAAGTGATAAAATGGAATGAAAAGTGCCTTGCACGACTATAGACTCCTGTAGGGGGAAGTTGTGGGCTGGAATGACACTTGATTGGAGGTGGCTATGTGACATAAAGTGGAGAATAGTGAGGTGCAAAGACTGCCTGCAGCAGCTGTGAAAGATGGAGGTTGATGGAGTGGATTTCTCCTTCACATCAAGGCACTATTGGATGCAGCCAATGGCAGTGGATGGTCTGCCATGTAGGGGAGGAAACTTCTCCAAGAAGCTTTGCCAAGGTGGCCAATTTCGTGGGCCTTGGTGGGCCCCACCAAGTGGGCTTCAATTTGGGGTTTAAAGGGGGTTTGGTTAGGGTTTGAGATGCTATCAAGCCCAAAATCAATTTTTTCTTGGCCCAATCAAATTCCCAAGGTTTAAAAGGTTGAATAATGATGTCATAACAAGGATTTGATTAATTAATAGCATGTGAAAGTGATTTAATCAAGTGATTAAACACAATGCTAGAAATCAGATTAAAAAGGGTTTGGAGGCCAACTTTAGGGTTTGGGAAAACCATTTAGGGTTTTGGTTTCAACCAAGCTTTTGGGGTTTCAATTGGATTCCAACCATTTAGAGTTTTGCTAGGGTTGAAACCCTCTTTGGTCTGGCACAATTTGGTTGAACAGATGAAACACAGCTTTGCTTAGGTGGCATGATCTCACACCTTGATTCCTTCACAAATCTATCTAATGGTTCTTCTTTGTGCCAAGTGTCTAATACCATTTACTATGTGTGGCTAAGATCTTGCCAAGTGTCCAAATAAAACTTCTCTAACCTAATTTGGACATTTCACACTGTGATTTTGAAAACACTGCAATGGGTGCGCTTATCGAGGTTACTATTCACTCTAAAAAAATACATAATAAACTTAGTACTAAAAAATTTTAAATATTCATATTAACCAATAGTGAAAATTGTTTAACGAAATTCAACCCCGAAGTACCCCTAAAAATAATTTCACAATTTCTAACAGGCGTTTCATCCGGAATTATGAAAAATGGTTATTGCGCCATAAAATTCTAAATAATCCACTGAGTCTAATGGCACAGACCATAACGCATTCTGACACTTCCAACTATCTCAAATAATTAAACTCACAAATCTAGCACCATAGTGAGTGATAACACTGATTATGACGACAGACTAAAACCTGAGCGATTGGTCGATTCGTAAAAACTTATGGGTTTTTCAAAAGATTCCTAAATCAACAGAAATTCCACCAATGAATTTCTAGCGTGCTGTTACAGTTTGGGATTATATTATCTGTATTGCACATTTTTGTTACTCACCACTTTCCACATTTAATATGAAGTTTCGGTGTCTTCCTCTACTGTTCTTCAGGTATACTGTTCGTAGGGTTACAATCCCGATATTTGAGCATGTATACTTGGAGAACTATGGCGAGGTGCTTCCGAAATTTCTACTAATGTGGAAAGTAGTAGAGTAATGAGATTTGTGCAATATGGAAAATAAAATCTGGGATAGGACCAACTACCTTATCAAAAAAGTAATGAGAATTGGAGCATGACATGCATGTGAATTTTCAATGTACGTGTTAATAATATATAGTTTTTTTTAGAAATGGACAAAAATTGATGCCTTTGGGCGATAGACTTGGAAAGGATTACGTACCCAATGCACGTGGAGTAAGAACCTTCATTGATTTTGAACGGGCCTCTGCTGATAGTCGTGGTTACATTAAGTGTCCATGTCAAGGGTGTAAAAATTTGTGTGCGATAGGATTGGATGAAGTAGAAAGTCATATATTTGTGAACGGTATGGATCCGGGGTATACGCGATGGGTACTGCATGGTGAGCCGTATGAAGGGTCAGCAGATTTATTGGTCGATCATCACAATTATTTGCGGCACATGGATGATGATTATGAGCAGGATGAGATGGAGATGTTGGGTGACATTGGAGCTAGGATATTTATGGATGAGGTTAACGACAATGCCTCAAGTGGTGGAGGGACTGATTGTGAAAATTTTCCTTCACTGTGGGAAGATGCAAAGCGCGAGCTGTACCCAGGTTGTACAAAACATTCCAAAATGTCATTTATTGTGCAGTTGCTTCACATTAAGTCATTGTGTGGGATGTCGACGAAAGCAATAAACATGGTATTGGACTTATTTAAAGAGGTGATTCCTGAAGGGTTTGCATTGTCCATGAACTTTTATGAAGCGAAACAGTTGAAAAATGGATTAGGATTTGAGTACAAGTCCATACATGCATGCAAGAATGATTGTATCTTGTTCTGGAAGGAGAATGAGGAGAAACAAGCATGTCCTATATGCGGAGAGTCCAGGTGGAAGGGTAAGAAAAACGTACTGGTTAAGGTGTTGCGGTATTTTCCCTTGAAACCTAGATTGCAAAGACTATATATGTGTAAGAAAATAGCTCATGATATGAGGTGGCACGAGGAGAAAAGAGTTAAGAATGGCGCATATATGAGGCATCCAGCTGATTCACTTGCGTTACAGTCTTTCGATAATCAGTATCCAGAGTTCGGGATAGAAGCTCGGAACGTGCGCCTGGGACTCACAACCGATGGATTCAACCCTTTTGGGAATATGAGTACAAGTTATAGCACTTGGCCCGTGGTATTGATTCCGTACAATCTTCCACCATGGAGGTGCATGAAGGCGCCAAATGTTTTGTTAACTTTACTCATCCCTGGCCCTAGATCACCTGGGAATGATATTGACGTATTCATGCAGCCGTTGATTGAAGAGCTGAAAGAGTTATGGGAAACAGACGTTAGAACTTATGATGCATCTAAGTCGACATCTTTTCAGATGCATGCTGCGGTAATGTGGACCATAAATGATTTTTCGGCATATGAGAATCTTTTCAGCTGGAGTACGAAAGGGAAGTTAGCGTGTCCGACGTGTAATAAAAAAAATTGCTAGTGAGTGGCTAAAATATTCTCAGAAGTTGTGTTTCATGGGTCATCGACGTTATTTACCAGCAAATCATGCATGGAAAAGAGAATGTGCCAAGTTTGATGGGAGAGTAGAGGATAGGATTGCACCAAAAGAGTTGTCTGGAGAAGAGATAGTGGAACAACTGCAACATATTAGAACGAACAATTTTGGCAAAGGTCGGGGAAAGAACAAGAGAATACGAGGCACAACAGAATTGAATTGGACAAAGCGTAGTATTTTTTTTGACTTGCCGTTTGGTCGTCATGCAAGTTACTACATAGTTTGGATGTAATGCACATAGAAAAGAATATTTGTGATAATGTACTGGGTACATTGATGAGTATTAACAAAAAGATGAAAGACACGATCAAGACGAGGAAAGATCTTGAGAGAATGAGAATTAAACATAATATGCATTTGCGAGTGGAAGTCAATAGGGTGGTCATGCCGCATGCATGTTTTACGATGACGAAGGAGGAGAGGATGGATTTCTGCAAATGGTTGCAAGGTGTGAAGTTGCCAGATGGTTATGCTTCAAATATTGGTAGATGCGTGAGTCCTAACGATTGGAAAATCAATGGATTGAAAAGTCATGATTGTCACGTATTTTTGCAGAAGTTATTACTTGTGGGAATTCGTGGGAAGCTGACATCTAATGTACGTGTCGCCATATCTGAACTCCATATGTTTTTCAAGAATTTGTGCGCTCGGGTAGTAAATTGAGTTGTGTTGTCGAAATTGGAAGAAGACATTGCTACTATACTATGTAAATTTGAGCAGATCTGTCCACCATCATTTTTTGATGTCATGGTCCATTTAGCAATACATTTACCACGAGAGGTACTTCTGGTTGGACCGGTGCAGTTTCGTTAGATGTATCCAGTTGAAAAATATTTGGATCAACTGAAGCGCACTGTTGGGAATAAAGCCAAAGCTGAGGGTTCAATAGCAGAGGCCTATATACACGATGAATGGTTAACATTTTGCTCTCTATATCTTCGTGGTATTGAGACACGATTTAATCGTCAAGAACGAAATACTGATCTTGCTGCTCTGCCTCCTCGTGAGCTATCAGTGTTTTCCCAGAATGTACGACCCTTGGGTGCACAAACAGGTTACGATTTAATTAATGGAGAGTTGGGTAAAGTTTGGTGATATGTGCTAAATAATTGCCGAGAGATTGATGATTATCTCAGGTATGTCATTTCATTGCTTTGAATAATTATAGTTTTCCTAAAATTAATTATAATTGTTGTGCTCAAAATATATTTCTTTTGCAACATGTTATAACAGTGACCACATGGAAAAACTTAGGACGGAAGGCGTAGAAAATATAGAGGCAAGATACGAGGAATAATTTCTCGGATGGTTTGAAGAACATGTATGAACAAAAATTATATATATGTTATATTGTGAAATTTTTAACTCTGGATAAAAAAATAATAAATATATACTATTTCAATTGTTAGATTTTGGAACAACATGCTCCTGATCCCGGATCAATTTCTTCTGAATTGTATGCATTGGCCCGTGGTCCCTCAAATAGAGCACTTCGATACACTGCATGCACGGTTCGAGGTTATAGATTCCATATTTTGGACCGTGAACGTAATAGAAAGACTCAAAACTGTGGTGTGTTGGTCGAAGGGAGTCATGAAACAGATGATATTGACTATTATGGTGTCATACGTGATATTATCGGATTGAAATATCTGGGTGGGTCTGTAACATATGTCTTTAAATGTGATTGGTGGGATCTAGGCGGTGGTCGGGTTTCGATACATAGGGATAATCACCTTACGAGTGTCAATACTGCATCTAAATGGTACGAAAATGATCCATTCGTATTGGCTTGTCAAGCTACCCAAGTCTATTACTTGATTGATCCAATGAAAAGTGCTGATGAAGATAGTGGAGAGATAACTTGGCGAGTCGTACAAAAATTTGTTCATCGAAATATATATGAAGCAGGAACGAGTGCAGATTACGAGAATAGTAGAGATGAAGATGACACTTCGATTGTTGAGGCATACCTGGAAGATGGAAAGGGTACTAACTTGTTTGTTGACCTCGGTGCACTCGAGTTGCTCCCCTTGTGTAGAGATGATGTCCCACCCGTCCATCTCGACCCGTCTGTATTAAATGATCATTCAATTCAAGTAAGTGAGGAGGAAGAAGAAGAAGACGAGTCAAAAGATGAAGATGAATCTGAATTCGGGCAGGAGGTGGATAAGGACGATGAAGAAGAGGTGCATGATGATGATGATGTTATTGATGGAGATTCTGAAACAAGCATGGAAAATTCATCTGAAGATGAATAATAAAAGTACTAAATATTTTATTCATATAGGTGACTATAAAATATCTTGAATTTTCATAATTTCTTCTAATTAATTTTCTTTGATATAATTAATTATTTTCAAGAATGCCGCCAAAACGACAATAAAGAAATGTGCCTTCGTCAAGTCCAAATCCTGAATCCATTGAGGACTCCCCACTCGAGGAATCTATTCTTGAAGATCAAGCTAACACAGAAGAGAACAACAGCCAGTCGACACCTACTAGTAAAGAAATATTGTCGTTGATAATTATATATATAGTTAATACTTTTGTCTCAATAACTATATAATTATAATTATAGTATATCTATTATTATGTAGTTGATGCATCTGCACGTCGTGGTCGTGGCTATACACATGGAATCTCTCTTGAAAAAAATAGAAGGCGTGGAAAACTGAAGATCACAATTCCTGATAATTCCACTGGAGGAGTGGATGATAGTGCAGTAGCGCTTTCCTCCTATATTGGCACAGTAGTTCGAGCTTATGCTCCATTTTATGTGTGCTCATGCCGAGATGTTCCGAATGAGATTAAGGAGCACATTCGAAGTCGTGTGCTGGTGAGTTTACTTTTCAGTACATTTTTTTCACCTAAATTAGTATATTATATTTTTGACCTCATTCCTTTGTTAGGATGAATTCGACCTCGACTTTGGCCGTAGCAAGGATTTGAGAACCGTGTATGAGTTGATGGCTACACTATTCCAACGTCACAAAGGACGATGTCATGACCACTTCAAGAAGTTTGAGACGTTGGAAGAGGCTGCGCAGTCACCTTTTCAACAGATGAAGTTAGATGATTGGAGAAAGTGTTGTGATCTTTTCGCATATTCAGATTATCAGGTATTTTACATTTATATCTTTTAATTATTTACATTCATATTCGTTCTATATATTATATGTATACATATTACAATTAACATTTTTAATATATTTTGTAGCACTTGAGTTCTACAAATGCACAGAATAGATCCGCTCTGACTGTCCACCATCATGCCAGTTCAAGGTCATTCCACCGTCTTGCTAAAAAAATGGTAATTAAGAAATTATAGAATTCATTTATTTTCCTGTTATTCTTTCTGATAAGTACTAACATTATCTTTTTAAAATTGCTAATGTCGCTTTGTTAGAAACGTGATGATCCTGAAAACTTTTCACTCATTCATGTCTATGTTGTTGTTCACACTAATGAGCATAGTGAGTGGATGGATTCTGTCGCTGCAGATAATTATGTAAGCAATGTTAATTTTGTTAAATAAATTATTTATATAACATTTGAATAGTTTAATTCTTATTTCTATTTCTTTTAATACGTTACTAATTATTTATGATTATTACCTTTTAAATTGCAGAGAAAAATAATGGAGATGCAGTCGGTTTCTGAGGAATCCTCTCCTAGTGATATAGACATATTCATGCAAGTGCTCGGGCCGCAGTCTAGTATGGCAAGAGGTTTGGGACGATCTATCAAGCATGGATGTTCATCCTCCTCAACCTCATCGGCTTCACAAATTAATAATCTTACGGCAGATTTAGAAGCTGCACGGCGTGAGAATGAGTATATGAGGTCGAGACAGCAAGAGTTAGAGTCCCTCTTAGAACGACAGTCTCATTTGGAGACGTGTTTGCAAGACCAACAGAGAGACCAAGAGGAAAGAATACGCAGCGAAGTGCAAGAACAAGTGCAACGGGAGATGATGGTGCAAATGGAGCGTGTTATGTCATTGCAACAGAATCGCAGTGGGCAAGGGAAAAAGAAGAAATAAATTTTATCAGAATTTCTTGCTAGTTTTAATATCTAATTTTGTGTTTTTATAAGACGTTGTTGCTTGTTAATTGATAGTATGTAATATGATACAATTGGTATTATGTTTTTAAATTTTATGAAATTAGTATTTCTGATATATACGTTCGAATGTTGGTTCACATTCTAACAAATGTTCAAACGTAAATACAATTGGATCGTTCGAACGTCAAACTCTACGTTCGAACGTCCTCACGCTAAAAAGAACAAACTGTTCGAACGATAAAGCGATTAACGTTCGAACAAAGAACTTGCATTCAAACGCTCCTTCGTTTACATTCGAAATAACGTCTGAACTTTAAACGCGTTACGTTTGAACATTTACGTTTACGTTTGAACAAATATTCGAACGTTTATTGTAATTAACGTTCGGACGCATTAACATTCGAACGTAAATATGATACGTTCGAACGATAATCAACGAACATCAAATTCTCTCATTCGAACGCCAATCGGTCGGGTTAATGTCCGAACGTTTAATTTTACATCCGAACGTGATTTTCTGTGACAGTTCTCAACCGTCACAAAAAAAGGAACGTTCGAACGTTGTACTGAACGGAACACTTCCAACCATCACTAAAAATATTTTTTTGTGACGGTTGAACAGTAAACCGTCACCAAATGTTTTCTGTGACTCACTTTAGGTGACTGTCGTGGTGACGGTTTCAAACCGTCACCAAATATGTTTAGTGACGGTTTCTCATTTTTTTGTGATAGTTTCCTCTGTCACAAAAGACACATTCTGGTGTAGTGTTTTGAAGATTGTGATCTTTTGTAACTTGATTTTTTGACCTTCAATTGTTTTGAGGGAGGATTCGTCAAGTTTAATCTTCTATATTAAGGTCACTTTAAAGTTTTTATTTATAAATAGATCTGCTTCTAATATTCAGAATAATTAATAGGCCAACTGATGGAAGAATCGAAGATTAGACCGACTTTGGAATCTTTATTTAAGTTGAGATATGATTCTTTTGATAAATGCTACTTATCATTCTTACACCACATACTAATATATATAATTTATTATTTTTATTATTCTATTTAAACACATATATTTACACTTCAATTATTTGTAGCATTTCTCAATATTTTTTATATTGACTTTTTTGGTCTTTGTATAGGATCGATCGAGTATGTACGTAGAGATTTGTACTGATTTTCTAGACTTTTCTCGTCTATAACCTCCTGTGGAAGTATGGTTGAGATTTATTATAATTAATTTTCCCATATATGTTTTTTAAATTTGCACGGGAATTAGGTTAGAAATTTAATAATTGAATATTGTGGCGCAAGAGATGATTCTGAAGTCTAGCGATTTTTTGATCTTGCGACATTTCTAAATTATTCTTTTTCTAGTTTGGATGGACGCGGCAGATTTCTTAGGTGTGTGTATGTAATATCTATTCTTTTCGTATTGTAGTGAAATGGCATCCACAAGTATAGTTGTCGATTTAAACGACTGAGAGAAATTAGATAGGGAGAACTATCACATTTGACATTGCAAGATCCAATATGTCTTAGATGAGCAAGAGGTCTTGGAGGCCTTATCTCACTCCCTTACTACGCCCGGGGAAGGGATCTCAGAACAACACAAGATAGATCAACTAGCCTATACTCAATGGGCTAAGAAAAGTCGGTGCGCACGCATAATAATGTTAAGCAGTATGCACAATGATCTAATGTGTGAGTTCGAGATTTATGACACTGCCCAAAGCATGTAAGAGGCTTTGAAGTTGAAGTTTGGTGGAACTTCAGCCACAAGATTGTGTGAATTAACCATCAGGTTTGGCTCCTATAAGATACGATCTGATCACACGATGAAGCAACATCTTAGGGCTATGTCGACCATGATCTGTGAACTTAAGTAGGCAGGAAACAACCTGATTGATAAACAGCAAGTCCAGGCAGTGATAAGATCACTACCGAATTCTTGGGAGAATATGAGTCAGAACCTATGCATAACTAGAATATCAAAGACTTTGATGATGTCTCGCGTCACTTAGAATTGGAGGCTGAGCGCCTAGAGGCTGCTAAGCCCAATCATACGGCCTATGTGGCTAATTCTGGTTCACGCAAGGCATTAGGGCCTAAGCGCAAGAAGTCCAAGAATGGGGTAGCTGATGGACAAATTAAAAAGGTGTCAGGAACTTCTCAACGCAGCAAGAGGGGGAAGCGCGGGAAGAATAAGTCAAGATTAGAGTGCTTCAACTGTGGAAAGAACGGCCACTTCACTCGTGACTGCACTGAGCTGAAGAAGGTACACTCTGACTTTTCTCACATTATTTTTGTAACTAGCCATGTGATGGTTGCTCACTCCTATCTTGTATGGACTGTTAATTCAGGAGCGACCGAACACATAGCGCGAGATAGAGTCGGATTTGTGGAGTATCGCCGAATTGCAACTGGGAGCCGTGATATCAAGGTGGGGAATGGAGCTAGTGTGTAGGTATTGGGACTTGGTACTTACAAGCTGGACTTGCGGGGTAGCCACACTCTTTTCTCCACAATGTGCTATACGCTTCCGAGATCTGACGAAACTTACTTTCTGTAGTCACTCTATTAAGACTTGATTCTCAAATTGTATTTGAAAACAATTATGTTTCCTTTTATTTGGGCTATGTGTTTTATGATAATGTTTTTCTTCAAGATGGTTTTATGATATTGAATTTAGATTATTCAAATATAAATGAGTCTATTGTTTTTCTTTCTGCATCTGATAATTTGGATTTATATAAACGGCATGCTAGGCTTGGCCATATAGGGCAAGATAGAATAAATCGGTCAGCTAGAGAAGGCCTGATAGGCAATCTTGCTAAGGTCATCTTGCCCACATGTGAACATTGTCTAATGGAAAAAGTTAAGAAAAAATCGTTTGGAAAAGCAACTAGGGCATCTTTTCCACTGCAATTAGTCCACTTAGACATATGTGATCCAATGAATGTGAGGGCAAGACATGGAGGTGTCTACTTCATCACATTTATAGATGATTTTTCACGTTACAGTCATGTCTACTTAATCTCCCATAAGTCTGAAGCATTGGAATGTTTTAGGCGATATCTAAGAATGGTTGAGAATCAGTTAGACAAGAGTTTAAAAACTCTAAGAGCTAGCCGAGGATGAGAATATCTCTCTGAGAAATTTAAAAAACTCTGTGATGAAAAAAGAATCAAAAGACAGTTGACGATGCTGAGTACACAGCAGCAAAATGGCGTGGTGGAAAGACGGAAATCAAACACTGCTTGAGATGGTTAGGTCAATGATGGGGAAAGCAAACTTACCAATTTATTTTTGGGGAGATGCATTTTTTACTGCTGCCTACGTTCTTAACCGAGTGCCCTCCAAATCAGTAACTTCCACCCCATATGAACTATGGACCGTCGAGAAACCCAATTTGAGTAACTTGCAGCCATGAGTTTCAATGGGTTTTGTTCACGATCTTTCTCATAAGTATAGGAAGTTAGGCCCTAGAGGAAAGAAGTGTATCTTTATAAGATACTCAGAACACTCTAAAGGGTATGTGTTAATAGGTGAACAATCTGATAGAAGTGTGACTAGATTGAGTCACGAGATGTGGATTTCATTGAAGATGAGTTTCCAAGTAGATGTGAGGTTTATAGGAGTTTAGAACTTCATGAGATTGTGGAATAAGAGAAAAGTGCTCTAAGGAATTTAGTTGAGAATGAAGAAGAAATTCTTCAAGCTCCTACAAATTATAAAATGGATTTGAATCCGAGTGGGAGCACATCACTTGTCAATCAATAACAACAATGTCAGCTGCGTAGAAGCATGCGTGAAAGTATTCCCCGTCGTCGTTTTGAGATTGAAGGGGAAGCTTTTATGGTAACTCAACATGATGATGACGAGCCTAGGACAATTCATGAGATTCTCTCATCTTCTACTAAAGATGAGTGGATGAAAGCTCTAAATGATGAGATTAAGTCTATGAAGACTAACCAAGTCTGGGATCTGGTTGATCTACTGACAGGACAGAAGATTATTGGGAACAAATGGGTTCTTAAGGTCAAACGCAAGTCGGATGGATCAATAGATAAGTACAAAGCTCGCTTAGCAGCGAAATGATATACCCAACAAGAGGGTATAGACTATGAGGAAACATTTTCACCAGTGGTGAGGTTTGCCTCAATTCGCCTAATTCTAGCTATAGTAGCAAACATGGATTTGGAACTCTACCAGATGGACGTTAAAACAGTATTTCTCAATGAAGAACTAGATGAGGAGATCTATATGGATCAACCAAAGGGTTTTGTGGTCAAAGGGTCAAGAGCGCAAAGTGTGCAAGTTCAAACGATCTATATATGGCCTAAAATAATCATCTAGACAATGGTACCTAGGATTCCATCGAGTCATTCTCTCGAATGGAGTTTATGATGATCACAAAGGACCATTGTGTCTATGTTAAAAGGTCTAAGAAGAGTTTCATTATGTTGTCATTATATGTTGACGATATACTACTAGTTGGAAATGATAAAGGGTTGATAGTTGCCACAAAAAATTGGTTACCCTTCAATTTTGAGATAAAGGATATCGGTGAGGCAGAATATATTATGAGAGTTAAAATCTATAGAGATCGCTCAAAGCGACTTTTGTGTTTGTCCCAACAGACTTACATAAAGAAAGTCCTCGAGCGCTTCCTAATGAGTGGATGTAAACTCATTGACACCCATGTTGC
Organism: Juglans nigra; assembly: GCA_002916485.2. Lineage (NCBI taxonomy): Eukaryota > Viridiplantae > Streptophyta > Magnoliopsida > Fagales > Juglandaceae > Juglans > Juglans nigra. Next base: position 27,575,169 of record CM036140.1, read on the forward strand.
AAGAAGCGAGAACTTGTCCAAAGAGTTGTGTCCTAAGACTCAAAGAGAAATGGAAAAGATGGCCCGTGTCCCTTATGCTAATGCTGTGGGTAGTCTAGTGTACGCAATGATGTGTACTCCGCCTGACATATGCTATGCAGTTGGCTTAGTGAGTAGATTCCAATCTAATCCCGGACTGGCTCACTGGAAAACAGTCAAGAGGATTATGCGATATCTCAAGGAAACTGTGGACTATGTACTATGCTACTAGGGTTCAGATTTGCAGCTAAGAGGTTACAGTGATGCTGATTGGGATAGTGACCTAGATGAGCGGAAATCAATCACTGGGTATGTCTTTCTGCTCAACAAAATCTCCATTACAAGGAGCAACAAGAGACAACTCTGTGTAGCTTTATCCACCATGGAAGCAGAATATATAGCTTGTTCTGCAATAGTTCAAGAAGCTGTTTGGTTACGAAGGTTCCTCAAGCATTTAGACATTAGCAGGGATACTTCAGATCCGATGACGATATTCTGTGATTGCATGGCAGTTCTCGCATATGCTAAGGACTCAAAGTATCATGGAAGAACTAAACACCTAGACATCAGATATTACTACATCAGAGACATGGTAGCGCAAAAGGAAGTAGTTCTGAAACAACTTTCTACGAGTTGCATGGTTGCTGATCCCTTAACAAAGCCTATTGCAAGAGATGTCTTTGAGGATTCGTCAAGTTTAATCTTCTATATTAAGGTCTCTTTAAAGTTTTTATTTATAAATAGATCTGTTTCTAATATTCATAATAATTAATAGGCCAAATGATGGAAGATTCGAAGATTAGACCGACTTTGGAGTCTTTATTTAAGCTTATTTGATAAATGTTATTTATCATTTTCACATTATCACACACCACTATATGATTTATTATTTTTTTCGTTCTATTTAAACACATATATTTACACTTCAATTATATGTAGCATTTCTGGTCTTTCTTTAGGATCGATCGAGTATGTACGTAGAGATTTGTACTGATTTTCTAGTATTGTTAAATATTGGCATGCAAAGTCGTTTTAAATTAAAAAACGAAAAACTCAATTAATGCTTTCTTTCCTAACCATGTGCATGTCTTAGAATTAATTAGTTAATTATTTACACCTCGGTGCATTCATCATGGTCTACTCCTTAATATAATATTATTAATTTAACTATTAAGTGGCTAGCTCATAATTAAGAAAACCTATTTTTAAATTATCTATATTTTACAATACAATTTACGCAAAATAAGTTTATTTTATAAATTAATTCAATCTCAAATAAATGAACCTTTAATTTTCCAGCCCTAATTATAATTATTCCATTTCCTACTTCCGACTTCCAACCTCGTAATCTGTATGCTTTTAACTTCTTGCAATTAGCTACTACTCGCTATATATATATATATATTATATGCTGCCTGTTTCGTGGTTCCATTAGAGGTCATTTTCATGAAACATCTACTCTCGAAAAAACACATAAAAAGTTAATAGAAAGACTTGGTTTAATTCAATGCAATGCCAATGCAATTTTTAATAGAAACAGATCGAACGTCTTTTTCGATCGTATCGGTTCACACGCAAAGTCCGCTTTTTATTTTTAGGAAATGGTAGATACACTTTTTCAAATCGGTCAACTGTGTCGATGTCACTACAAGAAATAAGGTCTTTTTCAACACAAAAAATTATCACAAATAACCCTCAAAATCGCTGCAAATAATATTTTGCAGCGATTTATACTGCGCCAGATATTCGTCGCAATTGTTGACTCACTTAAAAGTTAAACCAGCAAAATCCAAAAATCGTCGCGAAAAATTTTTATTTGTAGCGATTTTGTAAGTGAAAACATCGCTGCAAAAGAGCATTTTGCAATTGCAGCGATTAACATATTGTCGTAACAAGTTGTTTAATATGTTGACAAATTTTTTCGTCGCAAAAAGTGAATAATTGCTGCAAAAGACGTATTTAGTATTTGCAGCAATTACTATCGCTGCAAAAAATTCAAAAATCGCTGTAAAAAATCAATTTCAAATTTTTATGTAAAAAATTCGCAACGATGAAAAAGTTGCTGCAATTAAAGGCTTTTTGTGGCGATTTTATTTCCAACCAACATATAATCGCCGCAAAAAGCCTTATTTCTTGTAGTGTGTGCATGGTTTTAGCCTTAAATTATAAATGAACAATTAAACAACAATTTAGTTATTTATTTACATACATTTTAATGAAGCTCGAAACTTTTAACCAATCTTAACAACTCACGGCCCAATAAGTTTAGAGGTTGCTGGAGAAAATTAAATGGGCGTAACATTTATATATAATTAATTTCTCCCGCTAGTAGTCCTAGGGAAGAAGAAAAAAAGAATTAAATTAATTGAAAGCGATATTAGATATTATCAATTTAATTAGTGTAATCAAGTGTTCTAATTATCATTTTATTTATAAAAAAATTTAAATTAATAGATAGTACTGTGATTCATAATTAATAATATAAAGTGTTTTGATTATTGTCAAATCTACTCACTTTTTTCCAATCTCCTTCCCAAATAAGATCTATACATTTTTGTCTATATATCTTCATTCATTGTATTAAACTAGATAGATATACTTGCTTTTCAAAAAGATCTTACATCTTACAAACTGATATAACTAAATATAATAAGTTAAATTGTAAAGTTCTCAATTTGTAAATTTCTTTTCAATCCTATCACTTCTTGAAATTTATATTTTGTGAACCAAGTTATATTTATTACAAAAATAGTTGATTTATAAAGAGATCTTGCAAATAGAGAAGACATGATATAATATATTAAATTATAAATCTATTTTTATTATAAACTATTTATCACATCTCAGTTATTTGGAATTCGTGCGAATGTAAAACCTTCCAGTTGCCATGAATCAAATATACGTTCGCACTAATAGTTATGTACTTTCGAACGTATTAGTAAATTTGTTCAAGAGCTTCATTAAGTGCGAATGTATTCAAAAAAAAAAAAGTGCGAACGTATTTGTTTTGTACGTTTGAAGTTGTGATTTAGCCATCACGTTTGAACATAACTCATCTTACATTGGAATGCTTATTCTAGAGGAAATTAACGTGCAAACATAAAAACTAAAATGTTGGCACGTATAAGCTTAACATCCGAACGTCAAATATGACATTCGAACGTGTTCCAAAAATAATTTAGATTACAGTATATAATATGCATCACAGTATTAATATTACTCAATTTTTTTTTTCTTTCAAGATATGGCTTATCTTTTAACAAGAAGGAAACGGGAGAGGGAAGGAACAAGCCACGACACGTCTCGAATCGGGGCTCGAACAGTGATTTCCAAACGAGAAGTCATGATCAACCACTTTCACGAACTCATATGAGAGTAAAAGAGCGTTCAAGACGTGTTCGTTATGAGAGGTTGGATGAGTATCTGCACCATATACCCCTTAATGGTTTGGGAGTTTTATATGGGATGTGCTCCATGCCTACACAGTGACAATACGTGATGTTCAGTTCGAGGTCTAAGTGGATGTCATCACTGAACTTATGGGGATCCGTTGCATAATTGATATATCGAGTGCAGGGGATGCTCAGCCTTTGGTGGATCCCAAGTAGATGCAGATGTAGGCAATTCTGCATCATCTACTAGCCCAGTTGACCGGTCGAAGGCTAGGGATACTGATGAGGAGGATGGCGGCCGAGATGAGAATTTCTACAACCTCACTAGGAGTGACCGAGACTGGACCAATAGGAAGAACTCCTTCAGCCAGGTACATCTCCTCCATTTTCTCTGCATGTTGCATCTTATTATTACTACAAATGTGGATCATGTAGCATATAAGACCACATTTAGCTGAATTTGCACATAGTTCCTTATAAGAGTAGCATGTGGAGAATCCATCGACTTGTCACTTCATATTTTTTAGAGGATCCATTACAAGGAGAGCGTCGTCTCCACAAACAACCTCCCATATGGAGTCATCATTACTAAGCTATTACTGACCCAGAGGGTGCAACTCCAGGTCGAGGAGTGGATGACAGACCAGATGTGCCCCATCAACATAACCACACACAGTTGGAGCATTGGACAAGAGAGGAGGCATGCTCAACGTCAGCCTAACCCTGTACCAAATCTTATTCCTTGGGCCTAGTATGGGCCCGGTCTTGCTCCCCATATTGGGAGTACTAGTCAGCCGCTGACAGATACATCTATGGGAGATGCACAGCCTGCTTGGGTTGATGCGATGGTCTTAAATATTACTGCGTACATCGACCGAAAGATCGCATCAGTAGAATAGAGTGTTGAAGATTTTTTCACCGATGTTCTCCATCGGATAGATATACTAAACACAAAGGTCAACGCATTGACTGACAAGTTTAATAAATTTGTAAACAACTCGTTATGAGTACTTTTCATTTTTATCGTGTTGTTTACAAAATTCAGGAATATTTTGTACTTTATTTTTATCATATGCACTGAATAATATTATTTAATATATATACTATTTTTTAATTTTAATTCTCATTTTTTTTTAATGTTAGCTTATACAACTTTAATATTAAATCACTGCACTTTAATTCTCAAATTTTTTTTAATTTGAAATATCCAACTTTAATATTAAATCAGGTAATGTTAGCACGTGAATCAATAACCTTCGAACATTAGTGTAAAAAATTTCCACGTTTGCACGTAAATAGTCTTTATGTTCGAATGTCTAGGGCACGTTTGAACATGAATATATATAGATTCGAACGTAATATAATTTCTCATTTGCCTTTAGTGATGGTTTCCACAAACCGTCACAGAAAAAGTTTTTTTGTGATAGTTTGGCCACTGTCACAATTTCTAAACCGTCACATACAAAAACTAATTTTTGTTGTAGTGTGGCTAGCTAATAATTAAGAAAACCTATTTTTAAATTTACAATACAATTTACGTAAACTAAATTCATTTTATAAATTAATGTAATCTTCAATTTTTAATAGAAACTATCAGATCTAACTTTTTCGATCGTATCGGTTCACATGGAAAGTCCTCTTTTTATTTTTAGGAAATGGTAGATACACTTTTTCAAATCGGTCAACGGCGTCGCGATGTGCATGGTTTTGGCCTTAAATTATAAGTGAACAAATAAACTACAATTTAGTTATTTATTTACGTACATTTTAATGAAGCTCGAAACTTTTGACCAATCTTAACAACTCAGGGCCCAAAAAGCTTTGAGGTTGGTGGAGAAAATTAAATAGGCGTAACATTTATAATTTCTACCACTAGTAGTCCGAGGGAAGAAGAAAAAAAAGAATTAAATTAGTTTAAATGAATAATTAATGTAGTGAATATATTTGTTTATTTCGTTTGAAAGAGATATTATCTATTTAATTAGTGTAATCAAGTGTTCTAATTATCATTTTATTTATACAAACAGTGAAATTAATAGATAGTACTGTGAATCATAATTAGGCTCGTTTGGATAGTGAGATGATTTTAGATGAGTTTAATAAAATATTGTTAGAATATTACTTTTTAATATTATTATTGTTTTGAAATTTGAAAAAGTTCAATTATTTATTATATTTTGTGTAAAAATTTAAAAAAATTATAATGATTAAATGAGATAAAATCGTCTCTCTATCCAAATAAGTATTTTGATTATTATCAAATAAAAGCTTGTTTTTCCAATCTCCATCCCAAATAATTAAGATCTATACGCGCGTTTTTGTCCATATATCTTCATTCATTGTATTAAACTAGATAGATATACTTGGTTTACAAAAAGATCTTACATCTTACAAACTGATATAACTAAATATTATAAGCTAAATTGTAAAGTTCTCAATTTGTAAATTTCTTTTTAAACATATCACTTCTTGAAATCTGTAATTTGTGAACCAAATTATATTTATTACAAAACTCATTTATTTATAAAGAGATATTGCAAATAGACAAGACGTGACATAATATATGAAATTTTAAAATTAATTTTTTTATAAATCATCTAACATATCTCAATTATTTGGTAATACACGACCTCGTTTAAAGAGAAATGGCGGGGAGAGCGAGAAGCGTTGTTTCTCTATATATAGCCCTTTAATATTGTTAAAGAGTCGTACACTGAATCAAAGATCTGCAATTTTTCATTTCCATAGTTTGGAAAGCCCTTTAATTTGTCCTTTCATCTTAGTGCATGCGCGTAAAGCTAGCTTGCAGGACTTGTGTTGTATCAGGTTCAAAAATCTATTCCTCTCATCTCATTCTGAGGTTTATTTCATTAAATTCTTTCTTCCTTTTATGCACATCGGTCCATGTTCTAGCTAGCTAAATAAATAAAGTGAGGATCTTGTGTTTGTCAGCAGGAAGTTAATTCGGAATAGCAACTCGACATATAGATGACAGGAGATCAACCAGCAAGTTTGGATGATCATGAACACGATGCAAATGCTTCATTCATGAAAAATCATGAACATGGTGGTAAAAAATTGTCTGATGAAATCGCAGGTATGTTCAAAAGCATAGAGCCATTCCCAAAAATAGAATCAATTGGATCTTTTTGTATCTACAAGGCTTCAGATCGCATTCACAAATCGAAGAAGAAGCTTACACTCCTCAGGTAATATCAATAGGGCCTTTTCATCGTAATAACCCAAAATTGCAAATCATGGAAAGCTTTTGATAGGCCACGTCAATCAATGAGGTCTTGTAAGCCAAATTCCAAATATTTAGCTTAAGCTGGGACGTGAAGAACGTGAAGAACCGTTGCATGCGGCACGCATGCAACGAGGAAGGCAAACGAGACCATTAAAGCACGTGAAAAGCAGGATTAGACCGGGTCGTGCCCATTGAGAGTTTTACGTGCAAATGGGTCTTCAGTGGTTATGAATTTTACATCATTTTCTTTCCGTTAGTTTTATTCCGTTTTTACGTATTTTCATGCTCTGTTTTACATGCGTATAGTCCAGTTATTAGTTAACAAGTTTCCCTTTTATTTCGGTTTGAAGTGTACGTGGTTATGCTATTTAAGCAGCCAAGAATTGTTAATGGATTATTATGCAAGTTTATCCAAATCTGTGGTACATTCTCACCCGAAGAGAAAACAAATTATCTTAGAATTTTTACTCTCTAAGTTTGGGACCTAACATTGGCCTCAGTGCTAGGTTAATTTTTTTTTTATGGGAACCAACAAGGAGCGTATTGAGCAGTTAAAAGCTGGGCTTGGTGGAGTGCAAGAGGAGTTACACAGGATGGAGCTTGGCATGGCTGATAGGCTTCGTCATGTGGAAGAAACTCTCAACCGCCTCTCCGATGTCATGCTTGCAAATCAGGAGAACCCCAACCACGGAAACCATCACCGAGAAGGCAACGATGGAGGATGGCTGGTGCTATCCTCAAAAATAGCGAAGCTTGAATTTCCTCGATTTTCAGGAGATGATCCGATGGAGTTGGTCCATCATGTGAACCAATTTTTTGAGTTCTAGAATACTCCCGAAGCCTAGAAAGTTTCTTTGGCCTCCTACCATTTGGAAGGAGAGGCCAACCAGTTGTGACAGTGGATTCGTAGGACATTCCAGGAAGATGGACGCATTCTCTCGATCACAAATTGTAACGCCCCGTCCTCGAGGATCCGAAGAGTTAACTCATGTCACCTAAAATCATCTCCAATAACACTTTTAAAAATAAACCAGAGCCTCCATAACATATTAACCTATTTGTTCAATACAAATATCCATGTTCCTACATAAGGGCACATCCTAAGTGTCTCAATAATATATATAAACATTTCCACAAAGACTAGAAATATCCATTACTCAAAACATCAAAGCCACGTAAAATATCAACACTACAAAAAAGACTCTCCAAAAAGTCCTTGTACCCTAAGGCACTTAGTCTTTTATGATTAACAAAACTTGCAAGTACTCCCTATTCCAGACTTCCAGCTCTGGCATCAAAAATATTTGAAACATATTATGGAGAAAATGGGGTGGAGTTATCAACAAATCAGTAAGTAGAGAATATATAGTAGTATGCAAACATGAGCATTTACAGAGTTCAGAATGCAGAACAAAACACTTTTTATTTTCAGAATGCAGAATCAGAACATCTTATAAAAAATATCTGAGCGAAAGTTCAAAAATATTCTTATTCAAAATTCCCTTGGCACAGCATAACTGAAACATCATACCAGAACAGAATTCCATGTTTAACCCCCGTGGTAGGTTTGTGCAAACCACATCGGCTAACTGAGCAAAAACAGAATGTGAATCTTCTCCTTATCATTCTCGGAGCCCCGAGTGTGCACATAGGAAAGACCATGCAGAAAACCACATTGTTTACAAAGTGGGTACACCAGAAACAGAAAAGTTGGTACCAACCCAAACAGAGGCCACAGGTTTACACCCGTGGTAAGGTCAAAACAGAACAGAAACAAAATGTCAAATCAAAGGTTTAAGAAATCACATCATATCATATCAGAGTACAAAACATTTTCATAACAGAACAGAAATCACATCTTAGAAATATAATTTATGCACAAAATTTCATATTTGGTCTCTTTTGCACAGTTCAGAAATAAAATGTCAAAATAGGCTCATGTCTACACCAGCTATGATAGAAAATACATTCTTCTTATACAGAATTTCATGAGTAATGCAGAACAAATAACTGATGTCGTTTCCAAAATTTGTTTTCATAACAAAGCATCCACATTTTCCAAAATCAACCTCAGATCATTTTATTTATTTTTATGCAAAGTCTAGCTTAGGAACTCCGCTTACCTGGACTTCTTAGTTTTTCGAAAATTTCTTGAAAAATGTCGAACAAAATTAATCGTCACCTATAAAATAATCATGTAATTTTCGTAAAATTTCAGTCGATCACGTACTTCAATATTTAAGCCTAAAATGCTAAAATAACCTATTTTAATTCCTTAAAAACCTAAATTTTCAATCCCTAAAATATCATCACTTCCCAAATTCCTCAGTATCCAACTTAAACTCTGACTAAAATATTAAATTCTAACTTATTTACAATTGAAAAATCAAACTATCAATTTAATACTAAATAGAATAATTATACCAAAATATTTTGAATTATAAAACAACAATTATTTAATAAACTAGATCATGATAAAATTACAGCATTATCGTTTACTTTTGAAAGAAAACCTTACTTAATACCAATTTAAATTACTTAAAATATCTCTGTAAACATAAATATAGCAGAGGTTACTAACTCATATTAAGGGTTTAAAACACCTTAATGCAACTTGTAGCTCAAAGGGTAATAATTTAATTTCATTTAATTAAACAATACATTACCCAAGCTTCAGTAGAAACTTTGCTAGTTGAAAACAAAAAAACCTGTTACATAAAAGCAAAATAACAGTTTGCAAGGCAAAGGCTCACCGAGAGATTGGAAGCTCGACGGGCAGCGATCTGGGAGGTTGTCTACGGTGGTGAAGGCAGTGGTTACGACAGAAAAGGGGTGGCCGAGCACTAGTAAGAGAGAGAGAGAGGGTGATGAGTGAGCGAGAGAGAGAATGGTGGGAGACAGAGCATGGAGACAGAGCTCGGCTTACCGAGGGGTGGTCACGGCGGACCTGAGTGTACGACTAGCGTCTTCTGGTTGTTCCTGCTTGAGGCTGAGCAGTTGGGTGGCTGCGCTAGGGTTCACTAAGGAGGAAGGCTAGTGCTCTATTTTTCAGTGGTGCAAACAGAGGTGGTGTTTTATGTGGAGAGGGTGGTGGCGCACGACTTGAGTGGTGGACTTTGAGTGGCTGAGGTTCCATGCGTGGACTGAGTTCGGTGGAGAAACAACGCGTTGGCTTGGCTGTGGGGGGTGGTGGGGCTACTGAACGCAACCGAGGCTTGCGGTTTGGGACAACATCTCCTTAGATTTTATTAAAGGCCTACCGACCTCGCAAGGCAAAGACACCATTATGGTGGTTGTCGACAGGTTGAGTAAGTCAGCTCATTTCCTTTCTTTAACCCATTCATTTACTGCTAAAACAGTGGCAGACAAATTTGTAGAGGGAATCATCAAGCTCCACGGGATGCCCAAGTCCATTATTAGTGACTGAGATCCAATTTTCATTAGCAAGTTCTGGCAAGAATTCTTCAAGATGTCGGGCACCAAATTGCAGCTCAGTTCCGCATACCACCCACAGACCAGTGGAAAGACGGAAGTCGTCAATTGCTACCTCAAGTAGTACCTTCGTTGTTTCGTGCACCAGTGGCCACACAAATGGAGTTCCTATTTACCTTGGGCAGAATATTGGTATAATACAACATACCATATTTCTACGGGGATGACCCCATTCCAGGCACTGTATGGAAGGTTGCCTCCCGTCATTCCATCTTACACAGAAGGACTTTCGCATGTACACGAGGTGGATTAGGAACTAATGACTCACAATGAACTGCTCCATCAACTGAAGACTAACTTAGCAAACTCAGTTAATCGAATGAAACAAATGGCAGACCACAAGCGGAGGGATCTTTCTTTCGACATTGGCGAACGGGTGTTGTTGAAGCTGCACCCTTACCACCAACGAACGACCTTCAAACGGGTCCATCAAAAATTGGCTAGTCGTTTTTACGGATCCTATTTAATCCTCGAGAAATGTGAACCGGTCGCGTACAAATTAAAATTACCAGAGGGCACACGCATCCATCCGGTGTTTCATGTGTCACTACTTAAATGATACCAAGATAAGGACAGACTTACAGAGCCACAATAGACAGCGTTGCCACCCATGTCCGATGAAGGAGTTGTCAAACTCGAACCTCAAACTATTATGGACACTCGCTGGATCAAACAAGGGGGCCAGCTTGTCGAACAAAGCTTAGTGCAGTGGAAGCATCTTCCAACGGCGGAAGCCACCTGGGAACCAACGACGAAATTACTGGATGAATTCTCGCCTACGATCCTTAAGGACAAGGATTCGCTGAATGGGGGGAGTATTGATAGGCCACGTCAATCAATTATGTCCCGTCAGCCAAATCCCAAATATTTGGCTTAAGCTGGGACGTGAAGAACGTGAAGAATGTGAATAACCATTGCATGCGGCATGCATACAACGATGAAGGCAAAAGAGACCATTGAAGCACGTGAAAAGCAGGATTAGACTAGGTCATGCCCATTCAGAGTTTTACGTGCGAATGGGTCTTCAGTGGTTTCAAATTTTACGTCATTTTCTTTCCATTAGTTTTATTCTGTTTTTACGTATTTGCATGCTTTGTTTTATGCTCTGATTTATGTGCATATAGTCCAGTTATTAGTTAACTAGTTTCCCTTTTATTTCGGTTTGAAGTGTATGTGGTTATGCTATCTAAGCAGCCAAGAATTATTAATGGATTATTATGCAAGTTTATCCAAATCTATGGTACATTCTCACCCGAAGAAGAAAACAAATTATCTTAGCATTTTTACTCTCTAAGTTTGGGACCTATCAGCTTTACACACAGATATCTCAAGAGTTTCAAGGAACGAGCTCCTGAGATGAACTTGGAAGATTTAGTAAGCACTACAAAAGGTGCGGAAGAAAGTGTTCGGTAATGTTATTCAGAGACAATACCGCCAGGCAGTGATGATTTTGTGAAAATGATCATTGATTGATGCGAGCCTCATTATCGAGTTTTTCTGGAGAAACTGTTCAGGAATCTGGAGCGAGTACGACCGTAGAATATGTTAACTTCATTGTTGAGCAATAGGGGGCAGATGGACTTGATATCACTTGAAAATTAGCTTCCTTTCTTTATTATTGAGAAAATATATGACATTGCATTTCCTTCTCTCTCAATAGAAACCCCCTTCATTGACCTTACTTTTCGCCATTTTCAATATTACAACGTTCAAGGATACAAGCCTCGTGATTTTTGGTCTTCGGGAAAAATAATGTTGCACTTCACTAACTTGCTTAGAAACTTTTGCTTTCCTCCTCACGAAAGGCGACCGAAAAGAAATTCTGAGATCATAAAGGAATTGCGCAGTACAATGCAGCTGACTAGGGCAGGTTCGAAGTTTACGATGAGCAAATCAAGCAATTGCTCACCACTTGAACTAAAATATGTTGCAAAAGGAGTGCTGGAAATCCCACGCTTTCAGTTTGACAAAAACACAAGAGATTTATGCTCGAAACCTCACCGCCTTTGAGCAAAGTCACTATCTAGAAGATCATGCATATATTATTGAGTATTACTTCCTGTTAAGTTTATTAATCAGAGGTCGGAAAGATGTGATTTTCCTTGTTCGAAAGGGGATCGTTAAATGGGTAGATCATTACATCGATCCAACTTCCGTGCTCAACAAGATCTTAGAAACTATCAACTGTTCATTGAAGACCGAAGATTATAGTAATCTTGCTGAAAAAATTAACAAATTCTATAAAGCCCGTGGGACTTATGTTCATATTATGATGGCTAAGTAGAAACGTGAATATTTTTGCAACCCTTGGAGGGGTGCTGCCACCATAGGCGGCATTCTCTTGTTGCTGTTCACTGTCATACAAACTATGTGCGCTCTCATCTCGGTGAAGAATTAGGAATGAAGCTTTTGTAATTCTATGAGTATTGGATTGCTTTCTGTTAGTATTTTTTAATAAATAGTTATTTGTAATGTTTTTTTTTTTATAATGGTGGTTTTTGGAAATTCGTTTAGTCATGATTAAAGTTGGGAGTTATATTGGATTAATTGTTATAACACATGGGTCTAGCATGAAGCTCGCATTCAATTTTTTTTTTATTATTATTTTTTCTCTCAACTGTTTCTCTTCTCACTCATCCGCTCCTGCCCAAATGCAAGAAGTTCCATGCATCAAGCACGGCAACTTCATGGTAACTGTTGCCACCATGCACGTAACCACCCTTTACCGTGCGCTCCTTCAATGCCAAGCATTTCGGTTTCTCAATACACTTCAGCTTGAAGATCGATGCTCTCTACCAGCTGAAGATCGATGCTCTCTACCTCTATTTTTCATTCTTCTCCGCACCAAGTCTCAAGGCACCTGGAAACCCACCACAAACTAGTTGCTTCCGACGTGAACCCGAGATACCCACCAACCTTCTCGACGAAAGCCACCAGTACAGACACGAAACCCAAGCCCATGTGTGTTCACCTGAACGGAAACAACCCCCGTGGGAGTTTTTCCCCCTGCACGATGGAAGCCACCAACCATTGCCTAACCCCACATGAAACTGTAAGCCATCATAGGCTAGCCCCTGTTTCAAGCACTAAAAACAGAGCAAAAACCATACGCACTTCCACACCAAAACCAGCCCTTGTTTCATCGTTTAGACCACCAACTGCTACGGGTTAGCCACTACCGTCATCGGTTATGCACTCCCAACCCCAAGGTGCCTGTCGGAGTCCTCACAGTCCCACCTCCATTTGTGACCATTAGCACCGTAAGCCTCCCTCCCTCTCTCTCTCTCTCTCTCCCTCTCTCTCAGTGCCCCATAGACGTGAGCACCACTGTCCGCCGCACGCCACCTTAGCCTTGTTGCCTCACAGTAAACTCCCTCTCTGTTTATTTCTCACGCATCTCTCACTCTCCATTCTCTCTTTCTCGCTCATCACTCTCTCTATCTTCTAGTGCACCTCCGTCTGGATAGCCACCGTTCACCACAACCCAACTCCGCCGCGACCTCCTTCCCCACAGAGCCGCTGCCTCTTAGTTTTCCTTGGGTAAGTGCTACTACCGCCGCTCACGTCTTGGTCCTCTATTTTTGTTAGTTTACTTTAAAATGAAATATTTTTGTGTCTTGGTTAACCTAATAGATGAGATGTACTATTACCATTTTTGCCCCTATGATGTTTCTAGATATATTATTTCGGATGTTTAGGTTAATGGATTTATATTTTAATGAGTTGATTATGTATATTGGGTTTGAAATCATGAGTTTTATATTACGTGCATGTTATATTTTTGTTTGGACGTAGACGTAGGGACTTATACTACTAAGTCAGTATACTTATGCTTTTAACAGAGTAATTAGAAGTTGATTGTGTTTTAGTTTTTATATATTAAACTCACTTTGTATGAGTTTTGTTTTAAACACAGATTAAATAAATATTTGAAATATACTATTAGTACTAATATATATATTTTTTAGAAGAACATGGTAGTGCAAGACTTTTATTTTGAACTCTTTAAAGATAAAATAATTAGTCTTTTCTTATTTTTATGAAATATTTGCTCCCCTACTTTAATCAGTTTTGTTTTAATGAGTCTTTAAACCAGAAATATATTTTATGGCATAATTGTATTTATTACTAATATTATTATGCAATTTTAGAAATATTCTGAGTTTAATACGTTTGTGGATATTGAGGAATTTAAGAGCAATGATATTTTAGAATTAAGAGAAATTTTAGATTTTCGAGAAATTAAAATAGGTACTTCAGGTGTAATATGAGATTATCTGTTCATTGGAGATCTATTGAAGTTACATGAATTTTTATAAGTGACGATTGACAATTATTCAGTACTATTGTGGAGAATTTCTGAAAAACTAAGAAGCCTAGGTAAGCGGGATTCATTTACTAGTTTTGCATAAAAGAAATGAAATGAGGTTGACTTTGAAAATAAGCATTTTGTTTTTGAAAAGAAATCTGAAAATGATCTTAAATGTTTATTATGCATAAGCATAAATTCTATGTAAGAGAAAGTATTTTCTGTTAGGATTGGTGTAGACATGAGCTAATTTTGTATATTTTGTTTCTAAAATATGCAAAAAGAGCGAATATGAAAATCTAAAAGTTTTTACTAGGAATAAATGAAAAATGTTTTGATTCTGTTTATTTTGAACATGTGAAATAATCTGAAGTCATTCAGTTTTCAGTTTTGATATGAAGTGGTATCTGAAAAACCTTGGCATGAGTTTCTGATTCTGTATCTAAATATGATCTGGTTCCGATGATGCTCTATTCTGTTTCTGTTAAGGCCCTATCACAAGTATAATGGTGGTCTATAACCCTACCATGGAGATGAAACATGGTATACGGCCTAGCCACGAGTATAATGGTGGTTTAGAACCCTACCACGGGGCTAAAACATGGTATACGGCCCAGCCACGGGTATAATGGTGGTTTATAACCCTACCACGAGGGTGAAACATGATATACAGCCCAGCCACAAGTATAATGGTGGTTTATAACCCTACCACAGGGTGAAACATGGTATACGACCCAGCCATGGGTATAATGGTGGTCTATAACCCTACCACGGGGGTGAAACATGGTATAGGGCCCAACCACGGGTATAATGGTAGTTTATATCCCTACCACGGGGGTTAAACATGGTATTTGTCCAGATGCAGTACTCCGATATGATATGAAAATGATGTCTCAGTTTATGATATGCCGAAGGTAAGAAAGTTTTTCTCAAAGTTTCGCTTTGATGTCTTGTAACAAGTTTTGTTTATACATTCTAAAAGTAAATATGTTGTTTCTGCATTCTGAAAGTAAATGTTTTGTTCTGGATACTGAACTTTATAAATGCTCATGTTTACATGCTAGTATAAGTTCTCTGCTTACTGAGTTGTTGATAACTCACCCCTTATCACCACAATATTTTTCAGATATTTTGATGATTCAGCTGAGGATCAAGATTATGAAGCATTGGGTGAGATGATTTAAGTATAGTGGATTAAGCATAGAAAGTTTTTATGAGTATTGGCCATTTTTGTAAGATATTTTATTGTGTTATGATGACTTGACATTTTGAAAAATTGGTTATATTAAGAAAATTAGTTTGAATCGAAATTTCTATATGATATTAGGAATTTAGAGTCTATTATTATATGGTTGAAGTGTGAGTTTTAAGTGATAGGAAGTAACTCTCCGACTCTTGCGGGACCGAAGCGCTACAATTGTTGAGTGCATTTTTAAAGTTGATCGATCAGTTTTCTTTCTAAAGATTTATGGTTGATAAAGTTGGTCAATGTGTAATTGTGTCCTTAATAATTTCTTACACTGTACTCAGCCAACTCTAAACAATAGTTTTTAGTTTTGCCTATTAAAGAAAGCAAAAATATATCCATGCCTAAATTAAAATTGGTTTTCAGTGGAGCTTTGGGTTCACCACTTTTAATATCGAGTTATTATAATTTACATTTTATTATTAGACTAGTCAAGAGGTCGAGGTTCACGGTTCACTTGGAACACTTTCTGAAAATCATTAAAATTGGTTTCATTTCAATTGTACTCATTAGATCATTATGTTGTCAGACTAAAATCTCAATGTGACATAATGTGATATGCTAAATCTATTTTATAATAAAAAAATTACAATTTAATGGATCACATTAAACCACGTCAATGTGTAAACCTTTTTTTTATAAACTAAGCATTTATCTTGAGCGACTGATATAAAAAGCCACTTGAAATGTGACACATCATCATAAAAATCTGGAGACGACAAAATTTAGGATGAATAGTAGCATTATTCTTTCTTTTATATTTTGTCTCTTTCTTTTCTTACTAAAAATTATTGCAAGAATCCTTGTAGGTTGTGGCTTAGTTAATTAATTCCCATAAAATTACTTTTTTTTAGACAATTCTATGTGGTTCTACATCCACAAAAAAAAAAAAAAAAAAAAATATCCTTGGTTGATTCTAGTGAGGAATATCTCAGATAGTTAAGAAGGTATGAAGCTTTTGTAATTCTACAAGTATTGGATTGCTTTATGATAATTAGGTTGTTTTCAATCTCAATCACATTTGGTAATTTGACATATTTTAAGTGGCTATCATTTAAGTGAAGAGAAGTATTAGATCTACACACAAATCTTATGTAAGAAAATTTATACGATGATGTGCTTTAATATGATATGTTAAATATATTTTACAATAAAAGAAATTTTACAATTTGGTAGATTACATTAAACCATGTGAATGTGTAAACTTTTTTGTGTAGAGCAAGCATTTCTCGAGTGATTGACATAAAAAACCAATGTGACACATTACCATATATGACCAGGGATGGCAAGATTTAGGATGAATAGTAGCATTAGTCTTTTTTCTTCCTCTTCTTTCTTTTCCTACTAAAAACTACTACAAGAATTCTTGTGGGTTTTGGCTTAGTTAATTAGTTCTCATGCTTTTAGTTTTTTTTTTAAACAATTCTCAGCAGTTCCAACAATGTTTGTTAAGTCCACGACAATTTTTTGTGAAACAAAGATGCAATCTAAAGTGATTCTAGTGGGGAATATTTCTGATGATTAAGTACTTAGTGAGAGAAGTAAGCATTTCTGAATAAATATCTATATCCTAATGCATATTTGGACGAATATTTATAGGCTTTTGGGTGCGCTTTATGGAGGAATCATCCCATCTGAACACTATACAGAGAATGGTTGTCCTTTCAAGGTAGGAGTCTGTGCCGAAGCTGTTTTGCCAGTGTGAATCTCTCACGAGATAAATTACTTTTGTAAATGCAAGATTTTGGTAAGGACTAAGTGACTAAGTTGATAGAGTTTATTTAATATTTTGTAAGTTGGATGAATGTAAAATACTTTGACTTTATCTATAAACATTTTGAGTTTATCTAGAAGTTATTAAATTGTATTTTAGATAAGTAAATAGTATGAAAAATCGACTTCCAACGAATCTATAATTATCTAGTGAAGAGTTTGAATGGAAAACTGCATCTGCTGAGAAGAATTAGCACTAGGTGTAGAGTCCTATTACGATTCAAACTCCTATTTGATTTATTTTGTCAGCAGAGTCCTACTACAATTAAAACTCTTTTAAAGTTATTTATTGTTGGGATTCGATTGGATGAGGACTTTTGATGATTCTCAATTTGGAGTATTGGAAAGCATATTCTGAGTACTTGAGTGTGAGAAAGTTCTCTTGAGAATTTTTTAGTTATTTTTTCTCTCCTTTCGAGTGTGTTCGTGCTCTATGTTGGAGAATGACTTATTGTGTCCAGCTACTGGAGTTCTAGTAGAGAAGCCAATATTTGAAGATCGTCAGAGGTTTTGGATGCTTTTGCAGTAGAGGCAAATGGGTCGTTTGTCGTGTCAAGTAAGAAAGTTAAATGGCAATGATTTTGTAGTTGAGACTTGTACTTGATTTTCAAAAGAATAAATTTGACTTTTTTAGATTTGGCTATCCCATAGGGTTTTACCTTTAAAGAGTTCTTTAAATGAGTTCTCTTTGTAATCAAGATTTGTGTTATACAATTTATTTACTTTATGTTATTGATAAATTATTAAATCATTGCATAGTTGATGACTACCCAATTTGTTGAGTGAATTGGTAGATATGTTAATATACAAGGACATTTGGGTAATTTCAATTGGCATCAGAGTGTGGTTTACTCATTTGAGTGTGATTCGTGCCCCTGTAGACCATGTTGTCATCAATGACAATCGTGCCACACTTTGATGAGGAATATTATGCATATTGGAAAGTTCGTATGAGGGTTTTCCTCAAGTTGTTGGATGAGCATGTGTGGTATGCTGTTGAGCGAGAATGGACTAAACCCGAGGCAAATATTGGTGCATGGACAAGAGATGAGATTAACAACAGTAACAGGAATAACAAAGGACTTAATGATATTTTCATGGTTGTATCTCCTGAAGAATTTAAAAGAATTTTCAAGTGTGAGGTGCTAAAGAAGTATGGGATATTTTGGAGGTTATACATGAAGGAACAAGAATTGTAAAAAATTTAAAATTATAGTTGATAACCTCAAAATTTGAAGAGATTAAGATGCTGGAAAATGAGAGATTTAATGCTTTTTATGCTAAATTAAACGATATTGTAAATTCAGGTTTAATATCGGTGAAAACATGGAAGATTTAAGAATTGTGAGGAAGATTTTAAGATCCTTGCCCGAAAGATTTTTCAAAAAAGTGACTACCATTGGGAAAAGCAAGGATTTGGATGTGATTAAGGTTGAAGAACTAGTTGGTTCATTGCAAACATATGAGTCATCACTTCTTCAAACAATAAAAGGTAAGTCCATTGTTTTAAAAACCGTGAAAGAAGCTCGAGAATATTTTTTTGATGAAGCGAATCTAAACGATGAGGATATAGCTCTCATTGTAAGTAAATTCCTAAAATTATTGTTTAACAAAAATACTAGTAGAAAGGAAAAGCGTGGTAAGTGCTATGAGTGTTCAGGATATGGTTACATAAGGATTGAATGTCCAAATTTTAAGAAAAACATGGGAAAAAAGTGCTAAATGTCAAACTTAGTGATAACTCAAAATATGAAAATTCATTCTTGGCTTTTTCCACCGTTGCTAGTGAGTTTTCTAAAATTGTGCTAACAAAATCTGAAAGTGGTGATGATGACAGTGACTCGGATGTAGCTCTTATTGATGCTAACCATGAGCTAAGTATACAAGAAGCTTATAATGATTTATGTGAAGAAGTGATCATGCTGAAAAAACTAAACAAGAAGCTATACAACAAATTCATAGTCATGGAGAATGAAAAAAATAATATGTCGAAGGCACTGAAAATTTCTGAAGTTGAAATATCAATGTTGAATACTCAGAAGGGTGCACTTGAAAAGGAACTGGAAAAATCTCAAGAGTGTAAGCAAAAATCTACAACTCAGAAATTGGATAAGATGTTAAGCATTCAAAAGTCTAGCTGTGATTAGTGAAGCATCAAAGAAAAAGGGAAGATAAAAAACTTTTTTCCTCTCGAGAGCTCCTGCAATTGTGGAGGTTTTTTCCCCTGTCTCAAATACAGGTCTTAGAACTCTTCCATCATGGAAGAGACTTTAGAAGACTTCTGTAACTGGATGTCTCTATCGGAAAAAGAAAAGGAGGAGCTTGTAGTGGAAGAGGAACTGCTCGACAAAACGAATCAAAGGGGAGAACACTGTCTCCTAGTGTCTCTACTTACAGAGAAACATTCCAACCGTAAGGCTTTTAAACAAACATTGTGGAAACTATGGAGACCAATAAAAAGAATGTGGTTTAAGGATCTGGGCTCTAAAATGCTACTAGTGGAATTCAAAGACCAGAAGGAAAAAGCCAGTGTGCAACGTGAAGGACCTTGGTCCTTCAATAGACATCTAATCTTGGTGAAACACTTCGCAGGAGGCTTACAGGCAAGCAAAGTTAAGATTGCCTTGTCTTCGTTCTGGATAAGACAATACGATTTACCTCTGGGTGCTATGAACGAGAGGGTGGTGAGGAAAATAGGTAACAGCATAGGTACGGTAGAGGAGATCAATATTGAGCCAAATGAATTTGCATGGAGGGAGTTTATCAGAATCAGGGTAAGCTTGGATGTCACAAAACCTCTTCTACGAGGTAAATGCATTGACATACCTTCCTGTTTGCTGGGTTTGTTTCATGCATGAAAGATTACCTACCTTCTGTTATATATGTGGTATATTGGGTCATATTCATAAAGAGTGTGAAGAAAGGATGAAGGCTAAGGAAACACAGAAGGAAGAGGATTATCCATATGGACCATGGCTGCGAGCAGGGACCTCCTCTATAAACCACCACTACCACCAGGCCAAGCAAGGGAAAGAGATTCCTATTACGCCACCTTGTTCAAGTTCCAAAGGTGATGGAGTTGATCTGGAAGGAACATGTGTAATCCCAGATCCAGCTATCTTGGGCAGTGCAAGTGGAAGCGGGCTTCAAGGTACTGTGGCATGCGAAGTCAACGTGACAAAGGCCATAAGTACAAACCTCCATACTTGTT
Source organism: Juglans nigra (assembly GCA_002916485.2). Classification (NCBI taxonomy): domain Eukaryota; kingdom Viridiplantae; phylum Streptophyta; class Magnoliopsida; order Fagales; family Juglandaceae; genus Juglans; species Juglans nigra. The sequence continues at coordinate 27,595,857 of CM036140.1, forward strand.
TAATGAGGGGAAAAGAGGCCTTACCACATTTGATGGCTAGACTAGATGGGGGAATGGGAAACCTGCAGGAAGAATAGTCAAGAAGGAAGAAGGCTATCACGGGTAAACAAACAAGCACCCTGATAGAAATTGACTCTAACAGAAGTATGAAAGATGAGGCTTTCCCAAAATCAGACTTGAACTATAAGGAAGGTTCTTTTTCTACGTCTGGAGCTGGGCTTAAGTTATTATATGAATTGAGCCTTGTTGATCCAACTTCACGGCCCAAACGAGGGAGGCCGGAGAGGAAATAGACTCGTGTGTGTTCAGTTTCTATTGGAAGCCCATCAATAACTCCTTTGAAACAAGTCACTAAAGGAAAGAGAAAGGCTTTAACACTGACCTCGTCTAAAACAAAGTGCATGAAAAATGGGAGATTACAAGGACATATGTTTGAGGTTGATGAAAGAAGAAAGGTGGAGGCTGCTAAGCAGCCCCACCATAACCAATGAAACTCATTAGTTGGAACTCCCATGGGCTTGGGAACCCATGGGGAGTTCGAGCACTTCATGATCTCATCATGAGGGAAGTCCCCACGGTTGTGTTTCTGCTTGAAACAAAGCTGGCTACTACTGCTATGGAGAGAATTCGAATAAGAGTGGGTTTTGATGGTTGTTTTGTTGTACTGAGTGAAGGAAAAAGTGGAGGTTTGGCCCTCATGTGGAAGAATGAGATTAGCTTGTGTATCAAAAGCTACTCACTCTTTCATATTGATGCAAAGCTCGAGGACCCGAGTAAAGGAATTTTGTGGAAGTTTACAGGAGTATATGGACATCCAGTAACTGAAAGAAGGGGAGAGTCTTGGGATTTAATTTGACGTTTAAAGGAACCTCAAGATATCCCATGGTTGGTCTGTGGTGATTTCAATGAGGTGCTGAGTATTGATGAAAAGTTAGATGGAAGACAAAGGCAAGAGAGATTGATGAATGCATTCAGAGAGGTTTCTTGATGACTATCATCTACTAGACTTGGGGTTTCAAGGGACTAAATACACGTGGTCTAGTAGGAGACAAAATCAACAGGTGATAAGTGAAAGGCTTGACCGTTTTGTTGCGAATATGAAATGGAAGGAATGTTTTCCATAGGCTCGAGTTTTCCACTGCTCTGCTGCATATTCTGATCATCTACCAATATCACTCTCTCTAAGTGATGTATTGGCTAGAAGCAGATCTAAGCTTTTTAGGTACGAGGCCATGTGGATAGAAGAGGATGAGTGTGAGGAAGCTATTTCAAGACATTGGCAAGAAGCTGCTGGAGGAAATAATTTAATGGCCATTTCCCAAAAGATCAAGGCGTGTAGCAGAGGGCTAAAAGTCTGGAATGAGAAGAAATTTGGCAAAGTGCATCAGAATCTAAGGAGAGCACGAGCTACTGTTCATAGAATGCAAATGACAGATCCTAGGCAAGTCACAAAAGAGAAATTGACAATAGCAAGAAATAATTTACAAGTTTGGCTAGAGAGGGCGGAAATTCTTTGGCACCAAAGAGCTAAAGTTTTGTGGCTAAAGGGGGGGTGATATGAACTCGAAATTTTTCCTTCAGAAGGCTTACAAAGGAAGAAAAAGAACGGTCTTAATGGTCTAAAGGATGAGTAGGGCATATGGAGATTTGGGGAGGAGAGAGATCAGCTTATTGTAAAATTTTTCCAGAAGTTGTTCCATTCTAATATGAGTAATGATAACTCGGATTTTTTGGAAGGCTTAAGGGGCCAGGTGTCTGAACAAATGATTGTTGAGTTACTCAAAGATTTTCATCGAGATGAGGTCAAGACAGCTTTGGATCAAATGGCTCCAACAAAATCCCTTGGACCTGATAGAATGGCGCCTGTCTTCTTTCAACATTATTGGCATATTGTAGGTGATGAGGTAACAAATGATGTGTTGTCCTCCCTCCAAACTAGTACTATTCCTTCATCTCTTAATCATACGTTCATTGCTCTGATCCCAAAGCTAAATAAGCCAGAGAAAATTTCTGAGTTTAGGCCTATTAGTTTATGTAATGTTTTGTATAAATTAGTGGCTAAAGTTCTTGCAAATAGGCTTAAGAGTGTACTTGATGCTATTATCTCAAAAACTCAATGTGCTTTTGTACTGGGAAGGAACATTACTGATAATCTTCTAATGGCGTATGAGGTAATGCATTTTTTGAGAAATAAGAGACAAGGCAAGAATGGATCAATGTCTATTAAGTTGGACATTAGCAAAGCTTATGACCGTGTTGAATGGCCATATTTACAAGTGGTTATGGAGGCAATGGGTTTTAATTCAAGATGGATCCATCTTGTTATGATGTGTGTCAAAACTGTTTCTTTTTCAGTTTTGGTTAATGGTGAGCCAAAAGGTCATTTTGCTCCATCTAGAGGCTTGAGACAAGGTGACCCCCTTTCACCTTACTTATTTTTACTGTGGACTGAAGGTTTGATCTCTTTGATAAAACATGCCAAGAGAAGAGGGGAAATTTCAGCTGTGAAGATTTATAGAGGTGCCCCAAAGATCTCTCATTTACTTTTTGCAGATGATAGACTTTTATTTTGTAAGGCATATATGCAAGAAAATCAGAAAATTCAATCAATTCTTAACTTTTATGAAGCATCTTCTAGTCAAGTCATAAACAGAAACAAAACGGGCCTTGTGTTCAGTTCAAATGTGCAACCACCAACTAAGGATGCAATTATGGACTTTTGGGGAGTAGAACAAAGTCAGGAGTATGAAAAGTATCTAGGACTCCCATCTTTGGTTGGGAGGGCAAGGACTAGAGCTTTTCTTGAAATAAAGCATCGAGTGTGGAGGAAGTTGCAAAGATGAAAAGAAAAGGTTCTCTCGGCTGGGGGAAATGAAGTATTGATTAAAACTGTAGCCCAAGCTATTCCTACCTATTCTATGAGATGTTTTAAGCTTCCTTCTTCTTTGTGTTATGATCTTGAACAAATGATGGCAAAATTTTGGTGGGGTCAAAAAAATGAAAAGAAGAAAATTCATTGGATAAGTTGGAAGAAGATGTGTGAAACAAAAAGGGAAGGTAGAGATTCAAGGGTTTGAGGATCTTTAATGATGCTCTTTTGGCCAAGCAGGGATGGCGCATAATGTCAAATACGGACTCGCTGCTTCACAGCATGTTTAAGGCAAAATATTTTCCGAAGAACCTCATTTTAGATGCTGTTTTGGGAAGCAATCCTTCTTTTGTTTGGAGGGTAATTTGGGGTACAATATCCAAGCTAAAGGAAGGGTGCAGATGGAGAATAGGCTCGGGGGATAAAGTGAGAATATGGACTCATGTATGGATACCAGGTTTTAAAAGAATTGGTGATATGAACCATATGTCTATGATAGGTGCAGAGGAAGCTATTGTTAATTCCTTATTTCTTCCTGGACAGGTAGCTTGGGATGTAAAAAAAATTTCAAGCATGTTCCCTTCTGCAGTGGCATTGCAAATTACGAGGATTGTGCTTAGTCAAGGAAGTTTAGATGTCACTTGTTGGACGCATGAAGCTCATGGTAGATACACAGTCAAGAGGGGCTATAGCTGTTTCAGATAAGTAAATATGGAGACTCAAAGCGATGAAGCATCAAATACTACCCTTTTAAGGAAATTGTGGAAGTCTATCTGGAATATGAAACTCCCTTAAAAAATAAGAGTGTTTGCATAGAAGGTTGTCAAAGGAATTTTACCTACTAAGCATAATCTTTGGAAGAAACATGTAAATATTGCAGAAAAGTGTGCTTTCTGTAATGACAGTAGAGAAGATATTTTGCATGTGCTACTCTCCTACCCATCCATAAGAGAAGTCTGGGTTAGAAACTTCCCACAGTAGATACGGTTTGAAGATTTCAGCTCCTTTATTGATGCAGCTCTAAAACTACAGATCTACAACAGTGCCAAGCTGCTGGAGTTGTTCTTTTTAATTTGCTGGAGCTGCTGGGATAGAAGAAACAGAAAGATTTTTTAGGAAAAAGATGTTATTTGAAAGCACTGCAGATGGGAAGTGCCACCACCTAGCACCTTCAAATTGAATGTAGATGGAGCTTTCTCTCAAGATGGATTTGTGGCAGGTATAGGTGTTGTATTGAGAGATTCAAAGGGTGAAGTTTTAATGGCGGCAGCGATAAGAGAAAGGGCAAGTCTAAATGATATTGAGCTTGAAGGTCTTGCTGTACATAGGGGGTTACAGTTGTGTCTTCATCTTGGTATCTATCATTTGTCAATTGAATCAGATTCTCTTTTGGCTGTGAATGAGTTTAATAGGAATGGTCAGTCTATGGCCACCATGGGGAATATGGTTAGGGAAGTTAGGAAGTTAATGCTTTGCTTTCAAACATGTGTTTTAGAACATGCAAATAGAAGTTCCAATACAGTAGCTCATACTCTTGCCAAGCTCGGTTTAAGTGTCTCGGAAATTAGTTTATGGTGGGGTTCGTACCCAGATGTAATTGCTAATTTCCTTTGGCTTGATTCTTCTTTGTAATCTGTTTCCTATATGAAATGAAGAATTGGTTTTCCTATATAAAAAAAATAAAAAAAAGTTAAAAAAAAAAAAAAAGTCCAACTGTGATTGAACAGGTTTGGGGTACATGACTTCCCAAGGCAAATAATCTCTAACCTCATTATTCGCTACCACTACTTCTAAGGGTATTATCTTTGTTAAAGGAAGCCAAGGTGTGGATGCTCCAAATAAAGCTGTGTCAATTCAAATCACTCTAAAACTTCTCATGAAAGATCAACCTCAAAGAAGCTGAATCTTGGTAAGGTTGAAGATAAGTTTGTTCCTACTTGTCATTATTGTGATATTTCTGGCCATATTGCTTTAACTTGAGTAAAGTGTAGAAAAATGAAGGAGAAGAAAATCAAAAAGGAGGGGAAAGAATCTAGAAAATAAGGTTGAAGAGTTGAGTCATTAAATAACTTCCATAAGCCTCAAGCTTGGTGAACTAGTAGAATTTTATCTTCACAACAAAGAAAAAATTATGCAAAGTGGTGTTTAAGAGTCAAAACTCAAAAAAATTGAGTGGTTAAAGAGTATGTCGTTTGTCTTGTTGCTTACACAGCCCTTAAATTAATGGACAGATGTTTGTGGTACCTGGACAGCGCATGCTCAAGACATATGTCTAGTGATGCCTTATTCAAGAAGATTGAGCCTACTAGTGGAGGCTCCGTGACTTTTGGAGATGACTTTTGGAGATGGTAGTAAGTTCATTGTTGAAGGGAAATGGAGTATTGAAATACCTGGACTTCCTACTCTTCCTAATGTTTTATTTTTTAGTAGCCTTAAGGCAAATTTGCTTAGTATTAGTCAATTTTGTGATGATAATTTTTCTATACAATTTTCAAAGGATGAGTGTAATGTTTACAACCAAGCTAGAGAATGGATCTTGAAGGGTACTAGAACATCTGACAATTGCTATGGAGTCTCCTCAACATCAAATTTGTGTTGTCTTAGAATTTTATTTGATAAAGTCGAGTTGTGGCATCAACATCTTTGTCATATTAACTTAGAGACTTATCAAAGATTTCCAGAATAAAAGTTGAAGCTGAGTATGCAAGTTTCTTAAAACAAAAAAGATGGTTTGTGGATCATGCCAATAGGGAAAGCAAACAAGAGCTCAACACAAGAAGGTTTTTGATATTCTCACCTCTCGGCCTCTTGAGGTACTTCACATGGATTTGATGGGTAGAACACAAACCGAGAGTCTTGATGGAAAGAACTACATTATGGTTGTTGTGGATGATTTTTTCAGATTTACATGAACCATTCTCTTAAGAGAAAACTTTGAAGCATTTGATCTTGCCAAAATGCTATTCAAGAGACTAAAAATAGAGAATGATCTTTTTATATCTAAAATTAGTAGTGATTATAGTAAAGAATTTGAGAATACTAATTTTTTCTCTTTTTGTGATGAATATGAGATTCATCAAGAATTTTCTACTCCTATTACTCCACAATAAAATGGAGTGGTGGAAAGGAAAAATAGCTATTCAAGAGATGGCACGAACTATGTTGAGTAGCAAAAAGATGGCTTTATATTTCTAGGGATAAGCCGTGAACACAAGTCACATTCTAAATAGAGTTGTTCTAAAACCTAGCACTAAACATACTCCTTATGGGTTGTGGAAGAATAAAAAGCCCACTGTCAAATATTTTAGAGTCTTCGGCAACAGGTATTACATCTTGCGGGATCATGAAAATTCGCATAAGTTTGTTAGCAAGAGTGATGAAGAGTGTTTCTTAAATATTCTTCAAATAGCAAGGCTTATAGAATCTACCACCTACAGACAAAAACAGTTATGGAATCTGTGAATGTGGTTGTAGATGATGTTTCAGCTGAGGCCACTAAAAGGGAACTTGAAAACTTCAGAGAGATAGTTCAAGCTGATGAAGAGAGTTCAAAAGAGCAAACTAATGAAGGTTGCATGAAGCAAACACCTCAAACCTACCCTCCACTATAGAACAAAGAACCTTCTTCATGGATTATCCACAATCATCCAAGAGATAATATTCTTGGTAAGCTAGATGAAGGTATGAGACCTAGAAAAAGAGTTCTAAATCAAGTTTCTTTTGTTTGTTACTTGTCGCAGGTTGAACCCAAGAAAGTTGAAGAAGCATTAAGTGATGAAAGTTGGGTTCATGTCATGCATGAAGAACTCTATCAATTCACAAGGAACGATGTGTGGGAGTTGGTTCTTAGACCTAAAAATTATAACATCATTGGAACCAAGTGGATCTTTAAGAACAAGTTCGATGAGCATGGCACCATAGTTTGAAACAAAGAAAGGCTGGTTGCACAAGGCTACACACAAGTGGAAGTGATTGATTTTGATGAAACCCTTGTTCCTATTGCTCGTCTAGTATTTGTTAGCATACTTCTTGCTATTGCTTGCCATCTAAATTTCAAGTTATACCAAATGGATGTCCAGAGCTCATTTGTAAATAGATTGCTACAAGAAGAAGTATATGTTGAACAACCAAAAGGCTTCATCAATAATCTATACCTTAATCATGTTTACAGTTTAAAGAAAGCACTTTATGGATTGAAACAAGCACCTCGTGCTTGGTATGAAAGGTTCTCAGCTTACTTACTTAAACATGGTTTCACTAGAGGACAAGCTAATAGTACTCTCTTCATCAAAAAATCAGGTAAGCAACTCCTCATTGCTCAAACTTATGTTGATGATATTATGTTTGGAGCAACACTTGAATCACTCTAATATGATTTTGTTACTTAATGAAATCTGAGTTTGAAATGAGCATGATTGGTGAGTTAAACTTTTTCTAGGGCATCCAAGTAAAACCAACTAAAGAATGAATTTTTATCTCACAATCTAAGTATGCTAGAGATCTTACTAAGAACTTTGGGATGGAAGGAGAGAGTCATGCTCATACTCCTATGAACACTTTAGTAAAAATCAACATAGATCCTATAGGTAAAAATATTGATCCTACTCTTTCTAGAAGCATGATAGGAAGTCTACTTTACATTATAGCTAGTAGACTTGATATGCGCTAGGCTTCAAACTAATCCTAAGGAATTCCATCTTACTAGGGTAAAACGAATAATTAAGTATTTAAGTGCAACTGTTGATTATGGGATTTGGTACTCTAAGGACACTACTTTAACACTAGTTGGTTACTCGGATGCTTATTGGGCTGGAAATCCTATTGATAGAAAAAGTACCTCTGGAGGGTATTTTTATGTAGGTGGCAATCTTGTAGCTTGGATGAGCAAAAAGCAAAATTCAATCTCCTTGTCTACAACTGAAGCCGAGTATATAGCAGCAAGAAGTTGTTGCACACAGCTGCTATGGATGAAAAAGATGCTTGAAGATTACGAGTTCTCTCAAGATTCTTTGACTATTTATTGTGATAATTCTAGTGCTATTAGTATCTCAAAGAATCTTGTTTCAGCATTCTAGGACCAAGCATATAGATATTAGGCATCATTTCATTAGAGACTTACTCGAGTCCAAAATAGTGTCTTTGGATTATATGTCTGTCGAGCATCAATTGACTGACGTTTTTACTAAACTTTTAGATGGCTTAAGGTTTGAGTTTTTAAAGAAGACCATTGGTGTGTGTGACATCAAGTGAAAGGTACACTACTAACTTGCATTTAACTTTCTGCACATCATTAGTTTAGGACATGCAGTTACATATTTTTTGTTCTATTGTTTTGTTTGGTTAAATTATCTCCATTTTATTCTAACTTGTCTCTCAGTTTAGTTGTTTTATAGTTGAGCAAAGTGCAAGCTTGGGTGTGCCAAGTCTTGAGCATTCGGGTTCTCACACAGTCAATTCCTTGACTTAAAGCATTTCTTTATTTTGTGCAGTTATCTTTGTGTGTGTTAACCTTATGGTTCATCCAGACAAAGTCACATTATAATGCACTATGAGAAACTTACTTTCGCCTCCATTATTATTTTGTTTCATGATAAAATAATAGGTACTCACCAAAGGAGTTTATGCCATAAATTGACTAATACTAGTTGAACCTAGCACTAAAAGCAAGAGATCTCTCATTGCCAAGCATAAATGTTTGATCCATATAGAAAAAAGTCGGTGTTTATTCATTACAGAAAAAAGCAAACACCTAACATGGATCTGTCCCTTAAAGTCCTTATAGAAAAAAATCGTTGCTCTAATCATTGTGGAAAAAGATGAGCAATACAAAAATGGACATATAAAGGGTTGTAGAACGTTATGTTTGGAGGAGGTACTCTTTCAAGTATCTTGGCCCTAGCATAAAATCTGACTTTTAAGGTGAGAGACAACCTCTTGGGAGTATCTATGAAAGAAAGAAAGAAAGAAAGAAAAGGGGCCCGGGGGCGAGGGGGGAAGAGTATTAAATTTTGTGTGTATATATATATATATATGACTCCCTGTAGTAAGTATTCTCACTTACACACTCACGTGAACTTTGGTGTTGATAAACTTATGAGGTATGAACAACCATTGTGATTAAATAAGAGAGTGCAATTTTTATAGTTGGTAGTGTGAGTGACACAATGCTTGGACAAATGTTACACTTAGGCATGTGCATTGTCTTAATTATTATTAAAATTTTTTAAATTTTTTATGGGACAATCAGTTTTAATCCTCCATTTTTATTTTATTTTATTTTTTCGTTGTTTGGTTTTTTTTTTTTTTGGGGGGGGGGTTTTCATTATGCATATGAGTCTAAGAGTTGTATTGTTGATTTGTTTTTTGCTCTAGGAGGTTAAGTCCCAGTGGGACTTTGAGACATAGGCTCGTGCGTCGCACGTTAGGTCTTTAATTGACTTCGTTCACTTAGTGCCCTCGATAGACACTCACCCTCTATAACCTCTCACATTTTACTCACTCTTCACACCTACATCTCTTCCCTAGCCGAACATGTTTTCACACACTTCTCACGATTTCAATTTGATTGGGATTTTAAACTCGAGGAGAACTCATTCTCTACAAGTTCCTCAGTTAAGGTAAGTGTTCTCTCCGATCATCTTCTTCCCTTTCCTATTTCCAGGGTTCATTGCACACTCAAGAAGTTGTGATATTTGGTTTGATTTGTGATATAAGTTTAGGGATTTCTGATGTTAGAGATGTGAATAAGAGTATTATGTGAAGTGGGTATGCATTATTCATGTATTGAGGATGATTTTTGGGTGGGTTCTTGGCCATTGCCATTCGGCTTCTACGGAATGCCCACCAGGTGTTTGGTTTTATGTCTCAACCATCTTACCTCAATCATTTCCTCACTATTTGACATGCATTCATACTCATACATCAAGTTTATCAATATGTAGGGTTGAGTTAAGTTGAGATGGAGTTTAGCATTGTCAAATCTGGGCTCTTCTTAATGGCTTTATCTCAACACTTCTATGGTTTCAACTATTTTACTCTAATACTAACATGAAGCTTATTTCTTTACAAATGAGATTTAAGGAACACGCTAAGAGAAAGATAAGTTCAAGGGCTCCATCACCTGAAAATTCCTCGAGTTGGGAAGAGCCTCAGTCGGAGACAACACAAACTAGAGATACTTCTGACCCTTCATTTGAGCGATTCGCTTCACTAGAAGCTGAAGCAACTTATAGAAATATATTTTCTCTCATACAGGTGTTAGGTGAAAGAGAGGGGAGTATCAATGATTTTCCCACGACAAAATATGAGGTTATTCGTCATATTTTTGTCGAGCAACATTGGGCAAAACTAACACACCCCTTGCCCACTCCATGTGTTGAGGTGGTGCGTTTGTTCTACACCAATATTGCTCACTTTAATCTTGATGACCATAGCATCACTTCTGCTGTTAGAGGAACCCGTATTGAAATATCTCCAGCCATCATTAGAGACTTATGTGATTTACCTGGGGTGGATGCACCAGTGTATCCATACAAGGGTATGGGGGCACCAACAAAGGTAGCCATGCGCAACCCCTTTGTTGGACCTCAAGGCCCGGAAGGGAATCCTAAAGTTCATCGACTTCCTCTTCATGTTATGCTTCCTCCATATAGATTGTTGGCCAAAATTGTATTGCCTAATCTTTTGCCTATTAGCCGTCATACTGAACTTCCCTTAGAGCATGCCAGTTTCATATATGCACTGGCCACATGGGGTCTCTATAGATTTTCCTAGACATGTTATTAATATTATTCATCGCTCTCATGTTGAAAAGTAGCTTAACTTGCCTTTTGGATGTGACGCCCCGACTCCCACATACAGGAACGCAAGAATCGTGACGTCGGGATGATGACAACACGGGTCAAGCATCCCAACAAAATGTGCTCAAGTGTGTGCAACATGCAAAAGTGCACAAATAAAGTCGCAGCGGATAATATAAATAAGTCAACTAAGTACCAGAATTGTTTAATACAAATATCCAAAATAAATTATCTTTAAAAGTTATACAGTTATCCCAAAATATAACCAAAAGGGCAAATACATAAGCAGATAATAAAGCAAAACTCGATACACGAGAGCAACCCCAAGTCGCTCCTCCAACGGAACACGAGCCTAAAGTTCGTCATCCTCATCTGCAACAAAATCTGCGATACCATAAAGGTAAATAAAAATCCAAACAACCCTCGAGATAAAACGCATTAAAACAACCAACTAACAGATCACAAAACCTCATTTCCCCAAAAATGAGTATTTTCCAACACACGCTAAAAATCTCATTTTTAGCCAAAACATAAAATCTAACATTTTCCCAGAAAATGATTTACACAAAATCCCAACCATTTATCGGACACTATAGGCGAGAATCGCAGGCGGGACTATACCACCATCCCTGCTTACCACCATCCCTACAGTATGCACCGTAGGCGGGAATCACAGGCGGGATACAACCACCATCCCTACAATTCATTTCCACACAATGAATACATATCAGAACACTGTAGGCGGGAATCGCAGGCGGGACCATACCACTATCCCTATCGCATGCATCGTAGGCTGGAATCACAGGCGGGACACAACCGCCATCCCTGCTTACCACCATCTCTACCGCATGCACCGTAGGCGGGAATCGCAGGCGGGACTCTACCACCATCCCTGCATACCACCATCCCTATAGTCTCTTTCCCTTTTTCTCAAACCAGTCAATCCAAACATTTCAAACATACTCAAAATCACTTCTCACATGAAAACCCAATTTTCAAATAAACACCTGAACATGCATGCAATCATGCGAAAACCCAATTTTCAGTTACAAACATGAACATGCTTGCAAATGAAATGAACACAACATGACAAAAATAACCAACAACCAACAATGTCAACACAATCCAATCACACAAACAACTTCATTCTTCAATCCATCCGACCCCCGTACTCCTCGGACTCAGTTCGGCAAAACCAATCAATAATTCAATACAGTGTAATGAGTTAGTGCAAAAATACATTTAAATCACAAGAGTTCTTTGAAAAATACTTACAACGCTATATAAAGATTTTCGAGAGATCACGAAGCTGCAAGAAGTATCAACACAGCTACAAAATAGTGTCAAATGCACTGTGGCCATGGGTTTCAAAGACCCACTTTTGAACGGGTGCAAACGAAGACCCGAGATTGATAGGGTAGGGCTTAAGGATGTCGGTGAAGCTAGTGGTGGTGGTGGTTGGCCGTGGGTGGCAGCGTAGAGGGTGGTTGAACTGCAAAAATACCCAAAACGGAAATGGAATTGGATGTACTTCACCGGTGGTGGATCGGAGCTGGGGTTGGGTGCATTGGGTTGCTAGGAGGTCGAGGATGAAGTGGTGAAAAAATGGTGGCCGAAGGTGGCGCGACGGCGGCACTGGAGCAAAGATAAGGCCGCGGCTTCAAGCCGTGCGTGGAGGAGAACGCCGGCGAGTGAGGAGCTAAAAACTGGAGGGGGAGGTCGCCGGTGGGTGGGGAAGAAGGTGGGCTGGGCGGTGCAGTCACCGGAGGCTCATGACTGCGGGCTGGGGGAGGAAGGAGAACGCACGGGAGGGAGAGGGAGAGTGCAACGTCACGTGGGAAGAAGGAGAAGAAAGAAAAAGAAAAAGAGGAGAAAAGAAAAAGGAAGAAAAGAAAAAAAGGAAAAGAAAAAGTGAGGGAAAGAAATGAGGTCCAATTCTTACATCTTGGGTCACAAAAATAATCCATCGGAAACGGTTTTAAAACAGTAAGTGAAATAAAATAATTCAAACGTAGTGATTAAAATGAAAATAAATAATTAAACCCAACAATAAGTTAATTTCATTTGAGAAGAAATTTAAATGCATAACAATAATTAATTTTAAGAAAGCACTTCAAAAATTAATTTTCCCAAAATTAAAAATCAAAAAAATAACCCAACTAAAAATCCAACAATTTTAAAACAAGAGAATAAATTTTTGAATTAATAATAATAAATCCTTAATAAAAATACACTAAAATACGGAGTGTTACATTGGAGGATTAATCACAAAATTGGCTATGAAAGCCAAAGTCCCTCTTAGGGACAATGAGCCTACGATGAAGATAGTTGGGTCTATATCAGCTCTTATTATGACTAAGTCTGAGGCAGTTATGACAAAGAAGAGACCCCACACCACAAAGTCTACCTCTTCCCCTCTAGAGCCTCTGTTCCCATCTCACAAGTGCTGCAACAGATCAATCTTTTATCCTAGAAGATTGATAACTTTGCTGACAAGTGGGTGGCCAGTCAGTCGAAGTTAGAACAATAGGTTGCTGCAGTATGCTCTGATTGCGTACAAACAAATGACAAACTGGTCCAACTTTCATTGAATGTGCATCAAGTGATGGAGAGTATTATGGACTCAGATGCTAAGTAGCAACCCTTGACAGATTACTGAAAAAAAGGGGGAGTAAAAAGTGAGGGGGAGTAGCAGGAGAGGAAGCAGCAATAGCAGTAGGAGTTGTAGAAACTTTTTTTCAATAATTTTTTTTTTTTTTTTTTTTTGTATATATTTTGGGATGTAATCTAACTAAAGAATATCTTGATCTCTTGCTTATTGAACATGTCTATTAGTGGTAACTAGAACAGGACATTAATATGTTTAGATTATGCCTAACATTTATTTTTGTTGAGATTAATTCTAATTAATGTTCTATGTAATTTATTTTCATTATAATATTAAGATTTTCTACACAAGATCTTGGTCTACTGATTGTTTATTTTTCAGGTTTATATTAGATTCATCAAGCTGGTTTTTGTCACCAATCTGCCAAAGGGGGAAGATCATAAATGCAAGATTTTGGCTAGGACTAGGTGACTAAGTTGATAGAGTTTATTTGATGTTTTGTAAGTTGGATGAATATAAAATACATTGACTTTATTTATAAACATTTTGAGCTTATCTAGAAGTTATTAGATAGTGTTTTAGATAAGTCAACAATATGAAAAATCGAGTTCCAATGAGTCTGTAAATATCCAGTGAAGAGTTTGAATGGGAAAATGCATCTGCTGAGAAGAATTAGCGCTAGGTGTTATCATCTTGTCATCAGAGTTTTTTGGGACAGAGTCGCTTCGTCAGCGGAGTCCTTGAAACGTTTTTCCTTGTAGTGGGACTTTTTATAAAATGATTTTAAGAAAGGACAACAGGAATTACCGTTCGTTTTAAAACTTTTTACTTACCTAGGGTGCAAGACACTACGTTATAAAATAAAATGTGCTTTGAGAATAAAAGAAGTTTACAGTGAAAAACATCAATCTTAAAATAAAAATGTCTCTCATACAATTAAAACTCTCATGCCTAGACTTCTGTGCCCTTCCCCTTGGCCCATGTCCGTCCTGAAGCGTTCTGCTCATTTAGTTCCTGTAGGGGAAGGGGCATACATAGAAACTAAAATGAGTCGAATACTCAGTAAGCATTACTTCATACAATTAAAATATACTAACATAGGTTTTCATTCATGCACTTATCACTCCATACATACTATACGTACATAAGACATACATTATTTTTGAAAACATCACTAGGCAGGGTTTTTCTTAAAAGGGTTTTCTTTTCTCAAAACATCTCCCGTCAGTGCCTTCATTTCTTAAAGAGTTTGATGGATTCATACATTCTTTCTTATCACTTTCTTTGGTCAGTACACATTGTTATGCCCCGTGTGCTGGGGTTAGCGGTCTTCCTTTGGACCTGGATTCCACCCGTGGCCATGGGTTGGGAATCCCTTTTAGTCAGGGGCAACACTGGGTGCACTACCAGTACTATTTACCCGGCATTGCAATCTGTCCAGTTCTTTAGTACCATCATTCATTCAATCATGGTCGTTACATATTTTCATACATTAAAACATTCATTCATTTTAGTCATTTCATTTTCATTCATTCCTTTCAGTCCTTTCTTTTTAGTCCTTTCAGTCAACAATTCATTCATGGAAAAACTTCATTTAAAGGCATGAGCTTAAACAACATATTTCAATGCATCATTTAAAACATCAGTGCATGGCATCCTCAAAGCATCAGTTCATAGGAACATTTTAAAGCATCACTTAAAACTTAAGGCATAAGCCTCACTTCTCATTTCATGAAAATACATACAATACATACTACGTATAGTCATCCATTCACATGCATACCCTTAATACTTGGGTTGCATAAAAAGGGGCTACCAAGAAGGGCCATTACATAGATATACCTTTTTATACCTAGCATACCTTCATAAAATGTCTTTCATGTCATTTCATAAGGCATCGTAAAGGAAAAGCATTTCATCTGGACTCCATGCTACTTTCATATCATGCAGTCCATTCATGTGTGTGTCAGATGGCAACCTACATGCATACACATAACCTTAGCGTCATTCTTTATCTAATGCAAAAGCAACTAAACTTAGAATAGAACTACTCTTCACTTGAACCACTCTCCTTCTATCTCGTGCTCTTACGTATCCTTACTATGCTAAAACCTTCGGGATATACTTAGAGTCTCTACCTCTTCCAAACTCAAGGTCTTACCTCGAGTGCTCATCCACTAAAGTGAACCTCCACGATTCACCTTAGGGTTAAGACACCAAGACCTTCATCTTACTCTTCCTATTGATCACATTCCGACGCATAATTCTGATCGATAAAGTCACGCATCCCAATCCTAGACAATACACCCGTCAATACCTTCATGCATCTTAGCTCACACTAAATCCTCGTTCCCATTCATACATGCCACACGACTTTAAGCCAACTCTAAGACTTAAGCATCATGTAACCATGCTTAGGACAGATTACCCATTACATATGGTGAATATGTCCGGCACATATGTCTCACCAGATTACACATGTACCCTACCTTCTTATCACTTAAGCTCAACATATATCACATTAATCACCTGCTTGCGTAAACAAGCCTATACTCCAATACCAACCTTCTCTTAACCCGGCTAGCATGACTCTTAGTGCTACCTGTCCATCTTGACAGTTCATCCAAACAATTGACAAGACATGACACTATTCACAATTATACCTCCCTCCATGTCACGTAGCTCGAGACTACTCTCAAGCTACACCGTGACCTTGTTACGTCACCTGACATCCCGCTACATCACTTCTATACTAATGCCCAACTCATCATGAGTACGGTCCCTCACGTACTCCTGTCACATAGTGCCATCTCTTCACGTTCCCGCTACGTCGCTGTTACACTAACTCCTCACTCATCACAAACACGACTTCTTGTTTAACCATGTCACTTCGTGACATTCTTTCGTCATGATTTCCCTACACTACTCTTACACTATCTTGTCACTTCACACATACTCCCAACCATAAGTCAACTACACGGTGGCATTTGGCACCTCAGATAATAGGCCACATCACAGCTACTTCGGGATACAGTTCCACAATTCCCTACACTACTCATCATGCTCTACGCTCATCAACTACGCAACCATTCTTACCTTCGTGGCACGCCAGACGGTGTATCACTTCACCTCATGGAGTACACACCACGTGTACCCCTTTCACACACGCTACGCCACATTACTACTACAGCACAAACTTCACAGGATAGTCCACAACACTTCACAGCACACTACACAGATACTCCCAACACTTCACTACACAACGAACTCCACAATTACTGACAGCACAGTCCACAACCTAACCAACTAACTAACATAATAACGAAGATAAAGGGAAATAGAGTTATACCATCGACAAGATAACCCGTGCATTGCTCACTATCTAACATGGCTAGTGGCATCGGAAGCCAATAGCTTGGGCTGTAGCGGTCACTACCGTGACCTTACGACGGGACTATCTCGGGGACCGGATCTAGGATTTTGGCTACTAAATCTAAGTTGTGCAAGGGTGGCCAACTTGGTGGGGAGTTCGTGGGTAGAGGCTAAGGCCATGTACAGTGGCTGTCCACCATGCATGGTGGCTGTCCACCAAGTAAAGTGGCAGTTTGGGCTTAAGGCTAGGCTAGGGGAGGTCAAGGGAGGCTGAGGGTGGTCTCATGGTGGCTGGGGTGGCGGAGCATGGCTGATTCGTGGGTTTCCAAGGGGAATTCGTGTGTCTCAAATAGGGGAAATGGAGGGGGAGCTCGGCTGGTTGTTGGCTAGCCATGGAGGAGTTGAGGGAGGTGCAGTGGAGCTAGTGGTGGTGTCGGTAAGGTGGCACGACGGCCTACGGCTGCAGATTTGGGCCAAATGGGTGGATAGGAGCTGTGGGAGAGAAAGAGGGCTTGAGAGGGGTGGTGAGCTTGGTTGGCACAGAATAGCTCAGGAAGGAGTAGTGGCGGTCAGTGGAGGTGCTAGATGGGGCTAGAACCGATGCCCTGTGGAGCTAGGGCCGTTGGTGGTGGTGAAGCCTTGTGAGACCCATTTATGGGTAGCGTGCATGTATACGACGGAGAGGGAGAGGGAGGCTGGGCTTGGAGGGTGGAAGCCTCGTCGGTGAGAGGAGAGGTCGTTGGTAGCAGTGCGGTGGCCTGGGTGGCTGAGTACAACGGCTCAAGAGGGAGAGAAATGGGTGGAACCCATTTCGGTTGGGCTACCGCAGGACGAGAGAGAGAGTTGGACGTGGGGGAGCTCGGTGGTGGCTGGCTTGGTCGCCGGCGTGAGGGGGAGTCGCCAGTGGTGGTGATGAGGCTGGGCGGCGCACGACGGCGCTGAGTTGGAGGAGAAGAGAATTGGGTGAGAGGGAGGAGGGCTTCCGTTGTGCGCAAGGGGAGAGGGAGGAGAGAGGGAAAGTGGGAAAGTGAGGGAGGAAGAGAGGGAGTTAGGGTTTTAATCCAAACCCTTCATCTTGGGGCCTTCAAGACGACCTAACTTCAAAAATATTATAATTGTCTTATTTAAAACCAAACTTAGTCAAATAACATTGGGAACATCCCATTTAAAATACTCGTGGCTTTAAAATGCTAAGCTAGCTTTAGAAATCACATAATAGCTTTAAAAACACGCCATCGAGATTCAGCACACATAACCAGAGAGAAGGGGTGGACTGTTACATCCTCTCCCCCTTGTAATAAATTACATCCTCCAAATTTGCTTACATCAGAAAGAATGAGCGGGGTGTTACAGTCTTACTGTGAGTCAAACCCCTATCAGGTTCATTCTGTCAGTAGAATCCTAATACAATTAAAACTCCTTTCAGGTTATTTATTGTTGGGATTCAATTGGATGAGGACTTTTGATGATTCTCAATTTGGAGATATTGGAAAGCATATTTCGAGCACTTGAGTGTGAGAAATCGACTTATTTTTTCTCCCTTCAAGTGTGTTTGTGTTCCATGTTTGATTGATTGTGTTCAGCTACTGGAGTTCTAGAAGATAAGTCAATATTTGAAGATTGTCAGAGGTTCTGAATGCTACAGCAGTAGAGGCAAACAAGTCGTTTGTCATGTCAAGTAAGAGAATAAATTGGCAAAGATTTTGTAATTGAGACTTATTTTTACTAGATTTTCAAATGAATAAAATTGACTTTTATGGGTTACATTGTCCCGAAGACATGAACTCATAGACACCCAAACTAAACCATGTAATAGAGAAAAGTCCATACTCACTGAGAGGGAAGGAGAGACGCAACAGGCCAGTGCTGGGCTATAACACCCCCTTCTCGTAGACTAGGAATGTCATGTATTTTTTTCATAAAATAAACCTGACAAGAGATCTCATATTTAATAAATGAAATTTTAGGATTTATTTGTAGAAAAATGTCTAATAAAATGTCTTCTAAAAATATTAAATGAATGAACTGAATAAAATTTATGTCATAAAACTAGTTTTATTCTAGAAGGTCTGAAACTAAATTAATTGCTCCTTCTAATCCTGGCCTGCCTGCTCGTGATCATCATTCTCCCCTGGGTGGTTAAAAACATGAAAACAAACTAAAATGAGTCGAAGACTCAGTAAGAAATCCATCATAACGTAAACGTAATAAACATAAGATTTTCATAAAATCTTTCATGCTAAGAGCTTAAAATTCATGATTGTTCATACTGATGCTTATGCTATGCATGACTGGTTTATCTGAATTAACTGACTGATCTGACTTAACTAATTGATATGATTGATTTAACTAATTTATCTGACTGGCCAACACACATAACCCTGTGTGCGAGGTTATGCACCAGCCCCACGTCCCGTGGCCGCGAGGGGAGTCGCTGATAGTATTCTGGCATACTATGGTGGACCACGACTGAGTACGTGGCTTGCACATCCACCCTGAACAGAACTGCATTGGTACCATGCATATGAATGGCCTTTTGATTAACTGATCTGATCTTATCTTACACTTGAACTTAAGATAACTTACGTGTCTTATACACATGAGATGCATGACATAATACATACATAATTATAGTTTCTAAATCTGAACATGATGCGGAATGATATGATCGTATGCTATGCTGGATGACATGTTTGCATTTGACATGCATGGTTCATAAATAATGGTTGTCAATGAACTGGCTTGAATAATACTTATATATATAAGCTGAACTGTGATGATCCTAATTTATGATCAAATTACTTACCTCATTGCGCTTCTATTTGAATATCACTTCGTAGCTCGTCACCTATACGCAGTATTAACAGTCACTAAATCTGTCTACGAACAAAATGTATTAATATCCTACTTAATTAAATCCATAATCTAGAAGATAAAATAAATCTTTTGTTTAACATCATAATTAATAAATCCTAGTATTTAAATTACTTAAATACTAATAACATATTATAATTTAGTAGAATACTTGGGCCATTTTAAAATAAGTTATAAAAATCTAAATTCTTAAAATAGATTTACTTTCACATGATTAACATAATTATTTAATCTTATAAGAATCTAGTAAATATCATTTAAATATTCTTAACATGTTTCTTTATTTTAGATTTACAACTTTAGTAGCATAAATATATCAAAATCTATTGTAATAAACATTAAAGATTCATTTCATACAATATATTATAAGTATTTAAAATAAAAAGATTAAACACATACCATTTACTATTGAAATCTAATTAATAATAAATAAAACAATTTAAAATTCCTTAATTTTTTTTGTAAGAAAATAAGGTTTCTGTAAAATGGAGTTTATGGCTAACAAAACAACTTAATAAAATTACCGAATAGTTAAATTGAGCCTGTTGTAATAACATGATCTAAACTTAAGAATAGCCCAAACTTAAAACAAAAGCCCACGTGAAGATTACACAAATCTAGACCACTAAAATCTGCCATGTTAACAAAATAATGGTAATAAGGTAAATAAGCTCTACCCTTTGTAAACACTAGGTTTACGCAAAAGTATATGATGCCTTTCAGCTTGAGAGCATTAACCGTGAAAGAGAGAGTGTTGGCGGCAGAGGCTTACCGAGCAGAACAGAGGCACCGTCTGAAAGAAGGTAAGGTGCGACGCTGCAAGAAAGTGGCTGAACGGAAGTTTCTGGGCAGCATGGAGTCGTCGCGGAAGAACGTGGGTGATGGTGGTTTGCGGTGCGATAGGTTGTGGGGGGATCGGGTTTACGTGAATGGGTCCTCCTTCGGTGGTTCTCGGCATGCAAGTCGGCATGGGGTGGAAGAGATGTGGCTAGCTGTTGGCTTACGGTGGTGCTCTGAATGGGGTGGTCGAATCAGAGCTTTGGCCTTCACGGTTGTGCTCTGTTTTGATGAAAAAGAACATAGGTTGCATCGGTTTCTATACTTGGTTTGTGTTGTTTGCTTGAGGCTTTCCCGAGATTGAATTTACAGACAAGGGAAAGGATAAGTAGATGAAACCGTCTTGATCGTGCCCCAATCAAAGAGCTTCAAGGAGTTTGCATGAGAAAGAATCGGTGATCACACCAAAAATAGAGGGATAACGACTGGGGTGACGTGCAGTGAAGAGTGAAATGTTTAAAATGAAATTCTACACAGTTAAAACTGACTTAGGCACGATTTCGAGAGAATCTGGTAAATCACTAAAGATTAGTCTAGTGTTTACATCCGATAAAACTTAATACAGATTTTGGGTTAAAAATATTATACTAATATTCAATAAATAAAACTCTAATAATAATAATAATAGAATATTTATAATTATATGAAAAAAAAATACATAAAACTTATCTTATGGCCTAAACTTAGGATCGGATTGTTACATGGGCAGAGGTCGAAGGTGGTCAACGTGGCGGCACGACACTAAGAGAAAGTGATGAAAGAGAGTGAGAGAGAGCTAACATGAGGGAAAGATGGACAGAAAGAGACACTAGGGGAAGGTTCAGGCGTGGACCCAAACCCGATTGCTCTAATTGAGAGCTAACATGAAACTCTCCACTACGCACGACTCCACACTCATGCAACCATGCATGCTTCTTCCCTTTTCTCCTCTAGGGATTCCCAATCACCTATAAAAATACATATATATGTATCATGCATTTAAGAAATTGCCCATTGTCACCATACACTGTCCAAGCTCTACCTTGCTGCACCTCCACTAGTTGCCATTAACCCAAAACTCTCTTTCGCTGAACCTGGACAAACTAAGAGAAAAGGAAGCAAACCAATCATTGTCGCCCAGTCACCGAAAGCTACTAATGGGAGTGCTTTTGTTTGCACCACACCAAAACAGAGGAATTATTTTCCCCACCGTAAGCCACAAACCAGCCACCCCATATCATCGCCATCTGCACAAAAAGAGTCACCAGACACTTCATGCCACTCCAAGTTCGTCATTCTCCTCTTGGAAAGCCCACGCCCAAACCTTCCTCCATTGTCTCTTTCTGTCCCTCTTTCCCAAATGTTAGCTCTCTCTCTCTCTCTCTCTCTCTCTCTCTCTCTTTCACAAACTTTCTCTTAGTGTTGTGCTACCGCGTTGACCATCTATAACCTTCGCCTAGCACTGCCCCATTGCATCTTCACTCTCGGTGAGTATGGACTCCTCTGTTACATGGTTTAGTTTAGGTGTCTATGAGTTCATGCCTTTTACATTCCAACCTTCCCAAAGAACCCATACAAATTTATGGTCAATTTTTAAAATACCCTTGTAAGTAGGTTGGTTATACGTTGAGCTTGGTTTTTAATTTACTCTCTGAAGGCTTTGTTTTAAGTACAAGTATTATTACAGAAGATAGTTAGGGATTTAAATTATATTACTTATTATTATATTATTTATCATCAAAATTTTATAATTGAATTTCACTAATAAGTAGTAAGTGTTTAATTTTATTTTGAATGCTTTAGATATGATTAAGCCTGTTTTATTAATAAAATTTTGATGTTTATTGTAATAGATTTTGTTATAATTATGCAAAGTAAATATTAAGCTGGAGGTGTCTTTTCATGTGGGCTTAGTTTTAATTGAGTAAATATGTTAGTCATTCAATTTATTTTACAGAAAATCATTTAGAGTTTAAGGTACTACTAGGAGAAATCAAGTGGATGTCGATTAATTTGGGAAGTGATGATGTTTTAGGGTTACTAGAATCTTAGAATTTTAGGAAAGATGGGTTATTTTAGTATTTCAGGCTTAAATATCAAAATATGTATTCAATTAGAGATTTAAGTAAATTATGTATAGATTTTATAGGTGACAATTGATATTCATGCGAAACTATTGTGAAAAAATTCAAAAAATTGAAGAAGTTTAGATAAGTGGGGTTCTTATGTTAGACTTTGCATAAATGAAATGAAGTGAGGTTCATTTGGAAAATATGCATGTTTTGTTATAAAAGAAATTTGGAACAATATCAGTTATTTGTTCTGCATTACTCATGAAATCTTTATGAAAGATAAAATTATTTTTTTCATGACTAGTGTAGACACAAGCAAATTATTTGGTATTCTATTTTCATACTGTGCAAAAAGAGTGAATATGAAGTTTGAAAATTGGTGCATGTGATGTGAAGATGTTATGAATCTATTTTTGAATATGTTAAATAATATGAATATGTTCAGTATTCTGTTTTGATATGATGTGGTATCTGAAAAACATTTGGCATGACATTCTGATTCTGTATCTGTTCAGTTAAGGTCTTGCCACGAGTGATAATAGTGGTATATGGCCCCGACATGGGTGATAATAATGGTATACAGCCTTGCCACGGGTGATAATAGTGGTATACGACCCAGCCACTGGTAATAGTAATGGTCTTTGTTTGAGTGCACACAATTTGGTGCAAAGATTTACATTCTACTTGGCTATTTGTAGATGCACAACACTACCATGGGGTTAAACATGGACTTTGGTATGTTATGATGCGCTAATATGATTATGATGATGCTCAGTTATGTTATGCCAAAGGATACTTTTGAATAAGAATATTTTTCAACTTTTGCTCTGATATTTTTTATAACATGTTATGTTTCTGCATTCTAAAGCTAAAAATATTTTGTTCTGCATTCTAAATTCTGTAAATGCTCATATTTACATACTAGTATATGTTCTTTGATTACTAAGTTGTTGATAACTCGCCCATTATCTCCACAATATTTTTCAGATAATCTTGATGGTTCAACTGGAAATCAAGAGTAGGAAGCTTGAGAAAGATTAGATAATCGTAGAGAAACAAGTGTCAAATGGTACAAGTAATTATTGGAGAGTTCTATTAAGAAGCTTTATTATTTTATGCATTTTGAGTATTTTGACACGTGGATATTTTTTAGTCTTTACGAAAATTTTAGTTTGTTATGGTGAGGTCTTTCTTTGATTTTCTTGTGGAAGAACATAAATGTTTGGTTGAAACAAGTATATTTATATTTTACAGAGTCTTTGGAGTATATATAATTGTATTAAGAAGATGATTTTAAGTGACAAGAGCTAACTCTCTGGACCTCCAGGACTGGGGTGTTACAGAGCATGGAAATGAGGTGAGTGGGAGGGGGCATTGTGCAAATGGAAGCTGATGGGAAATATGCTATGTACGATGCCTGCAATAAGGAAAGACTAGCATCACTGAAACACTGTTTCCTCAGTGGGCAAACAGAGCAGTCAATTTGAAGTGGCCCAGTAGCAGCACTCTTACAATTACGTAGGAAACTTTGTGTTCTCTCTCTCCAAAGCATCTCATGCAAAACCCAGATAACCCTAATATCTTCAACCAGAGGGGTTGGAGTTTGGCTATTCCCTCCCTTGCCTCCCTCGTCCACAGCAGTACATCTTGGACTTATCCATATTTTTTTCTAGGTCATTTTCTACCCTTTCCGACTATAGCATGGAGATGTGTTGATCTACTGATCTTTCCCCATCGGTGCACGACCTCCATGTGCCAATATAGTCGCTAACGGTTATTTGTCGACAATTTGATCTATTTATCACATGCTATCTTTCTATGTTATTGCTTCTCCAAATTAAAGATCTTGAGATAAAGGAAGTGCGATTCTCCTTCAACCAATACAGACTAGCAAAGTGCACCACAAATCAATCATTCATAACTTTTGGCCTTCATACTGAAGTCTAACATCCAAACTATATCAAAACCGCTTTAAGTGGCTTCCACTTGTGGGGGAATTGGGAATGGGCAAGGGTTGTGACATCCCCAACCTTTGCTTGTGTTTACGTAGAGATTTGAAGCGTTAGGATATGCAACACATGGTCACACATCCCCTTTCATGTCATGCCATGTAATTTGCTTATGAGTTAGTAATGTGCATCATTCGCCGTGGAAAGTCAAGACTTCAAAAATTTTGCACTAGAATATATAAACATAACTTCTTAATCATTAAAATGCATAGTTCCACCACTTAGGGCTATTTACAAACTATTAACAAGTGGAGATTTACATATATCTCCTTATTATTTCCTTGGTTAAGGGGGCTTCAACAAAGACCATCTCTATAAACATAATCATCATCTCTAGCTGCTCCCAAGTCCAGTTCATTCTCTATGGTCCAGATTAGCTGACTCACTTCCATATCCATCTTGTGGCCCTACTACAACTTCTGCCATGGCAGTTTAGAAAATAAAAGGGGGAGAAATCTCAATAAGTTAGCAACAAACATACCATGAGATAACATAGACATGATAAATAATAAACAGAAAATGCATGAATGGAGAAAACATGTTGTTCTTTCTTTCATTCATACTTCTTTGTAGAATCATATTTTGAGTAACTTTTCAGATTACTATAACACACTTTCTTACATAAAACACTTATGCAAAGAAATAGATATTTGCATTTCTTTTCTTTTATTTTCCAAATCATCTTGCTTAATATATGGTAACTTCATAGCTCCCCATTTTGCACTGTGAATACCTACTGGAATTATATTAGCATATCTGCGAAGTTAAATTTTCATACTTTCGTTCATAGGTATACCCACCAACCTTAGGTATCATTTACATATGGCAATCACCCTGGAATCCTTTAAAGAGGATCCAACTATTGCTCGTTGATTGTTCTTCGTCAATTCAAGGGTAACCACTCCATTGTTATGCACTCCAGAGTGGATAGAGGAGTTTCACTAGGATTCTTCCCCATCCTAACATTTGGGGTCATGATAAAATTATTTCTTTCATGCTATGCATATGACAAACATATTAAATGGTATGTGCTTTTGCTGAAGAATCAAACTTTACATGAAATATCAAAACTTTGAATATTTCAATTGGTAAGAATGCTTGAATATGTAAAAGTTTATAAGATAAATGCAAGGTAATTCATGCTCAAAATGATCATTTATACATGAATGCTTTGTTTATACATCATCATATAGATATTATCTAAGAGTAGGCTAGAGACCAACTTACAATGCTCTTGAGTGTTTAAAGGGGCTTAAATTAAGAAATGCTTTCCATATATTAGAACTTTGATAAAATCCTTAACCTTACAAACCTTGGCATGCATGTGGGTATTCATGTTGGGGATGTTCTACTTCACGGGTGCAAATGCTTGAATTGTGAAAAATGGTGACCTCAAGATGGGGATGACAATCAACCCAAGCCAATGTGTGCGCTTTTGTTAACCTTCATATATCCAAAACATGTGTGTGTGTGTGTGTGTGCGCGATTCCTTTGGACATAGGTTATACATGAGTGTGTGCATGCTAGGTACCAAACTCACGACATGGTGAAGATTACTCACAGATGGGTTTCTTTACCAAGGCTCATCTCTTCTTACCTTAAAACTCTCACTCACCAATTGCTTAAAGATTCTTGTGAATGTAAAGATAAAAATGTGAGGTTTTAGAGTGGTATTTATAGGCATCTTTGAAGATAGGGTTGCTTACAATGGATTATTCGATTACTTTAAACAAAGGTGCTATGACTTGGTTGGCAAGAACCCTCTTCAAGAGAGTTCCATGGATGATGTGGGAGATCTTAGGGTCATGATTTGTTGGACGTGGGAGACAAGCAAAAACCCATTAATAGTTCATGGTTTGGTTTAAGTGATGCTCGGTTTTGCTTCCTTTAATCCATGGCCGATGGTCGTATTTCCTTGATTCCTTAGTAGTTTGTTTCATCCTCCTTCTTTCTTAGGATCAAGTGAGAAATAGAGAGGAGAAGATGGTATAGGACACTTGTCTGCATGGTGAAAAAGCTTGAAGATGAAGGGGTGACGTGTTGATGCCGATGAACTCCATCTGGCTATCCCCTTACTTTTTATTTGATTGTTTCTTCTTCTTCCATGGTTTCAAACCATGATTAGGTGTCATTTGAAGATGAATATTTGCAGATATCATCTTTGCTTGAAGGCTACGAAGTGAGTTGAGGGAATAGTGAAAGATTTGGAAGAAAGCTCATTAATAATATTCAGCTAGGGCTAGGCTAATTGTTCCCTATTTGGTTGAATGCTAAGAGCTCCTTCCTTGCTTTCTTTTTGGGGATTTGATTTCTCTCTCAAAGACTTTTGCTTGAATTGGAACTCTTCAAAAAAATTTCTTCAAACTTGACTAAAATAGTTGGTTTTTCCTTTGAGGTGCGCAATTGCTTGTTCTTAGGCTTTTAGTGGTGTTCAAGTCATTGGACATGCGGCTAGGTGCTTTGACATGGGTCGACTTCTCTCATACACTTAGGGTAATGTGTCTAGATCATATCTTGAGAAGATGGGGTGTTGGCAACGTGAAGGAGGTAGTTAAATTCCATTTTGCTTTCAAGGGACACAATCTGTCCAAATAGGTTTGTGTGTTAGTTTTGTTTTTGCTTCTTTACTCTTTGACTGAGTGGGGCCAAAATAGATTTGGGGTTTAGGACTTTTCCTACTTTTTTCTTGGGGCCAATGCCTATGACTTGGGAAAGAGTTTTCTCCAACCCTTGGCTTGTAATGCCATGTCATATAGGTGTGTCTTGTGTTCTATGCTTTTGGTGGCACCTTTTACTAATCACAACTCCTAAATGGTCATGTGTTATTCTACGTTGGTGGCACCTTTTACTTTTCTAATTTGAACATGGTAACAAGGATATGAGATTTAGTGATGGTTGGACAAGTGTTGACCGAAATGGACATGTGGTAACCAAGATGACCTTATGCATGTGAGTCATATCTTTGTCATATGATTTTGCCTTGGCTTTTTAGTTACTAGGTAGGTTTAGGTGTTGTTCTATGAAAGATACAATCACTTATGTTATTGTGGCTAATACAAAGTGAATAGGGCAGGTTTGGGGCACAAGATAAAACACAAAATTTCCATCTCATCTCATCTCATCATTACACCTTTTTCAAATCCTCATACAAAATATAATAAACAATTCAACTTTTTAAAATCCCAATACACCTTTTTCAAATCCCAAAACAATAATAATATTAAAATATAATATTTTAAACTTCAAAACAAAACATATAATTCTCATCTCACCCCCCATACCTGCCCTAAGTGGTTTCACCATACATGACATGTGGAATAAGTCATGTTTAAGTTTGTCTTTGGTTTAATCCCATCTAATTCTAATTTAACGTAAAGCTTAAGATTTACACCAAAACAAGTGAAGTGCCTTGTGAGGGTAAAATTGAATGTTTTGTGAAATAAATAAGTCCAATGGAATCTTCCTTCTAGGCACCTTCTTGGACACTTCATAGGGATGGCAATTTTGTAATTTCTTCCAACTTGATGTCCTAAATAGAAAATTCCTTTGGTCTAAAATTTCGGTTGATGGGTTGGACTAGAAACGGATTAGTGAGTATTCGGCCCATATGATTGGGCTTGATTTGTAAACTTTGTTTGGACCTTAGGGGAGTCTTGTGCCTTTCATGACCTATGTACTATAGATGAGTTTTTGGGCTCAACCTTTGACTGAGTAAATTTTTGATTGGCCATTTGTCTTATCCAATCCTGACTCTATCATTTAGGGTGTGTTACAAGGGCTTCTCCATATCCCTTTTTTTTAATTTTTTTCTTATATTGTATTAACTGGTATTGTATTTTTTTTTTTTTTTTTTGAAAATGAACTTCTTCATTATAACATTCATCAAATGTAATCAAGAATACAAGAGGGGGAGATACTGCCTACATCAACAGAGGACGTAGAAGACAAGAGAGCATTCTTGGCAAGCACATGAGCTGCCTTATTACCCTCTCTACGAATGTGTAAGACTGACCATGAGTCATAAACATTTAGCTGAGCCTTAATATCATCAATAATCATACCAGCAGCAGACCAATTTTCAACTTTGCCATTAATGGCTTGAGTAAGAAGGAGTGAATCCCCTTCTAGTATTATCCTATTTAGTCCCATGTGAGAACCAAAACAAACAGCTTCCATAGCCCCAACAGATTCAGCTAGAAAAGGATCCAGATGGAGGGACCTGAATTGTCTTGATGTTGCCAACACCAACCCATTCCAATCTCTTATAATCAGACCAATACCAAGTTTACAGCTGGACGTGTCAACTGCTGCATCCCAATTGATCTTGAAAACTTGAGGAGGTGGGGGAATCCAAGGTGATATTGGCTAAGATTGCTGTCGAGGCTTAATAAATACCTATGAGTGCAGATCCAACAAGTCCTTTAGAATAGACTTGCCATGCTCAGCAACTGAATTAGGGCCCTTAAATTCTTTTTGGAAAACAAAAGCATTCCTTCTCAACCAAATACTCTTACTAACCACTGCTAACTCCTCCACAAGTTCCCGACCCCCAACTGAATTCAGTTTAAGAAAGAGATCCATGAGGGAGTGAAAGCTGGATGAGCTTTTTTGGATTTGTCTTGAACATTGATGCCAAACATCTTGTGCTGCAGGACATGTCCATAAAGCATGAATGACAGTTTCTTCTTCTTGTAAGCAAATAGGGCAGCAAGGATTCTCAAGGATTTTCTTCATGTGCAGAGTGAAGTTGGTTGGTAAAGCCTCATTACAGGCCCTCCATAGAAAACATTTTCCTGCAGGGGGAACTTTCAATTTCCATAGCTTTGACCATAACTGATTGTGTTGAGAGCTACTTGAAACCTGTCCACTATCCAAATCAGTTAGTTCCTTGTGCAAATGGTATGCACTCTTGACTGAAAAGATGCCTTTAGAAGTCCCATTCCAAATAAGCTTGTCTTCACAGTTTGAGAAACTTATGGGAATTTGTTTAATAAGCTTTGCCTCCTCCTAAGAGAAGCATTCCTCCACCATTTGAGTCTTCCATTGCCTTGAGTTATGGTCAATAAGTTCACTGACTATAGCCTCAGGATTCACCCCTCACACAACCCCTTGGATTTTGAAAGAATATGGTCTAGGGATCCATCTGTCCTGCATAATATTTATTTTGGAGCCATTCCCCACCCTCCATCTAGTGCGTTTCTCCACTAACTGCTTGGCTGCCATAATACTCCTCCATATGAATGAAGGTTTAATCCCCACCTTGGCCTTTAAGAAAGAGCCATTTGGAAAATATTTAGCCTTTAAAACCTTAGAAGCAAGAGCTTCAGGGTATTGTAGCAGCCTCCACCCTTGCTTAGCTAACATAGCAAGGTTGAAACTATGTCAATCTCGAAAACCAAGGCCCCCAATCTTCTTTGCCTTTCCCATGGAGTTCCAAGAGATCCAGTGGATCTTTTTCTCCTTTTCAATCTGACCCCACAAGTAATTCCTCAATAGCTTATTAATTTCTTTCAAAAGGGCCCAAGGAAGTTTGAACACTGCCATGTTGTAAGTAGGCATAGATTGCAGAACTGATTTGATAAAAATTTCCTTCCCTGCTTGAGAAAAGCATCTTTATTTTTTTATTGCTCAATTTTTGCCTGATTCTGTCCAAAATGAGATTGAAAGACTGAGTTCTTGATCTTCCAATTAGGGCTGGAAGGCCTAAGTATTTCTCATAAGACTGACTTGACCTCACACTTGCTATGCTCAGAATTAACTCCTTGTTCTCATGAGATGTGTTCCTACTGAAATGAATTGAGGTTTTCTCTTTGTTGAGGCGTTGACCAGAGGCATTTTCATATAAAGAGAGAACAAAAAGCAGCCTACTCCACTCAAGGGAATTTGCTTTGCAAAACAGAAGGCTGTCATCTGCAAACAGCAGATGGTTTATGTGAATCCCTCCCCTAGCAATAGGAACACCTGATATAGCCCTTGAATTTTCAGCATGATTGAGTAAGGAGCTAAGAACTTCTGCATAGAGAATAAAAAGGTAGGGAGACAGAGGGTCTCCTTGCCTAATTCCTCTGGTTGGCTTGAAATAGTCTTGAGGGAAACCATTCAATAAAATTGAACAGGAGACAGTTTCCACACACTGCATCACTAGATGTATCCAATTCTGAGCAAAACTCATATGTTTCATCACTTCTCTCAAAAATTTCCGTTCAATACGGTCATAGGCTTTGCTCATGTCGAGCTTTAAGGCCATGTACCCTTCTTTTCCAGACATTCTGCTATTCATAGTGTGCAAGGCCTCAAAAGCTACAATAATATTGTCTAAAATAAGCCTGCCTAGGACAAAGGCTGACTGTGTAACAAAAATGATCTCTGGAAGGATAATCTTCAGTCTATTTGCTATGGCCTTTGAGACAATTTTATACATGACATTACACAGACTAATGAGACAAAAATCAGAAACTTTTGAGGGACTATCAATCTTAGGAATCAGGGCAATATTAGTAGCATTAATAGCATCAACATTGCCTTCAGAGTTCAAAATAATAAAAACAGATTCACATACCTCATTTTCCACTAGGCTCCAATGATTTTGATAGAAAGCAGGGGGAAAACCATCTGGTCCAGGTTGTAATACCCGGGCGTAGCACCAATTATGTGTTTTTATATTTATTTTTTTTGGGGTTAGACGTATGAAAAAGCCCACTTTTCTTTTTTTTCTTTTCACTACTAGACTTGATCCTAGATGTTTTTGAAATGGCCAAACAGCCGAAGCCCGAAAGATCTTGTGCCAGACTCCACTACATGCACGGCTCCAATCACGTCCTCGACATGCACACACACACGACTCTATTTTCAGCTCTCTCCACACGTACGTCTCTCTCGTATCTCTAGGGTTTTCGCATCATATATATATACACACTTTTGCCATGCTTAGATAAACTGCTCTGTTGCGTTCACTGCCCCCATACGAAGTCGACGCAAACCACACTTAACTCCCTCTCGTTCACTGCCTCTCCGCGTTCTCGGCTCTATGCTCGTCGACTTTGCCACCTTAAAACCTCCACCACCAACCACCAACACCAAAAGATAACCCACTTCGGAAAACTCCACCATGCACGGCCAGCAGAGGGAGATCATCATCACGAGTCACCCTCTGCCCGAAGAAGCCTCACGTTGCTGCCCTGTCACTCGAAGTCGTAGCCAGTAACTCCTACTTGCAAACAGCGCACCGCCCTCCAACCCTTCTACTCAACCAACCCATCGTGCACCACCATCCTCTTCACGAAGTCAACCCATTGAGCCTCTGTTTTATCTCCCAAAAATAGAGCATCTTTGGAGGGCACCATGAACCACAGCCACCACCCCACCTTCGTTCATAGCCACTGATCTGCACCCCTCTGCCTCAATCACGGCTCTCTCTCTTCTCGCGGTGAGCCTCCGTCGAACGCCTCCTCCCTGTCTCATGGTCTGTTTCTGTTTCTTTCAGCATGCAGTGGTCCTCGCTCTCTCACTCTCCATTTTTCTCTTTCTCTCGTGCTTAGCCCAGCTTGACAGCATCTCTGCCGCACGCCTGCTCTCCAGCCGAGTCGCCACTGTCTACTCAGTCCAGCCGTCGCACACTGCCGCATTTTCTCCTTGTGTAAGTCCCTGCCGCCGCTGCACTTCTATTACTCATAAGTGTATTGTTCATCGTTAGTTTTCTTCATAAGGTTTTGTTATACATATATATAGATATATATATATATATGTGTGTACGTATATATATAAGCAAAGTTTTAACTTGGGTACTTACTAGTTTTAACCTTTTATATATACATATATATATATATAGAAGGTAGTTTTAACCTAATGTTTTCGGGTGAGAAGTTTTTTTTTGAGGTTTATGTTCAAATGAGTTTTGCTTTAAGTTTCAATAAATATTATATTTTTATTTTAATAATATTGTTAATTAAAGGAAGTAAACCTATTTTTTTAAGAGAGGAGTTTTTTTTTTTTTCCATGACTTATTTTATGGAAATTTTAGTAACCAATATATTCTTTTTATTTATAAAATGTTGAATGTATTTTAAATATTTTGAATATTAATTTTTATTGAGTTTTATATTTATTTTAATACTTGCTTGATTAAATTCTTATTCGGTACGAATTCGATTAAGTGGATATTGATGGTTTGGGAAAATGAGGGTATTTTGGGAATTATAAGAATTTTAGGTTTTGAGGAATTAAATAGGTTATTTTAGAAGCTTAGGATAAAAATATCGAAATAAGTGATTGATTGGAAATTTACGGGAATTACTTGATTATTTTATAGGTGACGATTGTTAATTGTTCGACATTTTGAGGAAAATTCTAAAAAAAACTAAGAAATCCAAGTAAGCAAGGTTCCTATGCTAGACTTTGCATTAAAATAAAATGAGCTGAGGTTATTTTTGGAAAATATACATATTTGATTTTGAAAAGAAATTTGAACTACCTCAGTTATCTATTCTGCATTACTCATGAGATTCTGTTTAAGAATAAAGTATTTTCTATCATGACTAGTGTATACATGAGCTTATTTTTGACATTCTATTTCTGAACTTTGAAAAAAGAGAGCGAATATGAAATTTGTGCATAAATTATGTTGTGATATGATTTTGTTCTGTTCGGAAGATTTTGTTCAGTACTCTGTTTGGATAAGACGTGATTTTTGAAAAACATTTCGCAAGACTCTGATTCTGAATTTGATTATCTTTTCTCTCTGTTCAATTACGGCTCTGCCACGGGTGATCATAGTGGCATACGACCCAACCACGGGTTACAATAGTGGATACGGCCCAACCACGGGTAATAATAGTGGATACGGCCCAACCACGGGTAATAATAGTGGATACGGCCCAACTACGGGTTATAGTAATGGTCTCTGTTTTGAGTGCACACCTTGGTGACAGAGTGATTTATGTTCTACTTGGCTATCTGCAGATGCACAACCCTACCACGGGGGTTATACATGGCCTCTGTTCTGATATGATGTTCTGATGATCATCATCATCATTTATGCTATGCCAAAGAATATTTTTGAATGAAATTATTTCTAAATCTTCGCTCTGATATTTTGATAACATGTTTTGCTTCCGCACTCTGAAATTGAAAATGTTTTGTTCTACATTCTAATTTCTGTAAATGCTCATGTTTACACGCTAGTATATGTTCTCTGCTTACTGAGTTGTTGATAACTCACCCCTTATCTCCATATATTTTTTAGATAATTTTGATGGTACAGTTAGAGAACAAGAGTAGGAAGTTTTAGCATGTGTGATGATCAGAGTGGAATAACTGACCGAGGGTACAAGTGCTTATTTGAGAGTCGTAGTTAGTAAACTGATTTTATTTTTCGGGTATTTTGATTTGATGAGTTAAGGAGAATTTTGAGTTTTGGAGAGTTTCTAATTTATGTTATTGAGATTTTCTTTATTGTCCCCATGGAGGAACTTAGATATTTGGATTGATTAAATTGATTAATATTTTATTGGATTTTTCGGATTTTATAGTTGTACTATTTAAATTGATTTGAGGTATTAAGAGTTAACTCTCCGGACTTCCAGGAACGGGACATTACATAGGTGAACTGAGAGGATTCATGCTAAAAACAGCATCTTCCACCTCTTGCTTAGTGTACTTTCTTAGCAATTTTTCATTCATCTCATCAGTAACTTTCCTCTCTAAATGAAGCAAGGATTCAGAAATACCTTCAGGGTTGGAAGAGGTAAACAAGTTCTGAAAGAAACTTTGGAATTTTGCACTGACTTCTTCAAGACTCTTTGCTATATAAATCCTGCCTCATGTGCTACTGTTTTTATAGTGTTCTTTTTTCTCCTTTGTGAAGCACACTGGTGGAAAAATTTAGTATTCCTAACCCCTTCTTGAAGCCATCTTTGCTTAGCCCTTTGTTTCCAACGAGTATCTTCCTCTTCAAGCAGCTGGTCAATAACTTTCTTTGTAGCCTGGATTGGTCCTTTTAGATCTCCCTTATCAGCTTGCTGGAGTGCTGAAAGTTGTTGGAGTTTGGTATGAAGCTGTTGGTTGGTAGAACCCACTGAGGCTTTACTCCATGTCCTCAAACTTTCTTTGCATTTGTTTAACCCTTCAGTTGCCATTTCCAACTTATTAGATACCATCCATGGTCTTCTCCAAGCTTCCTCCACCACTTTGTGACAATCTTTAAGGGCCCAGCTGGCCTCATATATGAAAAGTCTTTCCCTTCTTACCAAAGTCTGTCTTTCTGGTGCAATGGATACCACAAGAGGCCTATGATCAGAACAGTTTGCTGCTGCTGTCGTAACTGAATAACCACCAAAGTTCTCAAGCCAAATTGAGTTTGCACAAGCCCTATCAAGTTTCTCCTTAGTAAACTGAGGACCTTCCCTGTTATTGCACCATGTGAATCTGTCCCCTTTGTACCCCAAGTCATGTAGACCACACTCCATTAGCGCTAATCTAAAGCCCTCCATCTAAGCAAAAGGCCTAGAACCTCCCCCAACCTTCTCACCATAGTGTAATATTTCATTGAAATCACCTAGGCAGAGCCAAGGTCTACACCCACCAGGATCTAATGCTTGCAGCAACTCCCAGCTCTGTTGAGATGGTTGTTAGGGTCTCGTAACTTTTAAACTCTTGTATCTCGTAGCTATTATATACACATGTAATATGCTTGCTTAGAATATATGGAATGAACTCTTATAGTTACCCTTGTAATACGATCTGTACAGCTGGTTATTTCTTGTACAAAGTCTATATATAAATCATGCACTACTTTTTAAACCTCTTGACTTAAGCGGCACGAGTGACAGAGGATGGCTGTCGGTGGTTTCTGTGGCTCACGGTGGGGGATCAGTACTCTCTCTCTCTCTCTCTCTCTCTCGCTTAGAACAGGGGCCTTGGTGATGGTAGTTTTCGTTGTGCATGGAGGAGCCGTGGTTACTGCATTAGTAAGGAGGTTTGCAAATTGGGTGTTGGACAGTGGGTGGCTTACGATGGAGTATGGCTAAGCAGTGGTGCAACTATGGTGGGCAGTGTGGACCTAGGCCGATGAGCATGAAAACAGCTTGCTCTGTTTTCACTTCCTAACACAGAGGATGCGGTGGAGCACGCGTTACGATGGCAGAGTGGTGTTCTTCTGTCGGTCTGGGTTGCGGTATTAACTGGGTGGATGTGGGCAACGGTATGATAAGGTTGTGTTACGGAGGAGGGAGTGATTGGTTTGTTTGCTAGACAGGTGGTTGGTAATGTGAAGGGATGGGTTGTACGTGCAACTCAGCGGCAACCTGAGGGCTTTCGGCGAAAGGTTTTATGATTTGGAATAGCATAGAGGTGGGTGGTGATGCATGGGCGTTGGTCTCTTACTGGACAACGTGGGTTGTTATACGTGGAGCTAGCATACGGTGGGGTTTGCTTTGATGTTTCTATCAGCATGGGTTATTACTTGCCATGATGATCTGCTTGGAATGGTGCTTGTGTAACACAATTGATGGTAGGTGTTTGGATATATAGAAATGTGAGAAAATGCAAGAAATTGGGTCAGATTCGAGGTTTCCCTTACCTCCAAGAGAATGAGAGAGATACTAGAAATTATGTTGTATTCAGTTTCTGGATACCATACAATGGCGTCCTAAACCGTTGCAAATACTGACCTCTACTAACTAATGGGCCCTAGGCCAACTTAACAAGACTGAAAAAATCAAAGACAGATCAATCAAGGCTAACCACAATAAATGGGCCATGGCCCGACTAAAGACCATGTTGAAAATCAAAAAATAGCCACAAGCCAATACACCCAATAGGACCAACAAAAGCCCAAAATAACTTCACCATTCTTCATTTACTGGAGTGTGGCAGCTTGCCACGCTTGGAGAGGCTACTCTAAGTTGGGATGTTACATTGCGCTTGGTGGTCGTGATGGGGGGAAGGATGGTGTAACTCACAGAGAACTAAAGAGAGAGAATTTGTGAGGGATTGGGGCACGGAAAGGCAGAGGGCATTTGTGGAGAGGAAGAACTGTAGTGGAGTGGGGTGAATGGGGATGAAACAAGGAGAGGGAAAATACGGAGAAGAGAGTGACGGGGAGGAGAAGGATTCCGGAGGCAGAAAATTCTGGGAAGTGAGGAAGCTATCAAGGGTGGGGGAACAAAAGAGAGAAAAAATAAAGAGAGAGATAAATCAGAAACGACGTCGTTTTCCTCAAACTATTGGCTTCTCTATAGACCTAGGCCAAGATTGGGTCTAGGTCTTACACATCAAGACCTTATCACTTGACTGCAGAGCTTGGTTGGCAAATAACCTCATATCAACATCTGGTTTCTTATTGAGTTCGACCAGAGAGGAATGAATTGCCTTCTCAAATCTAGGTAGACATCAAGATCGGCTTGATCACCGGACTGCAGAGCTTGGTTGACAAATAACCTCATATCAAGATCTAGATCCTCAGGGTTAAAGGGATAGGCAATACATATTGTTTTTAGAAAAATACTACTATGCCGCCCAAAAGCTACCGCTCCATTTGACCGCTCAGTAAAATTATTTTCTTTTTTTACTTAATGATAAATAAAATGATTTTAAGTGTATTGGTGTATTTTTTTTATTTTTTAAAAATATTTAAATACATTAAAAAATATGAATAGAAAAATGAAAAAAAAAAAAGTTGCAAAAGCAACTAGTGGTCAAATGAAGCGGTGCTACTCAAGCAGCAGAGTAGCATCGCTCTTGTTTATATACGTAAAAATAGATATTAATTTTGAAAGTCCACACTTATGAAAATAAAAATTTTTTCCTATCATATATCCATCTGTAATATCCTGGATTGTGTATTAGAAGATGGTAAATGGGATTCCATGATGCTTGTTTATTACAATTCTAACTGCCAATCTCTTATAATTTGTATACTTATGGTAATTAGTACGCTATATATATCCATTTCTTGTGTATATCTTTGTATACAGAAACGTTTGGTCCATAAAAGAGATTTGCACTAGATTTTTCATAAATTAACGTAACTTAATTGGTTTACAAAAAGATCTTAAATCTTAAAAACGGGTATAACTAAATATAATATCTTAAATTTTAAAGTTCTCAAGTCGATCTTGTTGTATCTATAAGGTTTCAAATCCCATTCGCAAATCGAACGAAAAGCACTACAAGAAACAGTGCCTTTTCCGGCACTTAAATTCGCTGCAAATAACCCCATAAATCGCTGCAAATACTTTTTTACAGCGATTTATGTTGCGCCGGACATTCGTCGCAATTGTTAGACATTTAAAAGTTTAGCCAGCGAAATTAAAAAATCGTTGTGAAAAATTTTTTATTTACAACGATTTTTTTCGCTGCTAATATTATTAATTTCGCCGCAAATAACGTTGAGATTTCAGTCTCGTTTCGCTGTGAAAAAGTATTTGCAGCGTTTTCTATCGTTGCGAATACACAAAATATCGCCGCAAATATCTTGATATTATTTGCAGCGTGTTCAAAAATTGCCGTGAATAATATTTTTGTAGTGGTTAAAATTGCCGCAAATAAGATTTTTGTAGTTTTCTATGACGAAAAAATTATTTTTGGCGAACTATACTCGCCGGAAATGATTTCAGGTAATTAAAAAAAATGCACAAAACAAAATGAATAACAACCCAACAGCTATGCTATTCAACCCAATCACACAATTGTAAACTCAACCACATTTTACACTTCACACAATAGCTATGTAATCTTGGTTTAGAATCAAGATAATTCAGTAGCTAGATAATTGAGCCCAAACAGAAGCAAAGCAAAAAATAAATTCATTCTGCAGCAGAGGAAATAATTCAGCAATAAATCAGTAGATTTAATTCTCTGTTCTCTTAACATTTCAACCTCTTATTTTTCATTTTCTCTTCCTTTATTCCATCCCTCCATCTCAACCTCAAGAGGTGACATGAGAAGTACCAAGTGAACTCAAATTTCAACCAAAACCAGCTCTAAGCAACCAAAACCAACTCTAACACAGAAATACTTGTTTTGAATCAAGTATATAGAAGACCACATACAAGTAGCAACTTAAGATTGAAGTTGGTGTAAGTTGGATGCAACTATAATTGAAAAGAAAATACAAAAATTAAGCAAACAGAACACTATTCGCCACAAATAGTTGAACATAGTGGGAAACCAATGTATTCTTTGGTTGAACTTTCCATTCCATGTCAATATTACCAATTACAGATTTCAATTCACATGATTTGGGCCATTTTAAGTTTCACAAACTTACTGGGAAACATTTTTGTCTAATTTACAATTGTTATCCTTGAATTAATAAGAGATAAATTGAAGTGATTTTATAATTGTTGATACTAACCACAATGAATCAATACTATCCAAATCAAGCTGCTAAGATAAGCAATGGCAACAGCTGTGCAAAGCCTCATATATTCCCACCCTCACAGTATTAACTTTCAGTATTAATAGAAAGCCCACTAATCAATACTTTATTAATGAGTTCGAAACCTAGGGCACACAAGCGAGCAACTTAGTCTGCAAATGGATTTTTCTGCGACATGATTTACGTTCATGTTGCTCCTCTGTGAGGCAGATTCCTAACATTTGGCAATCTATATATATGTATATTCAGAAATGGGTTTATGCACTATATATATGGGTTGATTTTCTGATTTGCTTAATCGGCCTCACCCTTAAAGTCTACATTTGTGGGGTCTACGATCGAAGAAAGAGAATATAATTTATTGACTTTATGATTGAATTCTGAAAACGGTAAAACATCATCTTTGTGCTCGTAGAATGGTTTAGTTATAAGAAATGCAGTAACGTTGGAGAACAAACGGACCCATGTGTTCCAGCATATACATACACGATCATTCTAATATATATTATGAAGATATCAATGGCGTCCAAAATAGAATTGAAATTGGTGATTAATTAGTAGGAGGACCTAGCTACTATAGCATGAACATGCAGGCCAGCAAGCATATATATATAGTGCAGATCAAGGTCGGATAAGAAAAGAAATTAATTATATATTAATATATAAAAGAAGTACTACATGAGAGTGGTACTAGTTTCAGTCGAGGGAAATCAAGACATTTTCCTCCTATATATGTTTATATTCCTTCTCCCTCAAATAACTCATGTAGATCAAGATGAAACAAAAAGAAAAGAAATCATGTGGATGCTCAATTAAATAAAGGTATGATTTTGATTAATTCAGCTCGATCTGTTAATTGCATGCCAGAAATATATGCACAAATTAAAGAAGATCAAATATATATATATATATATATATATAAATATATATTCTATGAGCTACTGAACCTCAGCTTTTGATCAATCACCTATATATGGCCTCAAATCCAGACAATCAAGCTTATAATTCACTTTGACTGATCATGGTCATGAGAATCTACATATATATATATAGTACATTAGTACTATTCATGTTTCACACTTAACTTTTCAGGGTCGTAGCACGTTATCATGATTAACTTGAAGATTATCTTCAAGGCGGGAATTGAGAAGACTTGACTCTCTCTTGTGGTCATCATGTAAAAGGTGCAAATATTGCAAAAAGTATTGGTGCTGCATGCAATTTTCTTTTAAATCAGAGACAACAATACGTAATGTCAAGGCCGTGAATGATTTGCATATCGAAATGGTTTGCTTTAATATTATCCACATGTCTTGTTAGAATTATTATCACGTTCAACATGCATCTTGATAGAATTTACATTTTAACCAAGAATTTTGTACAAGACTTGTACATTTAGAAACTTATAACTAGCATTACTCTTGTTATAAAAAAATTAACTGTAAGCTAGCTTTAGATGCCACATTTCTCTCACATCTTTCTCATTCATTCAAATGTTGACAGTCTTCCATTCAATACAGTTTCAAGCCACCACTTTTTCAAACACCACCAAAGCAAATGCATAGATAGAGGGAAGAAATAGCAATGCAAATGAATCCCGCATCAAAATTCAAGAAAAATAATATCAACAAAATAATACAATAATCCATTAACCTTGGTGCAGAGGAAGAGAAATGGAATTATTAACATTTATCAAACAATAAGTATCCCACCTTATAAACACAGATCAAATGTCAACTTTCAAGTCAGTGCCAGTTATTCCAAGATTCAAAGAAAATCTTAAAACACAAAGGACAAGGTTAAGAGACCATCTGAATCAGAGCAACCTAAGAACTAATGAGAATTTCTTCTTGGATACATAGATATTTCTACACTACAGGTACAAAACACAAAACCCAATCTCTAAATAAACTAAACCAAGAAATCAAGCAAAGATAAAAGGAATGAAAAGAACCCATATGTGAAAACCCATATAAGGGGTGGTCGTGGTGGTAGCTTGGCGTGGACTGGTGGCTCGGGAGGAGCACGGCGGCTCTGAGGAGAGCTGGTGGTCGTGGGTTGCGAACAGAGCAAGGGAGAGAGGGAGGGCCTCGAGCTGCTCGGCTAGGCGTGGAGGAGAAGGGGGCTCCGACGGAGGACTGTCGATGGCGCCGAGGTGTGGCTGGTGGCGAACGGCGCCCCCAGCGGTGGCGATATAGAAAAATCCGAGAGAGAGAGGTGAGGCTAGATTTGGAGAAAAGGCAAGAGATCGGCCTGGGGGCTGGGGGAAAAGGAGGGGTTGGCCGTCGAGGTGAGGTGGCGGTGGCGTGGTGGGGTCGTCGGTGACGGCTGTGCATGGCGGAGGCTTGAAGGAGAAGAATGTGGGGAGAGGGGGGGCAGGGGGCGGGGAGAGCTCGAGGGCCGAGAAACAAATGAGGGAAAAACCTAACCCGCGGCTTTTAAATTTTATGTGCTTTTTTCCGGCGATTTGTATTCGCCGCTAATAAGTTTTACTTGCCGCATATTTTGTTACGGTGACAATTTTCACCGCAAATTTCATTAATTACGGGGATTTTCACATCGATAGAAAATTAACACCGCTTGTTATAAAAATTAATTGTTGCGGCGACAAAAGTCGCCGCTAAAGATGCAAAAGTCGCTACAAAAAGTCAAGCCAAAATTATATTTCTCCATTTCCCAACTTCACACAGAAGGTTGAGCGGCGACTTGAAAATCGCCGGAAATAACGTATATTTGCAGCGATTTTTTTTGCGACGATTTTAAAATCGCTGGAAAAGACCTGATTTCTTGTAGTGAAGCTTAGGGGATGCTTGGAGAATGAAATGAGATGGGATGATAATTTGGTGAATATTATTAGTAAAATGGTATGTAAATAATAATGAGATAGTTTGAGTTTAATCCGTTTGGACATAAGAAGTTTAGCATGTCATCTCATTATTACAACTTTTCTAAATTCTCACACAAAATATAATAAACAATTCAATTTTTTCAAATCCTCAAACAATAATAATATTAAAAATAATATTCTTACAATATTTTTTTCAACTTTCAACTTTTATCTCAACTCAATATCCAAATGGCTTAGTTGTTTTTTGGGTTTTAGGAAAGGAAAGAAAAAATTGAATAAAAATATTATAAAGTTAAAATATTTTTAAAATATTATTTTTATTTTGAGATTTAAAAAAGTTGAATTGTTTTTATTTTTTAATTGAAAGTTTGGAAAAGTTGTAATGATTAGTTTAAAAGTATTTGTGTTTGAATGATAAACCACGACGTTTAGCCAGAAGATTCAAACCAAATCCTAAATATTTGGGAGGAGGTTAGACGAGGGACGCAAACGGGACGTAAGGACGTAGTGCATAGGAATGGCGTGCATGGACTGGGTCATAGCCATTGGAGAAATTTCTGCTTGATGTTATCTTTCGGTTTGATGTTATCCTTCTGTTGCATTTCTATTTCAGTTAGTACGTGGAGTCAATTTCCAT
Organism: Juglans nigra; assembly: GCA_002916485.2. Taxonomy (NCBI): domain Eukaryota; kingdom Viridiplantae; phylum Streptophyta; class Magnoliopsida; order Fagales; family Juglandaceae; genus Juglans; species Juglans nigra. The sequence continues at coordinate 27,638,138 of CM036140.1, forward strand.
TATTTCATTTGTTAGGCGTCAGCTACTGGTAGTGGTCTTAGGTTGTTCCTTTGTTTTCGGTAAACTCTATTTTCAGTTTCTATTTTCAGTTTATGAACATGGACTACTATTTAAGCAGCCGTGGGTTATCAATGGAGGGTAGAAAAATTTATTCCAGTAAAAAACTGTGGTACATCCTCACCCGAAGAGGACATTTTCTTGAGTATTGTTACTTACGTTAATAAGGGACCTAACAGTGAATGAAATGAGATGATAATTTTGGGATGTTTTCCAAACAAGCCCTTAATACTCCTTAGGTAATACCAATTGGGCCTTTTCATCGTTATAACCAAAAATTGGAAACCATATTGAAAGAGTTTAAATTGAAATATCTCAAGAGTTTCAGAGACCGAGCCGAAATAAACTTGGAAGATTTAGTAAGCACTATAAATTAGGTAATATCAATTGGGCCTTTTCACTTACTTGCTTAGAAACTTTTGCTTGCCTCCTAGTGAAAGGCAACATGAAAGAGGGGTACTTAACATATATAATAAAGGAAATGCTCAGTGCAACCCAACTAGCTAAGGTAGGATTGAAGTTTAAGATAGCTAATCAGTCAAAGCTGATCATAACCTTGAGACGTGTTTTATTTCGCTCGCCTTTGATCGGTGCTTCTACCATATCCACTTCTTTTTTGTTGTTTCTCACTTTGGTGCAATCTGTATATAGCAAGAGTACTACATCAAAAGCTTGGTTCCCTTCATGCGACATCTTGTAGAAATCACTATCTCCTAGATTGAAACAAGTAACAAGTAACAACACAGAAAAATACCTAGGCTGAAAAGAAAACCAAAAAGAACGTAAAAGAAAGAAAATAAAAATGTATGGAGAAAATAAACAAAAGAGGAGACAAAAATGTAAATGAAAATGGGAAGATTTAGGAATATTTTCTGCGAGAAATAAGAAGATGAAAAGAAGTCATTAGAGAGAGAAAGAAAGCAATTGCCACTAACTTAATAACTCAACACATATTGATTGATTTGGAACATTGCTATTGTTTTTATGACTTGCGATGACATGGTGAATTTGATTTATTTCAATACAGTTGCATACAAATGGGAAATTGGAGTTCTTTATGTCTTTTACGATTTATTGTATCAGTTCCTCTTTGGAACGATTAGGCTGAACTTGTGAGATTAACAACCCCCAATCAAAATAATTAAGATATGTTAGGAGATTTCATACAAAACACAGAACATTTGATCCCATCTGTTTAAACCTCTCTAAGAAGAACATGGAGAACTTTGAACTTGAACTTGTTAATAAGAAAAATGGTGCTCGTGAAATCAGACCATAGCCAAACTGCACCAAACCAGGTCCGTTGCCGCCACAGCCAAACAATGTTGTTGCACTACCAAGCTTCATCGCCCCACCAAGCTTCGTGCCCTCCACTGAAATCTTTTCCTCTGTCCCCCCCCCCCCCCCCCCCACCTTCGTCGGTTGAAGCTTTTTCTCCCCCAGCTTGTTTCATTGCCCACCACAGTCGTCACCCACCACAATAGCCATTGTCATCAACAGAGGTCATCGCCATCTCCTCCACAACTCCATGGTTGGATTTTTGCGCTAACTTCTCATTGATTTGTTGACTGGTTTTGAGTTTATTTTCCTCGCATACTTGCCATGAAATTGATGAAAATAACTAGAATAATTTGCACTAATTTGGAAGTGATTCGTGCATTGATTTGTGGGTATTTATGATGTATACAAATGCTATGAAATCCATGTAAATCATAGAATATAACAATGTAATTTTTTGAAGTGTTATTTCATATTGTGCCTAACTTTAGATTTTGTGTTTATCCTTATTTTGTGTTTCTTATTTTGTAACGAATGATCAAAATTGGAGTTCAAATAGAAGGTGATGAAGTTGAGATAATGATGAGTCACACATATATAGAAGGTGAAGATGTAGAAGATATTGTGAATGTGGAAGATAGAGTTCATGTGGATGATGATATGAATGTAGAAGATGTAGTGAATGTGGAAGATGAAGTCTATGTGGATAATAGAGTGAATGTGGAAGATGGAGTCAGTGTGGATGATGGAGTGAATTTGATTGTGTTTTGAAGTTGATGAGCTTTGTTGGTTGAAGCTTGTGATTCTTGGGAGGAGTGGATTGTAGCTTCTAAAGCTTTCTTTTTGTATATTGACAGAAATTTTGTACATTATATATTTGGCACCAAGTGTTTTGAACTGTAATTCTGAATATTTAATGAAGGATTGAACTTATGTAATTTTGAACATGAATTTTGAAATTTAACTACTAGTTTTGAATTATGTTTGTTTCTAGATTGGTTTTTACTTTTATGTTATTGCAATACCAATCCATAAGTTTTCCAAAACCTATTCATAACATTTTAAAACTTGTCCATTACATATTCATTCCATTCTAAGACATGTCCATAACATTCCAAATTATTGACCAAACACAACTCATTACATCACTTGTTCATTAAATTCACTAAACATGACTAATTACATCACATGTTCATTACAATCAGTTGTCCAAAGCTAAAACAGCTTACATGAGTCGAAGCACTGCTCGACATACACTAATGTTTTCGGGATACATAAAAATTACAGCATAAATTGAAATAAAAAACAACCATGATGCCAACAACGTTTTCAAGGTTCCCGTATACTTCTTCTTCATTACTTTATTTTTGGCTTGTTCGATCGTTACATGTTCATGAAGTAACCTCTCATTCCTTCCTTAAGCTAACTCCAACGTCATCTTGTGGCATGAATTTTGTTCACTTTCAAGATCAATCCATTCAAGAAATCCATATTGTTTATTGATCTTATAATTTGGGTAGTTGTAAAATCTTTTGTCAAAACTATTACCCTTTCCAGATATTCGAAGTTTAGATGGAATGTCACAGTAGCAAAGTGACCTGTCCAAACTTGCTTTGTCTCTCCCGCTTGGAGTCCACGAACTTGAACCGGTATTGCTACATGAATTTGTTATTTGCTGGAAAATAGATAAACATTGTCCAATTACACACATCATCATGTGATCACATAGACTCATTATAATAAATTATGGAAGTACATGTTCCACAACCCAAACTATAGAAACTGAAAATTTTTTCTATTAATCAATGTTGGTTTTGCTAGTAGTATCACAAATGAAATGTATATGCTGGTTGTTTACCAAATATGATCCAACTGTGTGCATATTCTGTAACACCCTGCATTTTAGTGTATTTTTACTAAAGGATTATTTTTATTTATTTAAAAATTTATTCTCTTATTTTAAAATTGGTTGGATTTTTAATGAGTTTATTTCTATGATTTTAATTTGGTGAAAATTATTTTTATGTGCTTTCTTAATATTTATTTATTGTTATGCATTTAAATTGCTTTTATTATTTATTTAATTACTGTGGGATTTAATTATTTCAATTTGACTTTACCATTACGTTTAAATTATTTTATTTAACTTGAGGTTTTGAAATCGTTTCCGTTGGATCATTTTTGTGACCCAAGTTATGAGGATTGGACCTCATTTCTTTTCCCTCTATTTTTCTTTTCCTTTTCTTTTTCTTTTCTTCTTTTCTTTTTTTTCTTTTCTTTTTCTCCTCTCTGATTTCCTTCCCGTGCGCGCGCCCAGTTTCATCTCTCTCTCTCCGTCCGTTCTTCCTCTCCCCCAGCCCGCCGCCTTGCGCCGGCGGTGGTCGACACCGCCCGGCTCCTTCGCTCCCCCTGCCGCCGGCGACCAACCCCCATCAATTCCAGCTTCCCTCGAGCCGCCGTGAGCCTCTACGCATGGCTGGAAGCCGCGGCACTCTTTCCGCCGCTGCGCCGCCGTCGCACCACCATTGGCCACCATCTTCACACCACTTCATCCTCGACCTCTTGGCAACCCATTGGACCCAACCCCAGCTCCGATCCGCCACCGGTGAAGCTCCACCATCTACATTTCCGATTTGGGCATTTTGGTCTTCTATCGCCCATTTCGCCACCACCCACGGCCAACCACCACCACCACTAGCTTCACCGACCTCCCTAGGCCCTACCCTATCAATCTTGGGTCTTCGTTTGCCTCCGTTTGAAAGTTGGTATTTGTGACCCACGGCCACAGTGTATTTTACACTGTGGTGTTGCTCAAACGTCGCCTTTTTCAACTTCGTGATCCTCGGAAAATTATTATATAGCATTGTAAGTATTTCTCCAAAGAACTTTCGTAATTTAAATGTATTTTTGCACTAACCCATTTCACTGTATTTTTGGCATGCCAGACTGAGTCCGAGGAGTTCGGGGGTCGGATGGATTTGTGATTGGAGTTGTTTGGTTGGATTTGATTGGATTGGTAATTGTTGCTTTGGATATTGTGTTGGTACATGTGCATTTCATTATTCCATGCATGATCATGTTTGTAAAAGAAAACTGGGTTTTCGTGTATTGCATTCATGTTCATGTGTTTATGAAAACTGGGTTTTCATGTGAAAATGGATTTTTGGTGCGTGTGTATCATGACCCCGAGCCGAGATGGGGCATTAACTCGGTGGAGCTCCTCTGGTTACTCGGGAGCGGAATATACTGAGTAATGTCCCCTGGATTGTCGCCGGGCGACAATGGGATCGGACGAGATGGTCTCGTGCCGACTCCGTAGTCCTTCTGCTGGCGGGGACTAGAGGATGTCTGGCCACGTACGCGCTGGGCGCGGAACTGGGCATCGCTCGTTGCGTAGTGTGGGTGCTTGGCCATGTACGCGCTGGACGCGGAACTGAGCACCGCTACGAAGCCAGGACGTGCGGATGGTCCATAGGGGAGGCCATGGTGCATATGGAAATAATACATGGTGCATTTGGAATTAATGCACTATTTTCTAGGAAAATAGTGCGAGTTGGTTTTTGGGTAAATCATTTTCTGGGAAAATGTTTTATGGATATTTTGGGCCAAAATGGGATTTTGGCGTGTGTTGGAAAATTATCATTTTCGGGGAAAATGATGTCTTGTGGAAAAATGCATATTTCATCATGTGCATGCATGTTAGTTGCATTTAATGCATTTTATATTACGTTGTTATTTTGGGTTATACTTACCTGCGATACCATTTTGTGGTAACGCAGATTTTGATGCAGATGAGGAGAAGGAGGGCGAGCCTGAGGAGACGGCTCCGCCTGAGGAGTGATCTGGGATCACTCGTTTGTTTATCTGAAACTATTGTAATATATTTTATGGATTACTGTATAACTGCTATTTAAATCTTTACTCATGTTTGATTGTAAATAAATTCTGGTACTTAGTTGACTATCCGCTGCGTTATTTTATTTATACACTGTTGCATGTACACACACTGGCACTTCGTTGGGATGTGTGACCGTGTTGTCACCATCCTGGCGTCTCGATCCCTGTATATTTATATAAGTGGGATTGGGGGCGCCACATATTCTCCATTGTTTAAATGGAGTTTAATACAAGACCCCTTTTGTAACAGTGATTTGTAGTTAAAGGGGTAAACTTTGGATATACTTAGCAAATGTTTTTCACAAAATGATGATATATAAAATGTTCACATTTTTAGGTCCATCCAGTGCCCAGTACTTCACATATTTATTAGACAGAACAATCTCATACTTTGGAATTTCTCTACTCCAACCCCTGCTAGAAAATATGATATTAATAGAAAATGATCAATACTATATATCTCCTTCCACAACATTAACTCGTATGCCATGATGTGTTCAGCTTTCGCTAGTTGTCGCCTAGAGTGCCATTTAAAATCGAAATTTATAAACTCTATGCATAACAATATAGAATATATACTTTTATGGAATCATTTTTATATATTGTCTTCATAGCCTAATTGTCTAGCTAGCTAATATTCTCTAGTTTGATATTTTTTAATTTACAGATTAGAGACACATAAAATTGACCTAAATCAACTTGACCATGTTTGGTGTGGCTTGATTTGTCAACACCTCAAGAGCTTGACGTGGTAAGGCAATTTTTATTCTCTACTAGTTCAAGTGGCATGGGCGATTTGCGATCTATGGCCACTCTGTGTGGCCCTCTGGTGGCCTGTGTTACAGGACATTCTTTTGGGGGTTTTGTTGGGAGTTCTTTGAAGGAAGGGGCAGGGGATTTCTTGGGTGGTTTTGGTGAAGAAGCGAGTGGGAATGGAGCAGGAATTGCAGGAGGGGGTGGTAGTACATTTGCTCAAGCACTCCAAAGGCATTTGCCAACTGTGAAATTTAGGCTTCCTTTGAGGAAACCTGAGTTGATTAATAAGGATTTGGGATTCGTTTACTTGGATGTGGAGATGCATAGAGTGGCGAAGGAGTTGAAGTTTGCGTTGGTGCTGAAGTTATTTTCGATGAGACCGTCTATTAATGTCCTGAGATTGTAGATCATTAAGGCTTGGAGTTTCAGTGAAGTCCCGATGGTCAGTTTTATGGATGAGTTTCATGTGTTGTTGCATATGGCGAATGAAAATGATTACCTTCATGTTTAGGCAAGAAATGGCAAGGTTGTGGCAGGGTGTAAATTTTGCTTGTTTAATTGGTTAGTGGACTTTGATGTAAAAAAGGAGCCCTCCATTGCACCTTAGTGGATCTATTTGCCAGGGTTGCCTTTGCATTTGTATAGATTGGATTGTTTGCAGATCCTTGCATCTCAGTTTGGCAGGTTTCTTGGCACGGATAATACGACATTGTACAGAATGAGGATTATAGGGGCGAGACTGTGTGTTGAAGTGGATCTGCAAGAAGAGCCTGCTGGTGGCTTTCCGTTGGTAATAGGGCAAAAACAGATCTGGCAGCAAGTGATCTATGAGAAAAGAGGATTTTACTATAAAAAATGTTTTCATCAGGGACACACTACAGTGGTGTGTCGATCTAGTGAGAGAGCTAAGGCCAAACCTAGCAGGAAGGAGGGGATGAGGGTGCGAGGAAAGGAGGGAGAGGAGAAAGTTTGGAAGGAAATGGGGAGGAAGGACAATAAAAGTTTGATGGTTTTGCCTCTTGAGATGGAGAAGCGTGATTATGTGTAACAGGGTGTGGTGGTCATGAATCAAGAAAGGTGTTTTGTGCCGGCTACGGATCCTAATTTGTTGCAGATTGAGGGTGTTGAGGGTAAAGAAAAGTCAGTGGGAGTGAAGTTGAATTTCGTGGAGCATGTTGAGGAGGGGGAGGTTTTGAAGGAAGTAGCTTTGGTGGAAGCTCTAGGTCTGTTTGAGGTGGAGGACAACTCTGGCTCTAAACATGACCTTGAGGTAAGAGGGGAGGGTTCAAAAGGGGTGGAGCAGACGATTGTAGTGAAGGAGGTGAATGATAGAGACAAGGAAGAGGAGGTTGTTGCTTGTAGAAATAGTTTTGTAATTTTATTGGAAGGGGGAAACGAAGTTGAAAATGATAATCAAAAGGATTATTGTTAAGATCTAGGGGTATTTTCTCAGTGTGTTTTGGGAGTACACGGTTCAAAAGATATGTTAGTGAGGAAGTCTCGAAAGGTGAAGGCCCAACCTCAAAAACTGAATCAATGATTGACAAAATAATGGTGTGGAATATTAGGGGGATGGGTACGTTGAAGAGAAAATTAAGAAAGCTGGTTTGAAAATATGATGTTTCTGTATTGGTTGTATCAAAGTTGTTTCAAGATGTTTCACATTTGCAGAAGTGGGCTCTTAGTTTGCAATTTCTTAATTTTTGTTCTAATGTAGAGTATGGTGGAAAAATATGGGTGTGATGGAAAGATGAACTAGAGATGGGCGTTGTGGGATTGTCGAGTCAGTCATTGACAACTTTATTTGCGAACTTAGGTGATTCTTTATTAGCAACCTTTGTTTATGCAAAGTGCTCACAGGGTCAATGTAAGGAGCTGTGGGATCACTTGAGTGGCATTTTGAGTGTTGTTGTGGCTTGGGTGATGATGGGAGATTTCAACATTATTTGGTCAGATGATGAACGAGTGGGTGGAAAGCCAAGACTCCCATCTGCTATGGATGATTTTAATGAATGCATTAATAGGTGTGGTTTGATGGATCTAAGGTTGGAAGGGAGACAATGTCTTGGTGCAATGGACAACAAGGATTGTCTAGGAGTTGGGTGAAGCTTGACAGAGTGCTGGTTAATACTGATTTTGTCTCTAATCATGGTGAAGCTACTGCTAGTTTGCTAAGTTGGAAAACGTCGGATCACTCGTCAATTTCATTAGAGCTTGTTTCAAATGTTGGGAGGAAAGGGCCAACACAATTTAGATTTCAAAATATGTGGATTTCTCATGGTGGGTTTTTGGAGGTGGTAGATAAATCTTGGAAAGACCTGATTGTTTGTTATTCGGGTTTGTGTGGTCTGGCGGGAAAACGAAAAAGGTTGAAATAGTGATTGTGGTAGTGGAATAATGAGGTTTTTGGTCGTGTTGGTCAAGTGATTCGGTAGCTAGAAGAAAGGTTGGAACACTATGAGGTTGTTTTGCAGTCTTCTTATTTTGAGGCTATTGAGGAGAGTTTTTTAGTACAAAGGCGGAACTGGAAATTTGGTGTAAAAGGGAAGATACAAGGCTGGCCGAACAAGAAATCTTGGCTAGTAGAGGAAGACCAAAATTCTAGATTTTTTCACACTATTATTGCTCGGTGAAGGAGGAACTCTTGTGTGAAATCCATGAGGTTTCCTGATTGTTCAGTGCTGAAAACTATGGAAATGGTACATGATTGAGCCGTGCGTTACTTTGAGGATTTTCTTTCCCAGGATGTTTCAGTGCAATTGCCAAGCTTAGATTTCTTGTTCCAATCTATAATAATGGAAAGCATGGTAAGTATGATGCGGGAAGAGCCGACAGAGAATGAGGTTTATGAGGCACTTTCTTCAATAACGGTAGACAGCGGCCCGGGGCCTAATGGGTTCGATTCCGCTTTTTATTTGGCTTGCTAGAGTATTGTTCAGAAAGATGTGATGGAGGCAGTGAAGGAGTTTAATAAAGGTGAGGTCTTTCCTAGATTTTACTCATCTTCATACGTAGTGCTTATTCCAAAGGTGCAAAATCCTCAGAGTTTTGAAAAGTTCCATCCAATAAGTCTTTGTAATGTTATTTACAAAGTCTTCTCTAAGATTTGGGTTGCTAAATTGTTTATGGTGCTTGGAAATATAATCTCACCAGAACAAGGTGCATTTGTGAAAGGTAGGAACATTTTTTAAAATGTTACACTTATGCAAGAGATGACAAAATTATTGCATCGGAAGGCTAGAGATGGAAATATTATGCTAAAGATAGATATGAGTAAGGCGTATGATCGGGTGGATTGGCAATTTTTGGAACATGTTCTACGTGCTTTTGGCTTTCCAGAGTTCTTTTGTAGGTTTATCAATAATTGTGTGGCAACATCGTGGTTTTCGATTATGATGCATGGCACTTATAAATGATTTTTTAAGTCTAAAAGAAGGCTTCGTCAGGGCGATCCGCTATCTCTATATTTATTTATTATTATGGAGGAGGTGCTTTCAAGAATGATTAACAAACAGATGTTGATAAGAGGATTTTGCTATTTACTCATTCGGGTGGTGCTCCTTCTATTTCTCATCTATTATATGCTGACAATGTTGTTGTTTTCGCTAATGCAAGTAAGGGTTCTATTCAGTGCCTAATGGAGTTGATGAAGAATTATGAAAGGTGGATTGGTCAAAAGGTAAATTATGAGAAGTCAGCAATTTTCTTTTCCAATAAGCTAAATCACCGAAAAAGGGGAGAGTTGTTGACGTAAACGGGTTTTATGGAAGGCCATCTCCCCTTTTTTTATTTGGGGGTGCCGATTGTGGATGGCAAGTTGAAGGTTAGCCATTTTGAACCTTTGCTTCAATGAATTGGTAAGAAGTTATCAGGGTGGAAGAGTAGGTTGTTGTCACAGATTCACAAGGGGGCTGGTTAACTCTATTGCAACATGTACTTTCGAGCATGCCTTTACATTTATTGTTAGTGAACAGGGTGGAAAAGGAAAAAGAAAGTGGATGGCTTGGAAGAAGTTGTGTGCTTTAGTGGAGGAGGGTGGTATAGGGGTGCGGATGTGTCTGAGGTGCAATGGTCTTTCTTTATGAAGTTTTGTTAGCAGCTATTGACTAAAAATTCTCTTTTGGCCAGGTTTTTTCGAGCAAAATATGTAAAGCATGGCTATGTTGCGTTAAGTATAGAAAGCAGGTAGGGTTGACATTTTGGAAGAAATTTCTTCAGGGTCTACTGGAGTTACTGACAAATTCAAGGTAGAAAGTTCGGGAATGTAGTATTTCATTGTGGTATGACAAGTTTTTGTGTACTGGTCCATTGTTAGAAGTAGTGCCTGTGGTGGAAGAACCGAATATCATCTTGCAATAATTGGTAGTTAATGATAGGTGAGATGTTGAAAGGCTTCAGATGTTGTTGGGTAGGTAGACATCATTTGACATTATGGAGACGGTAGGGACTTTGATGAATGCAAAGGATATTCTACTGTGGTTACCTAAGAATAGTGGAGTTTTTTCTACAAAGTCGGCTTGGGAGGTTATCAGAGTTAAGATGCCAAATTTTGAATGAGCTAAATGGATTTGGCATAATTTTTTACCAAAGAAGATTGCACTATACATGTGGAAGGAAGTTTTTAGCTGCTCAAGTGTAGATGAGCAAGTTCGTAAATTGGGGATCCCTCTAGTCTCTTGTTGTAATTGTTGCACGTTGAGGAACGTTGAAGACATGGAGCACGTCCTTGGCAAGGGAGATTTTGTTGTGAATGTCTGGTGGAAGGTCTCGGCAGAGGTTGGAATTCCTTCCTTCATTCAACAGAGTTTGAAGGAAAGGGTTCAAGTATGGTTTAATAGGGCATATCGTCTATCACAACTGGAGATTTTGATGGGTCTACTACCATGCATAGTGGTTTGGAGACTTTGGCGACGTTGGTATGCAACAAGGATGGAGGGGAGATTATAAAATATTATAGAGGTGTTGGGCTTGATTAAGTACTGGGTGCAGACACTTGCTCGCAAAATAAATAAAGTCCAAAAACTTTCAATTCTGGATGCACGGGAGTTAAGGAATTTAGAGGTACCGATTGTGGAACAAAAACAAATTAAAGTGCAAGTGGTGAGACGGATGAAACCTTGGCCTAGATGTCTGAAGTTAAACATGGACAAGAGCAATTTTGGCAACCCAAGTCCTACTGGAGGAGGTGGTATTCTGAGGGATTCTTGTGGAAATATAGTTTTTGGGTTTTCAAATTTTTTTGGTTCTTATTCTAATAATGAAGTCAAGCTACGGGTGTTGGTAGAAGGAATAAGGCTATGTCAATAGTTGGGTTATACAACAATAGATACAAAGTGTGACTCTTCTGCTGTAGTTTCTTGGATTCTGACTAATAAATGTACAGTGTGGTATCTTTGGGACTATTGGAACAACTGAGGTCATTGTTAGGTGGGCTATGATTTCTCTATAAAACATTTTTATAGAGAAGGGAATCAAGTGGTGGACTCATTGGCTTGAGTGGGATAGGTTTATTTCTTTGTTTGGGAGGATTGGTTTGTTTGTTCTGAAGGTGTTCCTCTGCCATAAGTGAGAGGTAATAAAGTTTATGAAGGCGTTGTTCTCCTTTTCTTGAAAAAAAATGTTTGGTGTGGTTTGGTTGAACTTTTTGTAATTCAATTTTCTAAGATTGACTAAGATTAGTTGGAGTCGGGAAAATATATATGCATTGTGATGGCTAGTCATTTTATACCCAATTTTATTTACATAGCAAATGAAATCTCAGAGCAATTTTATTAATGGCTAGTCTTAGAGCAAACAAAATCTCAAAGCAAAGGAAATCCAGATGAATCGAAATCCATGTAAATGCTTAGGAAGTTACCTGGTGAACGCAAGCAGCAGAGAAGGTGTTCTTGGAGACCGCGCCAAAGAAGGTGGCCGTAGAAACCTTGGACCAAGAAAGTAGATCAGCAGCTTTTAGTGTGAGCTTCCTTTCACAAAGAGGAGGCTTCAATGGAAGAGAGAGAGGAGGAAGGGTTTTCTTTCCGCGAAGGGGATTTTCACAACATTGGGATTCTTGTTATCACCTATAGACAGGTATATCAAATGAGAAATGGAGGAGCTACATGGCAAAATGTCAATAGAGGGCTGTTATTTGAGCTTTAGTAGACTGACTGGTGGGCAGATTTCCTCTTATTGTATTCCTTGAATTTTGGTATTATATGGTGGGCAGGATGCTTTAAAGCCAATTTTTGTATTAGCTATTTTTTGCCGCAACAACGTTCTTTATGGTGAATCTCCTTGCTGCAGAAGGCCAATTTGGATCAAGACAGGGAGTTGGAAGTTTTCTATACGATCAATAAATAAAGGTTTTGTTAAGCCAAAATCATACTTTGTTCCCTTGGAAGTCTATTTGTAAAAGTAAGGTGTCGCCTAAGATTACTTATTTTGGTTGGACATAATTTATTGGGAAAAACTGTTGGATAATTTGAGAAAGTTGGGTCTCATCATAATGAATTGATGTTATATGTGTAAAAAGAGTTGGGAATTGGTGGATCATCTTTTACTTCATTGTGAGGTGGCAAGAATCATTTGGGTGGAGATCTTTAATGGAACGGGCATTGTTTGGGTAATGTTTAAGAGGGTGGTGGATTTGTTTGCATGTTGGCAAAGATGTAGGGCCAATTCACATATTGAGGATGTATGGAGGATGATTCCTCTATGTATCATGTGGGGTTTATGGATTTTAAGGAACGATTGAAGCTTTGAAGATAATGAACGTTCTCTAGATGAGCTAAGAAGTTTTTTCTTCCTTAATTTATTTCTTTGGCATCATGTTGTATACTTTATGGAGCTTGCTTCAATGACTTTCTTGTAGATCTTTTAGACCCAACTAAGCTCATCTTTCCCCCACTGGCACACGTCCTCTATATGCCAATACAGCCATTGACAATTATTTGTTCAAGACTCAATCCGCTAATCACACCCATCCAGACTAGCAAAGTGCACCACAAAGCAATCCATCAAGGCCTTAGGCCTTGGTTCATCATTGTTTAACTAACTTCTCTCTTAATAGTTTTATCAGCTACAACAGAGCAAATTAAACAATAAGTACTTTGTTTCTCTAACATACTCACCATTGAAAGTAGGCCTACTAGTCGCCCTAGCGGGTGGGTAGCCAGGCCACCTAATTCTGGGCCATTTTTGGGCCCAGAATCCGTTTTTAAAATAAAGTTATCAAATAAATATAACACGATGCTTATAAAAAATAATATAACGCAATCTACTATAACCAAAAGCAAATAATGAATTAAGAGCGATTACGACTTTGTGGGTGATCATTATCCTCCTCCTTGTAGCTCTTCGCTAAGTCCACCACCTCCAAAATAGATCCAATATTTTCCCCCGGTGCAAAACGCAGATTTTGAGACTTTGGTAGAAATAGGGATGGCCAAAATATACATCTCTCCTAGGACAAGATACTTGACAACATTTACTTTCCACCAAACTCAAGTACCAAATTACTCCACATATGGGTGTAATCCCTCCACCTCTCTAAGATCTCAAGCTCCTCCAAAACTTAAGAGTCCTTTTGTGTGACACTATAACCTCCAATCATTATGTACAAAATGAGCAGTCAAACACATATAGTTCAAGTTTTTTACCAATGCCCAAATATCAGTGGTGAGGCAAACTCTTTGACCTTTCAATAAATGTTTTATAAAATTCTTCTCCAGGCCTTATATTATGACAACATCCCTCACTATGTCGCGAAAATGAATGCTAAACCTAGGTTCCAAGTCTGTTGAGTAGATTTGCATCCCTTCACCCTCCACAAAATGAAAGGGTTGCTTGTCTATTATGCTGAATTCCTACACCTCCGGTCAAACTTCACAAACCTCTCCAATGTATTGCTCCCACTACTATCATCCACCATTTTCTTAAGTCCGATTTCCAATCTAGATTGATTCTTTTCAAGTATTGAATGTCTTATAGGATTTCTTACACTGCTCTTCTAAATGATTTTTCAGCTAGGAAGTACCATATCCTTTATAGTAACATCCATAAACAACACCACAATGATTACATTTTGCTTATGGGTCATTGGGGTCACCACCCTCTAATTTAGCAAAATGTTCCGACACGTTGAAAACATGTTTTTTCTTTGGTAGACCCACAAGTGTAGGGGTAAAGGTAGGTGTAGGGGAGGTAGCATTAGTGCTAGTGCTTGGACTGGGAGTTGTATTATGATCACCTACACTTACACAATCACCACTATCCATGGCTTTGACAAACAATCAAATACCTAACACGATGCAAAATATTAAACTAATTTAGGGGTTTTTAACTTTTTAAAATCATAGTAAAATTATACAAAAACCACACAATCTAGTTTGGAATTTCAATCTTTCATAGTTTGGGTCTCGATTTTGAGACCCCAATCTAAATAGATTGGGTTAGGGGTTTCAGATTGGGGTTTTGAGACCCCTAACCTATTTGGGGCTTTCAATCCGAAATTCTAACCTAAATTTGGGTTTCAGATTGAAACCCTAAACTAATTGACCTGATACCCAAAAATCATCTAGGGGTTCAATCCAAATCTCTAAACTAATTTAGGGTTTTGGATTAAAATCCTAAATTATCGCCCAAAATCAATACGAGATCTAACCTAATCACACAATCCAACATAAACCACACAATCCAACCCCACAACATCCAAGACACAACCCTATCCTCTATTGAAGAGAAGCCAATCCTCCATTGAAAATATAAAACAATTTGGAATTTCAAACTTAGGGATTTGAGATACTTTCAAGGTGAGATGGAGAGAAAGTGAACACGGCGACGGCATGAGCTGTGGTGACATTCAAGGTAAGGAGAATCAAGACACAAATAGAGAGAGAGAGAGAGAGAGAGAGAGGAGGGATCATTTACCCTAAAACGAAATGACTTTGTTTTGAGGAGTTTATAGACTCCCCAATACTGTGTTGTTTCGTTATAAAATTTGTTTTTTTAATATATGTATGTATATATATATATATATATATATATATAAATGGGGCGGGCATGCGCAGTGCTAAACAAAAGGCATGAAAAACTTTAAATTGCCATTACTAGAAAATAACCCATTTATCAAGGAGCAGAACTGTTTTGTTATTGCAGAGAGCTCCTCCTAGGACAAAAGTCTAAAACATATCCAAAATTTGCAACAATATGAATGCAAAAGTGTCACCAAAAACAATATATTATTTTACATGAAGCAAAACTGAAGTGATTGGCTCTTGGAAAGCACGAGTACATCAAAAGCTCGGTTCCCTTCATGCGACATCTTGTAGAAATCACTATCTCTTGATTCAAAACAAGCAAAAATTGTCTTCTCCCACCATCTCGTTGTTGCCTTGCTTATAATAACAAATTTTTTTGACTTTCCTACTTCTTTTAGTGATACGCAACAAGCCTTCTTTCACAAATGAAAGCGTGAATATCTTCAAGTTCACCAAAACACTTTTCTCATATGCCATCCCAACAAGACAGAAAAATACCTATGCTGAAAAGAAAACCAAAAATAACATGAAAGAAAGAACGGAGAACAATAAGAAAAGAGGAGACAACAATGTAAATGAAAACAGGAAGATTTAGGAATATTTCTCGTGAAAAGCAACGGAAATAAGAAGACAACTAGAAGTTTTCTGTCATTATGTGGTGTGATGTTTTGGTTGAAGATACGGAGTAGGAAGTTTTATGTACGATTATTATATAAAGGTTTTGTCAAGCCAAACTCATACTTCATTCCCTAGGAAGTCTATTTGTAAAGGGAAAACTTGCAGACCGGTTAAGCTGTTATTCCTTGATAAACAACCCTCCAATAGTGGGGCGCCACGTATGCATTTTATTTTACTTAGTTTGAGTTTGTACACCCGATGAGACCCCATACAACCCCTCACTTCTTCGTCTTGGCCTCCATCCCCTCCATCTCATTCCCAAACGATCTCGACCACTCATCCTGAAGGTAAGTCGACCCCATGATGGAACTCGTCCCCACACTCATCTCGTCCAACTCAACCCCCCGACGGAGCTCAACCCAGACGGTGGCATGGAGGAAAATTGATTTCCAGAGAAAACTGTGAGATCTCCACCCATGTACCAAACTGATTTTCGAAGCTTTTCAAATTTACAAGTATTTTTGCAGGCTTCTTGACTGAGATCTCCACCCGTATGACTTTCTCAGTAAAAGCATTAATTTTTCGTTTATGGGTATTTCACAGTTTAAATAGAAAATTCACAATACAATATTCTCAATAAATTCTCAATGGTTGGGTGATGTTGTGTTAGATAGCTTAAGTGTGAATTTGCTGCTTGGTTGTAAGTATTATTGTAAACTGGTGTTCAAGAAAGAGGACAACTGATTGGAAGCCTAAGAAAATGCCATGCACAGAAAGTGTTTGGTAAAAGTTCTAAGAAGAAAAATCGGTGTTTACGAAATCGGCCAAGGAGGAAAACGACGGCCTTATGGTGGTGAACTGGTGGCGGCGGATGCTGGTGGTGGTGCTTTGGTTGGCGACACACGCAGGCTTAAGATGATGATTCAAGTCGTGCGTAGATGAAGTTGTCGATTTTGCAGTGTTTTACAATTTAATCCCGTGTGCACGAGTCTAGCCTCCTTATGGTGTAATTTCTGATGTGGCGCCCTCTTATTGGATGACTGTTATTCTTTTAAAAACAAATGGAGTGATTAAGTTCCCTCCCTCAACCTTGGGGTGCCTAAGCGGCCCGTGAGCTAACTCCAACAAGTGCGTCTGGGGACGAATGTAAAAGGAAGTCAATGGAGATTAACAAAAAGTTGGGCCATTTAAGTTTGATCCAAGAGAGCATGAATCCAAGGCTCATTCCAAGACAATATCTCAAACCTCAATAATTTGTCCCCCCTCATGGAATTGCGTTTTTTTCCCTTATTGCCTTAATCGAGTGTTTCCTATTGTCTATATCACATGATATATTATGATTGTGCCTCTTTGTGCTTGTAATAAAATTACATTGCTTATATAAAAATCGTCCTTTCAAGCAACACTTCAGTACAAAGTTCAACGAAGTTGTCAACATCCAAGCAGTGTACATGTGGTTATAATGAAATCTGCATTCATGAAATAGAGGATGGGTTAATAAATGATAAGGTCATGCTTCAACAACCACTGAATAACACGGTTGGCATGAAAGGGAAGCCACACAACTGAAAAGATTTCAGCACATTCAAGTCCCACTTCAATTTTTATTATAAAATATTGGACCATGGAAAAAGAATTAATTAAAGAACACAATAGCAGGTTGATTATAAAGAACCACGACAAAGGAAACTCTAAGCATTGACTAATAACTGGAAAAGTAAAACTCTAGTTCTAGAGCATAGTTACTTCTTTAATTCCTTAACAGACATAAAAGTTTCACTTGACTGCAGAGCTTGGTTGGCAAAAAATCTCACAACATCTGGATCTCCACAGAGTTCGATCCAGCTGGAATGAGTTGTCATACCAAATCCAGGTAGACACCATGACATGATCCTTGACTGTAGAGCTTGGTAGGCAAAGAACCCCACATCAACATGAGGATCCTCGCTGAGTTCAGACAGGTATGAATTATCTTCTTGACTATTTGCATTCTTAAAAAGTCATCTAAATCAGTGGTCAGTCTTTACTGGACAACATAAGTGGGATAATGAAGTCATATCAGTGGACCACTTATCTTTTGATGCATTAATGGCCACAGATTGGTCTTTGGAACCAGTAATTTTATGAGTCCATCACAGGAGCAAGCAAAGAAATTATTGCATGTAAAATGGTGGTCCGATATAGATTGTGGGGGTTGTTAGTGATTATGTCCAAGACCCGGAAGAGAATTTTCAATTTTTTTAAAAGAATGACAGCAAAGAATAAATAAATTGCATGTAGTTAAAATTTAGAATGAGTTACTACCTCCTTTTTTCACTTGAGAGCTTGTAATAATAATAAATAATTAAAATAACACATTGTACTTGGATGTGCCATTTAATTTGCATTGATTAGTAGAGTTATATTGCTGTTGAACATTTTTCTTGTAAGTAGACTATCTTTTCTTCCTAATTATAGTTATTTTTTATCCGAAAATATACCTTTCCTAAATAAACAAACCCCAATATGAAAATTAAAAAGTTAAAATTCACCGCTTGCACATAAATTTTGGAATTTCGACAAAGAATTAATTCTCAATCAAAGGTTACGAAGGAATGAATATAACCTATGTGTTGGGATAATTACTTTCTTGCATTCTTCAGAGTTATAGGCCGGATACGTATTAGATGTTGGTTTAACTAGTGAAAAATAGATATTGCATCTACTAGCTAGAGATAATTTTGATAATCTACACCCGTGGAAATAACAATTTTTTTTCTATCATACATTTCTTATCCTTGTATAATATCTTGGATTGTGTATTTATAAGTAGTGAATGAGATCCCTTGCACGAGAACTATTTTAATGCGTAACTCGAAAATTTGTAATAAAAGACCAAGAAATTCCATTATCAATGACCTCCTACCTCCGTCATCACATGCAATGTCAATACAATTTTTAATACAAACATATTATTTTCATATCGGTTGATCACATGCAAAGCCCTTTAGAAAAACTAGATATATTTTTAAGGTTTACAAGTCTCACACATTTATTTAAAAAAAAAAGAAAAGAAAATAGTGAGATCCACTACTAATTAGAAGTGTATTCTTTCATATTAATCTCAGATTTATTTATTTTTTCTAAAAAACTTGTGGAAGTTTATACACTTAAGAATAAACAATTTTTATTTACGAGAACGAACATTCCTTGGAGTTTATACACTTAACAATAAGCTTTGATCTTTTGTTAAACATTTGATTTCAATCTGTCAGATTTTTATATTTAATGAATACAACAAATTATTAGTTGGAGGTTGTGAAAATGATTATGACTAATAATCAATGAAAATGTTGTGTACACGTGGTCGTGTCAATGTCCAACGTCCATTTGGTGTCAACGTTTGCTTTAAATCAATTACGTTGATGACGACGTCCTACCTCTTGCATGCTACCATTAATGGAGGTCACTTGCAACCCATCTCCTCTGAAAAGTTCATAGAAAGACTTTGTTTAATTTAATTCAATGCCAATATAATTTTTAATAGAAAAATATATTTTTCATATCGGCTCACATGCAAAGTATTTTTTTTATGAATAATATTTATAATTTTAACATGTAAATTGCGCATACTTTTAATAAATAGTAGAATCTATCATTAAAAATAGACTTTTAATAGTAGGAGGTCATTTGCAATATTTAACTAATTACGTCATTTTTTATATCTTTAAATGAAATTTCTTTCTTGAGTGATTTTTTTATTCACCTTAAATTTTGTTATCCTCAATCACACGTAGTCATGTGACAGATTTCAAGTGTGTGCTAATTAAGAAGTTGATAAAAAAAAAAAAAAAAAAAAAAAAAAAAAAAAAAAAAAAGCTACTTCAAATTTGACACATAAAAAATTTACCGATCAAAAAAATAAAAAAATAAATAAAAATAAGACACATAATCATGTACTGTATAGAGATCATGATAGTATTAAGATGAAGAGTAGTATCCATTCCCACCCTAGCAGCTAGCTACTTCCTCTCTCTAATGTTAGCAACTTAATTCCTTCCTTCTTTCGTCAACAAACAAATTAAAAAAAAAAAAATATTAATAGAATAATGAATAGTAAAACAAAATGTGATTAATTACTATGGCAAAAATGAAAACCGTATATTATTTTACATAATCCAATAAAATTGATCTTTTGATTAGTCATTTAATATATAAATGAAAAACGACTAATCCCTCGCTCTTAGGAATAAATTGTTTGGAGAGTCTCCTCTCTTTCTCTCTCTAGAAACTGACATGGTGGAAAACAGTTATAACTAACTGTGAGGAAGGTCTCTGTGAGGTAGCCATGGAAGAGTCCTCTGGAGGAGGAATGGAGAATCTGGAAGCACAATGGGAGAAGTTTAGGCTCTCGGAGGAGGAGAGGCTTGTTGTTGATGTTGGAGAAGAAGCATAGGGGGATGTATGGGAGTGTGGGGAACGAAGTATTGTTGGGAAGATACGTATGGAACGAACAATCGGAAGGGAGATTTTAGCAGTCACGATGGGGAAGATTTGGAGGATTAGCAAGCCTGCTGAATTTCGTGAGGTAGGCGATAATAAATTTGTGATTACCTTCCAATCTCTGAGTGATAAACTGCGAGTGCTAGATGGTAGACCATGGTTGTTTGACAACCACCTGTTTGCACTTAAGGTATTTGAGGTTTTTGCTCAGCCAAATGAGTGGAAGTTTGACAGTGAGTGGTTTTGGATTCAGATCCATAATTTGCCAATGTTCTGCATGACGAAAGAGAAGGGAAGAGTGATTGGAGAGTCACTTGGAAATTTGATAGATGTGGATGTGCCAAGTGAAGGAATAGGTTGGGGGGAATTCCTACAGGTAAGGGTGGAGATACCTCTGAGAAGGGCTGTGGTTAGAGGAAGGTGGATCAAAGTAAATGGGGCAAATGTATGGGTTAATCTTAAATACGAGAAGCTGCCCAAGCTATGCTTTCAGTGTGGTTGGTTAGTCCATGGAGAGAAGGGGTGTGTGAGAGAGAGGGAGGGTAAGGGGTTTGGGAATGTAGCTCAGGAGCAGTTTGGATCGTGGCTAAGAGCAGGGAGGGGCTTTAAGAGAAGGAATTATATGGGAGGAGGTGTAGGGAAAATGGGGGATGGAATACTAATACTAATACAGAAAGATCCTTTAGGGGTGAGGAAAGTGAAAATGATATGAATGTTGGGGGGGATCAGCCTCTATGGAAGGTAATGAAGAGGAGGGTGTGTCAAAGGAGGTGAGGGTCAAGGTGTGGAAGGAGGTTAGGAAAGATGGGGAGTGTTTGGAGAGCCATGAGGGGAAGAAAGAGAAACTTGAGGGTGAGGTATCCATAATTGAGGTGATAAGGGGGGGAGGGTTTGCAGAAATAGAAGAGGAGGGAAGAGAAGTGGTGGATGGTGAAGGGCTTAGTCAATTTAAGGAGGGGAGTGTGAATGAAAAGAAGAGTGGGGTTAAAAAGACTTGGAAGAGGAGAGCAAGAGAAATGGAGAAAAAAGATAGTGGAGGACTAAGGTTGGTAAGGAAAAGGTTAATGATTAGGGATGAGGATGAGGTGGGAGGTGATGAGGACTATACTAAAACATTAAGGGTGGATACAAAAGAAGTTACTATTTCACTTTCAAGGGCAGGAGCTACTTGGCAGCCCTGCCAAGATCAATGAGGGCTCTAAGTTGGAACTGCCGAGGGCTTGGCAACCCTCGGACAGTTCAGGTCCTTTGTAAGATTACAAAGGAAAAGCTGCCAGACTTTATTTTTATTATGGAAACAAAGTTGAGATCTAACAAAGTTGAAATAATTCAAAGGAAATTGGGTTTTGATGGCTGTATGATGGTGGAACCGAGAGGGTTGAGGGGTGGTTTGTTAATGCTATGGAAGAATATAGAGGAGGTTGAATTGATGAACTTCTCTCAATGGCACATTAGCCTTTGGGTGAAGATGAATGGGGAAAGTAAGAGGCTTCTGACAGGATTTTATGGGCATCCAGAAACTGTCAAAAGAAAGGGATCTTGGGAATTGTTGCAAATGCTAAAACCTTCATCTGAGGTGGGTTGGTGCGTAATTGGTGATTTTAATGAGTTGTTTTCTCAAGATGAAAAATGGGGGGGGGGGGTAATGAGAGGAGAGAAAGTCAGATGGAGGAATTCAGAAATGCCTTATCTGTTGGTGGGTTGAGTGATCTTGGATGGAGGGGTAACAAGTATACGTGGAGCAATGGCCACTCAGATGGGTCTTTTGTAAAAGAGAGGCTTGATCGTGCTATTGCTAACCAAGAATGGAGAAGGGGTTACAGCAGGGTTGAGGTTGAAACTCTGGTTGCATGGAGCTCTGACCACCTTCCTATTTTACTATCTTGTTATAATGACAGCAACTTGAAGGGAAGATTTGAGAGACCCTTTCGTTATGAAATGAGCTGGGATCAGGAAAAGGAATGTGGAGACACTGTGAAAGAGGTTTGGAATAGGGAAAGGAGGATGAGAGGTAGCCTCTTAAGTGTTCAGAGGTGTCTGAAGTCATGCAGTCAGGCTCTCAAAAAATGGTATATGAGTAAGAATTCAAAGAGAGGGAGTGAGATCAAGATCTTTTCTGAAAAACTCAAAGAATTAAAAGAAGAAGAAGGGCCTTCGATTGTGGATGAAATAAGACAAGTGAATAGGGAGTTGGAGGAGTTGTTGGAACAGGAGAATTGTTGGTGGAGGCAAAGAGCTAAGGCTCACTGGCTTCAACTTGGGGATCGTAATACTAAGTTTTTTCATGCATGTGCTAGCCAAAGGAAAAAAAAGAATTCTATAGTTGAAATAGCTGATGTTCATGGGTGTACTGTAAGGAGGCAGGAAGCTATTGAAGAGGCTTTTGGAGAGTATTTTACAGGAGTGTACTCGTCTAGTAATCCCTCTGAAGCTGATATTGAAAGTTGCATTTCAGACATTGAGCCTAAAATCTCTAGTGAACAAAGAATGGGCCTTGAAGGAACCTTTAGAAGCGAGGAGGTAGAAATGGCACTGAAACAAATGTCTCCTTGGAAATCCCCTGGACCAGATGGTTTTGGGGCTGGGTTCTATCAGAGGCATTGGGAACCAATTGGCTCTGAAGTTAGTGATACAGTGTTGGAGTTTCTAAATGGGGGTACTATGGTGGCAGATTTAAACCACACACTCATAGCATTGGTCCCAAAGGTCAAGATGCCGAGGACTATGATGGAGTTCAGACCAATCAGCCTGTGTAACGTCTTATACAAGCTGATTTCTAAGGTCCTTGCAAATAGAGTGAAAAAGGTACTACTTGATGTTATTTCATTAACTGAAAGTGCATTCATCTCTGATAGGCTTATTTCTGATAATATTATGGTTTCATTTGAATTACTTCATTTAATGCAAACCAAGCATAAAGGAAAGTTTGGTAGTATGGCTGTGAAGATTGATATGTCTAAAGCCTATGATAGAGTAGAATGGCCATTCTTAAAAGAGCTATGCTATTCAGATTGGGATTTGGGGAGAAAATTACTAGATTGATTATGATATGTGTCCAAACTGTTAGTTTTTCAGTGGTGGTTAATGGAAAACCAGGGAAGAAAATCATTCCTTCGAGGGGGTTAAGGCAGGGAGATCCCTTATCTCCGTATCTGTTCTTGATATGTGCAGAAGGATTAAGTCACTTATTTGAGAAAGCTGAAAGGGAAAGGGTGATTAAGGGAGTGGCTGCAACTAGAGGAGGCTTAAGGGTAAATCATTTGCTGTTTGCAGATGATTGTGTGATCTTTGGGAAGGCTGCAGTAGAGGAATGGAGGAACATGTATTCCATCCTTGAATGTTATGAAAAGGCCTCGGGGCAGAAGTTAAATAAGCAAAAAACCTCTATCTTTTTCAGTAAAAACACAAAGGAATGTATTAGAAATGAGATATTCAATGAAGCTGGTTCCATTATTTGTGACAATTATGAAAAGTACCTTGGTTTGCCAGCTGTGGTGGGCAGATCCAAGTATAATGCATTGAGGGGCCTTAAAGAAAGCGTGTGGAATAGGGTTCAAAATTGGAAAAATGCTTTTTTTTCAAAAGCTGGAAAGGAAGTCCTTATTAAGGCAGTGTTGCAAGCAATTCCCACATATACTATGAGTGTATTCAAATTGCCTAAGAGGTTGTGTGAGGAAATTGAACAGCTTTTTGCTAAATTCTGGTGGTCTCAGCATAAAAATGAGGATGGAATCCATTGGTGGAAATGGAGTAGATTGGGGCAGGGTAAAATGTATGGTGGGTTGGGTTTTAGATTGCTTGAAGATTTTAACTTGGCTATGCTTGCCAAACAAGGGTGGCGGATGCTCAAATTTCCTAATTCTCTAGTGGCTAGAATTTTTAAAGATAAATATTTCAGAGATTCTTCATTTCTTGATGCCTCATTTGGTAAATGTCCATCTTTCATTTGGAGGAGTGTGTGGGCTGCTATGGGAGTAATTAAGAGAGGTATGAGATGCAGGGTAGGTAATGGTGAATCCATACATATATGGGGACATAAATGGTTGCCTAAACCTGTGACTGGCTGTGTTCAATCTCAAGTAAAGGTGCTAAATGCCGAAGCTTGAGTGAGTGAGCTGATTAATGGCTCAGTTAAAGGATGGAAGATGGAGTTGGTGAGACAAATTTTTGATGAAGATGAAGCTGAAATGATATTGGCTTTGCCTGTTAGCCCTTTGGGTGCAGAGGATAGACTAATTTGGGACCAATCTAGAAATGGTAAGTATTCTGTTAGAAGTGCCTACCATATGTTGCAGAAAGTTAGAAGGATGGGGGATGGGGAAACCTCAAAGGGAGATAGAGAGGAAGCTATATGGAAGCAGATATGGAGATTGAATGTCCCAGGGGCAGTGAAACACTTTTTGTGGAAACTTGCACACAATATTCTGCCTACAGAGCATAATTTATGGCAGAAAAAGATAGTGAAAGATGGCTTATGCCCAATCTGTTTAAGTGATGAAGAATCTGCTATGCATGCTATTTGGTGGTGTCCAGCAGCCACAGATGTGTGGGCAGAGAAGGGAAGCCCAGTGCAAAAATGGAGAGTGGGTGTGGAAAGTTTTTTCCAGTTATGGAGGGAACTGTATAGCAAACTCACGATGGAAAGCATTGAGAAGATGGTAATAATAATGAGGAATATATGGCATAGAAGAAATAAAGTGGTCTTTGAGAAAAAATTTGCAACTCCCGCAAGAGTGATACAGTGGTCAGTAGAAGGATATGAGGAATTCAATAGGGCTAGAAGGAAAAAGGAGAGGGAAGTAAATCCAAGTGCAGCCGATGTTGGTAATAACTGTGATAGGGGATGGAAGAAACCTGGGGATATGAAATTAAAGGCAAATTTTGATGCAGCTATTAATGTGCCTTCTAAAAATATGGGTATTGGGGTGATTATAAGAGATGGAAGGGGTGAGGTGTTTGTTGCAGCATCAATTAGCAGAGAAGCTATTTTTGGTGCTTTTGGGGCTGAGTGTTCTGCCATGTGGGAGGCTATGGTCCTATGTGCAGAGTTGGGAGTGAGAGAGGTCATAATTGAAGGGGATGCAAAGGATGTGATTGATGCCGTGAAGATGGGAGAGAGGAATGATTCAAGTCTGGGTCAGCTGGTGGAAGATCTGCAACAGAAACTGAGGCTCTATCCAGAGTGAAAAATTGGTTTTACTCGTAGAGAGGGTAACGAGGTGGCTCATCAACTTGCAAAAGGGGCTATACATGGGGTGAATGATTTGTATTGGATGGAGGAGGGTCCTGGGTATATTACTAATCAATTAAGGATAGACAAAATGTATTGTGATACAGTTACAATTTGAATTGAATACAAGGAGGTTTATTTTAAAAAAAAAAGGAGTAAATTGTTTGGCTATGCGGATAAAATTGCTATTAACTCATGTAAGATAATACATTAACCATTATATTCGCTCGTAAATTGGACAAGATCACAATAATAAAAATTAGAAGAAAAATTTAATGATAAGTCAAATTTAGGTAGACATCATTACCTGATCCCATGGTTGCTGAGTTTGGTTGGCAAAGAATCTCACATCAACATCTGGATCCCCACTATTAATTAAGTAGTTGATAAAAAAACTACTTCAAATATCACACATAATCATATTTGTCAAGAGATTATAGTATTAAGCTTAAGACTGGTATATATAGAGAATAAAATTTCCAGGCCCAATACAAATGATCACTGGACATAGATTTAGTATCGAACTAGGTAAATTTATGTGTCTCTACTTCTTTTTATTTTTCCTATGTTCATCTCTTATTTATTGTTATGGATGTACGTACGGGTGCTGTACATCCTCACCGGACTGCCACCGAGGACTACAAACCACACCGATAAAGGCCTATATGTCATAGTGGGCTAAGAATGACTCTATCTCTCATTCCGACCGACTATGAGATCCTCAAACAATTTTTAGTACAAAGAAATCATTTTCATATCGGTTCACTACTTTTTGGCATTCTTCAACGTTATAGGGATACGTGTTGCATATTGTTTTTACTAGTGAAAAATACATATTGCATCTACTAAGATAATACTTTTGATAATCTACACCAGTGGAATTGACAAGTTTTTCCTATCATACACTGTATATCCATGGGTAATACCCTGGATTGTGTAGTAGAAAGTAGTGAATGAGATCCACAAGAGCTATTTTAATACTAGTAAATTTTATGCATCAACTACTGTTTATTTTCACACCTCACATTTATATTTTTTTTTTATAGAGTGTGAAATTATTTTTCATAAGATATAGAGTATAAGGTAGTGAATAATATGACTAATGAAAATAATTTTTCCTTAATACTTAACTCAAAAATTTGTACCAAAAGGCCAATAAATTCCATCATCACATGCAATTAATGCCAGTACAATTTGTAAAAAAAACAGACCATATATTTTCATACCCGTTCACATGCAAAGAAGGAATGCTAGATATCTTTTTACCGTTTACAAGTCTCATGTATTTGCTTTGAAAAATAATAATATCCACCATTAATAAGTCAATATTTTTCATATTAATCTTATATTTATTTATTTCTTTTAAAAGTGTGAAAGTTTATACACTCAAAGATTATACAATTTTTTTTTTTATTATTTGAGAACGAATTTTCCCTGGCGTGCTCATTCTATAAGCATGTTTTAAATGGCTTCGAGATTTTGCCAAACATTTGATCTTTTCTATATGTCAATTTTTTATATTTAATGAAGAATATTATATATAGCTGTGTAGTGGTTAAATATCGTATAATTCTTTTAAGAAAGAGTGAAATTTATATTCAAATTTTTTTTTAATAAAATTCTATAAATACCAAAATATCATTATTTCTCTTTAATGAATACAACAAATTATTGGTTGGTAGTTGTGAAAATGACTATATATTATCGCGTGGTCATGTCAATATCCAACGTCCATTTGGTGTCAATGTTTGGCGTTAAATCAACGTCCATTTAAGATGTGCAAATTGATTATATTCTTAAAAAAAAAAAAAAAAAACCCAGATATATATATATATATATATGAAATAGTAGATTTTTAATAGTAAGAGGTCATTTGCAGCATTTGCAAATTCAGTACTCCTTTGCCGACATTCATGTACTAGTGGTAGGAGATCATTTTCAATATTTTTTAATTGAAATTTATTTTTTGAGAAATTTTCTTATTCATTTTAACTTTTGTTGTCCTCGGTAACACATAGTGATGCGATAGATTACAAGTGTGTGCCTAGGCCAATTAAATAGTCGATAAAAAAAAATTTACTTCAAATATGATATTACATAATCATGTGTCTGACTTTCTGGAGATGATTGTATTAAGATGAAGAGTAGTATCCATTCGTACCCTAGCTAGCTACTGAAATATCCTTCCCTCTTTCATTAACAAACAAATTAAAAAAAAAAAAAAAATTACTATAACAATGAACAGTAAAACTAAATATAACGATTAATTATTGTGGTAAAAATGAAACAATAAATTTTCACAACTTTCTCATACTCCACACTCCCCATTTTTTTAATTTTTATTATTTTTTCTTTTATCAAATATTTATTATATAAATAATCAATAGAAAATTTGAAATAATTTAAAAAGAATAAACTCAAAAAAAATTTAAAAAAAAATATTAAAAAAATTTAAAAATTTAAAAATATGTAGAGTGTGGAATGTGATGGAGGTTGTGTAGTAAAACTCAAAATGAAAATTGAATATTTTTTTACATAATCCAATAAAATTAACCTTTTGAAAACTGTATAAAATTTGGAATGAGTACTTACCATCTCCATTTTTCAGAGAGCTTGTAATAATAGTAAATAATTAAAATAACGCATTGATCATTAAAAAAGTTATATTTTTGTTGAATATTTTTCTTGTAGGTAGATTTTCTTTACTAGCTTATAAATCACTTTAATCAGAAAAGATACCTTTACGACGAAGAAAAAAAAAAGTAATTTTATACACCCTAACATTATACATTTTTATTTTGTTAAATATTTTATTTCTATCTTTCAGATTTTTATATTTAATAAATACAACCTTGTTTAATTCAACGCAATGTCAATACAATTTTTAGTAGAAAAATATCTTTTTCATTTTGGTTCACATGTAAAGTCTTTTTTTTTCCCCAATAATGCTACTTTTAATTTTAGAGTGTGCAAACAGCGCATATTTTATTTAAAAATCATAAGACTCATCGTTAAAAAATAAATAAAAATTTCAAAGTTTATATGAATTAAATTATGTTAATAAAGTCAAATAGATTGTGAGCATCAATTCAACTCGTTTACATAAAACGGGTTGAAATAGGTTGTGCATGTCATGTGGACTCTTTTTTAATAAATTATTAAACGGGTTAAAATGAGTATTGTCATGCCACACATTATTTAAATAGACCAGTTGTGTTAGATTTTGAAATTTTGATCCATTTAGCTAAATGGATCGTGATTGGGTTGATTTATATAGTCGAATGTTGATGATTTAACACGATACGAACACGACCCTGAACACGAATTGTCACCCCTAATTATAATCAATTCTCAAGTGTTTGTTTAATAGTAGATTTATTTCTAGTCAAATCAAATACTAGAAACAAATCTACTTTTGAACAATGACTTTTGTGTGGACAACACTTGGAGTATCCCAAAATTTTAAGAATAGTAGTGAAATTGATTGAGAGAAAATCTCATTATATTTGGTTTTGAGAAATGAGAGAGAAAAAGTTAAATAAAAATTATATTAAAAAATTAAAAAATGGTTTGAATATAATTTTTTCATATAATTTTATTTCAAAATTTGTAAAAGTTATATTGATTTTTTATATGTTATTTTGAAGTTTGTAAAAGTAATATTGAATTTTGTTTCTAAATATCATGATTAGATACTGAATAGATGAAAAAAATTAAAATTTGAAATTGATAAGTATTTTGTATTTAAAAGATATTAATTAAGAATAAAATTATAAGAAATTTTAAAAATGTTAAGAATTTTAATAATTCTCAAGGTATCCAAACATGTCCTAAATATAATACGAAGTTATACTTCTACGTTTGTAAATTTCTTTTCAAATTTAGAACTTCTCCAAGTTTATAATTTGTTAACCAAATTATATTTAGAAAAATAGTTGATTTACAAAAAGATCTTCGAGACGTCCTCTCTCTCTCTCTCTCTCTCTCTTTCTGATGTCGTCTTTTACTACAAAAATTTTCCCCTAACATCTTGTTCATCTTTAGACTTCCTTTAACCATGCTACTGTTGCAAAAAGCTGTAAAGATGGTATGGAGTCTTCCAGAAGTTATGAGAGTAGCATATGTATTTATATATGTTTGTTATGCTTTTATGGGTGGAATTATGGTCCTTTGGAGCAGTTGGTGTTGTGGCTTCAAGCATGGGTGTCGGTGGATGCTGGTGGTTTCTTTTGGTTAGCTGGCAAGTTTTTGTCTTCATTCCAGATGCTTTTACTGTAATAAGAAATGCAATAAATTCCAATTTGAAAGAGCCATAGGTAGTGTTAGGTGGCTTGAATTCAGTTGAAACAGTGATGTGTCGTATGTTTGCTCTAGTGGAGGTTCACTCAGCTCGAGCAAAATCAGACAGAGAGTTTCGCTCGACATTCAGCTCGAGCGAAATGTCCAAAACCTACGCTCGCTCGACACTCGCTCGAGTGTTCGCTCGAACCAATGTTCACATAAATGAATTCTCACTGTTTCTATAAATATCAAACGGCCCCCCCTTTATTGTTAAGACTTCATAAATCAATTTTTGCATGTTTTAGTGATTTCTTGAGAGAAGTTAGAGAGCTAGAGAGATAACTTCTTTGAGAAAGAAGTTTTGTATTATTCTTCTGTACTCCATCTTTGTTGATAGTGAAAGCTCTGATACCGACCCCACTAGTGGACGTAGGCTCACTTTGAGCCGAACCACTTAAATCTTGATGTTGTTTCTGTGTGATTGTCAGTATTTTCTTTTGCTTATTTCCGTTACTATACTTCGAGTTAGTCTTAGATATATAGTTATTCCCAACAAACTGGTATCAGAGCTTGGCTCAGTGTGATCTGGTGGGATGGCTATGGCTAAGTTTGAAGTGGAGAAATTTGACAGTCAGAACAGTTTCAGTTTATGGCGCATCAAGATGAAGGCTTTACTGCGACAACAGAGCTTGTCAAAAGTATTAGAAGAGAAGGTATCTGACGATTCTCCGGCTCCTTCAAAAGAAGAAGAAGAAAAGGTACATAGTACTATTCTTTTGTCACTATCTGTTGGAGTTTTGAGGGAGGTTGCTGACGAGGAGACTGCAATTGGTCTTTGGTCTGCACTTAAGAATCTGTACATGAAGAGATCTCTCACCAACCGTTTGTATTTGAAACAACGGTTATACACTCTCAAAATGAAGGAATGTACTCTTATTTCTGAACACCTAGATGAATTTAATAAAATCATTATGGATCTGAGGAACATAGATATTAAGCTTGAAGAAGAAGATCAAGCGTTAATTATTTTGTGTTCATTACCCATATCTTTTGAGAACTTTGTGAATTCCATATGTATGGTAGAAATACAATTTCCTTGGTAGATGTAAAATCTGCTTTGAATTCTAAGGAATTGAAGAATAAATTGAGTGTGAGGAGCACTAATGAACAAGCTAGTGGCTTGTTTGTTAAGGGGTCCTCAAGCAGGGGTAGATCGAATGACAGGGGTTTAGAGAAGTATAAGGGTAAATCCAGGGGCAGTTTACAGACAAAGTTTAGTAAGAAAAATGTCAAATGTCATTACTGCCATAAGTAAGGTCACTACAAAAATGAGTGTCCAAAATTGAAAAACAAAGAGGATGGCACTAGTTCCTCTAATGCCGTTAGTGTTGCTGATGAAAGGTCTAACGACTTAGATATTGTTCTAGCAATTAGCAACTCCAATAGTCGCTTTAGTGACAAGTGGGTCATGGACTCAGCTTGCACTTTTCATATGTGTCCCAAGAGGGACTGGTTCACTAATTATGAATCGGTCAACGGTGGTTCCGTTCTGTTAGGGAATGATATGGCTTGTAAAATTGCTGGGATTGGTTCAGTCAGGATAAAGATGTTTGATGGAATTGTTAGGACATTGTCTAATGTTCAACACATTCCAGAGTTGAAAAAGAATTTTATTTCTTTGGGTACTCTTGATTCTTTGGATTTTAAGTACACTGGTGAAGGTGGAGCTATCAGAGTCAGTAAGGACTCCATGGTTGTGATGAAAGGAGATAAGACAAATGGTCTTTATTTCCTTCAGGGCTCTACAGTGACAGGTGCAGCTGCAGTGTCTGTTTCAGATGATCCAGACTCAGATGTCACTCGTTTGTGGCACATGCATTTGGGTCATATGAGTGAGAAAGGGATGTCCATTCTGAGTAAGCAAGGTTTGTTATGTGACCAGAAGATAGGGAAACTGGATTTCTGTGAACATTGTGTGTTTGGAAAACAGTGCAGGGTTCAGTTTTCTACAGGGGTTCACAGAACCAAAAGTTCTGTGGACTATATTCATTCAAATCTTTGGGGTCCATCTTCTGTTCCATCAAAAGGTGGAGCTCAGTATTTGCTTACGTTCATTGATGATTTCTCACGAAAAGTTTGGGTTTATTTTCTGAAGCGAAAAAGCGATGTATTTGTTAACTTCAAACAGTGGAAAGCTTTGATTGAAAATCAGACGGGTAAGAAAATCAAGCGACTTCGAACTGACAATGGTATGGAGTTTTGCGGAGGTGAGTTTGATGAATTCTGCAAAAATGAAGGTATTGCCAGACATCGTATAGTTAGACATAATCGTATAGTTAGACATACTCCAAGCAGACTCTCTTGGAGAGAGCCCGCAGTATGCTTTCTAATGCAGGCTTGTCTAAAGATTTCTGGGCTGAAGCAATCAACACAGTCTGCTTCTTGGTCAATCGTTCTCCAGCCACAGCTATTGGTTTGAAGACTCCGAATGAGGTATGGTCTGATACTCCTGCTAATTATTCAAATTTGAAAATTTTTGGTTGTCCTTCATATTTCCATGTTAATGATGGAAAACTTGAGCCAAGGGCAAACAAAGGCATATTCATTGGGTATGCCAGTGGGGTGAAGGGATTCAGGTTGTGGTGTACTGATCCTAAATCACCCAAGTTTGTGATTAGGGGTGTAACCGGTCCGGTCCGGTCCGGTTTTGGATAAAATCTAGGACCGAACCGGTATGTACCGGTTTTGTATTTTTCAAAACCGATTACGCACCGGTTACCCTCCTAAACCGGTACTTCAGGTTTTACCGGTTTCCGGTCCGGTCCGGTCCTATTTTTTGGTTTTTTTAAAATGTAAATTTCACAATTTATCATTAAAAATTTGTTTATAAAAAAAAATGATTTAAAAAAAACTGTTTTATACTTTTATTAATATATTAGACTATATAATAGTATTAATATTAGAATATTGGTATAGTTATAAGTTATATATTAGTATTAGTTATAAACTTTTAGTGATTTAGTATTAACATTTTATGTAATAATTTATAAATTATAATAAGAAATTATTTCATATATGAATATATATATGTTATATATAAAATTTCACATAAAAATTTAAAATTATACATTATATATAAAACTTATATATATTAATATTTAATATATATAAAATATTTTGTATAAAACTTATATATAAAAATATTATTTTTTATTATTTTTAATCAACCGGTCCGGTCCGGTTAGGTCTGGTCCAAAAAATCCCGAAACCGGAACCGGTCGGTTTTTACATTTTAAAAACCAGTTTCGGACCGGACCGGTTCAAAACCGGTCCGGTTCGGTCCGGTCCGGTCCGGTTTTCTGGTTTGAATTTACACCCCTATTTGTGATCAGTAGGGATGTCGTATTTGATGAAAAATCCATGCTTAATCCGAGAAAGGAGATTACTGTGTCTACAGGAAAAGAACAGGATATTGGAAAGCAGGTGGAGTTTCAGGTGGAAGCTTCACAAGGGCTGCCCAGTGGCGCCCAAGATCATGCTATTGCAGATGAGCATGATTCTGATTCGAGTAGCTGCGCACAAGGTGAGCAAGACTACAATATAGCGACTGGTAGATAGAGGAGGCAGATTAGACCACCTCAGAGATATGCTCATGCAGATATGGCGATGTATGCTCTTCGGCAGAGAATATTGTTGGTCAAGAGCCTTCCAGTTATTCAGAAGCTGTTAAGAGCGAAGAATCTGCACAGTGGTGCGCAGTTATGATTGAAGAGATTGAGTCTCTTCACAAAAATCAAACATGGGATTTGGTTTTGTTGCCAAAGAAGGTGAAGATTGTTGGCTGCAAATGGGTCTTCAAAAGAAAAGAGGGAATCTAGGGTGACACAGATGCAAGATACAAGGCATGCTTAGTTGCTAAGGGCTTCAGTCAGAGAGAAGGCATCGACTTCAATGAAGTCTTCTCTCCAGTTGTGAAACACAGTTTGATCAGAGTGCTACTTGCTATAATAGCATTGTATGACCTAGAGCTACAGCAACTTGATGTTAAAACAACGTTCCTACATGGTGAGCTTGACGAGACCATTTATATGCATCAGCCAGAGGGGTTCATTGTTGAAAACAAAAAAGATCATGTGTGCAGATTGAAGAAATCATTATATGGTTTGAAGCAGTCTCCAAGGCAATGGTATAAACGTTTTGATTCCTTTATGATTGATCATGGTTATTTGAGAAGTAACTATGATAGTTGTGTTTATCATAAGGAGTTATCTTATAAGTCTTTTATTTATTTGCTACTATATGTTGATGATATGCTTATTGCTGCTAGAGGCATATCTGACATTGGTTTGTTAAAAACCCAACTCAGAAATGAGTTTGAAATGAAAGACTTAGGTGCTGCAAAGAAGATTTTGGGGATGGAAATCTTCAGAGATAAGATTGTACTTATCCCAGGGAAAGTACATTGAGAAAGTTCTTAAGAGATTTGGAATGTTTGATTCCAAACCAGTAAGTACACCACTCGCTACACACTTTAAACTTTCAGCTTCTTTATCTCCTCAGACAGATGAAGAGGAACGGTTTATGGCTAGTGTTCCTTATTCCAGTGCAGTTGGCAGTATAATGTATGCAATGGTTTGCACTTGTCCAGACATTTCACAGGCAGTGAGCGTAGTTAGCAGGTATATGGCTAATCCGGGTAAGACTCATTGGCAGGCTGTGAAATGGATTCTTAGGTATTTGAGAGGAATTTTGAACTTTGGCTTAATATTTGATAGAGATGTTGATCTCAGTTCCAAAATTACTGGTTTTGTTGATTCAGATTATGCTGGAGACTTAGATAAAAGAAGATCATTGACAGGTTATGTTTTCACTTTGTGTGGGTCTGCTATTAGTTGGAAAGTAACACTGCAATCCACTGTTGCTTTATCAACTACAGAGGCAAAGAATATCACATCAACATCTGAATCCTCATTGATTTCGACCAGGCAGGAAACAATATCATCTCAAATCTAGATAGACCTCATGACTTGATCACCTCACTACGGAGCTTGGTTGGCAAAGAATCTCGCATCAACATCTCTCAGTTAAACAAGACGGACGAATTATCTTCTCCACTACCCGCGTTGTTGACAAGTCATCTCAATTAGTAGTCAATTTTTAGTAGTCAATTTTTATTTTGGAATTAATGCTATTCATCATCTCAATTTTTATTAATTTATTATTATTTTATAATATAAAATTTGATGATTGGAGATCACTATTTATAATTATATTTCTTATGAGATAATAAGAAGATGATAAAAAAATAAATGAACAATATATTTTTTCTTATTATGGACAATAACGTCATTTTGTGGACTACCTATCTTTTGATGCATTAATGAGCACATGCGGGTGTTTGGAATTAACAAGTAATTAGTTATGAGCCCTTCACAGGCGGAAGTGGAGAAATTGCTTGTAAAATCGTCATCCGATATAGATTGTGGGGGTTGTTATATTACTCATGTCTAAAACCTGTAAGAGAAATTCAAGTTGTTTAAAAAAATTACACCAAAGAAAAAAAGAAAGAAATAAATTACATGCAGTAAAACTTTGGAATGATCATGAGTTACTACGTACCTACTTTTCTCACAGAGCTTATAATTATAATAATAATAATTAAAATAATACATTGTACTCGGAAGTGCCTTTTGCATTAATTAATAAAGTAATATTACTGATGAATATTAAAATATAAAATTATTTTTTTCGTAAAACAAACAACCCCACTCGTATATTTAATTAATGGGGCTGGCCCGGAATGGATTACTCGAGCTCGTTTAAAGAGATATATATGGCAACAAGAAGGGGTTCGAGAGCGAGAAGTTGTTTATCTATTGTAACACTCCGTATTTTAGTGTATTTTTATTAAAGAATTATTTTTATTTATTTAAAAATTTTTTCTCGTATTTTAAAATTGGTTGGATTTTTAGTAAGTTTATTTTTATGATTTTAATTTGGTGAAAATTAATTTTTATGTGCTTTCTTATTATTTATTTATTGATGTACATTTAAATTGATTTTCATATTAAATTAATTACTGTGAGATTTGATTATTTCAATTTGACTTTACCATTATGTTTAAATTATTTTATTTAACTTGCTGTTTTAAAATCTTTTCTGTTGGCTCATTTTTGTGACCCAAGTTATGAGGATTAGACCTCATTTTTTCCTCTGCATTTTTCTTTTCCTCTTTTCTTTTCATTTTCTTTTTCTTTTTTCTTCTTCTTCTTTTTTTTTTTCTTCTTCCTTCCTCCCCCCCCCCCCCCCGCGCGCGACCCAGCCTCCCTCTCCCCCGTGCATTTTTTCGTCCTCCCAGCCCACCGCCGTCGCGCCGCCGTGACCGTCACCACCCACCCCATTTGGTTCCCCAGCCGCCGGCGACCTTACCCCACCAACCTCACCTTCATTCGCGCCGCCGTTAGCCACCACGAGCCCATTGAAGCCGCGGCACTCTTTCCGCCGCTGCGCCGCCGTCGCACCACCATTGGCCACCATCTTCTCACCACATCATCCTCGACCTCTTGGCAATCCATTGGACCCAACCCCAGCTCCGATCCGCCACCGGTGAAGCTCCACCATCTACATTTACGATTTGGGTATTTTGGTCTTCTACCGCCTATTGCGCCGCCAACCTTCACTATCACTAGCTTCACCGACCCCCCTAGGCCCTACTCTATCAAATTTGAGTCTTCGTTTGTCACCATTGAAAAGTGGGTATCTGTGACCCACGGCTACAGTGTATTTTACACTGTTCGACAGCTATTTTTCCACTTCGAGCGCACCCCGTGATCCTCGGAAAATTATTATATAGCATTGTAAGTATTTCTCCAAAGAACTTTCGTAATTTAAATGTATTTTTGCACTAACCCATTTCATTGTATTTTTGGCATGCCAGACTGAGTCCGAGGAGTTCGGGGGTCGGATGGATTTGTGATTGGAGTTGTTTGGTTGGTTTGGTTTATTTGGTTTGGTTGTTGATGAGTTGTTTTGATTGGATTTGTTGGGATTGGTTCTGGATGGATGTTGGATCAGTGTTGGTGCATGTTCATATCATTATTTCATGCATGATCATGTTTGTAAAGAAAACTGGGTTTTCGTGCATTGAATTCATGCTCATGTGTGATTTGAAAGGCTGTGATTTTATGTGATATTATTTTTGGGTGCATGTGCATCACGACCCCAAGTCGAGATGGGGCATTAACTCGGTGGAGCTCCTCTGGTTACTCGGGAGCGGAATATACTGAGTAACGTCCCCTGGATTGTCGCCGGGCGACAATGGGATCGGACGAGATGGTCTCGTGCCGACTCCGTGGTCCTTCTGCTGGCGGGGACTAGAGGATGTCTGGCCACGTACGCGCTGGGCGCGGAACTGGGCATCGCTCGTTGCGTAGTGTGGGTGCTTGGCCATGTACGCGCCGGGCGCGGAACTGAGCACCGCTAGGAAGCCAGGACGTGCGGATGGTCCATAGGGGAGGCCATGATGCATATGGAATTAATGCACTATTTTCTGGGAAAATAGTGCGAGTTGGATTTTTGGGTAAATCATTTTCTGGGAAAATGTTTTACAGATATTTTGGGCCAAAATGGGATTTTGGCGTGTGTTGAAATAATTATTTTCGGGGAAAATAATGTGTTGAGTAAAATGCATATTTTTCATGTGCATGCATGTTAGTTGGATTTAATGCATTTTATATTACGTTGTTATTTGGGGTCATACTTACCTGCGATACCATTTTGTGGTAATGCAGATTTTGATGCAGATGAGGAGGAGGAGGGCGAGCCTGAGGAGACGGCTCCGCCCGAGGAGTGATCTGGGATCACTCGTTTGTTTATTTGAAAACTATTGTATTATATTTTTATGGATGACTGTATAACTGCTATTTAAATTTTTACTGATGTTTGATTGTAAATAAATTCTGGTACTTAGTTGACTATCTGCTGCGTTATTTTATTTGTACACTGTTGCATGTACACACACTGGCACTTCGTTGGGATGTGTGACCGTGTTGTCACCATCCTGGCGTCTCGATCCCTGTGTATTTATATAAGGGGGATTGGGGGAGCCACAGGTGGTATCAGAGCAGTTCGGCTCTGGATAAAACCACATGTCCCTTAGGATAGTACTAGAAAATTATTTTTATTATTATTTTAAAATAATAAAATTTTTGTTTAAGTGGTGTAAGTTAAGTTATTTATTTTATATTATGAGTTTATTGCTATTTTATTTTATGTTAATTGATGTTATTTGATTTATTTTATTTTATTGCTTTAATTAGTGTTTACCTTTGGTTGAGTATGGTTTTATTGGCTTTATTTATTTTATTGTATAATAATTTTGTTGTTTATTTATTTTATTGTATGTCATTTTAATTTAATTGTTTTATTTTATGGCGGATTATTTTATTGTTTTATTTATTTTATTGTGAACTACTCCATTGGTTTTATGCATTTTGTCGTATGTTATTTTATTTATGGAATTTTATTTTTTTTGTTTTGTTCGAAATTGAAAGGCGGGTTAAGGGTTATATTATGACAGGAAGATGGTACGACTGAGAAGGCCATTGTTAGGCTTAAACATTGGTGTAGTAGGTCTGAACTCTTGGTGATTGGTTGTTTTAATATCAAGGCTCGAACATCAGGGTCTGGGTGGAACTCTTTGGATTAGGTACTCAAGTTGCTGCTAGGGAGGGGAATAGTTTTTAATTGCTTAGAATAATTGAGGTTTTAGGTTCTGTAGAAATTATGTAGTGAGTCTATGGGTAGGAGGTTGTAAGTTCAACGAATGTCTATGTTAGATTTATGAGAAGTTCATCTAAGGTTTGTGGCCCCATAGTTTTTAGGAAATAAGTTAAAGGGATTTAAGATGGTAGGTTCAACAAGCAATTAAGGGATTACTTAGATTAAAAGTTTTTGATCTTGCCGACCTCGATAAGCAATTTGATAACATTTGGGGTTCTAGAATTTACAAGTTTTATAAGGCGAATGTTTTAGATTTAAGATCATCGATTTTGAGGATTTCAGGAAATGATTTATATCTGGGTTAAGGTTTTAGAATTGCAGAGTTGAAGGGCTGAATTGAAATAGGATTGATGAGAGTTGAGTTACTGATATGAGAATATTTTTTTTCAGGTGAGAATTTTCTTAGAGATGGAAGGTAATGATCTAGTTTGTTTATTTTCTGAGGATTGAAGATGTTGATTTAATTTGGTTAAATAATTATTTTTAGCTTGGTGTTACAGTGACAGGTTAATGATTTAATCCATATTAAATTTTAAGGAAAATAGATGGTGCGGATTTAGGAATTGATTTTTGCTGATTTCGAGGATATAGGTCTAGTAATGGAAATGGTAAGGATGATCACTTGCACGTTTGGAGGATTATTGGTTTTGGCTGAGGTGCATGAGATTGATGCGTAGAAATGGTGTGTGTACGCATTTCGGAGGGTATAGGTTCTAGTCTTATTTTGGTTTGGAGAAAGTAACTTTGGTAAGTGTTGAAGATGAGTCAACAAAATAGTATTAAATTCAAGAGATTTTGGTTTGGAGTTTTTGGTGAGTCAATCGGAGTGTGTAGTCGAAACGGATTACTCAATGGAATGACGGTTGACAATAATTATTGTGATTATCTATAGGAATTAATTGTGACTTGAGGTTACCTAGGAATTTAAATTTTTGAGGCTATACTTTCTTTTGGAGTTTGAGCATCTAGTTGGTTGAATGAAGGACATTGTTATTTAACTTGAAGAGAGATTGATAGGTTGTCATATTTGGTATATGATAAGATCTTCGAAGTTGAAGTTTAGGCATTAGCGATGAATAATATGATCAAGTATGTGAGTTAATCAAGTATTAGAATCCTTGGGTGATTTGCATTGGCTTTTGGTGGATTGATGATTTGAGCAGTAGGGCTTGCCTTGAGGTTTAATAGTGATGTGTTATTGAATGAGCTAGTCGTGCTAATACTAGCTTATAGGAGTAGAAGTAGCTGGGCGAGTTACCAAGGAGGTTTTGTTAATGTTTTGGTGAAGTCAATAATGGTTCGTAATGAGTTTAGTCACCGTTAGATTAGATGTTGTTCAGAATGTAGGTGATTAGCTTTTGGGTTTAGGTTGTTAGGTAGGAGTTTATAGGCGCTCTTATTGGTTGGTCGGATTGGAATTGAGTCTTTTAAAGTATGTTTCTTATCTTAGAGGAGATGAGTGTATTTTGGGTTGAGGTTGCTTATTTTCAATTTGGGATGCTGAAGTTGTTTGATATTGGGTTTCTATCTTTGATCATAGATGTATTTTATGGAATTTAATTTTGATCAAGACAGCTGGAGTTAATTGAGGAATTTGAGTTATAACTCGTGGTTTTGGGAGAGAGTATTTTTCTACCAAATTGTGATAAGAGTTTTGGTTAGTAGGAATGGAGCCACCTTGTACTCGATGGTGTTAGTTTCATGAGGACGTAAGTTTTATGCATGTGGCGAATATCAGAGTGCGCAGCAGAAGCGTGGTATTTTTGTTGTAGTCAGGAGTTCAAATTGTGCTGATTTGAAGAATTAATGGTGACTTGAATTTTGAGAAGATACTTGTGATTGGCGATTAATCATTTGGTTGTGCAAAATCTGTTACTGATGGTTAACATTGGAAGTGGCTATTAGGTTTCCAATAGTAGAATTCAATGGAGGTTTAGAAGTTGTAGCATAGGAGTTGATTGAGGGGCACATAGTATTGTAAGGGCTTTTGATCATTGGAATTTTCTGGATGTGGTATTAAGGTTCTCGAAGAAATGAGATTTTGGATAGCATAATCACCCTAGGAATACTGGTCGTGATGTGCTGTTGGGGGACTAATACGAGTATGTTGGATATCGCCATGTTTATTGAGAAATGTGCCGCGTGCCATCAATGAAGGCTGAGTATCAAAGACCTGCTGGCAGACTTCAACCTCTCCCTATTCCTGAGTGGAAGTGGGATGATATTTCTATGGATTTTGTTGTGGGTTTGCCGAGGACTCCTAGTGGGAAGAATTCAATTTGGGTGATTGTTGATCGGTTGACCAAGAGTGCTCATTTCTTGCCCATTAATTATACTGACTCTTTGGGTAAGTTGACTCGGATATATGTCAAGGAGATAGTGCGTTTGCATGGAGTATCCAAGAGCATTGTGTCGGATCGGGACCCGCAGTTCATGTCCCATTTTTTTGGAAGAGTTTACAGGCAGCCTTAGGCACTAAGTTGAAGTTTAGTACTGCATATCACCCCAAACGGACGGCTAATCAGAGCGTACTATTCAGACTCTGGAGGATATGTTGCGGTCTTGTATCATGGAATTCCAAGAAAGTTGGGAGAATCACTTACCGCTTATTGAGTTATCTTATAATAACAGTTTTCATTCCTCCATTCAGATGGCTCCGTATGAAGCTTTGTATGGAAGGAAGTGTAGATCGCCTTTATGTTGGGATGAAGTTGGCGAGAACAAATTGTTTGGGCCTGAGATATTTCAAGAAATGAAGGATCAAGTTCAGTTTATCAGGAAGAAGATGGCTGAAGGCAAAGTCGCCAGAAAAGTTACGCAGATACA
Source organism: Juglans nigra (assembly GCA_002916485.2). Taxonomy (NCBI): domain Eukaryota; kingdom Viridiplantae; phylum Streptophyta; class Magnoliopsida; order Fagales; family Juglandaceae; genus Juglans; species Juglans nigra. Next base: position 27,679,364 of record CM036140.1, read on the forward strand.
AGAAGAAGAGACTTATCCTTTGAAGTAGGTGATTGGGTATATCTTAAAGTCTCTCCTATGAAAGGCGTTAAGCGATTTGGTAAGAAAGGAAAACTTAGTCCAAGATATGTTGGCCATTTTCAAATCGTAGAGAAGGTTGGGTTTGTTGCTTATAGAGTGGCCTTGCCGGACTATTTTGGTGGTATATTCTTAGTCTGCTCTTAGTTGAATCTTATTCCTGTCTTAGTCTTAATGTTGACCTTGCCAATTTCGAGGACGAATTTTTTTTTAAGGGGGGGAGGATGTAACACCCCGAATTTTAGTGTATTTTTACTAAATGATTATTTTTATTTATTTAAAAAAATTTTCTCGTATTTTAAAATTGGTTGGATTTTTAGTAGTTTATTTTTATGATTTTAATTTGGTGAAAATTAATTTTTATCTACTTTCTTATTATTTATTTATTGCTGTACATTTAAATTGCTTTTCATATTAAATTAATTACTGTGGGATTTAATTATTTCAATTTGATTTTACCATTATGTTTAAATTATTTTATTTAACTTGCTGTTTTAAAATCTTTTCTGTTGGATCATTTTTGTGACCCAAGTTATGAGGATTAGACCTCATTTCTTTCTCTGCATTTTTCTTTTTCTCTTTTCTTTTCCTTTTCTTTTTCTTTTCTTCTTCTTTCCTTTTTCTTTCTTCTTCTTCCTTCCCCTCCCGCGCGACCCAGCCTCCCTCTCCCCCGTGCATTTTTTCGTCCGCCCAGCCCATCGCCGTCGCGCCGCTGTGACCGTCACCGCCCACCCCATTTGGTTCCCCAACCGCCGGCGACCTTACCCCACCAACCTCACCTTCATTCACGCCGCCGTTAGCCACCACGAGCCCATTGAAGCCGCAGCACTCTTTCCGCCGTTGTGCCGCCGTCGCACCACCATTGGCCACCATCTTCTGACCACATCATCCTCGACCTCTTGGCAACCCATTGGACCCAACCCCAGCTCCGATCCGCCACCGGTGAAGCTCCACCATCTACATTTACGATTTGGGTATTTTGGTCTTCTACCGCCTATTGCGCCGCCACCCACGGCCAACCTTCACTACCACTAGCTTCACCGACCCCTCCTAGGCCCTACTCTATCAAATTTGAGTCTTCGTTTGTCACCATTGAAAAGTGGATATCTGTGACCCACGACTACAGTGTATTTTACACTGTTCGACAGCTATTTTTCCACTTCGAGCGCACCCGTGATTCTCGGAAAATTATTATATAGCATTGTAAGTATTTCTCCAAAGAACTTTCGTAATTTAAATGTATTTTTGCACTAACCCATTTCATTGTATTTTTGGCATGCCGGACTGAGTCCGAGGAGTTCGGGGGTCGGATGGATTTGTGATTGGAGTTGTTTGGTTGGCTTGGTTTATTTGGTTTGGTTGTTGATGAGTTGTTTTGATTGGATTTGTTGGGATTGGTTCTGGATGGATGTTGGATCAGTGTTGGTGCATGTTCATATCATTATTTCATGCATGATCATGTTTGTAAAGAAAACTGGGTTTTCGTGCATTGCATTCATGCTCAGGTGTGATTTGAAAGGCTGTGATTTTATGTGATATTATTTTTGGGTGCGTGTGTATCACGACTCCAAGCCGAGATGGGGCATTAACTCGGTGGAGCTCCTCTGGTTACTCGGGAGCGGAATATACTGAGTAACGTCCCCTGGATTGTCGCCAGGCGACAATGGGATCGGACGAGATGGTCTCGTGCCGACTCCGTGGTCCTTCTGCTGGCGGGGACTAGAGGATGTCTGGCCACGTACGCGCTGGGCGCAGAACTGGGCATCGCTCGTTGCGTAGTGTGGATGCTTGGCCATGTACGCGCCGGGCGCGGAACTGAGCACCGCTACGAAGCCAGGACGTGCGGATGGTCCATAGGGGAGGCCATGGTGCATATGGAATTAATGCACTATTTTCTGGGAAAATAGTGCGAGTTGGACTTTTGGGTAAATCATTTTCTGGGAAAATGTTTTACAGATATTTTGGGCCAAAATGGGATTTTGGCATGTGTTGAAATAATTATTTTGGGGAAAAATAATGTGTTGAGTAAAATGCATATTTCATGTGCATGCATGTTAGTTGCATTTAATGCATTTTATATTACGTTGTTATTTGGGGTCATACTTACCTGCGATACCATTTTGTGGTAACGCAGATTTTGATGCAGATGAGGAGGAGGAGGGCGAGCCTGAGGAGATGGCTCCGCCCGAGGAGTGATATGGGATCACTCGTTTGTTTATTTGAAAAAAAACTATTGTATTATATTTTTATGGATGACTGTATAACTGCTATTTAAATTTTTACTGATGTTTGATTGTAAATAAATTCTGGTACTTAGTTGACTATCCGCTGCGTTATTTTATTTGTACACTGTTGCATGTACACACACTGGCACTTCGTTGAGATGTGTGATCGTGTTGTCACCATCCTGGCGTCTCGATCCCTGTGTATATAAGGAGGATTGGGGCGCCACATCTATATATAGCCCTTTATTCTAATGTTAAAGAGTCGCACACTGAATTAAAGATCTGCATGCATTTCATTTCAAAGTTTGGAAAGCCCTTTAATTTGTCCTTTATCTGAGTGCTTGCGCATAAAGCTTGGAGGAACTTCTAGCTGTTGTATCAGGTTCAATAAAAAATCTCTTCCTCTCGTTAATTCTGAGGTTTATTCATTATATTCTTTCTTTGTTTTATCATGTACATCGATCCTGCATGTTCTAGCTAGCTAGCTAGCTAGTTCCTCTGATCATGATCTATATATGTAGTGAGGATCTTGTGTTTGTCAGCAGGAAGTTAATTCGGAATATATAGCAACTTGATCTATAGATGGTAGGAGAAATATCAGCAAGTTTTGATGATCATGAACAGGACGCAAATGCTTCATTCAAAAAAAATCATGAACATGGATATCGTTGTATCTACAAGGTTTCAGATCACATTCGCAAATCCAACGAAGAAGCTTATACTCCTCAGGTAATATCAATTGGGCCTTTTCATCGTAATAACCCAAACTTGCAGGCCATGGAAAACCTTAAAATGAGATATCTCAAGAGTTTCAGGGAACGAGCTCCCGAGATGAACTTCAAAGATTTAGTAAGCACTATAAAAGGTGCGGAAGAAAGTGTTCGGGAATATTATTCAGAACCAATATCGCTTGGCAGTGATGATTTTGTGAAAATGATCCTGCTTGATGCGACCTTCATTATCGAGTTTTTCTGGAGAAACTGTTCGGGAATCTGGAGCGAGTATGACCGTAGAATGTTAACTTCGTTGTTGAGCAATTGGGGGCAGTTGGACTTTATATTACTTGAAAATCAGCTTCCTTTCTTTATTATTAAGAAAATATATGACATTGCATTTCCATCTCTCTCAACAGAAACCCCCTTCATTGAGCTTACCTTTCGCCAGTTTCAATATTACAACGTTCAAGGATACAAGCCCCATGATTTTTGGTCGTCGGGAAAAAAAATATTGCACTTCACTGACTTGCTTAGAAACTTTTGCTTGCCTCCTCACGGAAGGCGGCCGAAAAGAAATCCTGAGATCATAAAGGAAATGCGCAGTGCAACGCAACTGGCTAGGGTAGGATTGAAGTTTAAGAAGAGCAAACCAAGCAATTGCTCACCGCTTGAACTAAAATATGCTGCAAAAGGAGTGCTGGAAATCCCACACTTTGAGTTAGACAAAAGCACAGAGATTTATGCGCGAAACCTCATAGCATTTGAGCAATGTCACTATCCTGAACATGCATATATTACTGAGTATTACTTCCTGTTACGTTTATTAATCAGAGGTCGGAAAGATTTGATTTTACTTTCTCGAAAGGAGATCGTTAAATGGGTAGATGACATTGATGCAGCTTTCGTGCTTAACAAGATCTTTGAAACTGTCGAATGTTCATTGAAGACCGAGGATTATAGTAATCTTGCTGAAAAAACGAACAAATTTTATAAAGCGCGCTGGACTCATCTTCATATTATGATGGCCAACTTGAAACGTGATTATTTTCGCAACACTTGGAGGGGTGCTGCCACCATAGGCGGCATTCTCTTGTTGCTGCTCACTGTCATACAAACTGTGTGCGCTCTCATCTCCGTGAAGAATTGGAAATGAAGCTTTTGTAATTCTAAGGGTACTGGATTGCTTTCTGTTGGTATTTTTTAATAAATAGTTATTTGTAACGTTTGTTTTATAATAATGGTAGCTTTTGCAAATTCGTTTAGTCATTAAGGTTGGGAGTTATATTGGATTAATTGTTGAGTGCATTTTTAAAGTTTATCAGTCTTCTTTCTAAAGATTTATGGTTGATAAAGTTGGTCAATGATGTGTAACCGTGTCCTTAATAATTTCTTACTCTGCACTCAGCCGACTCTGAAAAATAGTTTTTAGTTTTGCCTAAGTTTCTTACTAAGAAGAGAGAAGTTTTATGAAGAAGAAAAATAAAAAGTATGCAATACTCTTGAGAATTTTTCAGACAAGAGAGAGGTGTTTCTTCTAGTGGAGCTCTGGGCTTAACCACTTGTGTAGAGTTAGTTCGAGTTATATGACGATCGGTTAGGTTGTTGTATGCTGGTAGTGACAAGTCAAGAGGTCGAGGTATGGCTGCATCAGTTCACTTGGAACTTTATATATTGCATAAGGTTTGAATCATCTTAAAGAAAGCAAGATATCCGTGTCTCAGTTAAAACTGGTTTCATTTCAATTTTAACATCATTGTAATTTCCATTTTATTATTATGTATGTCTCCAACTCTTTCTGAAAACCACATTGTACTTGTTAGTTCATTATGTTGTCAGACTGAAATCTCAATGTGACATAATGTGATATGCTAAATCTATTTTATAATAATAAAAAATTATAATATGATGGATTACATTAAACCACGTCAATGTGTAAGCCTTTTTGTGTAAACTAAGCATTTCTCTTGAGCGACTGATATAAAAAGCTACTTGAAATGTGACACATCATCATAAAAAACTGGAGATAACAAAATTTAGGATGAATAGTAGCATTATTCTTTCTTTTATATTTTTTCTCTTTCTTTTCTTACTAAAACTTATTGCAAGAATCCTTGTAGGTTGTGGCTTAGTTAATTAATTCCCATAAAATTACTTTTTTTAGACAATTCTCTACGGTTCTACGTCAAAAAAAAAAAAAAAAAAAAATCCTTGGTTGATTCTAGTGAGGAATATCTCCGATAGTTAAGAAGGTATGAAGCAATTGTAATTCTACAAGTATTGGATTGCTTTCTGATAATTAGGTTGTACTCGTTAGTTAATTATGTTGTCAGACTGAAATCTAAATGTGACAAAAGTAATAGATGATCTTTTGCTCGTTCATTCAAGCAGTTCTTTAACCTAATTTTTATCTTATAATTGTTTTCAATCTCAATCGCATTTGGTAATTTGACATATTTTAAGTTGCTATCATTTAAGTGATGAGAAGTATTAGACCTACACACAAATCTTATGTAAGAAATTTTATACGATGACGTGCTTTAATATGATATGTCAAATATACTTTACAATAAAAGAAGTTTTACAATTTGGTAGATTACATTAAACCATGTCAACATGTAAACTTTTTTGTATAAGATTTCTATGTAGAGCAAGCATTTCTCTTGAGTGATTGACATAAAAAACCAATGTGACACATTATCATATATGACTAGGGACGACAAGATTTAGGTTGAATAGTATATAGCATTAGTCTTTTTTTTTTTTCTTCTTCCTTCTTTTCCTACTAAGAACTACTACAAGAATTCTTGTGGGTTTTGGCTTAGTTAATTAGTTCTCATGCTATTACTTTTTGTTGAGACAATTCTCAGCAGTTCCAACAACGTTTCTTATGTCCACGACAATTGCTTATGAAACAAAGATGCAATCTAAAGTGATTCTAGTGGGGAATATTTCTGATGATTAAGTTAGTGAGAGAAGTAAGCATTTCTAAATAAATATCTATATCCTAATGCATATTTGGACAAATATTTATAGGATCTTGGGTGCGCTTTGTGGAGGAATCGTCCCATCTGAGCACTATATGGAGAATGGTTGTTCTTTCGAGGTAGGAGTTTGTGCAGGAACAGTTTCGCTAGTGTGAATCTCTCACGAGACAAATTACGTTTGTAAATGCAAGATTTTGACTAGGACTAGGTGACTAAGTTGATAGAGTTTATTTTATATTTTGTAACTTGGATGAATGTAAAATACTTTGACTTTATCTATAAACATATATCTTGAGTTTATCTAGAAGTTATTAGCTAGTGTTTTAGATAAGTCAAGACTATGAAGAATCGAGTTGTAATTATCTAGTGAAGAGTTTGAATGGAAAATTACATCTATTGAGAAGAATTAGCACCGGGTGTAGAGTCCTACAACGATTCAAACTCCTATTAGATTCATTTCGTCAGCAGAGTCCTAATACAATTAAAACTCTTTTAAGGTTATTTGTTGTTGGGATTCGATTGGATGAGGACTTTTGATGATTCTCAATTCGGAGATATAGGAAAGCATATTCCGAATACTTGAGTGTGAGAAAATTCTCTTGAGAATTTTTTTATTATTTTTCTCTCTCTTCGAGTGTGTTCGTGCTCTATGTTGTAGATCGACTAATTGTGTCCAGCCATTGAAATTCCAATAAAGAAGTTAATATTTGAAGATCGTTAGAGTTTCTGGATGCTTTTGCGATAGAAGCAAATGGGTCGTTTGTTGTGTTAAGTAAGAAAGTCAATTGGCAAGGGTTTTGTAATTGAGATTTACTTGTAGTTGATTTTCAAATGAATATAATTGACTGTTCTAAATTTGGTTATCTTGTAGGGTTTTACCTTTAAAGAATTCTTTAAAGGGGTTCCCTTCATAATCAAGATTGGTATTATGAAATTTATTTACTTTATGTTATTGATTAATTGTTAAATAATTGCATAGTTGACGACTAACAAATTTGTTGAGTGAATTGATAGATATTTCTGTTAATATACAGAGACATTTGGGCAATTTTAATTGGCATCAGGGCATGATTCACTCATTCGAGTGTGATCTGTGCCCCTATAGACCATGTCGTCATCATTGACTGCCCTGCCACACTTTGATGAGGAAAATTATACGTATGGGAAAGTTCGTATGAGGGTTTTCCTCAAGTCATTAGATGAGTGTGTAGGGTATGCTGCTAAGCGAGGATGGACGGAATCCGAGACAACTATTGATGCATGGACAAGAGATGAGATCAACATCTGTAACTGGAACAACAAAGGACTTAACGTTATCTTCATGGTTGTATCTCCTGAAGAATTTAAAAGAATTTTCATGTGTGAGGTGCTAAAGAAGCATGGAATATTTTGGAGGTTACACATGAAGGAACAATAATTGTAAAAAAAAAAATCAAAATTAAAGTTAATAACCTCAAAATTTGAAGAGATTAAGATGCTGAAAGATGAGAGTTTTAATGATTTTTGTGCTAAATTTAAAGATATTGTAAATTTCAAGTTTAATATTGGTGAAAATGTGGAAGATTCAAGAATTGTGAGTAAGATTTTAAGATCCTTGCATGAAATGTTTTGTCAAAAAGTGACTATCATTAGGGAAAGCAAGAATTTGGATGCAATTAAGGTTGAAGAACTAGTTGGTTTCTTGCAAACATATGAGTCATTACTTCTTCAAACAAGAAAAGGTAAGTCCATTGCTTTAAAAACCGTAAAAGAAGCTTGAGAAGATTTTTTTTTTTTATGAAGAGAATCTAAACAATGTGGATACAACTCTCATTGCAAGGAAAATCATAAATTCTTGTTTAACAAAAATACTAGTTGAACGAAAAAGTGAGGTAAGGAATTTTCTGTAAAAGAAAATAATCCTAAAAAATAGAAAAAAGATAAATATGAGAAAAAAGATAAAATTAATTGTCATGAATGTTTAGGATATGGTCACATAAGGATTGAATTTCCAAATTTTAAGAAAAACAAGGGAAAAAAGCACTAAATGTCTCACTTATTGAGTTCAGAATATTAAATATCTAGCTCATCGTATGATTACGAAAATTCATTCATGGCTTTTTCCGCTGTTGCTAGTGAGTTTCCTGAAATTGTGCTAACAAAATCTGAAAGTGGTAATGATGACAGTTACTCAGAAGTAGCTCTTATTCATACTGACCATGAGCTAAATATACAGGAAGCTTATAATGATTTATGTGAAGAAGTGGTCAAGCTAAAAAGACTAAACAAGAAGCTATATAACAAACTCACAGCTGTGGAGAATGAAAAGATCAATCCGTCGGAGGTGGTGAAAATTTTTGAGGTTGAAATATCAATGTTGAATACTCAAAAGGGTGCACTTGAAAAGGAACTGAAAATATCTCAAGAGTGTAAGCAAAAATTTGCAACTCAGAAAGTGGATGAGAGGTTAAGCATTCAAAAGTCTAGGTGTGATCGTACAGGTTTGGGGTATATGACTTCCCAAGGCAAAGAATCTCTAACTTCATCATTCGCTACCACTACTGCTAAGGGTATTGCCTTTGTTAAATGAAGCCAAGGTATGGATGCTCCAAATAAAGTTGTGTCAAAGTCAAATCACTCTAAAACTTCTCATGAAAGACCAACCTCAAAGAAGCTGAATCTTGGTAAGGTTGAAGGTAAATTTGTTTCTACTTGTCATCATTGTGGTATTTCTAGCCATATAAAGCTATATTGCTTTAACTTGAGTAAAGTGCAAAGAAATGAAGGAGAAAGAAAATCAAAAAGGAAGGGAAAGATCTAGAAAATAAGGTTGAAGAGTTGAGTCATCAAATAACTTCCATAAGCCTCAAGCTTTATGAACTAGTAGAATTTTGTCTTCACAACAAAGAAAACATTATGCAAATTGGTGTTTATAAGTCAAAACTCAAAGCAACATGAGTGGTTAAAGAATATGACATATGTCTAGTTGCTCACACAACTCTTAAATCAATGGATAATTGTCTGTGGTACCTGGATAGTGCATGCTCAAGACATATGTCTAGTGATGCCTTATTCAAGAAGATTGAGTCTACTAGTGGAGGACTGTAACACCCCGTAAATTAGTGCATTTTTAATGAAGCATTTTTATTTATTTATTCAAAATTTATTCTCTTATTTTATAATTATCGGATATTTTAAATTGGTTATTTTATTATCTTTAAATTGTAGGAATTAAATTGTTATGTTTTCTTAATATTTATTTATTGTTATACATATAAATTGTTCTTCTTTAAAATTAATTGATTGTGGAATTTAATTATTTTATTTTCATTGTATCATTACGTTTAAATTATTTTAATTGATTTGCTGTTTTAAAATCATTTCCGTTGGATCATTTTCGTAACTCAAGATGTGAGGATTGGACCTCATTTCTTTCCCTTCATTTTTTCTTTTTCCCCTTTTTCTTTTCTTTCTTTTCTTTTTTCCCGGTTTTCCCCCCCATCCAGCGCGACACTCTCTCTCTCTCTCTCTCTCTCTCTCTCTCTCTTTCTCTCTTGCCGTGCACCCGTTCTTCACCCAGCCTGCCGCCGTCGCGCCGCCGTGCGCGACACCGCCCGGCCGACCAGCTCCCCCTCCCTCCGGCGACCTCACCCCCCAAATTCCAGCCCCTACCTCGCCGCCGGTATCCCGCACGCACCCCACGAAGCCGCGGCATTCTTTGCCCCGTTGCGCCGCCGTCGCGCCACCTCCGGCCACCATTTCTTCACTACTTCATCCTCGACCTCCTAGCAACCCAATGGACCCAACCCCAGCTCCGATCCGTCACCGGTGAAGCTCCACCAAGCCCATTTTCGATTTGTGCATCTTTGGCCTAAAACCACCCCTTGCGCCGTCACCCACGGCAAACCACCACCACCATTGGCTTCACCGACCTCCCTAAGCCCTACCCTATCAATTTTGGGACTTAGTTTGTTCCCGTTGAAAAGTGGGTATTTGAGACCCACGGCCACAGTGTATTTTACACTGTGTTGTTGCTGAGTCACTACCTTTTGCAACTCCGTGATCCTCCAGAAATCATATTATAGCGCTGTAAGTATTTTCCTTAAAGAACTTTCGTGATTTAAATATATTTTTGCACTAACACATATTATCTGTGAATTGGTTTGTTTTGCCGGACTGAGTCCGAGGAGTTTCGGGGGTCGGATGGATTGTGGACGGAGTTGTTATGTGTTTGTTTGCATTGTGAATTGTGGTTGTTGGTTGTTGGTTATGGCTTGTTCATGTACATCGCATATTGCACGCATGATCATGTTTGTAAAGAAAACTGGGTTTTCGCATGATTGCATACATGTTCATGTGTTTATTGAAAATTGGATTCTCATGTGAGTAAAAGGAAAAGAGACTGTAGGGATGGTGGTAAGCAGGGACGGTGGTAGAGTCCCACCTGCGATTCCCGCCTACGGTGCACGCGGTAGGGATGGTGGTAAGCAGGAATGGTGGTTGTGTCCCGCCTGCGATTCGCCTACGGTGCACACGGTAGGGATGGTGGTAAGCAGGGACGGTGGTAGAGTCCCGCCTGTGATTCCCGCCTACAGTGCTTTGTTAAGTATTCATTGTGTGTAAAGGAACTGTAGGGATGGTGGTAAGCAGGGATGGTGGTAGAGTCCCGCCTGCGATTCTCGCCTACGGTGCACGCGATAGGGATGGTGGTAAGCAGGGATGGTGGTTGTGTCCCGCCTGTGATTCCCGCCTACGGTGCACGCGGTAGAGATGGTGGTAAGCAGGGATGGTGGTAGAGTCCCGCCTGCGATTCCCGCCTACAGTGTCCGATAAATAGGCTGTTTTGTGTGAATCATTTTCTGGGAAAATGACAAACTATATTTTTGGGCCAAAATGGGATTTTTGGCGTGTGTTGGAAATAATCTTTTTTCTGAGAAAAATGGTATTTTATGACTAAATGTATTTTGTCATATTGTTGGTTGCATTAATGTATTTTTATCCCGAGAGTTGTTTGGTTTATACTTACCTGTGGTACCATTTTATGGTATCGCAGATTTTGATGCAGATGATGATGACGAGCCTTAGCTTGGCTCCGTTGGTGGAGTGATCTGGGATTGCTCCTGTTTAGCGGGTTATGTTTTATCAATTTATATATTGCCTTTGTAATATATTTGGGATGACTGTATAACTCTTTAAAGATAAATTGTGTTGAATATTTGTATTTAAAATTCTGGTACTTAGTTGACTATTATAATATCCGCTGCGAATTTTTATTGTGCACTTTTGCATGTTGCACACACACTTGAGCACATTTCGTTGGGATGTGTGACCGTATTGTCATCATCCCGACGTCACGATTCCCGTTCTTTTGTACGTAGGAGTCGGGGCGTCACAAGGACACCATGACTTTTGGAGATGGTAGCAAGTGCATTGTTGAAGGGAAATGGAGTATTGAAATACTTGAACTACCTACTCTTTATAATGTTTTATCTATTAGTAGCCTTAATGCAAATTTGCTTAGCATTAGTTAATTTTAAGATGATAATTCTTCTGTGCAGTTCTTAAAGGATGAGTGCAATGTTTACAACTAAAGTAGAGAATGTATCTTGAAGGGCACTAGAACATTTGACAATTGCTATAGAGTTTCCTCAACATCAAATTTGTGTTGTCATAGAGTTTTATTGGATAAAGCTGAGCTGTGATATCAACGTCTTGATCATATCAACTTTAGAGACTTATCAAAGATTTCCAAAATCAAAGTTGTAGCTGAGTTACCCAAGTCTCTTAAAACCAAGAAGATGGTTTGTGGATCATGCCAATAGGGAGAGCAAACAAGAACTCAACACAATAAGGTTTCTAATATTCTCACCTCTCGGCCTCTTGAGGTACTTCACATTGATTTGATGGGTAGAACACATACCGAGAGTCTTGGTGGAAAGAGGTACTTCACTTTCAACATCAATTAATTCAAAAAATCCACATTATTTATTGATCTTATACTTTGGGCAATTGTAAAATCTTTTGCCAAAACTATTACATTTTCCAGAGATTCGGAGTTTCGATGGAGTGTCACAGTAGCAAAGTGGCTTGTCCAAACTTGTTTGTCTTTCCCTCTTGAAGTCCACGAACTTGAACCGGTATTGCAACTTGAACTTGTCATTTGCTGAAAATAGATAAACATTGTCCAATTACACACATCATCTTGTGATGACATAGACTCATTGTAATAAATAAAGTAAGTATAGTTCCACAACCCAAACTATCAAAATTGGAAATTTTTTTCTATTAATCAATGTTGGTTTTGCTGGTAGTATCGCGGATGAAATGTGTAAACTAGTTTTTTACCAAATATGATCCAATTGTGTGCATAATCTCCATTATTCAAATTGAGTTTAATACAAGACCCCTCTTGCAACAATGATTTGTAGTTAAATGGGGTAAACTTTGGATATACTCAACAAATATTTTTCACAAAATGATGATATCTGAAATATTCACATTTTTAGGTCCATCCAATACCCAGTGTTTCACATATTTATCAAATAGAGCAATCTCATACTTCGAGATTTCTTTGCCCCCAACCCCTGGTAGAAAATATGATATTAATAGAAAATGATCAATACTATATATCTCCTTCCACAACATTAACTCGTATGGCATGATGTGTTCAGCTTTTGCTAGTTGTCGCCTAGAGTGTAATTTAAAACAAAAATTTATAAACTCCAAGTAGACTAATATAGAATATATACTATATACTTTTATGGAATCATTTAAGTATAGCTAATATTCTCTAGTTTGGCATTTTTTTTTTAATTTACAGATTAGAGACACATAAAATTGACCCAAATCAACTTGACAATGTTTGGTGTGGTTTAGTTGGAGTCAGGAAAATATATATGCATCGTGATGGCTAGTCATTCTATTTCCAATTTTATTTACATAGCAAATGAAATCTCAGAGCAATTTTATTAATGGCTAGTCTTAGAGCAAACAAAATCTCAGAGCAAAGGAAATCCAAATGAATCGAAATCCATGTAAATGCTCAGGAAGTTACTTGGTGAGAGCGCACGGCGGAGAAAATGGCCGTAGAGACCGTGCTAGAGAAGGTGGCCGTAGAAACCTCGGACCAGGTGATTAGATCTGCAGTTTTTGGTGTGAGCTTCCTTCCACGAAAAGGAGGAGGCTTCGGTGGAAAAGGGAGAGGAGGAAGGGTTTTCTTTTTGTGAAGGGGATTTTTCACAACATTGGGATTCTTATTATCACCTGTAGATAGGTATATAGAATGAGAAATGGAGGAGCTACGTGGCAAAATGTCATTGGAGGGCAGTTATTTGAGCTTTAGCAGACTAACCAGTGGAAAGATTTCCTCTTATTGTATCCCTTCAATTTTGGTATTATGTGGTGGGTAGGATGCTTTAAAGCCAATTTTTGTATTAGTTGTTTTTGTCTGCAACAACGTACTTTGTGCCGAAACTCCTCACCCCAAAAGGCCAATTTGGATCAAGATAGGGATTATAAAGTTTTCTATATGATCATATATAAAGGTTTTGTTAAGCCAAGATCATACTTTGTTCCCTTGGAAGTCTATTTGTAAAAGTAAGGTGTCGCCTAAGATTACTTATTTTGGATGGACATCATTTAGTGGGAAAATTTGTTGGATAATTTGAGAAAGGTGAGGCTCATCGTAATGGATTGATATTATATGTATAAAAAGAGTGGGGAGTTGGTGGATCATACTTCACTGTGAGGTAGCAAGAATCATATGGGTGGAGATCTTTAATGGAGCAGGCATTGCTTGGGTAATGTTCAAGGGGGTGGTGGATTTGTTTCCATGTTGGCAAAGATGTAGGGCCAATTCACATATTGAGGATGTATGGAGGATGATTCCTTTAAGTATCATGTGGTGTTTATGGATTTAAAGGAACGATTGAAGCTTTGAAGATAATGAACATTCTCTAGATGAGATATGAAGTTTTTTCTTCCATAATTTATTTCTTTGGGGATCATGTTGTATACTTTATGGAGCTTGCTTCAATGAATTTCTTGTAGATATTTTAGATCTGACCAAGCTCATATTTCCCCACTAGCATGCGTCCTCTACAAGCCAATACAATTGTTGACAGTTATTTGTTTATGACTCAATCCACCTATCACATGTTATCTATGGCGCCCCTGACCCCCATGTAAGGAAACACGGGAATCGAGATGTCAGGATGATGACAACACGATCACGCATCCCAACGATAAGTGATCAAGTGTGTGCAACATACAACAGTGTATAATAAACAATGTAGCGGATGAATATAATTAAGTCAACTAAGTACCAGAATTTTTTTAATACAAACTAACATAAGTAAAATGATTAAAAGAGTTATACAGTCATCCCAAATAAAATATAATACAAGTCCCAAAACAAATACGAGTGATCCCAATCACTCCTCGGGCAGAGCCGAATTCTCAGGCTCACCCTCATCTTCCTCTGCATCAAAATCTGTTACTATAAAACGGTATCGCAGGTAAGTATAAACCAAATAACCATGAGATAAAAACATATTAATGCAACCAACATGCATGCATATAAAGAAATATGCAACAGACCCAAAATATCATTTTCCTCGAAAATGGATATTTTCCAACACACGCCAAAATCTCATTTTGGTCCAAAAATAATAATCCGTCATTTTTCCAGAAAATGACCCAAATCAATAAAATATCATTTTCCCAGAAAATGAATCACATAAAAGTCCTTTTATTCAACACACCCTATTTTTCCAGAAAATAGCCCATTAATCCATTTTACCGTATGCACCATGATCTCCCCTAGGGACCATCTGCACACCCTGCCTCCCTTCACCACACCACGGGTAACGACCGTGCGTGTGACTTCGTAACGAGCGATGCCCAGTTCCGCGCCCAGCGCGTTCGTGGCAAAGCATCCTTTAACCCCCGTCAGCAAAGGGGCAACAGAGTCGGCATGAGAGCGTTACCATCCCGTCCGATCCCGTTGTTGCCCAACACAGTATATTCTGCTCCCGAGTGACCAGAGGAGCTCCACCAAGATAATGCCGTATCTCGGCTTGAGGACGTGATACACACGCACCCAAAAATCCTTTAACACATGAAAACTCAGTTTTCAATAAAAACATGAACATGAATGCAATTACACAAAAACCTAGTTTCATTTACAAACATGATCATGCGTGCAAATATGCCATCTACATGAAACGACGCCTTAACCAACAACCAACAACTCACAACACAAACCAAACGCACAAACAACTTCGTCCTCCAATCCATCCGACTCTTGTACTCCTCCGACTCAGTCCGGCATGTCCAACCAAATCACAATAAAATGAGTTAGTGCAAAAATATATTTAAATCACGATAGTTCTTTGGAAAATACTTACAGCGGTATATAATAATTTTCGAAGGATCACAGAGCTACAAGAAGTGGCAACACAACAGTGCAAAATGCACTGTGGCCGTGGGTCTCAAATACCCATTTTTGAACGGGGACAAACCAAGACCCAAATTTGATAGGGTAGGACTTAGGGATGTCCATAAAGCCAATGGTGGTGGTGGTTAGCCGTGGGTGGTGGTGATTGGTCGTGGGTGGCATCGTAGAGGGCGGTTTAAGGCTAAAATATGTAAAATGGAAAAATTGATGGTGGGGCTTCACCGGTGGCGGATCGGGGCTGAGGATGGGTGCATTAGGTTGCTATGAGGTCGAGGATGAAGTAGTGAGTAAATGGTGGCAATAGGTGGCACGACGACGGTATTGGAGCACAAGGAAGGCTGCGGCTTCGCGTTGAGTGTGGGGACAAACGGCGGCACGAGGGAGGCTGAGATTGGAGGGGGTGGTCGCTGGAGGGTTGGGAAGGTTGTGGGCTGGGCGGTGAGGTACACAGCGGCGTGCGACAGTGGCTGGGTGGAGAAGAAGCAACTCACGGGGAGAGAGAGGAGAGAGGTGCAGCGTGTGCAGGAGAGAGGCAGGGGAGAAAAAGAAAAAGAAGAAAAAGAAAGAAGAAAAAGAGGAAAGAAAAAATGGAGAGAAAGAAATGAGGTTCATTCCTCACATCTTGAGTCACAAAAATGATCCAACGAAAAAGATTTTAAAACAGCAAGTCAATTAAAATAATTTAAACGTAATGATAAAATGAAAATAAAATAATTAAATCCAACAATAAATTAATTTAAAAAGAAAAACAATTTAAATGCATAACAATAATTAATATTAAAGAAACATATCAAATTTAATTTTCACAATTTAAAAATCATAAAAATAAACCATTTAAAAATTTGACAATTTTAAAACAAGAGAATAAATTTTTTGAATTAATAAAAATAATCCTTCAATAAAAATACACTAAAATACGGGGTGTTACATCCTTCCCCTTAAAATAAAATTTCGTCCTCAAAATTTGTAAGGTCATACATCACGTTAAAGTAGGATACAAGATACAACCAGAACATGTTCGAGACAAACATACCATCACTAATGCCCAATTAGGCATGAGTAATGCTCTCTCAAGTCTACTCCTATAAGCAATTCCATCATACTCGCATTAGTTTCCCAATGGCATCTCAAGTCCAGTATTCATAGGGTGGCTATGTTATCCAAAATCTTCATTTTTCACAAGAACCTTAATACAAATCCAATAAATTCCAATGATTAATAGATCCATACAATAATCTATGCTAACCTCAAACGACTCCTATGCTATAATTTCTAAACCTTCATTGTATTCTACCTTTGGTAACCTAATGGACACTTCCAAAGTTAACCATCAATAACATAATTGGTCCAATCTGAGTAATTAATCTCGAACTACATGTATTATCTCAAAAATTCAAGTCTCCACTAATTCCTCAAGAATGGCACAAAATTCGAACTTCTAACTACAACAAAAAATATCACGCTTCTGCTACGCACTCTGATATTCGCCACATGCATAAAATTTATGTCCTCATAAAAAAACACCATCGAGTACAAGGTGGCTCCATACCTACTAACTAGAAAACTCTTACCACACTTTGGTAGAAAATACTCTTTCCCAAAACCATGAGTTATCTCTCATAATCCTCAATAACTCTGCTACCTTAATCAAAATCAATATTCCACAAATACATCCATTATCATAGACAGAAAACCAATGTCAATCAACCTCAACATCCCAAATTGCAAACAAGTAACATCACCCCAAAATACGCCCATCTCATCTAAGATAAGGAACATACCCTAAAAAGCTCAATTCCAACTCGGCCAACCAATAAGAGCGCCTATAAACTTCTACATGACAAACTAAACCCAAAAGCTCATCACCTACATTCTGAATAATATCTAATCTAGCGGTGACTAAACTCACTACGAACCATCATTGACTTCACCAAAACATTATCAAAACCTTCTTAGTAACTTGCCCACCTACTTCTACTCCTATAAGCTAGTATTAGCACGACTAATTCCTTCAATACACATCACTATTAAACCTCAAGGCAAGCCATACTGTTCAAATCATCAATCCCCCAAAAGCCAATGCAAAGCACTCATGGATCCTGATGCATTATTAACTCACATACTTGATCATATCATCCACCGCTGATACCTAAGCTTCAACTTCCAAGATCTTATCCTACACCATACATGACGACCCATCAATCTCTGTTCAAGTTAAATAACAATGTCCTTAATTCAACCAACTGGATACTCAATCTCCAAAAGAAAGTATAACCTCAAAATTTAAATTCCTAGGTAATCTCAAGTCACAATTAATTCATGTAGATAATCACACTAATTATTGCCAACCATCATTCCATTGAGTAACCCGCTTTGACTACACACTCCGATCGACTCACAAAAAAAAACTCCAAGCCAAAACCTCTTGAATTTAATACTATTGTATTTACTCCTCTTCAACACCTACCCAAGCCATTTCTTCCAAGTCAAAATGAGATTAGGACCTATACTCTCCGAAATGCATACACACTCGCCACTACTTCGCATCGATCCCATGCCCCCTTAGCCAAAACCAATAATCCTCCAAACGTGCAAGTGGTCTATCACTACCATTTCCATCATCTGGACCTATATCCTCGAAATCAACAAAAATCATTTCCTAAATCCACACCATCTATTATCCTTAAAATTGATATGTATTAAATTCTTAACTTGTCACTGTAACCTCGAGCTAAAAACAAACATTCTCTAAACTAGATCAGCATCTTCAATCCTCAGAAAATACACGAACTAGATCATTACCTTTCATCTCTAAAGAAGTTCTCTCTAAAAAATTCTCATATCAGTAACTCAACTATGATCAATCCTATTTTAATGGTTACTGACTAATCAATCGCTAGAATAGATCAAGCTAGCGTACCAAGTCTACAAAACTAAGAACTCAAATCCTATTATAATTCAGCCCTTCAACTCTGCAATTCTAAAACCATAAATCGAATAAGAATCATTTCCCGAAATCCTCAAGATCGATGACCTTAAATCTAAAACATTCACCTTATAAAGCTTGAAAATTCTAAAGTCTCAAATGTTATCAAACTGCTTATCAAAGTCGGCAAGATCGAAAACTTCTAATCTAAGTAATCCTTCAAATGCTTGTTGAACCTACCACCTTAAATCCAATAAACTTATTTCCTAAAAACTATAGGGCCTCTACCTTAGATTAACTTCTCATAAATCTAACCTTGAAGTTTGTTGAACTTACAACCTCCTATTCTAAAGCCTCCTGTCATCTCTACGAAATCTAAAACCTCAATTATCCTATTCCTCAAAGAGATCACCCAGACCATGTCGATCCCTTCAAGCCTCGATATTAAAAACAAACCAATCGCCAAGAGTTCAGGCCTACTACACTAAATGTTCAACCCTAACAATGACATTCACAGTCGTACCATCTTTCTACCATAGCACAACCATTAACCCACCTTTCAACTCTGAACAAAACAAGCAAAATAAAACAAAACAAAACAAAATAAAATTCCATAAATAAATAACATATGACAAAATAAATAAACAATTGAAGTAGTTCACAATAAAATAAATAAAACCAATAAAAACAACATACTTTAAATTAAATAATTTCAAATTACACTTTTCAAATTTCTGATACCTCACCTAAGGGACATGTGATTTTACATAGAGCCGAACTGTTCTAATACCACCTGTGGCGTCCCTGACTCCCATATAAGGAAACACGTGAATCGAGACGCCAGGATGATGACAACACGGTCACGCATCCCAACAATAAGTGATCAAGTGTGTGTAACATTCAACAGTGTACAATAAACAACGCAGCAGATGAATATAATTAAGTCAACTAAGTACCAGAAATTTTTTAATACAAACTAACATAAGTAAAATGATTAAACGAGTTATACAGTCATCCCAAATAAAATATAATACAAGTCTAAAAAAAATACGAGTGATCCCAATCACTCCTCGGGCGGAGTCAAATTCTCAGGCTCACCCTCATCTTCCTCTGCATCAAAATCTGTGTTACCATAAAACGGTATCGCAGGTAAGTATAAACCAAATAACCACGAGATAAAAACATATTAATGCAACCAACATGCATGCATATAAAGAAATATGCAACAGACCCAAAATATCATTTTCCCCGAAAATGAATATTTTTCAACACACGCCAAAATCTCATTTTGGCCCAAAAATAATAATCCGTCATTTTCCCAGAAAATGACCCAAATAAAAAAAAATCATTTTTTCAGAAAATGAATCACATAAAAATCATTTTATTTAACACACGTTATTTTCTCAGAAAATAGCTCATTAATCCATTTTACCATATGCACCATGATGTCCCCTAGGGACCATCCGCACACCTTAGCTCCCTTCGCCACACCACGGGTAACGACCGTGCGTGTGACTTCGTAATGAGCGATGCCCAGTTCCGCACCCAGCGCATTTGTGGCCAAGCATCCTCTAACCCCCGCCAGCAGAGGGGCCACAGAGTCGGCACGAGAGCGTTACCATCCCATCCGATCTCGTTGTCATCCAGCGACAATTCAGGGGACGTCACTCAGTATATTCCGCTCCCGAGTAACCAGAGAAGCTCCACCGAGATAATGCCCCATCTCGACTTGGGGTCGTGATACACACGCACCCAAAAATCGTTTAACACATGAAATCCCAGTTTTCAATAAACACATGAACATGAATGCAATTACACGAAAATCCAGTTTCATTTACAAACATGATCATGCATGTAAATATGCCATGTATATGAAACGACGCCTTAACCAACAACCAACAACTCACAATACAAACCAAACGCACAAACAACTCCGTCCTCCAATCCATCCGACCCATGTACTCCTCGAATTCAATCCTGCATATCCAACCAGATCACAATAAAATGAGTTAGTGCAAAAATATATTTAAATCACGATAGGTCTTTGAAAAATACTTACAGTGCTATATAATAATTTTTGAAGGATCACAAATATGTAAGAAGTGGCATCACAGCAACACAACAGTGTAAAATGCACTGTGGCGGTGGGTCTCAAATACCCATTTTTGAACTAGGACAAACCAAGACCCGAAATTGATAAGGTAGGACTTAGGGATGTCGGTAAAGCCAATGGTGGTGGTGGTTGGCCTTAGGTGGTGGCGTAGAGGGCGGTTTAAGGCTAAAATATCCAAAATAGAAATATTGATGGTGGGGCTTCACCGGTGGCGGATCGGGGCTGAGGATAGGTGCATTAGGTTGCTATGAGGTTGAGGATGAAGTAGTGAAGAAATGGTAGCGCAACGGCAGTGCTAGAGCACAAGGAAGGCCGCGTCTTTGCGCTGAGTGTGGGGACAAACGGCGGTGCGAGGGAGGCTGAGATTGGAGGGGGGTGGTCGCTGGAGGGTGGGGAAGGTTATGGGCTGGGCGGTGAGGTACACGGTGGCACGCGGCGGTGGCTGGGTGGAGGAGAAGCAACACACGAGGAGAGAGACGGGAGAGGTGCAGCGTGCGCGGGAGAGAGGCTGGGGAGAAAAAGAAAAAGAAAGAAGAAAAAGAGGAAAGAGAAAAAGAAAAGAGGAAAAAGAAAAAAAGGAGGGAAAGAAATGAGGTCCAATCCTCACATCTTGGGTCACAAAAATAATCCAACGAAAAAGATTTTAAAACAGCAAGTCAATTAAAATATTTTAAACGTAATGATAAAATGAAAATAAAATAATTAAATCCAACAATAAATTAATTTAAAAACAAGATCAATTTAAATGCATAACAATAATTAATATTAAGGAAACATATCAAATTTAATTTTCACAATTTAAAAATCATAAAAATAAACCATTTCAAAATCCAACAATTTTAAAACAAGAGAATAAATTTTTTGAATTAATAAAAATAATCCTTTAATAAAAATACACTAAAATATGGAGTGTTACATTATCTTCCTATGTTATCGCTTTGCCTAACTAAAGATTTTGAAAAAGTGAAAGTGAAACTCTCTTTCAACCAATCCAGACGAGCAAAGTACAACACAAAGCAATCCATCAATGCCTTATAGGACTAGCAAACTCCCACTACTACCATCCACCATTTTCTTAAGTCTGATTTCCAATCTAGATTGATTCTTTTCAAGTATTGAATGTTTTATAGGACTTCTTGCACTGCTCTTCTAAATAATTTTTCAGCTGGAAAGTACCATATCATCCATAGTAACATTCATAAACAATATCACAATGATTACATTTTGTTTGTGGGTTATTGGGATCACAATCCTCTAATTTAATAAAATGTTCCTACACATTGAAAACATGTTTTTTCTTTGGTCGACCCACGGGTGTAGGGGTAAAGGTAGGTGCAGGGGAGGTAGCATTAGTGTTAGTGCTTGGACTTGGAGTTGTATTATGATCACCTACACTTGCACAATCACCACTATCCATGGCTTTGACAAACAATCAAACACCTAACATGATGCAAAATATTAAAATAATTTAGAGGTTTTTAAAATCACAGTAAAATTATAAAAAATCACACAATCTAGTTTGGGGTTTCAATTTTTCATAGTCCCCAATCTAAATAGATTGGGTTAGGAGTTTCAAATTGGGGTTTTTAACCCCTAACCTACTTTGGGTTTTCAACCGCCCTAACCTAAATTTGGGTTTCAAATTGAAACCCTAAAATAACTAACCCGACACCCAAAAATCGTCTAGGGGTTGAATCCGAATCTCTAAACTAATATAGGGTTTTGAATTGAAATCCTAAATTATCCCCCAAAATCAATTCGAGATCTAACCTAATCACACAATCCAACATATACCACACAATCCAACTCCACAGCATCCAAAACACAACCATATTCTCTACTAAAGAGAAGCCAATCCTCCATTGAAAATATTAAACAATTTGGAATTTCAAACTTAGGGCTTCGAGATAGTATATTATTTTACATGAAGCAAAACTGAAGCGATTGGCTCTTGGAAAGCAAGAGACCATCAAACGCTCAGTTCCCTTCATGCGACGTCTTGTAGAAATCACTAGCTATCTCTTGATTCAAAACAAGCAACAACTCTCTTCTCCCACCATCTCGCTGTTGCCTTGCTTATAACAACAAATTTTTTGACTTTCCTACTTCTTTCAGTGATACACACCAACCCTTCTTTGACAAATGAAAGCGTGAATATCTTTGAGTCCACCAAAACACTTTTCTCGTACACCATCCCAACAAGACAGAAAAATACCTAGGTTGAATAGAAAACCAAAAAGAACGTGAAAGAAAGAACATAAAAATGTATGGAGAAAAGTAACAAAAGAGGAGACAAAAATGTAATTGAAAACGGGAAGATTTTGGAATATTTCTCATGAGAAGCAACGGAAATAAGAAGACGATTAGAAGTTTTCTGTCATTATGTGGTGGGCTGGATGTTTTGGATGAAGTCAGGGAGTAGGAAGTTTTCTATACGATTATTATATAAAGGTTTTGTCAAGCCAAACTCATACTTCATTCCCTGGAGAGTCTATTTGTAAAAGTAAGGTGTCACCTAAAATTGCTTATTTGGGCTGGACAACATTTCTTGGGAAATTTTTGATGTTGGATAATTTGAGAAAGGTGGGTCTCATCAAAATGGATTGATGTTATATGTATAAGAAGAGTGGGGAGTTTGTGGATCATCTTTTACTTAACTGTGAGGTGGTAAGAATCTTATGGGTGGAGATCTTTAATGGAATGGTCATTGCTTGGGTAATGTTCAAGGGGGCAATGGATTTGTTTGCATGTTGGCAAAGATGTAGGGCCAATTAACGTATTGAGGATGTTTGGAGGATGATTCCTCTATGTATCATGTGGTGTTTATAGATTTAATTGAAGCTTTGAAGGTAATGAACGTTCTCTAGATGAGCTAAGAAGTTTTTTCTTCCATAATTTATTTCTTTGGGCATCATGTTGTATACTTTATGGATCTTGCTTCAACGACTTTCTTGTATCACTTTCTAGATCCTTATTATGTAACTAGGTGTATATTATTTGTATACCTCGTGTATTTGAGTGATGCTTATTTACTAATATAAATAAAACGTTATTTTACTTATTAAAAGGAAAGATGTTAGCTTATTAAGGGGCACGTTCCTCTTTTTAAACGTTAAGGTGGATCAGTTTGTTGAAAGGTTGGACTTGGGTTTTGGCCTAGGGTTGGTAGGAGTGGATGGCCTAGGGAGTTCATTTTTAAGCCACACGCAATTATACGTTAGGTTTGGTTTGGATTCAAAGATAAAATGAGATAGTTTTAAATGAAAGATGAAAGTTAAAAAAAATATTGTTAAAATATTAATTTTTAATAATATTATTGTTTTAGGATTTGAAAAAGTTGAATTTGAATTTGAAAAAGTTGAATTGTTTATTATTATATTTTGTGAAAAAATTATAATAATAAGATAAAATAAAATGAAATAAAACATTTTCTAAATCTAAACGAGACCTTAAGTTGCCTCCCTCAACCTTGGTGTGCCTAAGCAGCCCGTGAGCTACCCCCAATAAGTGCGTCCGGGGCCGAATGTAAAAGGAAGTCAATGGAGATTAACAAGAAGTTGGGCCATTGAAGTTTGATCCAAGAGAACCTGAATCCAAGGGCCCATTCTAAGACAATATCTCAACCCTCAATAATTTGTCCCCCTCATGGAATTGCGTTTTTTTCCCATTATTGCCTTAATTGAGTGTTTCCTATATATTGTCTATATCCCATGATATATTCCGATTGTGCCTCTTTGTGCTTGTAATAAAATTACATTGCTTACATAAAAATCGTCCTTTCAAGCAACACAGCAGTACAAAGTTCAACGAAGTTGTCAACATCCAAGCAGTGTACATGTGGTTGAAATGAAATCTGCATTCATGAAATAGAGGATGGGTTAATAAATGATAAGGTCATGCTTCAACAACTACTGAATAACACAGTTGGCATGAAAGGGAAGCCACACACAACTGAAAAGATTTCAGCACATTCAGTTCCCACATAAATGTTGATTATAAAATATTGGACCATGGAAAAAAAATTAATTAAAGAACACATGCAATAGCAGGTTGATTATAAAGAACCACGACAAAGGAAACTCTAAGCATTGACTAATAACTGGAAAAGTTAAACTCTAGATCTAGAGCATAGTTACTTCTTTACTTCCTCAACAGGCATAAAAGTTTCACTTGACTGCAGAGCTTAATTGGCAAAAAATCTCACAACAACATCTGGATCTCCATTGAGTTCGATCCAGCTGGAATGAGTTGTCATACCAAATCCAGGTAGACACCATGATGTTATCCTTACTGTAGAGCTTGGTTAGCAAAGAACCCCACATCAACGTCAGGATCCTCGCTGAGTTTAGACAGGGATGAATCATCTTCTCGACTGCTTGCATTGTTAAAAAAAATCATCTAAATCAGTGGTCAGTCTTTATTAGACAAGATAAGTGGGATAATGAAGTCATATCAGTGGACCACTTATCTTTTGATGCATTAATAGCCACAGACTGGTGTTGGAACCAATAATTGTATGAGTCCATCGCAGGAGTAAGCAGAGAAATTGCATGTAAAATGGTGGTCCGATATAGATTGTGGGGGTTGTTAGAGATTATGTCCAAGACCCGGAAGAGAATTTTCAATTTGTTTAAAAGAATTACAGCAAATAATAAATAAGTAAATAAATAAATTGCATGTAGTAAAAATTTGGAATGACTTACTACCTCCTTTTTTCAGAGAGCTTGTAGTAATAATAAATAATTAAAATAACACATTGTACTTGGATGTGCCATTTAATTTGCATTGATTGCTAGTGTTATATTGCTGTTGATCATTTTTCTTGTAAGTAGATAATCTTTTCTTGCTAATTATAGATCTTTTTCATCCGAAAATATACATTTCCTAAGAAAACAAACTCCAATATGATAGTTCTCCCAAAAGAAAATGCTTAGGATTGTAATTTTTTTCTTTTATTGTTGTAAAGTACTAGTCATATAATTTAGTCACAATAATTTGTGAAATTATATATTTTTTTTATAAACTTAGAACTTTTCAATTGAAAAAAAAAAAAAAAAAAAAAGTACCTCGCAACAAGTGGGCCGGAGAGAGTGAGACATGAAGTGGGCCCTACAATATTTAATATTGCTGCCCATATAAATATTTTCAATACGATTAAACGAGTATTAATAAATATTGTTGTATGGCTCATTCCATTTTTTTAATATTTTTTAATAAATCTAAAAAATTTCGTTTAAATTTGTTATAGTGAAAACGGGAAAAGATTGGTCGTTAATGTGTGCGTTGTTGCAGAAAATTTGTTTATACTGTTGTTTGCTACAAATTAAAGCTAACCTGCATTTTATTCGTAGAACCGCCGGTATATATGAGGCTGCATGAGATAATCCTCAGGCAAAATCAGTCCTGCGAAAGCTTTCACAATTTCCTCGGGTGTTTCTGCAGTGAGCAAGAATATCTTTGTCAATCATTTCTCATATTATAAATGCCGCCGATTTAACAGCTTGAAGCCACATATTCAAGCTGGTAGCTTATTCATATATATGTATATATTCCTACGTACTTTACAACAATCATGTGTCTAGAGATGTGGTATTAAGATGAAGAGGAGTAGTATCCTTTCCTACGTACCCTAGCTAGCTACTTCCTCTCTCTAATGTTAGCAACTTCCTTATTTCATCAACAAACAAATTCAAATATAAAAAAAAAAATACTAGAATAATGAATAGTAAAACTAAATGTGATGAATTATTATGGCAAAAATGAAAACCGTACATTTTTTTACATAATCCAAAAAATTTATCTTTTGATTAGTCATTTAATATACAAATGAAAAATGACTAATCCCTCGCTCGCAGGAATAAATTGTTTGGCTACAAGGATAAAATTGCTATTAACTCAAGTAAGAGCATCATCAATAGATTAGACAAAACTAGCTAAATGATATTTTTTATGAATATAAGAAAAATTTCACTTTTGACTATTTCATTCACATAAGTCTCCACATTGGAATGGCTATTTTTTCATTATATAACAATAAAATAATATAAGATAAATTTGATTTTAACTATTCACATCAAATCTTTACATTAAATTATTCATTTATTCATTATATAGTAATGAGTAATTAATAATTTAAGAAATATTTAATTTTTTTAATTATTAATTTATTTAATTTTATCATATTTTACTATTCTACTTATTATATATTAATTAGTAATCATATTCTAATTAAATTAATATATCACTAACTCAAATTAATATATCAATGCATGAACCCAGCCCCAACACATAAACTCATGCACATGAACCCAGCTATTGTGATAAAATATGTGATAGAAAGAAAGAGAGAGAAATAATTGATAAAATGTGTATTTGATGTATATATAGTAATCTTGAAATTTAGAAATTCTTTTGAAAGTAACTGTAACTAAATTCTAATTATTTGGAATTTGATTAATCTATTGTGATCACATTTTGTACTCAAATAATTAAATACACAATTGATTTAACTTTTAACTAATCTATTGAGGATGCTATAAGATAATACATTAGCCATTATAATTGCTCGTAAATTGGACAAGATAACAATAATGAAATTTAGAAGAAAAATTTAATGATAAGTCAAATTTAGGTAGACATCATGACCTCATCCCATGGTTGTAGAGCTTGGTTAGCAAAGAACCTCACATCAACATCGATCCCCATTAATAATTTCGTCAGATTAGGGATTAGCCTGTGGCTAAGTATTATTTGAAGTTGATCAATTAATAGTACACATCTAATATTCTCCACACTTGTATATAGAGATAACAGGTAACTGTCTAGGAATCTGATTGAGTATTCTTAAATTATTATCTCTCACTTATTACTGACTTAGGCATCAAATATCTCTTATGCACACAGTGTCCCTAACGTTATTGATTGCAGGTAGCTGGTCATAGTTGGTTGTGGGACACGTCCTTTACAAACAAAACACTCGATCTATTTTTGAACATCGAGTGAATCAAATCATAGAAACGTTAGATTGCTTAGAGTGTGTCAGAGAAACATCACCTGGACCTTGAATCTACAGGATTCCATATCAATGGAGCCTTTTTGCCGTGGTAACCAAAAATTACAAACCATGGAAAACTTTAAATTGACACGTATCAATATGTAAGGGGATTTTCCCCCAAAGGCCCGAGAGGCATAGTCAAGCCCGACTCGGGATGAATAGTCACAAATTCGACCCACTAGGAGAAGCTCCTGTACATGACCTGTTGGAGGGATGGTGTAGTAGGGGATGAGACTCATCGATCTGAGGTCCCTCAGATCGTGTCCAATCATCGAGCGCCCACCCACAAAACAGGCATGACATACGGGGGACTGTCGATCTACTAACAGTGTGACACCCCGATTCCCACGTACAAAAAAACACCGGAATCGTGACGTCAGGATGATGACAACACGGTCACGCATCCCAACGATAGTGCCAAGTGTGTGTACATGTAATAGTGTACAATAAACAACGCAGCGGATAATATAAATAAGTCTACTAAATACCAAAATTTTTAAATACAAATATTCAAAACAAATCATTTTTAAAAAGTTATACAGTCATCCCAAATATATTACAAAGGCAATACATAAATAATTGATAAAAACGAATCTCAATAAACAGGAGCAATCCCAGATCACTCCGCCAACGGAGCCAAGCTAAGGCTCGTCATCCTCATCTGCATCAAAATCTGCGATACCATAAAATGGTACCACAGGTAAGTATAAACTAAACAACTCTCGGGATAAAAACATATTGATGCAACCAACATGCATGCATATGATGAAATATGCATCAAATCTAAAATATCATTTTTCCCGAAAATAAATATTTTCCAACACACGTCAAAATCTCATTTTGGCCCAAAAACAATAATCCGTCATTTTTCCAGAAAATGACCCAAGTCAATAAAACATCATTTTTCCATAAAATGATCACATAAAATCCTTTTATCCAACATACGCTATTTTCCCAGAAAACAGCCCATTAATCCATTAACCAATGCACCATGATCTCCCTTATGGATCATCCGCACGTCCTGGCTTCGTAGCAATGCTCAGTTCCGCACCCAGCGCATTCGTGGCCAAGCACCCACTACCCAACGAGCGATGCCCAACTCCGCGCCCAGCGCGTTCGTGGCCAAGCATCCTCTAGCTACCGCCAGCAGAGGGGCCACGGAGTCGGTACAAGACCATCTCGTCTGATCCCGTTGTCGCCCAGCGACAACCCAGGGATGTCACTCAGTATATTCCGCTTCCGAGTGACCAGAGGAGCTCCACCGAGATAATACCCCATCTCGGCTTAGGGTCGTGATACACACGCACCCAAAATCCTTTAACACATGAAAACTCAGTTTTCATGAAATACATGAATATGAATGCATGTACACGAAAACCCAGTTTCCTTTACAAACATGATCATGCGTGCAATATGCCATGTATATGAATAACACCATACCAACAACCAACATTTCACAATACCAACCAAACACACAACTTCATCCACAATCAATCCAACCCCCGAACTCCTCGGACTCAGTCCGGCATGTCCAACCAGATCACAATAATATGAGTTAGTGCAAAAATATATTTAAATCACGATAATTCTTTGAAAAAATACTTACAGTGCTATATATGATTTCTGAAGGATCATGGAGCTGCAAGAAGTGGCGGCACAGCAACGTAACAGTGCAAAATGCACTGTGGTCGTGGGTCTCAAAAACCTACTTTTGAATGGGGACAAACTAAGACCCGAAATTGATAGGGTAAGGCTTAGGGAGGTCGGTGAAGCTAGTGGTGGTGGTGGTTGGCCGTGGGTGGCGGCGCAAAGGGTGGTTGAAGACCAAAAATACCCAAATCGGAAATGAGGTTGGTTGTGCTTCACCAGTGACAGATCGAAACTGGGGTTGGGTGCATTGGATAGCTGGGAGGTCGAGGATGAAGTGGTGAAGAAATGGTGGCCGGAGGTGGCGCGACGGCGGCGCGCAAGCTCAAGGAACGCCGCAGCTTCAAGCCGTGCGTGGAGGAGAACGCCGGCGAGATAGGGGCCGAGCTTGGTGGGGGATGATGGCCGGGTGGAGGAGAAAAGCGCACGGGAAGAGAGAGGGAGAGGGACGTCCGCGCGCGGAAAGCAGGGGAAGAAAGAAAAAAGAAAGAAAGGAAAAGAAGAAAAGAAAAAAGAGAGGAAACAGAAAATGGAGGAAAAGAAATGAGGTTCAATCCTCACATCTTGGGTCACAAAAATGATCCAACGGAAATGATTTCAAAACAACAAGTACAATAAAATAATTTAAACGTAATGATACAATGAAAATAAAATAATTAAATCCAACAATCAATTAATTTAAAATAAAGAACAATTTAAATGCATCACAATAATAAATATTAAGAAAACACAACAAATTAATTTTCACAATTTAAAGATCATAAAATAAACCATTTAAAAATATCCGATAATTTTAAAACAAGAGAATAAATTTTTGAATTAATAAAAATAATCCTTCAATAAAAATACACTAAAATACGGGGTGTTACAAACAGAGAAAGAGTGAACGAACCAGGAGAAAGGCAGACCCAGAGGAGAAGGTTGGAGAGCCATGCTGCATTAATTGGTCTACCACCAGGACAATACGCCACATTAATGACACCATCGTAGAGCCACACCACATTAATGGGACCGTCGCAGAGCCACGCCGCATTTAAAAATTCTAACAAAATGAACAGTACGAGAAACCTGGACCTCATACTAACAGGCATGATCTGCTCTTCGAAATTGTAGTATAAATAGCTGACCCCAGGTATGAGGAAATGCTCTTTGATCCCTAGACTGTTGTGGAAGACCTGAGTTGTTGGAGTTTCACCAAAGGGTGCGCGAAACACGATGTTAACAGTGGCGCCGTCTGTGGGATCGTAATAGATCTTGCGTGTCCTTCTCATGCCTGCGACAAGACATTTCGAACAACTCAGGAGAAACGTGAGAAACATCATGAAAGGAAGGCTAAATGCCATGAAAGAGTGGGTGACAAAACTGAGTAGCGAGGTGGTAACACTCCTCAAGGAGAACGCACAACTTAAGAAACCCCAACATGACCAAGAGGGTAGGGAGGCCAGCGACACTGAGTAAGTGGGGTCCCAAAACATGCAATCGGGACCCAAGAAGGAAGAGGAGCAAAAATACATGCACAAAGAGCTCCGCAACCTCAAGGGGAAGTACGAGGAGATAGCGCGGAAATTGGTCGTCGACGCTGGACCAATTGCTCACAAGCATAGGTCTACCCTATACTGAAGAGGTAATGGCATTCCCTTTGCCACCAAAGTTCAGAATCCCTACCATGGAGACATGAAGGAAGCAAAGACACTTTCGAGCACCTGGAAACCTTCAGGGCTCACATGACACTGCTTGGCTTTCCTAGGGAAATTGCTTGTAGGGAGTTGCCGCTTCAGGGTCAGCGGGTGTATGGTTTGGGTCCCAGGCACCAAAATCAGTGGACAACTTCGGTAAGCTAGGCAGGTTGTTCCTACCACAATTCATGTCTAGTCGGAGGAGGCGACGCCTAGCCACGTACCTCTTCACTATCAAACAAACATAGAACGAGAGCCTGAAGTCCTATCTGGCCCAGTTCAATAAAAAGCGCATGACCGCCGATGATCAAGATGAGAAGATCACCTTGGCAGCACTCCTAGGAGGCGTCTGGCCGTGCTCTCAGTTTATGGCAAAACTGGCCAGGCGGATTACCGCGACGTTGCGGGAAACCATGAACCAGGCTGACAGCTTCATCAACGAGGAAGACACTCCCCCAGCGTTGACCGCGTCACAAAGGAAAGAAATAGAGTGCTCAGAAAGAAAGGGAATGGCCCCAGCTAAGGCTAAACCCTATGAGAAAGGGGAAATGGACTCCTAAGAGAAGCAACGAGAGGAAATCCCGACAAAGGGACCCAGGCCACGGTACGACTGGCCCACATTCACCATTCAAGGGGAGGACGATCGAGGAGCAATGCACCAATACTGCACGTACCATCGGTCCACCTCACACAACACTAAGGACTGTCGCTCCCTGGCCAGGAGCTGGGATCGAGGGAAAGGAGCTGGGATCGGGGTGACCGACACCGACGAGAAAACAACTCTCAAAGACTATCGATAGGGGGGGTCGCCGCCGGATCCCCCCAATCACCACCAAGGTAGCAGCCCCCTCTTGGGAAGATTCGAACCATAGCAAGAGGGTTCGCAGGCGAGGGCATCACCTAGTGGAGACAAAAAGCACATGTCAGGGGGGCCCGATACTACGAGGTGCACTTGGCTTAGTATCACCCCGCCAAGCAACAAAGGGGTAACCCCACTCCGGTAATCTCATTCGTAGAGGCCGATGAAGAAGGGGTTCTATACCCCCACGACGACGCCCTGGTGGTCACCATGCTCATCACCAACTTTGTCACCCACAGAATCCTCATCAACAATGGGAGCTTCGTGGACATACTGTTTTGGGAAGCTTTCGTCAATATAGATATTGAGACCTCCCAGCTGTTGCCCGCCCCCATGCCCTTAAAAGGCTTCTTCGGAGGCATCATCCAGCTAGTAGGGACCATCACGTTGTCTGTCCGGGTGGGAAGTAGCCCCTACAAGGCCCTGCTAGCAGAGGCTATAGGATGCCTGGTCACGTACGCGCCAGAAGCAGAACTGGGTCTCGCTCATTATGAAGTCACATGCACGGTCGTTATCTATGTTGTGATGAAGGGAGCCAGGGTGTGCGGATGGTACCTAAGGGAGAGCATGTTGCATACAAGGATTAAATGGATGTGGATTTTTGGTGTGCATGGCATTTTCTATAATGTTTTAGAAAGAAATTGGTATAGTTAAATTTTTGGTAAGGTAGAAAGATGTCAAAATTTTCCTTTGCTGTGAAATGTTTATATTTTCCTATGTTTGTATTTTGGGTGCCATTCTACTGGTTTATTTGTTGAGATTGCGAAATCCCACTGTAGTGTCCCCACCTGCAATTCCACTCTGCGAAACTATAGACTTTGATGCAGATCTAGGATGGTTATGAGCTTGAAGGACCGACCCCACCTGAAGAGTGAAGACCTAGGGAATTCTTCCTTATGTTGTTGTTGTAATGTTGCTTTCTATTATCTAGTCGGATGACTGTATTAATTTATAAATTATTTTGTTGAAGTCTGTAATTTGAATTTCTGGTACTCTTAGCCGTTCAGACTGCCCCTTTTTACTTATCCAATGCATTTATAATTGTACACTTTTAACTTGCATGCTTGTACACACTTGCTTTCATGTTGCGCTTGGGGTGTGTGAACCGTGCAATCAGCACCTCGGCATCGCGACTCCCTCCAAATCCTGCATGGGAGTAGAGGGCGCCACAATTAGGTACATACCATAGATCAGTAACTTTCCAACCACTAAATGCTCAAGCGCTTGAAAGAGAGAGAAACAAGTATAATTTCCGTCCAAAGGGAAAATAGAGGTGCCAAGTTGTTGCTCAATCATGTGATTTAACTACCACATGATGTGGATATACACACACACGATGTAGATACACAAACACACATGTCATTCCCTTGAGCGATGGGTGCTCTGATTTTGCAAAAATCGCTTTCCAATCCATTGAGAATGTATAGAGTGAGATCATCAGTCGAAATAGGATGATCAATCACCGAGATTTCATCGACAAGGGCCTTTACTGTATGCAGGTATTCCTGAACTATTTGATTTCCTTTCTTGATCATTGTCAACTCCTCCTTGAGTTGCATTGCGCGGGTGCACTATTTGCTTGCATGCATTGTATGCAATTTGTGCTATGCTTCTTGAGATGTCTTGGCAGCGAAGATGAAATGAGTGATAGTGGTAGTAGTAGAAGCCAAAATGGCACTTAGGATAAGCTTGTCTTGGCATATCCAGTGGGTTTTTTATGGATTGATAATGTTGGGATCATGCGAAGATGGACAGGGGTTATCACTAGTGACATAATCAAGCAGATTATACCCAATAAGGAGTGCTTCAAACTAGGCATGCCACTGAGGAAAGGTTGAGGGTGTGAATTTTTCATTAATTTGGGCATCAATATTGAGAGCAATGAAGGGAGTTTCTGTTGGAGATGGTGGTGTTGTAACTAGGTTATGAGTGTTTTCAGAGGTAGGGATCGAGTTCTCGTTGGAGGATGGCTCTCCTGATACCATAATGAATTTTCAAGATTAGCACAGTAGAATTGTATTGCTGCCAACTATGGAAAATATTCACACACATTTCAATTGATCGTATGAAAAATTTATACAACATTACTGTGTCTATTCTAGGTAAGTTTCCTAAATTTATGACTAACGGATACAAGGAATATTGACTTAGAATTTCTAGACTGTTATAGCCTTGATTCCTGGCTATTAATTTGTGTGCTGATCTTGCTGATTTTCATTTACTTGATTTAAGGAATCTTTCATTATACGCCTCTGCAAGATTGAGCTGCCATCTGCCAAGCCAATTTTGTTTGTTAGTTTTCAGTTCTTTGGTGTGACAATGCTTTGGTCAAGAGCTCGGCAAGCTGGTCTTGAGTGTTGACATGATCCACATTGAGAATGCCACGTTGTACCATATCACGAACAAAATGGAGATCAATCAGTATGTGTTTCATTCGGGAGTGTTGTATTGGATTAAAACTTAGATGTGTTGCTCTCAAATTGTCACATAGTAGCTTTGGTGAACCTGATAGTGGAAGACCAAGTTCTTTGAACAATGATAATAGCCACGCTGTCTCTCAAGCTGCATTTTGCAAGAGCTCTGTATTCAACTTCAGTGGATGATCTTGCTACTGCTCTTTGTTTTCTTTGAACTCAAAGATATGGGGTTGACTCCAAGGAAGATTATATTTGTGGAAGTGGAGGTTCGATCATCAAAGTTGCCCACCCAATCAACATCCGAGAGAGATTAAAGCTGGAATTTTTTTTTTTTTTCTGATGTGGAGTCCATAAAAAATTGTTTGCTTCAGATATCTGAGAAGCCTTTTTGCCGTTGTCCAGTCAATGACCGTGGGCTTGTGCATAAATTGTGACAGTTTATTTACCGTGAAAGAAATGTCTGGACGGGTAAGAGACAAATATCGAAGTCCTCCTATGACACTTCAAAACTCGGTGCTATCAGTAGATGAAGTGCCATCAACCAATTTGAGAGCCGTGGTTGTTGACAATGGGGTTGAGACATCTTTTGCGCCAACCATATTTGTTTTAGAAAACAGGTCCCTGATGTACTTTTGTTGGGACAGGAAAATACGAAATTTAGTTGAAATGACTTCCATTCCCAAGAAGAAATGAAGCTGCCCCATATCTTTAATAGAGAACCGAGTTCCAAGTTTTTGAATAATATCATCCACAAAGTGCATATCATTGCCAGTTATCACCAAGTCATCCGCATAGACTAATAAATAGCAGATAATTGAATTGTGACAATATATAAACAATGATGAGTCGGCTTTTGAGTTATGAAATCCGAGGCCAATGATTGCCAATTTAAGTGCCAAATAGGCTCTAGGGGCCTGCTTTAGGCCATAGATCGTAACCTGCACACATGGTTAGGGTTGAATTCATATTTAAAACCCGGTGGCTAAACCATGTATACTGTTTCAGTCAACTCACCATGCAAGAATGCATTGTTAACATCTAGTTGACTCAAAAACCACCCCTGCATCACAGCTATTGTTAAGACAGTTCTGATTGTGGCCGATTTCACAACCGGACTAAAGGTTTCCTTGTAATCTAACCTTCACGTTGGTTGAACCCTTTAGCAACAAGTCTCACTTTAAAGCGATCAACTAACCCATATGGTTTTCTTTTCACACGAAATACCCATTTGTATCCCACTGATTTGCAATTATTGGGTGGGGGAACAAGATCCCACGTGCCATGGTGCATAAGCGCAGTGAGTTCCTCAGACATAGCTTGTCTCCATTAAGGTTCACGGAGTGCTTGACTCACACAACTTGGTTCTATGGTTGATAGAAGATGATGCTTGGTTACTGAGTTGAATTGTTTCGATCTATGAATATTATTCATTGACCTAGTGGTCATTGTGTGGGTTTGGTGAGGGAGTTGGACACTGGGATTAATGGAAGTTTCATCAATCACGGTGATATTTTGTGTGATCTGAGTGAGTGTGTTTTGTGAGGAAGCCAAATGTTCATGCGATTGTGAGGAATTAGGGCTAGAAGGGAAAAAACGCACCTAAATCAGAGGAAGAGAAGTTACCTGGAGGTGATGTGAGATGTTCATGGCCTCCCGAAGTCGCTGATGGTGGTTGTGATGGTGTGGGAGCTGCGATGGTGCGGGAGCTGCAATGGGTGGCCCGATTGTCATGATCAAAACAAATGAAGAAGGGATTGTAGAGTCGGTCTGTCGAGGATGAGAGGGTATTTGATTTCATCAAACACGACGTGACGCTATAAGTAAATTTTTTGGGCCTGAACATCAAGGCATTTGTAGGCATTTTGAGTTGTGGAATAGCCCAGGAACAGACAGGGCTTGGCTTTGGATTGAAGTTTGTTTCTATTGTATGGCATGGTTAGAGGACAATACAAGCAACCAAATTTTTTTAACTTTAGATAATTTGGTTTCTGATGGAATAAAGCCTCAAACGTTGATTTATTATTTAATAAGGGTGTGGGCTGTCAGTTTATTAGATAGGCAGCAGTGGAAAAAGCATGCGGCCAATATGATAACGACAAGGAAGCGTCGTGTATGAGAGTTAGGCCCATTTCCACCAAATGGTGGTGACGATGTTTGGAGACACCATTTTGCTGTGGTGTGTGGGGAGCAGTGGTGTAATGACTAATCCCATATATTGCAAAGTATTTGTTTAGAGCAATAGATTCGCCACCATTATCGGAGTAAATACTTTTGATTTTGGATTGAAATCTGGTTTCAACAAGATGTTTAAATTGAGGAAAAATCATGCTAACACCAGATTTTGATTCCATGGGATAGAACCAAATATATTTTGTAAAATAATCAACCAAAATCAAATAATATCATGATCCATCGATGCCAACAGTGTTAGATGGACCCCAAACATCGTTGTAAATTAAATCAAATGGTGCATGACTTTGCAAACTATTAACCCGGAATGGTTGTTTGTGCGCTTTATTGACTAAGCCAGAAGTGCAAAGATGAGAATGAATTTTTTTGTATTATTGGAAGAGAAAAATTCCTAACAAGATGATGGACAATTTTATTTGACTGGTGTCCAAGACGCTTGTGCCACCCATCGATTGAAGTCATTTCATGCACATTGGCAACCCCTTTTTGAGAAACTTTCACCAACGATTCCGAGAGGGTGTAAACATCATTTTCACACACCTCTGAATAGAACCGCCCCCGTGGTCTGATCCTTGACAAGAAAAAAGGACGGATAAAATTCAACAAACACATGATCTTGAGTGGTGAAATGATGAATAAAAATAAGATTTTTACGTATGCTAGGAACACAAAGTGTATCATTTAAATGAAAGGTGCGAGTGGGTGATTTAAGAACCAATGTGTGAGACATGCAAACCTGAGTCATTACCTATGACAACTTCGATGGTACCATTGTATTCAGTATGCACATATAAGTTTGCCAAATCTCCTGTGATATTGTGAGAGGCTCCCGAGTCTATAAGCCATTTGGTATCTTGGGCGGGTGATCTAGATACACAATTTGCAGTTGCATCTAAAAAATGCAAGCGTGTACAATATTTTGCTATATGGCCCAATTCATCACACATTTGACATTTTGGTGTGTATCGGCGCTGCCCATTGGACTTGTTGAATTTCTTGTTGTCCATTGGGCCTCCAGATGAGCGGTATTGGGTTGAACCTGCATCAGATTTTGAGGGGGCTCCGTTTCGACCAGGAGCATTTGTCTTGAAGGCACCCTTGTTGCATTGTCCTCCTTGGGAGGAATCAGAACGGCGAAGGAGGGGCTTTAAAACGACGAAGATAGGCATCATGTCTGACGAGGAGATCGTGGAGTTCTTCAAACATTAATGGTTGTTCCCTTGAGCGAATGGGTGCTGCGATTTCTCGAAAATCGCTTCCTGGTCCATTGAGAATGTATAGAGTGAGATCATCTGTCGAAATAGGATGATCAATCACCCAGATTTCATCGGCAAGGGCCTTTACAGTATGCAGGTACTCCTAAACTGTTTGATTTCCTTTCTTGATCATTGTCAACTCCTCCTTGAGTTGCATTGCACAGGTGCGCTATTTGCTTGCATACATTGTATGCAATTTGTGCCATGCTTCTTGAGATGTCTTGGCAGTAGAGATGAAAGGAGTGATGGTGGTAGTAGTAGAATCCAAAATGGCACTTAGGATAAGCTTGTCTTGGCGTATCCAGTGGGTTTTTTGTGAATTGATGATGTTGGGATCATGCGAAGATGGGCAAGGGTTATCACCAGTGAAATAATCAAGCAGATTATACCCAATAAGGAGTGCTTCAAACTAGGCATGCCACTGAGGGAAGGTTGAGGGTGTGAGTTTTTCATTAATTTGGGCAACAATATTGAGAGCAATGAGGGGAGTTTCTATGGAAGATGGTGGTGTTGTAACTGGGTTACGAGTGTTTTCAAAGGTAGGGATCGAGTTCTTGTTGGAGGATGGCTCTCCTGATTCCATGATTAATTTTCAAGATTGACATAGTAGAGTTGTATTGCTGCCAACTATAGAAAATATTCACACACATTTTCAATTGATTGTATGAAAAATTTATACAACATTACCGAGTCTATTCTAGGTAAGTTTCCTAAATTTATGACTAACGGCTACAAGAAATATTGACTTAGAATTTCCGGACTGTTACAGCCTTGACAGCCTTGATTCCTTGCTATTTATTTGGTGCTGATCTTGCTGATTTTCATTTACTTGATTTGAGGAATCTTCCATTATACTCCGTAAGTGACAGAAAATGCACTAATTGGACTAATAAGTTTTATCATCATAAGAATATGCCAACAAATTATTTCCCAATAATGCAATCAAGATGGCCTTTAATATTACAGCATTACACATTGAATAAAATTTAGACAAATAAGTCTTTAATTATTTGGGTTGGGCATTTGAATAAATAGAGAGATAGGTCTAGGCATCAACTCATGTAGTGCATTTCATACGCTCTGGATATCTTCTCCGCCAGCGATCAACGAGGATATCTTCCGATAATAATTATTGAAACTTGCTTCGAAGTCATTGTCTTTCACAATATTATTCTTCCACTGCTGAAACTCTCCTAAGACCTTCAGGATATCGTTCTCCCACTCTCATCGAGCAGCAGTTTTTTCTGGTTGCGGATCGTCATTGAGGTCAACAAAAACCGTCCATCAGACCCAGACACAAAGTAATGTCGCAAGCCATGTCGGACTTTCTTTCCACTACGTTTGATTAATTCTGATAAATCCTGGGCCTCACCTCTTTTTTTTTTATTAATTCTTCATGCAACAAAACTCTATGCGAACGCCTTTTATGTTTTTTATGCACGGATCATTAATCACAACGTTCGCTTTCTCAACAAATTCGTCGATCCATTCTTGTTTGTTGCTTCCATAGTAGAAAGTGTATATCCATTCCTGAATTTTTCGAGCAATTAATATCAATGCGTCAAAGCTCAGATTTTACTTAAATGCACATTGTGATTTTTTTTCTTTTTCTTTTTCTTTTTTTATATAGAACTGAAGCGTGCATTAGTCACCCAAGACATCAGATTTAATACATGATGTACGCACAAGCAGTTAGAGTTGTGGAAATAAAACTATACCCCCGGTCCTATTGGTTGATAGGGTAACGACGGGCGCATTGGTTTCTGCGGCTTTTTATATAGGCGATCCAAAACATTAGAGAGTACGCGAGCGATCCATAGCTGAAACATGGTCAATGCAGTTGCGTCTTCAATCTGTTGCGATATTGACTTTTGTCAAATATGATGAAGTAAACATTTTTCTGACAAAATTGAAAAAGAGAAGTACAGCGCATGCAATACAGTCCGAAATCCTTCATGTGTTGCCATGGTACAATCAATGAGGAGAGCCCTTGGCTAGACAGAGGTTGGAAGTTTGGGATATAATATATATATATATATATATATATATATACATACATATCTATCTATTATATGTGTGTGTGAAATATTTATCCACCATCCTCTTAATTATAAGAAAAATTTTAGGTGCAGTAACTAATTTTGCATTACTTTTTTTAATATAAAATAATTATTTTGATCAATTATATCAGTGGTGTGCGTAAAGAGTACACAAAAGCAATGAATGATAAACAATTTTGCAACCATTTTATGTCACATTAATAGAGAATGGAATAGTGTGTTAGAATATAATTTTTTAATATAATTTTTATTTTAAAATTTGAAAATATTGAATTGTTTATTATATTTTATATCGAAATTTGAAAAAATTATAATGTTTAGAGATAAGATAAAATGAAATGAGATGATTTATATAACCAAACGAAGATGTACAATTTCTTCTTTTAAGTTATATGAATATTGAAAAGTCCGATAGAGTCTAGACTTGTTATGCACGGATCATCGCATTCGACAATACAAATTAATTGATTAGTTTCAATAATAAGGATCATGCAATTTATGTACTTATCCTGAGTGCAATCATTTTGTTTTCGACCTCAAATATTTATGTTTACGAAGAAAATAAATATCCTTAAATTATAAGGTCATGATAATTGTGAAGCCCAGCCCGTTAGGTCCCAAGGATTATGTTTCCTTCCTTTTTCCCCTCCCCTTTTTGAACGCCTCCCTCTCTCTCATCCCCCGGCAACAGTTCCCTCTCTCTCTCTCTCTCTCTTGTCGTATCTCTCTCACACACATCCCTTCGTTGCCGCCGCTCCTCACCAGCCAATTTTCCCCTCTCATCTTTTCCGGTTTCACTCTTCCTCCTTCCGATTTCTCTTCTTCCTCTCTCGCTCTTTTTCTCTTCTCTCCTCTCCCTCAAACATAAGTCTCTCAAACACAATTTGAAAAAGAAACAAATTAAGTATTGAATCGGCTTATGAAATTGATCTTAATCAGTTGAATGAATCAGTTGATCTGTAAGCAGTTGAAAACATAAAATGGATCCTTTAGAAAGCTAACCGGTTTGTCCGTAGAAGCGTCGGTAAGACTAGCCCGCAGATTATTGTCAACTAAAATCAGCTCCATGAAAGCTTTGAAGATTTCCTTGGGTGTTTCTGGAAATTCTTCCCAACATTGATCTGCCTGCATGTTCTCTGCAGCTAGCGAACAATTAAGGAATATCTAATTAATTTGTAAAGCATTTTGAAGCCAAATATATATGCATGTGGCATTTGCAACAGATTCAAGTATCCTAATTCGTTGCTAACCTATCCGTTTATTGCAAAGTAGTATGATCTGCATCTTGCGTAAGTTGAGGGTGATGCTGGATTTTTCAGCCAACAGCAATTGTTTCGAGAAAACGACCACCTTATCCTGGAATATTATTATTAATTAATTGCCAACGTAATTAATTACTATATTTTACTAAAGTGATCAACTTTATCATAAATAATCCCGATTCGTCCCACAAACATAATTGGGAAGGCAATTAATTAAAACATTATTATGCAATACCTTTATACTTCCTTTACTACTGCTTTACCATCTACCGTCCAGTTATTTTTTTATCCTTTTGCTATTTGAATATGGATTAAAAATCTAAAAATATGAACTTTTTACATAATCTAAATTGAAAAAATAAGTTCAATCAACCAACGTAATGATGTAAATTAATCAAAAATAATTTCAATTTTATAAGCATTTACTCAAAGAGTAAAAGAATGTCAATTTTTATAAAATTAAATTTATTTTTAATTAATTTACATGATTTATGTTAGTTAATTAAATTTATTTTTTTTAAATTATATAAAAATATGAAATTTTTAATCCAAATTCAAAAAGTAAAACTAAAAAAATAGTTAAATAATAAAACTGAGGCCGGTGTAAGGTATCTGCATTAACCGTATCTTTTTCTTGGCCTCAAAATCATGTGCAGTTATTTCAAATAATCACCATATTTGTGAAAAGTTTCTTGCTTGTGCACAAAAGGGGACTGAAGACTTTCGCTTTTGGACAGCTTTTCTTCCAGATTTTCAAGATATTACTGAGATCAAAACTTTGGTGATCAGCAGTAGTACTACGAAAAGAGGTCGTTGTATAGGGCTGCTGTGCTGTAGATAGCAGCATGATCTCTTTGCTAGCCCATTGGCTATTCCAAAGCGATGAACTTTTAAGGAAGAACAGGTAATAATTTGGCGTTTGTTTGATTGGGAAATAGCGTGACTTATTTATGAACATCGGAAGCGGAGAATAATGGTGAGAAGTAGTGGAGAGTAATTGGGGAGTCGTGTATGCTTTCAAATTACCTAACATCATCATCTTGATCTTGTCGGTGGCCACAGAGAGTATATTTGTCTATATTTGCATTAACTTCATCAAAAACCAATGCGCGCATATTTAAATTTGAAAAAATATAGATAAAATCATTTATATTGATTTCATCAAAATGTAAAAATTTGAACTTTGAGCTATAATAATTTTATGTATATCTTTTGAAGATATACGGTTCATCATCAAAAGTAATATTTTATTATAAAAACTAAAACGAACTTCTTTTCTAAATGGTGTACAGTAATATTGTAGTTTGTTATTTAAATAATAATCCAATTAAATTCGAATAGGGTTAATACTATAGGGTTATAGTTACAATAATTTTTATTTGTTATAATAATATAATATAATATTACTAGCTAAAAAATCTGATGCTCCTATCTAATTCCAAGCCAGCAAAAAATTTGCCGGTGCTATATGGGATGCCTTCTGTTTAATCTTTGATTATTAATCGTTGAGTTTTTTTTTTTGTATAGTATAATTGTAAAATATAAAAAATAAATTAAAAATATTATTATTAAAATAATAATATTATATTAATATTTTGATAAATCTAATGGTTAATCTAATGTGAGGGTTATGGATAAAAATGTTTTAGAATTATGAAAAATACGTACTTTTTATTAAATTTTGAAAATGACTTTGATGAAATCAATATTAATGTCCCGACAGACGTTAAAAAGTTAAAAAGTTTGTGGGAAGATAAATTGATCAGAAAAGAATAAAATTGGCTTATAATGCATGCATGTACGTATATATGTACGTTGTGCAATATATATATAATGCAGTGGCGATTTGTACGTTGTGCAAATATCATCTTTAATGAATAGAACAAATTATTGGGTGGTAGTTGTGAAAATGAATATGACTATTAAGCAATGAGTGTCAAATTGTAATATGAGTAACGATATTCTTGTACTTTCTTAACTTATTCTAAATTTATTAATTTAATTTTATAAAACTTGACATTTTGCATTTGAGTTAATTTTTATAAAATTAAATTTATTTTGAGTTAATTTACATAATTATGTTGATTGTTTGAATTTAATTTTTTCTAGATTATATAAAGCGACTATATTTTGAAATTTTTAATTCGGAGTCAAATAACAAAACGAAGAAAACATAACTGAATAATAAAATAATAATAAATATTGGATAAGAGTATCATTATTACATTTGCAGTATATACATGGTGTGAATGTCCAACGACCATTCGGTGTCAACGTTTGGCTTTAAATGAACGTTGATGGCGTCCTACCTCTCGCATGGTAGGTCATTTGGAACCCACTACTCCATCTGCAAAGTTAATAGAAAGACTTTGTTTAATTGAACGCCAATACAATTTTTAATAGAAAAATATCTTTTTCATATCGGCTCACATGCAAAGTATTTTTTTTCAGGAATGCGATTTACAATTTTAAAAAATAGTAAAATTTGTCATTAAAAAATAGATTTTTAATCCAATAAAATTGATCTTTTGATTAGTCATTTAATATGTAAATGGAAAATGACTAACGCCCCTCGCTCTTAAGAATAAATTGTTTGGCTATGGGGAAAAAATTGCCACTAGCTCAAGTAAGATAATACATTAATCATTATATTCCCTCATAAATTGGGCAGGAGAACAATAATGAAAATTAGAAGAAAAATTAATGACAAGTTAAATCTAGATAGACATCATGTCCTGATCACATGACTGCAGAGCTTAGTTGGCAAAGAACCTCACATCAACATATAGATCCCCACTGAGTTCTACCTCACTAGAATGAGTTGTCATATCAAATCCAAGTAGACACCAAGACGTGATCCTTGACTGTAGAGCTTGGTTGACAAAGAACCGCACATCAACGTCGGGATCCACGCTAAGTTCGACCATACAAGAACGAATTATCTTCTCAACTACTTGCGTTGTTAAAAAATCATCTCAATCAATGGTAAGTCTTCATTAGATAAGTCAAATGAGATAATGAAGTCATATCAGTGGACCACCTATCTTTTGATGCA
Source organism: Juglans nigra (assembly GCA_002916485.2). NCBI lineage: Eukaryota > Viridiplantae > Streptophyta > Magnoliopsida > Fagales > Juglandaceae > Juglans > Juglans nigra. The sequence goes on from CM036140.1 coordinate 27,723,297, forward strand.
TTAATCGCCACATAAATGTGTTTGTAATAAGTAGACGTTCATGAGTCCATAACATGAGTAGTGTAGAAATTGCATGTAAAATGATGATCCGATATAGATTGTGGGGCTTGTTAGTCATCTCCAAGATGTGGAAGAGAAATTTCAAGATGTTTAAAAGAATTACACCAAAGAAAAAGTAAATAAATAAATAAATTGTATGCAGTAAAAATTTAGAATGAGTTACGTACCACCTCCTTTTTTCAGAGAGCTTGCAGTAATAATAAACAATTAATGATGACATCACTACAATATATGACCTCTACCTCATTCGTCATCACATGTAATGCCAACACAATTTCTAAAACAAACATACCATTTTCATGCCCGTTCACATGCGAAGTAATGCTAGATATATTTTTACCGTTTACAAGTCTCACGTATTTATTTTAAAAAATAATAAGATTCACTATTAACAAGTCAATTTTTTTTTATATTAATCTCATATTTATTTATTTATTTAAAAAAAAAAGAAAAGAAAAGTGTGGAAGTTTATAAACCAAATTAAGATTATACAATTATATTTTTTGGAGAACGGACTGGCGAGCTCATTCAATAAGCATGTCTTAAACAGGCTTCGAGATTTTGCTAAATATTTGATTTATATATGCCAAATTTTTTATATTTAATGAAGAGTGAGTTATTTATAGTTGTGGAGTGCGTAAATATCGCGTAATTTTTTTTTAAAAAAATAAAATCTATATTAAAAAAAATTTAGAAAAGATCTAGTAAAATCTATATTAAAAAATTAATTTTTTTTTTTATAAAATTTTATATTTATATTTTTTTTAAGGAGATTACACTTACACCTTACAAATATAATTATATCTCTTTAAAGAATACAACAAATTATTAGTTGGTAGTTGTGAAAATTAATATGTCTATTAAACAATGAATATGACTATTGCGTTGGTCATGTCAATGTCTAACGTCCATTTCAGATGTGTAAATTGCGTATGTTCTTTTAAATCAAAGTAGATTTTTAATACTAAGAGGTCATTTGCAGTATTTGCAAATATTGTACTCCTTTGCCGAAATTGGTAGAGGTCATTTTCAATATTTTTTAATTGAAATTTATTTCTTGAGAAATTTTCTTATTCATCTTAACTTTTGTTATCCTCGGTCAGATATAGTGATGTGGCAGATTTCATGTGTGCCAATTAAGTAGTTGATAAAAAAAATTTACTTCAAATCATGTGACACATTGTTTTTAATAAAAGGCCAATAAACTCCATTATCTCAAAAAAAAAAAAAAAAAAAAACCAAAAACTCCATTTATCAATGTTGATGACATCACCATATATAATGACCTCTACCTCGATCCTTTGTCATCACATGCAATGCCAATACAATTTTTAATTAGTATTAACATATCATTTTCATATCGGTTCACATTCAAAGCCCTTTAAAAAAAAATTAATTTCAAAATTAATTACCTTTTTTTATTCCAAAGAAAGTGTGAAAGTAATTTTATACACCCTAACATTATACTTTTTTATTTTATTAAATATGTGATTTCTATCTGTCATATTTTTATATTTAATGAATACAACAAATTATTAGTTGGAGGTTGTGAAATGATTATGTCTAATAATCAATGAAAGTTTTGTATACACGTAGTCGTGTCAATGTCCAACGTAACGTCCATTTGGTGTCAAATCAAAGTTGAAGACGACGTCCTACCTCTTGCATGCTACCATTAATGGAGGTCATTCGCAACCCATGCATGATCTCGCCTTGAAAGTTAATAGAAAGGCTTCGTTTAATTCAGTTCAATGCCAATATAATTTTTAATAGAAAAATATATTTTTCATATCGGCTCACATGGAAAGTCTTTTTCTCATAAATAATATTTACAGATTTAAAATGCAAACCGTGCATACTTCTTTTAAAAAATTATTAGAGTTCGCCATTAAAAATAGACTTTTAATAGTTGCAATATTGCCAAATACTGTACTCCTTTGCCGACATTGGAATATTGGTTGGATGCCATTTGTAATATTTAATTAATTACGTCATTTTCAATATCTTTTAAATGGAATTTATTTCTTGAATAATTTCTTATTTATCTTAAATTTTGTTATCCTCAATCACACATAGTGATCTGGTAGATTTCAAGTATGCCAATTAAGTAGTTGATAAATTAAAAACAAATTAAAAAAAAAACTACTACTTCAAATATGACACAAAATTATACTTGTCAAGAGATTATTGTATTAGGTTAAATAGGGGATAAAATATTCCAAACCCAATACGATCCAACGAGCCCAATCCTATGGCGAGATATAATCCAAAGAGAAGATCTCCTCTAAAAAATAAATCTTCGACTTCTATTGCACATGCAGCAAGGATAAAAGACAATGAGAGACCGTAAAACTATTATATTATAGAAAATTTGCCCTCAAAACGACCCGTGAACGTAGACCCAAAGTCAAACAATGTAAATCTATGTGTCTTCATTTCTTTTATTTTTTCTACATTTATTTCCGATTTATTGCTATAGATGTACATACGAACACCATATAGTCGCACTGAACTGCTGCCGGGGCCTCCAAACTACAACGATCGAGGTTCAAGTCATCATAGCGGGTCGAGAATGACTCTTTCTTCCTTTCCGACCAGTTTTGCTATTTTATGTCAACAACATTTGGCACTATCAGTGGGAGAACGAGGATTTCCTGGCTTCAGGAGTCACCACCGGATGAAAAGATGAGATTCCCTCACCTTCTCATTTTTTATCATTTTTATCTTATTGTTTTGAATAAAATAAAGGAATGGGCGAAATACTATTCCTCGCCCATGCAATCGGGTGCACTGCATGCTCAATCACACTGTTCACTTAAGTGCGGTGTGTATATGGGACGAGCACCCACTATGCATGAGGACATAGGCAGGTTAAGGATCATGGTCATGCACTGTGTACTTAAATGAATAGTGCATGTATAGCACACCCCACCTGTGCATGACATGCATAGTAGCATGGGGGTACAAGTACTCACCGACCCACCTGTGCATGGTCTGTAGAGAGGTGTTGGGGTGCTTACGTGATGCACCTCGCGACTGGCCCCGCTTACTGGTGACCGCACTAACACACGGCCGAACGGAATCGGCAGAGATTGCCCCTCTTGGTTCACACAGTGCGAGGTCCACAGGCCAAAAGGATCCATCTCGTCAACTATAGGGGCTAGGGAACGCACCAGTGGCCACCATTGGGGTTGTCGCGCGATTTCTATTCCCAGCGCAACAGTCCCCTCGCTAGCCACTACAACAGCCGGAGCACCCACGTTCGAGGCACATCGCAACCATGATGCCTGCGGCAGCGAGCATGTAAAGCCTGCCTCCCCCCTCACGTACGACGCAGTCCCCACAATGGTGTAGGACATCTAAACCCAGTCGGCGGGAGTTCTCCCGCTGGTTCCTCACCGACACAAACTTGCAAGTTGGCAGGTTACTACCCACCAGATGCCAACAAGCTGCTAAGGCCACCAACGGACCAGCTGAACTCGCCAGCATGATCTGTGATCGATACGAGAGTACTCGGGGACAAAAAGTTCCAGTGAGAAGTTTCTCACTGGTATCGTGCCAGCAAAGGCACTTCCTGGACCACATATCCCCCCCCCCCCCCCCCCCCCCCCCCCCCCCCAAAAAAAAAAAAGGGCAAGAAGCCCCCTCAACTGAGCTCTCTTGGGCCGCCATTGCTGCCCTTCCCCCCCACAGTTGCTCGACCTCAATCCCTAGATGAGCTAGCCGGCCACGAAGTCCTTTAGCCACTCCTCGGCCACTGTTAGCTACTCGGGCAAGTTCCTCGACGTCACTTCCTCGACCACATGCTGCTCGGTTGTATCTTTCTTTGCCAACTGTGTCTCGACCACCTGCATCTCAGCCACAAGTGTCTCGAGCAGACCCATTCCGGCCATACACACTGCTGATCCACCCATCTCGGCCACCTGCACACAACGGAGCCACCCAGCATGAACCTGTAAGTTGGCGATCACTTCCTCAGTCATACATACGGGCAGCCATCATGAAACGTACACAATGGGCAACTCCTTGCTTACCTTGGCCTTCCCAACTAGTGCTTGCACCCCTTGTGTTTGCTCAGCCACCGTGTTGCCCAACCAAAGTGGATTCCTCGGACATAGGTCCCCCTGACCACGATGTTGCTCGGCCACCCATCAATGAGTTCCTCAGACACAAAGCTACTCAGCCTCACTTGCTCAGACACAGCTACTCGGCCAGACTTCACTCGGCCGTTGTCAAACCCCTCACAATCTTTGGCCTTATTCGTTTTTGCATATGAGATAAGATGAATTGAGATTAAAGTTAAAAACTGAATAAAATATTATTAGAATATATTTTTTTAATATTATTATTATTTTTTTATTTGAAAAAGTTGAATTGTTTATTTTATTTTGTATGGAGATTTGAAAAAATTGTAATGATTAGATAAAATGAAATAAAATTAGTTGAGAGGAATTTTGAAAACAAACGAGGCCTTAAGTTCCTCTGTCAACAACCCCTCAACGACGGGGTTACCCAGTACAGCCACAAGTTGCTCAACCACAATCATCTCTTCTCCAACTCAAACCAGCCATAAGATGCACGGCTTAAGTACCTTTCTCAACATTACACTCATTGGCTGCAGCTTTAATGGCCTCACAGTGTACTTGGCACGACTTCCAGTCATAGAGGGTCACCACCCACATCTTGCACGACCCACAAGTTCCTGGGCCCTGCGACTCCCTCCACTACCTAGAAGTGCCCAAAGGCAAACAACTCCCCCAGAAGTAAACATTCTCAGCAAAATAGAAAAGGGGAAAGAAAAATAGCAAGGGACAACTTCAATCAAGCAAAAATAAAAAACAACGACCTCATCGCCCTACCCCACTCGGGAACCACTGGGAGGTCTCAATACGTCTCCATCAGAATAAACTAGTTGGCATTAACATACAAGCGGCCACCCCAGATCTTCATTATTATCAAAACATGGCTGCCCAATGGCCTTGCCGACACACCTTAAACCTTCGCCACACTTTAGCAAAGCGATTCAGGTTTGCAAAACTCGCATTGGTGATTTGGATTATCTATGCTAATTAGTTTGGTTTTTCTTAGCATGGTCAACAATCTCTGCCAAACAAAAGACAAGCCATGCCTCCCTAATTGTCAACAAGCAGGTCCAACCATTCAACTACCCGACCTCCCTCACAACGAAATCACGATGAGTCTAGACTCTAGCCTTTCGACTACCAAGCCTTATTCATTTCTCGTTGAGAGTCAATAGGCAAGTCCAGCCATTCGACTAACCAACCTCTCTCTTGAAGAACTCACAGGCAACCTAGCTAAATTCCTCGTTGAGAGTCAACAGGCAGGTCCAGCCGCTCAATTGTCCGACCTCCCACAAATGGACAACAACCCTAGCACAACATCTACTCCAGCAAATTCCAAGTTTTTAGACTTGTGCCATAACCGACGCTAGCGGGTTATCTCCAGAACTAGCCTTCGAGCACCACAACCACCTTGTGCAGATTACCTTCGAGAACAAGTTGATAGGCTCGATAACTGCATAAGAGGGATCCAGAGGTTCGACGGGCTCCCTGATCACTAAGTGTGGTCACTACAAACAAACTCTAGCATCAATACCAAAATGGAAACACCAACAACAATTAACATCGAGGGGCAAAAATATGCTAACGCCATAAAAAATAAAAACGTCGAAAAGATAAACATTCTTTGCTAACGATAAATGTCCTTACACACAAACTCAAAGCCCAATCATACCTCCACCGAGAGTCAACAGGTGGGTTCAGCCAGTAGATTGCCCGACCTCCTTCATGACAAGTCAACAAGTGTGAAAGGTTCGACCTTACTCACACTTCATCGAGAGTCAATAGGTAGGTCAAATCACTCGACTTCCCAACCTTCCTCGTGACAAGTCAACTTGCAGGAAAGGTTACAGATCGCCTGACCTCACTCACACCTCACCGAGAGTAAACAAGAGGGTATAGCCACTCGACTCCCTAGCCTCCCTTGTGACGAGTCAAGAAAAATCCCAGACAGCTAGACCTCCCAGGCGCCCCACAGGCAGGTAAGTCACTTTACTGCCCGACCTCATTGCGCTTGTACCTAATGCGGTTGAGCTCATCCCCTACTTATCTCGCCAAGCTATGTAGACATAGGTCTAGTGCCGAACCTTATAAATCTGTATGTCTTTATCTCTTTTATTTTTTCTGCATTTATCTCCTATTCATTGTTATGAATGTATGTACAAGCATCGTACATCTGCATCGGGCTGCCATCGAGGGCTCCAAACCACACTGATCAAGGCCCAAATCGTTATAGTGGGTCGGGAATGACTCTTTTTCCCCTTTCAACCTATTATGCTATTTTTTTGGAATCAACGGTATCCATTCGTACCCTAGCTAGCTACTTCCTCTCTATAATAATAACAACTTCCTTCCCTCTTCATCAACAAACAAATTCAAAAACATATTACTAGAACACAATGAACAGTAAAATTAAATGTATTCGGATGTGCCTTTTGCATTGATTAATAAAGTTATATTTTGCAATGATTAATAACACATTGCAATTGAATATTTTTTTGTAAGTAGATTTTGTTTACTAGCTTATGGATCTCTTTCCTCAGAAAATATATATTTCCTAAAAGAACAAATCCAAATTATCTACTCTGAAAAGTTAATATATAGAAAGTCAGAATTCAGAGTCTCGCATATAAATTGCTGGATTTCAACAAAGAATTTGTACGTTCTCAATCCCCTGTAGAAATAACAAGTTCTTCCTATCATACACTGCATATCCATGTGTAATACTTTGGATTATAATTTTTTAATATATTTTTCTTTTGAAATTTATAGAAGCTGTATTGATTTTTGTATTTTATTTTGAAGTTTGTAAAAATTATATATATTGATCTTTGTATTTGAAAATCATGATTAGAGAATAGATGAAAAAAATTAAAAATTTGAAATTAAAAAATATTTTATATTTAAGTGATATTAAGAATAAAATTATAAGTTTTAAAAGTTTTGAGAATTTTAATAATTCTCATGGTGCTCAAACATGTCATAAATATAATACGTTAAACTGAAAACTTCTGATCCTTTGTAAATTTGTTTTCAAATTTAGAACTTTTCCAAGTTTATAGTTTGTTAACTAAATTATATATAGAAAAATAGTTGGCTCATATAATATATTAAATATTTTTTATATAATATATTAGATTATGAAACTACAATGCAAATCTCAAACACATCTTATATATTTAATTGAGGCGGGCCCGGAATGGATTACTCGACCTAGCTCGTTTAACGAGATATGGCAACAAGACGGGCAGAGCGAGAAGTTGTTTCTCTATATATAGCCCTCTAATGTTAAAGAGTCGCACAGTGAATTAAAGATCTGCATTTGATCATTTCCAAAGTTTGGAATTAAAGCCCTTTAATTTGTCCTTTATCTTGAGTGCATGCGCATAAAGCTTGCTGGTCTTCTGTTGTATCAGGTTCAACCAAAAATCTCTTCCTCTCATTCTCAGGTTTCTTTCATTAATTTCTTTTATTCTTTTTTGCACATCAATCCATGTTCTATCTAGCTACATATCTACTCTATTATAATAAGTATCTATCTAACTGTAAATGGTAACTTTTGTTGTTTTTCCGTTAACCTTTCTTATTTTTCTATCAAGTCATGTTTTACCAAAAGGCGCTTAAAACTCTTGATCATTTGACGTATAGCTCCCTTGTAGAATTTAATGAAGGATCGTGTTTTACTAAAAGGTCCTTAAGACCCTTGACTATTTGACATGTTGCTCCCTTGTAAAATTTAATGAAGGATCATGTTTTATCAAAAGGTCCTTAATCGCCCCGCGATGCACATGAATTGACGTCTCTTTTTTCATTTTTTTTTGTTCTAATAGTATACTCATTTTCCTTTCTTTTTGTTTCAATTTTTTTAAAATAAAAAAAATTAAAATGACTTTACTCTTTAGAACAGAAACGTTTTACAACATTCTTATTGTAAAATTCAACTTTAAGTAAATTTAACTAATAAAATACTTAAAACACTCAATATATAATATTAATTATTAATTTAATTAGAATATAATTATTATTAATGTTAATATTGAATATTATTAATTTGATTAGAATATAATTATTATTAATATTTTAATTAGTAGAACTATAAGATGTGATAAAAATAAAAATTAAAAAAATAAAAATTAATAATATTTTATTATTATATAGAAAGTAAATAGATAATCCAATATGGATCTAACTAATGCTCATACTTTACTGAAGTTTAGATTTTTTTTTAATCTTTATTTTTTGTCTTTCTTTAACTTTGTATTTTCTTTTTCCAGACAAATAAGTCACTGACTTTTTCACTTTTTTTTTATTAAAATTATTATATCAGGGGCACCCCGGGGCTAACGCACCAGGGCCGTTCCCTATTATATACATACATACATGATATATATATATATATATATATTTATATATATAGTGAGAATCTTGTGTTTGTCAGCAGGAAGTTTCAGAATGGAAGGAGAATCATCACGAAGTGTTGATGGTCAAGACGATGCAAATGCTTCATTCATAGAAATTAAGGAACATGGGGATAAAAAGATTTCTGAGGTAATCGCAGGTATGATAGAAAACTTAGATCCACTCCCAGCATCACCACCTAGACATTGTTGTATCTACAAGGTTTCAGATCACATTCGCCAATCGAACGAAGAAGCTTATACTCCTCAGGTAATAGCAATAGGGCCTTTTTATCGTAATAACCCAAGATTGCAAACCATGGAAAACTTTAAACAGAGTTATCTCAAGAGTTTCATGGAACGAGCTCACGAGACGAACTTGGACGATTTAGTAAGCACTATAACAAGTGCGGAAAAAAGTGTTCGGGAATGTTATTCAGAGACAATACCGCTTGGCAGTGATGATTTTGTGAAAATGATCCTGTTTGATGCGACCTTCATTATCGAGTTTTTCTGGAAAAACCATTCGGGAATCTTGAGCGAGTACGACCGTAGAATGTTAAATTCGTTATTGAGCAATAGGGGGCAGTTGGACTTGATATTACTTGAAAATCAGCTTCCTTTCTTTATTATTGAGAAAATATATGACACTGCATTTCTATCTCTCTCAAAAAAAGGACACCCCCCCTTCATTGACCTTACCTTCCACCAGTTTCAAAATTACAACGTTCAAGGATACAAGCCTCGTGAGTTTTCGTTGTCGGGAAAATTAATATTGCACTTCACTGACTTGCTTAGACACTTTTGCATTCCTCACAGAAGGCGACTGGCAGGAAATTCTAGATCAAGGGAAATGCACAGTGCAACGCAGCTGGCTGGGGTAGGATTGAAGATTAAGTTGAAAAATTCAACCAATTGCTCGCCGCTTGAACTGAAATATGCAGGCCGAGTGCTGGAAATCCCACACTTTCAGTTGGACGAGACCACGGAGATTTATGCTCGAAACCTCATCGCCTTTGAGCAACGTCACTATCCTGAACATGCATATATTACGGATTATTACTTCCTGTTACGTTCATTAATCATAAGTCGGAAAGATATGAATTTCCTTGTTCAAAATGATATCCTTAAATTGGTAGATATTGTAGATTACGGGGAAGCAATATCCGTGCTCAACAGGATCTTAGAAAATATCGACAGTACAGGAAGGAACAATTATTATAGTCAGCTTGCTGAAGGATCAAACAGATTCTATAGAGCCCACAGGACTAAACTTCAGAAACTGATGGCTATCTTGAAACGTGATTATTTTCGCAACCCTTGGAGGGGTGCTGCCACCATAGGCGGCATTCTCTTGTTACTGCTCACTGTCACACAAACTGTATGTTCTCTCATCTCGGTGACGAATTAGGAATGAAGCTTTTGTAATTCTACGAGTATTGGATTGCTTTCTGATAATTTAGGTTGTACTTGTTAGTTCTTTATGTTGTTGAACTGAAATCTCAATGTACATACAAGTAATAAATCTTTTGTTGTTGGATTCGAGCAATTCTTTATCCTAATTTCAATCATATTTACATTTTAAGTGGTTATCATATGAGTGATAAGAAATATTAAGTCTCCACAAATCTTATACAAGAAAATGTACGCGATGGAGCAGCTTAATGTCATATATTAGATCGACTACTTTACAATATAAAAAAATTACAATTGGGTGGACATGTCAGTGTGTAAACCTTTTTGTGTATGATTTCTGTGTAGACCAAGCATTTCTCTTGAGCGATTGATATAAAAAACCAATCGAAATGCAACACATCATCATATATGACTGGGATGACAAGATTTAGAATGAATTGTAACATTATTTTTTTTTTCTCACTTTCTTTTCCTATTAAACATTACTGCAAGAATCCTTGTGGGTTGTGGCTGGCTTAATTAATTCCAAAACTATTACTTTTTGTTGAGACAATTCTCAGCAGTTCCAGCAGCGTCCTCAATCCAAGATAATCGCCTGCAAATTAAGAAACAGTCTCAGGGGGTTTGAATGGGTGATATCTTCGATGGTCTTATGCTTATTTGGAAGAATGTTTATAGGGTTTTGGGTGCCCTTCCGTCCCATGATCTGAGCACGATACTCTTTTTTTTTTTTTTTTTTGAAGAGCCGGTAGCCTCACACATAATGGCAACGTCTCAAGTTTATCTGAGCACGATACAATGGATGGTAGTGTCCTTCCAAGATAGGTGTCTATGTGGGACTTGTTTCGCCGGTGTGAGTCTCTTAAGAGCTAAGTTTTGTTGGATAGAACTCTTTGTCGATCATGGCAGCTCCAAGTGTGGCCTCACCGAACAGTATGATTTACCAAGTTACAACTATTTTACCAGGTTATAAAATTCATCTGTTTACAGCCACTCGAGAGTTTAGGGCAAGTACTCTAGCTAGCCCTTGCTGCACACCCTGCGAGTTGCATCATCTTGTAGTCCAGACCCAAACTTTATGTACTCTCTGTTTTATATCCATCTTCAGAGACTCAAAGACCACATACACGTCTGTCTCGCTATTCTTGGACAATTCAACTCCTCATTATAATTAGCTCGACTTTAATGCTCTACAATTGCAACTGTAGGCCACGATAGTAGTGGATTTCTGCTATATATGCTTGTGTCAGAATAAAACAAATAAAGAGCAGAGTACGCAATGAAATTGGAATGTTTTCTCTGTAGTATTCAATGCGATATTATACAAGGATATATATACAACGTAAAGGAATCAAATAAGGAATAAAGTTTGTTACGGGCAATCGTAGATAATAACAAACCTATTGTCTACGGTATTTACATAGAGTGCACTTTATGTGTTTGAGGTAATGCTCAGCTCATGTATTATCTAAGAAACATCAAAACCATTTATTCTAATACGCCCCCTCGAGTTCAAGGGTGTGTCAACAACATTGAGACTTGATTTGAAATGAAGAAACTTGTCAGCTACAAGAGGCTTAGTAAGCACATCAGCAATTTGATCTTGAGAATTGATGAAGGAAACCTTTAATGTATTGGCAGCAACTCAATCTCTCACAAAATGATAATCAATGTCCATATGTTTAGTTCGGGAATGATAAACTGGATTTGTTGAGAGATAGGTGGCCCCAAGATTATCACACCATAAAATTGGAGCTTGAGACAAGGGAATACCAAGTTCACGCAAGACAGTTTGAAGCCATATCAATTCAGTTGCAGATGAGGCGATAGACTTGTATTCGGCCTCTGTTGAAGATCTGGCCACTATAGACTGTTTTTTGGAGCTCCAAGATATCAAGTGTTGACCCAAGAAAATACAATAACAACCAGTGGAGCGACGATCGTCTGGACAGCCACCCCAATCGGCATCAGAGTAGGCTTGAAGGGTGATGCTTGATTTTGAAGCAAAAAACAGTTCATGATTAATTGTGGATTTCAAGTACCTCAGAATTCTTTTTACTGCACTCCAGTGAGAAAGTTTTGATGCATGTAAAAATTGACAGACCTTGTTTACCGCAAATTCTCGTAATGGACAAGTACTGTAAGCCTCCCACAATACTTCTACATAATGTGATGTCTTCAAAATCAGGGGTATCATATTTGGACAGTTTTAAGGAGGCAGACATAGGGGAAGACATTGGTTTTGCTTGCTACGGGTGAGAAGGCCTTTGAGATATTTACGTTGGGACAACAAAATACCACTTTGAGTGTAGTCCACTTCAATACCAAGGAAATAGGCAAGTCGGCCAGGGTTCTTTACAGGGAAAACAGTACCCAAGTCATGTATTAAACCCTCTATTGCGGAAGATTTTGAAGACGTGATGACAATGTCATCCACGTAAACCAGCAAGTAAATTTGAACATCAACACAATTTAGTATAAATAATGATGGATCTGCTCTAAAAGCAACAAAACCATAATCAAGCAATCAAGTACTTAGCTAGGCAAACCAAGCTCGTGGAGCTTGTTTGAGACCGTAGATTGCCTTCTTAACTTTGCAGACATGGTGGGGTCGAGTTGTATCAACAAAACCTTGAGGTTGCTGCATGTAGACATCATCTGTTAAGACCCCGTGCAAAAAGGCATTTTGTATATCAATTTGATGCATGAACCACCCTCTGGAAACAGCGATGGATAACACAAGCCGAATTGTTGATGGCTTCACAACTGGACTGAAAGTGTCCTGAAAATCGATTCCAGGTTGCTGATGGAACCCCTTTGCAACCAAACGAGCCTTTCTTCGTTCAAAAGAACCATCCGCATGAGTTTTTGTGCGGAAGACCCAACAACATCCTAGAACATTTTGGTGAGGAGTAGAAGAAACCAACGTCCAAGTGGAGTTTCGGAGAAGAGCTATATATTCCTCTTTCATGGCTTGTTTCCACTCATCCAATTTTGGGGCTTAAGAGAAGCTTGAAGGATCATCTGGAACCTATGCAGAGATAGTGAGACAATGTCGAGTGGGATATGTAACCGTACCATCAATAAATCGGCGAGGATGAGATGAGTTGGTTTTTGCTCTTGTAATAATGGGGGAGCGTGGTTGATTTAAACTACTGGAGGGTTGCAGTGGATTTGTTGGAGGGGAAATTATATTTGCAGGTGGCACGGTCGAAGAAGGAGAAGAAGGACGTGAATTGGGTAAAGCTGGAGATGATGAACTGTTTGGAAGAGATGAAAAGGTGGGAATCGGGCCAAGAAGAGAGGAAGAAAGAAAAGGTGGGCTTGGGCTTGGGTTGATAGTTGATGAGATTGGTAACGGGCCAAGAATAGAAGAAGAAAGGAGAGGTAAATGGGCTGTAGAGGAAAATGATTTTTGAGAGGATGTGGTGGACCGTGTAAGTGAAAGGGGAAAATAATTCTCATTGAAGAGAGCATCTCGAGAAACATATAATCTTTGAGTTTTGAGACCCATACATTTGTACCCTTTATGAACTGGACTGTACCCAAGAAAAATACAAGAGATGGATCTAAAATTTAGCTTATGATAATTGTAGGGCCTTAAGTTGGGCCAGCACTCACAATCAAAAATTTTGAGAAATTTGTAGTCCGGTTCACAGTTGTAAACCTTAGAGTATGGGGATTTGTTTTTGAGAGTAGGAGAGGGAAGTAAATTAATGAGATAGACCGCGGTTTCAAAAGCTTCAACCCAATAATTAAAGGGAAGAGAAGCTTGGGCTAGGAGAGCAAGCCCAGTCTCAACTATATGACAGTGTTTGCGTTCGACTAACCCATTTTGTTGATGGGTGTGAGGACGTAAAAAACGATGCGTAATGCCAAGTTGTTTGCATATGGAGGTGAGATGTTTGAATTCACCACCTCCATCGGTTTGTAATGTAATTAACTTGGAATTAAACAAGCATTCAACAAAGGGCAAAAAGGTAGAGAAAATGTGATGCACATCAGATTTTAATTTCATTGGAAAGAACCAAGTGAAGCGTGTATAGTAGTCAACAAATGAGACATAGTATTTATAGCCATTGTTTGAAACATAGTGGGCCGGGCCCTATACATCAGCACAGATTAATTCTAATGGTCATCTATAATGCTCCGATGTAGGAGAAAAAGGCAATTGATGGCATTTTGCAAGGGGACAAACAGAACAATAGAAAACAGAATCTGTGAAAAAATAAGGCAAACATTTTGAGTGAAAGACATGAGAGACCAAGGCTAGAGATGGATGCCCAAGCTGTCTATGCCAGTGAGCAACTGAAGTTCGTTCTCCAACATGAACAGATGGGGAAGGCAGCAAAGACTTGGTGGTGGGGAAGGTATAAAGACCATCACGAGTGACTCCGGTGAGGAGGATTTTCTGTGTCGCCTTGTCCTTCACAAGAAAATGTGTGGCATGAAATTCAAAGTAACAATTGTTGTCAATGCAAAATTGAAGAACTGAGACAAGATTCTTTGTTATAGAAGGAACATAAAGTAGATTTTGAAGACGAAAGGAAGAGGAATTAAAAGTGAGAGATGAGTCACCGAAATGATTTATTTGAAGGCCTGCACCATCACCCACTCTAATGGTCTCGCTACCTGCATAAGGCTCAGAAGACATATTCAAGTTAGAGAAATCATGAGTAAGATGATGAGTAGCAGCAGAATCGAGGTACCAAACCGATTCAGAGGAGGGGTGTTGAGCAGTATAGTTTGCTGAGAAAACTTTGGGAGCTTCATACTGATAAGAGTGATTAAAACGTTGCCTGCACTGAAGAGCCCAGTCTTTTGACATACTTGACAGACTGGGCGTTGAGATTTATACTGTTGATATTGTGGCTGTGTTGCAGAGTATTGAAGTGACTGGATGAGACCACCACGATTCGTTGAATAGCCACGACCCCGACTACGTCCTTGACTCCCCCTTGCAAATATTGTACTCCTTTGCCGAAATTGGTAGGAGGTCATTTTCAATATTTTTTAATCGAAATTTATTTCTTGAGAAATTTTCTTATTCATCTTAACTTTTGTTATCCTCGGTCAGATATAGTGATGTGGCAGATTTCATGTGTGCCAATTAAGTAGTTGATAAAAAAAATTTACTTCAAATCATGTGACACATTGTTTTTAATAAAAGGCCAATAAACTCCATTATCTCAAAAAAAAAAAAAAAAAAAAAACCAAAAACTCCATTTATCAATGTTGATGACATCACCATATATAATGACCTCTACCTCGATCCTTTGTCATCACATGCAATGCCAATACAATTTTTAGTACAAACACATCATTTTCATATCGGCTCACATGTAACGTCTTTTTCTCATAAATACTATTTACAGACTTAAAATGCAAACCGTGGATACATCTTTTGAAAAAAATTAGAACTCGCCATTAAAAATAGACTTTTAATAGTAGGAGGTCATTTGCAATATTTGCAAATACTGTACTCCTTTGTCGACATTGTAGTATTGATCGGATGTCATTTGTAATATTTAATTAATTACGTCAATTTCAATATCTTTTAAATAGAATTTATTTCTTGAATAATTTTCTTATTTATCTTAAATTTTGTTATCCTCAATTACACGTAGTGATCTGGCAGATTTCAAGTGTGTGCCAATCAAGTAGTTGATAAAAAAAATAAAAAAATAAAAAACAAAAAACTACTTCAAATATGACACATAATCATACTTGTCAAGAGATTATGGTATTTAGTTGAAGACTGCTATATCAAAAGGATAAAATATTCCATACCCAATAGGATCCAACGAGCCCAATCCTAAGGGGAAATATAATTCAAAGAGAAGATATCTTCTAAAAAATAAATCTCCGACTTCTATTGCACATGCAATGAGGATAAAAGATAATGAGAGATTGTAAAACTATCATATTATAGGAAATTTACCCTCAAAACGACCCGTGAACATAAACGCAAAGCCGAACAACGTAAATCTATGTGTCTTCATTTCTTTTATTTTTTCTATATTTATCTTCTATTCATTGTTATGGATGTACGTACGGATGCCACATAGCCGCACCGAACTGTTGCCGGGGCCTCCAAACCACAACGATCGAGGCTCAAGTTATCATAGTGGGTCGAGAATGACTCTTTCTTCCCTTCCGACCCTTTTTGCTATTTTATGGCAACAACATTTAGCACCATCAGTGGGATCGATGTATTTTCTACACCAGAAGTAGGAGAATGAGGATTTCTTGGCTTTAGGAGTCAGCATCGGATAAACAGATAAGATTCCCTCACCTTCTCATCTATCATCATTTTTATCTTATTGTTTTGAATAAAATAAAGGAAAGGGCGAAATACTATTCCTCGCCCATGCAATCAGGTGCACTGCGTGCTTAATCACACTATTCACTTAAGTGCGGTGTGTACACTGGACGGGCACCCACTATGCATGAGGACATAGGCAAGTTAAGGATCATGGTCATGCACTGTGTAATTAAATGCATAGTGCATGTATAGCACACCCCACCTGTGCATGACATACATAGTAGAGTGGGGGTGCACGTACTTATGCACCCACCTGTGCATGGTCTGTAGAGTGGTGTCGGGGTGCATGTTACAAGATGCACCTCGCGACTGGCCCTGCTTACTGGTGACAGCACTGACGCACGGCCGGACGGAATTGGCAGAGATTGCCCCTCTTGGTTCACATAGTGCGAGGTCCACAGGCCGACAGGATCCATCCTGTCGACTATAGGGGCTAGGGAAGGCACCAGCGGCCACCACTGGGGTCGCCGCATGATTTCTATTCCCAAAGCGACGGTCCCCCCTCCCTAGCCACCACAATAGCCGGAGCACCCAAGTTCGAGGCACACCACAACCATGATGCTCATGACAGCTAACATGTAAAGCATGCCTCCTCCCTCACGCACGACACAATCCCTGCCATGTTGCCGGACCTCTAGACCCAGTCGGCGGGAGTTCTCCCGCTGGTTCCTCACTGACACAAACTTGCAAGTTGGCAGGTTACTACCCACCAGCTACCAACAAGCTGCTAAGGCCACCAGTGGCCTAACTGAACTCACTAGCATGATCTGTGGCCGATAAGAGAGTACTCGGTGACAAAAAGTTCCAGTGGGACGTTTCTCACTGGTATCATGTCGGCAAAGGCACTTCCTGGACATAGACCCCCCCCCCCCCCCCACCTAAATGACAAGAAGCCCACTCAGCTGAGCTCTCTTGGGCCGCCACTACTACCCTTCCCCCCCACAGTTGCTCGGCCTCAGTCCCTAGACGAGCTGGCCAGCTGCGAAGTCCCTTAGCCACTCCTCGGCGACTGTTAGCTACTCGGGCAAGTTACTCGACGTCACTTCCTCGACCACATGCTGCTCGACTGTATCTTTCTTTGCCAACTGCGTCTCGACCACCTGCATTTGTGCCACAAGGATCTCGAACAGACCCATTACGGCCATGCCCACTATTGATCCACCCATTTCCGCCACATGCACACAACAGAGCCACCCAGCATGAACCTGCAAGTTGGTGATCACTTCCTCAGTCATACATACGGGCAGCCATCATGAAACGTACATAACGGGCAACTCCTTGCTCAAACGAGCCTTCCCGACCAGTGCTTGCACGCCTTGTATTTGCTCAGCGACCACGTTGCCTAGCCAAAGTGGATTCCTCGGACATAGGTCCCCCTGACCACGATGTTGCTCAGCCACCCATCAATGAGCTCCTCAGACACAAAGCTACTCAGACACAGTTACTTGGCCTGACTTCACTCGGCCATTGTCAAACCCCTCATAATCTTTGGCCATATTCGTTTTCGCAGATGGGATGAGATGATTTGAGATTAAAGTTAAAAATTGAATAAAATATTGTTAGAATATATATTTTTTTTTATTTTGGGATTTAAAAAAATTGACTTGTTTATTTATTTTGTATGGAGATTTGAGAAAGTTGTAATGATTAGATAAGATGAGATGAGATTAGTTGAGAGTTGTGAAAACAAACAAGACCTTAAGTTCCTCTGTCAACAACCCCTCAATGACAGGGTTACCCAGTCCAGCCACAGGTTGCTCAACCACAATTAGCTCTTCTCCTACTCAAACCGGCCACAAGATGCATGGCTTAAGTACCTTTCTCAGCATCACACTCATTGGCTGCGGCTTTAATGGCCTCACAGTGTACTTGGCACAACTTTCAATCATAGAGGGTCACCAACCACATCTTGTGCGACCCACAAGTTCCTGGCCCTGCAACTCCCTCCACTACCTAAAAGTGCCCAGAGGCAAACAACTCCCCCGAAAGTAAACACTCTCAGCAAAAAAGAAAAGGGGAAGAAAAATAGCAAGGGACAAATTCAAACAAGTAAAAATAAAAAACAATGGTCTCATCGCCCTACCTCACTTGGAACCGCTGGGACGTCTCAATACGTCTCCATCAAAATAAACTAGTTGGCATTAACATGCAAGCGGCCATCCTAGATCTTCATCATTACCAAAACATGCCTACCCAATGGCCTCGCCGACACACCTCAAACCTTTGCCACGTTCTAGCAAAGCGATTCAGGTTTGCAACTCTCGCATTGGTAATTTGGATTATTTATGCTAACTAGTTTGGTTTTTCTTAGCACAGTCAACAATCTCTGCCAAACAAAAGACAGGCCACGCCTCCCCAAGTGTCAACAGGCAGGTCTAGCCGTTCAACTACCTGACCTCCCTCACGACGAAATCACGGCGGGTCTAGCCTTTCGACTGCCAGGCCTTATTCATTTCTTGTTGAGAGTCAATAGGCAGGTCCAATCATTCAACTAACCAACCTCCCTCATGACGAAATCACTGGCAACCTAGCTAAATTCCTCATTGAGAGTCAATAGGCGGGTCTAGCCACTCGATTGTCCAACCTCCCACACATGGACAACAACCCAGCACAACATCTACTCCAACAAATTTCAAGTGTTTAGACTTGTGCCATAACCGATGCTAGCGGGTTATCTCCAGAACTAGC
This sequence comes from Juglans nigra, assembly GCA_002916485.2. NCBI lineage: Eukaryota > Viridiplantae > Streptophyta > Magnoliopsida > Fagales > Juglandaceae > Juglans > Juglans nigra. The sequence continues at coordinate 27,742,262 of CM036140.1, forward strand.
CTCCGAGCTCCACAACCAACTTGTGCGGATTACCTTCGAGAACGAGTTGATAGGCTCAATAACTGCATAAGAGGGAGCCAGGGGGTCAACGGGCTCCCTGATCACTAAGTGTGGTCACAACAACAATTAACATCAAGGGGCAAAAATCTGCTAACACCTTAAAAAATAAAAACATCAGAAAGATAAACATTCTTTGCTAACGATAAATGTCCTTACAAACAAACTCATAGCCAACTGATACCTCCACCGAGAGTCAACAGGTGGGTTCAGCCAGTAGATTGCCCGACCTCCTTCGTGACAAGTCAACAAGTGTGAAAGGTTCGACCTTACTCACACTTCACTGAGAGTCAACAGGCAGGTTAAGCCACTTGACTTCTCAACCTTCCTCGTGACAAGTCAATAGGCGAGAAAGGTTACATACTGCCCGACCTCACTCACACCTCAATGACAGTCAGTCACTCGACTACCCGACCTCCTTCGTGACGAGTCAACAGGCAGGAAAGGTTACAAACCGCCCGACCTCACTCACACCTCACTGAGAGTAAACAAGGGGGTATAGCCACTCGACTCCCTAGCCTCCCTTGTGACGAGTCAATAAGCGGGAAAAATCCCAGACTGCTAGACCTCCCAAGCGCCCAACAGGCGGGTAAGTCACTTTACTACCCGACCTCACTGCGCTCATACCTAACGCGGTCGAGCTCATCCCCTACTTATCTCACCAAGCTAAGTAGACATAGGTCTATTGCCAAATCACATAAATCTATATGTCTCTATCTCTTTTATTTTTTCTACATTTATCCCCTATTCATTGCTATGAATGTACGTACGAGCATCGTACATCCGCATTGAGTTGCCACTGAGCACTCCAAACCACACCGATCGAGGCCTAAATTGTCATAGTAGGTCGGGAATAATTCTTTCTACTCTTTCGACCTGATTTGCTATTTTTTGGAATCGACGGTATCCCTTCGTACCCTAGCTAGCTACTTCCTCTCTCTAATGATAACAACTTCCTTTCCTCTTTCATCAACAAACAAATTCAAAAACATATTACTAAAACACAATGAACAGTAAAATTAAATGTACTCGGATGTGCCTTTTGCATTGATTAATAAAGTTATATTTTGCAATGATTAATAACACATTGCAATTGAATATTTTTTTGTAAGTAGATTTTCTTTACTAGCTTATAGATCTCTTTCATCAGAAAATATACATTTTCTAAAAGAACAAATCCAAATTATCTACTCTGAAAAGTTAATATATAGAAAGTCAGAATTCAGGAGTCTCGCATATAAATTGCTGGATTTCAACAAAGAATTTGTACGTTCTCAATCCCCTGTAGAAATAACAAGTTTTTCCTATCATACACCGCATATTCATGTGTAATATTTTGGAATATAATTTTTTAATATAATTTTTTTTTTAAATTTGTAGAGGTTGTATTGATTTTTATATTTTATTTTGAAGTTTGTAAAAGTTATATATATTGATCTTTGTATTTGAATATCATGATTACTGAATAGATGAAAAAATTAAAAATTTGAAATTGATAAATATTTTGTATTTAAGTGATATTAGAAATAAAATTACAAGTTTTGAAAGTTTTGAAAATTTTAATAATTCTCATGGTATCCAAACATGTCCTAACTATAATACGTTAAACTGTAAACTTCTCCGTTTGTAAATTTCTTTTCAAATTTAGAACTTCTCCAAGCTGTTTATAGTTTGTTAACCAAATTATATATAGAAAAATAGTTCATTTACCAAAAGCTCTTCCAGACGTGGCTTATATAATATTTAAACTATAAAACTACAATGCAAATCTCAAACACATCTCATATATTTAATTGAGGCGGGCCCGGAATGGATTACTCCGCGACCTAGCTCGTTTAAGGAGATATGGCAACGAGAAGGGCAGAGCGAGGAGTTATTTCTCTATATATAGCCCTCTAATGTTAAAGTGAATTAAAGATCTGCATTTCATTTCCAAAGTTTGGAAAGCCCTTTAATTTGTCCCTTATCTGAGTGCATGCGCATAAAGCTTGCTGGTTCTGTTGTATCATGTTCAACCAAAAATCTCTTCCTCTCATTCTCAGGTTTCTTTCATTAATTTCTTTTATTCTTTTTTGCACATCAATCCATGTTCTAGCTAGCTACATATCTACTCTATTATAATAAGTGTCTATCTAACTGTAAATAGTAACTTTTGTTTTTTTCCGTTAACCTTTCTTATTTTTCTATTAAGTCATGTCTTATCAAAAGGCCCTTAAAACTCTTGATCATTTGATGTGTAGCTCCCTTGTAGAATTTAATGAAGGATCATGTTTTACCAAAAGGTCCTTAAGACCCTTGACCATTTGACATGTAGCTTTATTGTATAATTTAATGAATGATCATGTTTTACCAAAACCTATGCTAGACCTTACACGAATTATTGAGACTGAGATTGACTTTCTGAAAACTTTGCATATTTTTGTGATGAAATGAGAACTTGGGAAAAACCAACCTCGGTCGCTTATTTGCACTACTCATGAATTCTGTATGAAAAAAGGAAAATATTTTCTGACATGCATTGTGTAAACATGAGCTAAATTTTGTCATGTTGTCTCTAAAATCTGAAAAAGAGCGATATTCAGAATTTGAAAAATTGTGCATTGATTTAGAAAGATGCTCTGACTTTTGTTTTCGGTATGTGAGAACGATTTGATTATGCTTTGGTACTCTGTTTTATTTTGATATGGCATCTGAAAACCTTTGGCATGGTGTACTGATTTTGTATCTGACTCTGTCTCTGCTCTGCTCTGCTCTGTTTGGGTTGGTACCAATTTCTCTGTCTCTGAGTGCACCCATTTTGGAAACAAAGTGGTTTTATTGTGGTCTTTCTTGTGTGCACACTCGGGGCTCCGAGAAGAATAAGAGAAAGATTTCACCTCTGTCTCTGCCCGGTTTGGCCATCGGGAATAGCAGAACCCTACCACAGGGGTGAAACATGGACTCTGCTCTGTAAGATGCTCTGTTTTGATATGATGATGATGCTCAGATTATGTTATGCCAAAGTATTTTTGAATATGAAATGAATCTTTAAATATGAACATTTGACTCTTTTGGAGTATGAAAAGATTGAAAAGTCACTCTGATTTTCTGATAACATGTTTATAAGATCTGCATATAAAAATATAATGTTTTGTTTCTGCATACTGAACTTTCTGAAAAGGCTCATGCTTGCACGCTAGTATATGTTCTCTGCTTACTAAGTTGTTGATAACTCACCCCCTCTTATCTCCAATATTTTCAGATGATTGGAATATTTCCAGTTAAGGATCAAGAATTTGGAGCATAGGTAAGAGGAGTTAAGAATAGTGGTTTAAGCATAGGAGGTTTACGTGAGTATTGAGGATTTTGTTATTTAGTAAGTTTGTTGCGTTCTGATGATATGAATTATTGGGAGGTTGATGTTTTTATTAAGACTTTGTATTGTCTTGAATTAATTATACTGCAGTATTTGATGTGAATTAATGAGTAGTTTGCGAGATAGAGAAAAATTTGATTATGTACTATGTGGATGGAAAATGATTTTTAGTGATATGAGTTAATTCTCTGGACCTTCGGGGACGGGGCGTTACAGTATACTCATTTTCCTTTCTTTTCTTTTCAATTTTTTTAAATAAAAAAATTAAAAGGACTTTACTCTTTACAATAGAAACGTTTTAGAGCATTCTCATCGTAAAATTCAACTTTAAGTAAATTTAACTAATAAAATACTTAAAACACTCAATATATAATATTAATTATTAATTTAATTAGAATATAATTATTATTAATATTAATATTGAATATTATTAATTTGATTAGAATATAATTATTATTAATATTTTAATTAGTAGAACTATAAGATGTGATAAAAATAAAAATTAAAAAAATTATTAAATTAATAATATTTTATTATTATATAGAAAGTAAATAGATAATCCAATATGGATGCAGATCAATGCTCATACTTTGCGGAAGTTTCGATTTTTTTTTTAATCTTGATTTTTTTGTCTTTCTTTAACCTTGTATTTTATTTTCCCAGACAAATAAGTTACTGATGTTTTGCTCTTTTTTTTTTTTTTATTAAAATCATTATGTCAGGTGCACTCCGAGGCTAACGCACCAGGAGCCGTTCCCTATTATATATGTATGCATATATATATATATATATATATATATATATATATACTGAGAATCTTGTGTTTGTCAGCAGGAAATTTCAAAATGGCATCATCACGAAGTTTTGATGGTCAAGACGATGCAAATGCTTCATTCATAGAAATTCAAGAACATGGGGATAAAAAGTTTTCCGAGGTAATCGTAGGTATGATAGAAAACTTAGATCCACTCCCAGCATCACCACCTAGACATTGTTGTATCTACAAGGTTTCAGATCACATTCGCCAATCGAACGAAGAAGCTTATACTCCTCAAATAATATCAATAGGGTTTTTTCATCGTAATAACCCAATATTCCAAACGATGGAAACCTTTGAACAGAGATATCTCAAGAGTTTCAAGGAACGAGCTTCTGAGATGAACTTGGAAGATTTAGTAAGCACTATAAGAGGTGCGGAAAAAAGTGTTCAGGAATGTCATTCAAAGACAGTACCGCTTGGCAGTGATGATTTTGTGAAAATGATCCTGCTTGATGCGACCTTCATTATTGAGTTTTTCTGGAGAATCTATTCGGGAAACATGAGCGAGTATTAGGCGTGGGCAGCGGGGCCCCGCCCCCGTGCGGCTGGGCGAATCACCCAGTCAGCCTATGCTGGGGGCAGGGCCACCTGCCCGCATATGGCCTGCCTTCCGGGGGCGGAGGCGGGATAGTGGTGTCCCCCACCCCGTAAATACCCCGCCCCGCCCCGCCCCGCCCCGCATATATATATATATTAATATATTATATATTTATATATAAAAAAAAACCCAGGCATGAAATGACGTTGTCGTTTCATGCCTGGGTTTATAACAAAACCCACGCCCCCCCCTCCCGATTCCCATTTCCCCTCGCTCAGTTCTCCCTCACTCTTAGTCTCTCCCTCTCTCTGAGTTCTCGGCACCGCACCCGGTCCCTCTCTCTGTGTCGCCATCCTTGTCACCGTCGTCGTCACACGACTTGCACCCGGTCCCTCTCTCTTCATCTCCGCCACCGAAGGTCCGAAGGTAAGAAACCTAAATTCAAAATTTTATTGTTTTTGTAATTTATATTTTTAATGGAGATTGGAGGAAGGATGGGGTTTATCGGAGATGGAGGATGAGATTTTATGAATTGTGTGTTGTAGAGCTTAGATTGTGCATGTGGTTTGAACTTTGAATGAGTCCCGTCCGTTTGTTTTTGTTTTTTTTTTGTTTACATTATGTAATGTGTGATTGTGTGTGAATCACTGAATAATATTATTATTTGTGTCTAATTAATTCGGATTGGAACCCTAAATTAATTTAGGGGTTTCAATCTTTGAAACCCTAAATTAATTTAGGATTTCGAAATACCCTAAATTAATTTAGGGGTTTCAATCTTTGCAACCCCTAAATTAATTTAGGGTTTCGAAATACCCTAAATTAATTTGCCTCAACAAAATTTAATATGTCATAGTGGTGATTTTCAGTAATTGCAATAACAATTAACAAACATCACATGGATGATTTACTTCGATTGACTAGTTTTGTGAGGTTCAACAGTTCAAGTATCACGCACTCAATTTGTTTTGGATTTGAGAAATATGTAACAATGGTTACCCACCCTTCACGTGCACGTTAATGGCAATTATCACAAATGAATCTAGCAAATTATTAACAATACCCAATAATAATTTATAATTAATATGTAATCTAAAACTCGTACAAAATAAATTTACATCCCAATATAAACATTAATTATCACCAAAATATTCACATAACAAACCATATATCATAAACTGAACATACTAACCTCCCATTTTACAGATATGTACATCTATACACAAATATCATGTCTCCAAAGTGTTCAATGTTTAAAATATCATCCTTCCAAAAAATTTACAGTTTTCAAGAGTAGGACTGTAGTGGAACTACCACGTTGACATTATAATAATCTTAGTAAGTTAGCCCCGAAGACTACACTCATGAAAATTATGCAATGACATATATTAAAAATATTCATATTAAAAAGACTCATTTTGTCTTTCTTCGCAAATTTTCACCACTATGACATATTAAATTTTATGTTCATTATATAGTTACTATGCTTATAGTCTTTCAAGTCTAAGAAACTATATTGTTAATATACTTTACTACATTTATAACGAAAGTACTCAATATTTTTTATTTTTTTTATCGTGTTTTCGTAGTAGTTCTGAATATATATATATATGAATGTCAAGTGATACTTTTTTTTATTCTACTTTTTTTTTATGTTCATTATATAGTAGCTATGTTTTCTATAATTTCAGATTTTTTGTTTGCTTGAGTTCATGGATATGCCAGCAGATTCTAGTGTGAGCTCTCCTTTCCAGGCTGAGGGCACCCCCTATGCCTACACCTACACCTACCCCTCCTACTCATACCCCTACCCCTATTCCAAGCCCTACGACACCTTGCCTTGTCCCCAAGCCCCGCAAGAAACCTACTTCAATAGTTTGGAGTCATTTCACCAAACTAGAGGGTGATGACTCAAATAACCCCCAAGTCAAGTGTAACTATTGTGGAAAAATTTATGGATGTCATTATAGGAAACATGACACCTCACAATTAAAGGTGCATTTAGAAGAGTAATGCAAAAAAAGTCCAACATTAAGATCATTATAAGAGAAAAGTCAATCTCGGCTAGAAACTGGACTTCAAAAAATGGCGGATGGGACTAGTGGGGGTGCAACTTTGAGAGGGTATACTAAGTATGATCCTGATGAGTGTAGAAGACACCTAGCTCGTATGGTCATAATGGACGAGCTACCTTTTCAACTTGTTGATGGGAAAGGATTCCAAGCGTATTCTCACTACTTAGAACCAAGGTTTAATATTTCTTCTCACCACACGGTAGCAAAGGATGTAAAAAAATATTTTTACATTGAAAATGAGAAGTTGAGGTGTCAATTGGCGGATCAATTTGTTTGTCTCACCATTGACACTTTGACTATGCATTTTATTGATTGTCATTGGACATTGCAAAAGAAAATTATAAAATTTTGTAAAATCACCGATCATAAGGGTGAGACAATTGGGAAGGCCTTGGAGGCCGCAATAAAGGAGTGGGAGTTGACCCGAGTTGTTACAGTCACAGTCGATAATGCCTCGTCCAACGATGTCGCATTGGGACATCTGAAGACCTATCTTAAAGAGGCAAATAAGACAATCATGGGTGATGAGTGTCTGCATGTGAGATGTGCGGCACACATTCTAAATCTGATTGTCACTGATGGTTTGAGGGATCTTCATGACTCGATTGCTCGGGTTAGGACTGTGTTGAGATGGGTGAGATCTTCTCCTTCGAGGTTGGAGAAATTCAAGGTTGCTGCGAGATCTGCGGGCCTAACATCTAAGAAAGGCCTTTGTACTGATATGCCTACACGATAGAACTCAACATTTCTGATGTTGGAGGCGGCCCAAGAATATAAGCTGGCATTTGCATTATTGGGTGACGAAGACATCCAATATGTTAAATATTTTGATGATCACGAGGGATTGGGGAAACCCATAGATGATGATTGAGAAATTGTAGCTATTTTTGTAAAGTTTTTGAGGCTTTTTTACGATGTCATTACGAGGCTATCTAGAACTTTGTACCCTACATCCAATGTTGTATGTCAGCAAATATATAGGGTAAAAGAAGAATTAGATGACATGGTCGTGGGTGGTCACATTAGGCTGCGGGAGATGACATTAATTATGAGGAAAAAGTACGACAAGTATTGGAGAGATTTAACTAGGGCTAATATTTTGTTATATGTAGCTGTCGTCTTTGACCCGAGGTATAAGTTGGATGGCATGATATTTGGATTGGGTCTTGCGTACGGGCAAGTATGGGCAGAGCTTATTGCAGCAAGGGTTCCGGAAGCCCTTACTAGATTATTTGATGAGTTTTCCACCTTGCGGGGTAGTAATATTGCGGCACCTACACCTACCCCCTCAGCCTCAAGCTTATAGTTTCCTGAAGTCGAGGTTGGGAAAAGTCGTAGATTGGAGTGGGGTGAGAGGTATGAGTAGACCCCCTTCCTCCGGAGTTCTGTAGAGGCTCAGTCAGAGATAGACAGATACTTAGCAGTAGAGATTCTACCATTTTCACAAGATTTCGATATATTAAGTTAGTGGAAGGTGAATGCCGTGAAGTATCCCATCCTTGGAGAGATAGCCCGCACACTTTTGGCCATCCCTGTTAGCACCGTAGTCTCAGAGTCGGCTTTTAGCACCGGAGGGCATGTATTAGATTCATTTCGGAGTTCATTAGCTCCTGCCACTGTGGAAGCTTTGATTTGCACGCAAAATTGGATCAAGGGAACTCCTATTCATGTTCCGGATGTTCTTGAGTATGAGGAGGCCGACGTTGAGGAGGAGGGTGATGATCAGTCTGGATCTGGTATTTATTTGAATTTCATTTTCTAATTTCTTATTTTAATTTATTTATTTTCATTTAATTAGTATTCATTAATTTGATTTCAAATTTAATACTTATAGTGATACATGAGACGGCGTCTACGGCTACCTTCAATGCAGTATGACTTTGTATTGGACCCACCATTGTCATGGTTTGCACAATTTCTCCCTTAATTATCTTTTGCATTTAAAATTTTGTTTCATCTTTATAACATTTTAATTTTAATTTGTTTTATTTTTAACTTATTAATATTTCAGGTTTTATAACTTATTAACTTTTATGATCATGATTTTCAGTCTCACAGCAATCGACACAACAGTCACAACTCACCACTTAGTGAACTCATCACTACGGCTCCACCCCAAAATCAAATTGATCAAATTGAAAAATTATGATTTTGTTAATTTAAAATTAATTGTAATGTCACTACAATAGTTAATTGTACAATTTGTAATATTTATTTTTTTTAGAGGAGTTTGTAATAGTGTAATAGTTTATTAGTTCTCTTAATTTGTATAATTGTAAACTATTTATTTTAACATAGTGCCTTACAGCCTTAGTGTTGATTATTACTTAATTTGTTAATAGTTGAAACTTAATATCTACTTAATAGTTTAATCTATGATTATATATATATATATATTCTGTTTTTAAATCTATATATTTTTTAAGTTAAATTATGGGCTCAAAGTGGCCCAAAAATGAATTCTGGGCCCAAAGTGGTCCAAAAACCGATTCTGGGCCATTTAGGGCCCAGAAAACTGTACTACGAGAAGGCACAGTAGGGGATGCGGGGGTGCGGAAGGGTGGGGGTCCACCCCCCACCCCGGCCAGCGGACGGGGGACCCTGCCCCTGCCCATGCGGGGGCGGGGTATGGGGAAAAATTCCCCACCCCTCATATGCGGGGGCTGGCGGCGGGCGGCGGGGGAGGGGTGGCCCTGCCCCGTAGGGGCAGGTATCACCCCTAGCGAGTATGACCGTAGAATGTTAACTTCGTTGTTGAGCAAGAGGGGGCAATTGGACTTTATATTACTTGAAAATCAGCTTCCTTTTTTTTTTTTTTTTTTTTTTTTTAAAAGAGCCGGTAGCCATATGGAAGTGGCCCCGTCCCAAGTTTATTAATAAGCCCTCACTTATGGCGGAGGAATATCGTGGTTACATGCCAAATATGAGGGAGTTTACAGATAAGAGAAAACAAAAACCTCCCAAATACAAACCAACCTAAGAACCAAAACAGCAAGAAAAATATAACAAAATAAAACTGAAACTAACAGGCCTATAAAAAAGCCTATAAAAATGAAACACGAAAATACAACCAAACAGGCCTATAACAAAACAATAAAACATCTAAACAAACCTAACAAACAAAAAAAAAAAAAAAACAAAAAACCAGAAAAACAACAAAAACAAACCTGGAACTCAAACTAACAACGAAAGTACGGAATGCCTAGAAAATCCAGCCGCACAATACCTTTTAAATACCTGGGAAAATCTTGGTTGCCGTTATACGTGACATTCAAACCCATTTCGCCTTCTCTAGCAAGAAAATCCGCTGCACTATTACCTTCCCGCAATTGATGAACCACAACAAAATTGAGCCCCTCAAGTTCCTTGCGCAAAACCTCCCAAAAATCTCGAAGATACCACACAGAGCATTTACCCTTACAAAGCCAATCAACAACAATTTGTGAATCACTTTCAATAATCACATTAATCATATGGAGCCGTTTGCACAATCTAATACCATCCAGAATTGCTTTCATTTCAGCGCCATTATTCGTTTCCACCCCATAATGGGCAGAAAAACCCCTTTTACCAAACCATTCCAATCTCTAATAATGCCGCCCCCTCCCGAATTACCAGGATTACCTCAACAACTCCCGTCGCAATTAAGCTTCACCTAGCCCGAAGGAGGTCTGGACCATTTAACAATTTTACTAGGTCTCATAGAAATGCGAGGCCTCTCTAAATTAAAATCTTCCAAAATCTTCAAGTCGTGCATGGATAAATGACTAACAGAGTTAATATTATTCGCCAAAGATTTAATCCACACCCGAACACTTCTCCAAACAATCACAGCTGAATCATACTTTCCATCCATTCTAGCCTTACAACGTCTCTTCCAAAGGCACCAAGTGATGATACAAGGAATTAAACCAACAAGAGTACCTTTAAAAGAGGATTTTTTTGCATAAGAAAACCAGCCAGCTACTCTATTTTTCCACGGAAGACTGCGTCTACAAGGAAACCCAAAACAGTACTGGGGTACAACCAGACCTCAAAAGCCACAGCCCCCATAGAAAAAATATGGTCAATATCTTCCATACACCTCCTATCACAACAGTCACACGCGGAGGCAAGAGACACACCTTTACTTTGAACCTGAACGTCCACAGGCAGACAATCCAACCAAATTTTCCACAAACATATAGAAATTCGCTTAGGAAGAAGCTGGTGCCAAAACCAATCATGCCAAGGTAATTCCTGACCTCTCTTTCTCACCACCTCCCAAGCTGTACGAGTAGAAAACTTGCCATCAGTAGAAGGCTTCCACACAAACAAATCCGGACCATGAGTAACATTAATAGGCATCTGAATAATTTCCTCAACAACCTCCTCACTAACCAGCTCCCTAAGTAAGTCCTCATCCCAAAAATTATTGGACCAACAATCTTGAAGACGCAGCCTGTTATTAGTAATCTCTTCCACCCGTATGGAAAGGGGACCTGATGCCAACCATCTATCAAACCAAAAAGAAGCATTACCACCACGCACAAGGACATTCACATTGTCCATAACTTCCGGAAGCATGTTTACAATCGATCTCCAAAATCTAGAATCAGTTGGCTTCACCTTGTAAGTAGAAAAATGGCTGTGACGAATATATTTGGCACGAAAAAAATCAGACCAAAGATTGTTAGAAGACAAAATACGGAAAGCAAACTTCATATGAAGAGATTTTTGAACCTCTTTAAGATCTTTCACGCCCAAAGAATGGCTATGACGAATATATTCAGCTTCCTTTCTTTATTATTGAGAAAATATATGAAACTGCATTTCCATCTGATCTCTCAAAGGAAGGCCACTCCTTCATTGACCTTACCTTTCACCAGTTTCAATATTACAACGTTCAAGGATACAAGCCTCGTGATTTTTCGTCATCGGGAAAATTAATATTGCACTTCTTGCTTAGGCACTTTTGCATTCCTCGTAGAAGGCGACCGGAAGGAAGTTCTAGATTAAGGGAAATGCACAGTGCAATGCAGCTGGCTAGGGTAGGATTGAAGTTTAAGATGAAAAATTCAACCAATTGCTCGCCGCTTTGTAACACACTAGATGAAATGGATTCACACATAGAGGAAAAATGCTTTCTTCGAGGGGAGCGCCTCCAGGAAGGGGATGAGAAAACAGAGAGAAAAAAAAAGAAACTAGGTTTTCATTAACTTTCTGAATACCGTTCTCATCGCTACAGGAAACATTTAACTACGGACTTGCAAAATGCAGAAAAGGCCTCAGCCTTGTCTAGATATAACCCAAGACTAATAATAACCCAACAAAGCAAATAAAAGGAAATGGCCCAAATATCTTAAGGCCCAGTTTGAAATACTTAATAACATAAACTGCAAATGAAATTGAGAGGCCCAGGTCCATCCCATGAGCCCGTCTGCTTTGACTTCACATTCCAGCCAAGTACACGAAAGTACTCACTTCCTGAGAAGTTCCCTTCGACAATCAGTTCCAGTTCCTTCCAAGTCTTATGCCCAAACCCTAACACTTCATACCGCCGCTCCTCTTCCTTCCGATTCCTATCTCCACTGCATGCGAGGGTACACGGAATTGAAATATGCAGGCCGAGTGCTGGAAATCCCACACTTTCAGTTGGACGATACCACAGAGATTTATGCTCGAAACCTCATTGCCTTTGAGCAACGTCACTATCCTGAACATGCATATATTACAAATTTTTACTTCCTATTACGTTCATTAATCATAAGTCAGAAAGATATGAATTTCCTTGTTCAAAAGGATATCCTTAAATTGGTAGATTTTGTAGATTACGGGGAAGCAATATCCGTGCTCAACAAGATCTTCGAAAATATCGACGTTTCAGGAATGAACAATTATTATAGTTAGCTTGTTGAAGAATCGAACAAATTCTATAGAGCCCACAGGACTAAACTTCAGGAACTGATGGCTATCTTGAAACGTGATTATTTTCACAACCCTTGGAGGGGAGCTGCCACCATAGGCGGCATTCTCTTGTTGCTGCTCACTATCACACAAACTGTATGTTCTCTCATCTCAGTGACGAATTAGAAATGAAGCTTTTGTAATTCTACGAGTATTGGATTGCTTTCTGATAATTTAGGTTGTACTTGTTAGTTCTTTATGTTGTCGAACTGAAATCTCAATGTACATATAAGTAAATCTTTTGCTGTTGGATTCGAGCAATTCTTTACCCTAGTTTCAATCATATTTAGTTAAGTGGTACATTTTAAGTGGTTATCATATGAGTGATGAGAAATATTAGGTCTACGCACAAATATTAGGTCTCTAACAATAATTTCTTCTTGTTTTTGGTCAAGTCGTGCAATTTCCATTCACGCTAATTACGGATAAAACTTATTTTCTTTTTTATTTTCCATTCATTTTCTCATTGCAATTTCAATCAGTTTCACTAGAGCACCAAAATTGGCACCAGAATTACCTTACCTTACATGGAAAATTCACAACAAGGAATTTAGTTGCCAAAACTTATTTCCAGCAAATTTATAATCGCTGCATGTTGGTTGCCAAATATCAGTTGCCATATCTTTTCACTAGCGAGTTTATCAGTTGCCATATTAGTTGCCAAAAAAACGCGGCAAGTAAAAATCACCGCAAAAACATTTTGCGTAATTGCGACAATTGATATTGAAATCATATCAATTGCTGAAATAGTGGTTGGGAAAGCTTATTTTCGGCGAATCTATTTCGCCGAATATGTACAAAGTTTCACCGTAAAAACATTTTGTGTAATTGCGATGACTCTCTAAAATTGCCGAGACTGCTTATTTTCGGTGAGTTTAAATCGCCGCAAATAGTCTTAAAAAAAAAACTATTGAAACTGTATGGCTATTGAAACTAGTAGGCTTGCTGAAGTGCAACAAGGTTCAATAAAGCATATCGTTGGCTATTGGATGTGCCATATGCTTCAAATGAACATGTATCTCCAAGAGAGAGAGAGAGAGAGAGAGAGAGAGAGAGAGAGAGATTAGAACTTGATATGATTCAGCCCAGAAAATAATAAAGTTAGTAGCAAAAGCATTAGCATGTAAAGGAATATTCACCCAAAAACAATGAAATGCAAAAGGGCTTTGTAAAGAAAATTGGAAAGTGCAACAAAAAGTTCACATAGTCAGCTGAGAATGAAAAAATGGGAGAGGAACAAATATTCCCTATTAAACCTATCAAATTTTCTTATTTGATGAGTTCGACCTATGATTGGTTCACATAAAACAATGTTGGTGGTTCCATATGTACTAATCTGACTAAATTTTGTACAAGCAGCCTTCCCCTTCACAAGAGTATCACTGCTAATATCTTTAAACCAAAGATTCTTATTCAATGAAGGTGCTTCATTAATATTCTCAATTAAAAACTCGTTTAATAGACAATTGAGTAAATAGTAAGGACCATGGCAAGGAGTTACAGTTAAATATAAGGGTTGAATCGAATGACTCACCTCTGCCGTGCTTCTTCCTTCTCGAGCATTATAATCTATGATTTTCATCTCATCAAATTTGTACTGCTGTAGTCTGCAAGAGATTAGAGCATGACATACATTAAAAAAGATACAAATTTACAAAAACAGAAACAGGGAGTTCATACAGGAATCTGTGAACTGCATAGCTTACATCAAGTACCCAGCTTAGAAAAGAAGTCTATTGCATAAAGAAGTGCCATAACCTTGGGAATATAAAACATCAATAAATACATTCATCCAACAACTTGGGGTTGTATGAACCAATATCATTTCACCAATAAGCTCCATCTAGGTCTCATATTCAAGCATGTGATTGACCATCATGATATTGCATGAATATATCTCGAGTCTTTTGGAAAAAAAAAACATTTACATCATCATTCCCAGCTAGAGCACCGGAGAAATCAGATTCTAATTGAACTTTCAATTACTGTCGCCTCCAACAAAGTTCAAGCCTATCCAAGATAATGAAAATCATTTATATTTTCTTGTAAATTAATATACACTTAGAGCATTAATACCCACTCACTTGTGGCAAAGAAATATTATATTCCATCAGAATTTCATTATAGAGGCCCCAAAGCAAAATACATATATATGAGCTAAACTAGAGAGAATAAATTAAAATTACTATTGTAGAATATATATACATGGCAAGAAGTTACAGTTAAATATATATCGTATGTGGTTGTAAGTTGTAAAAAACAAAAAAAAAGTTCATCACCTGATTTCATATTCTTCAGGGCACATACCATATGACCAGATATAACATATCTTCTAACTACTAAGATCATGGCCCATACTAGATGACACTACTTACAAAATTTTCATCCCAGTTCATGCATACAAAATGTTAACACTACTTACAACCACATACGATACTGCACACATATCAACTTAGTAAGTAGACCTGGTAAAGAAAAAGTAGCAAATTGATTAGTAATATATATACATTTAGATCGAATTAATAACTACATCAAATCAAATCTTGATCCGTGAATGACAATTTTTAGCTTTTAAGTTTACAAAATTGCAATCATAAAAACAATCTCATGGTAATAAAGACACGACTTTTATACGTTGAGAATTCATCTGTACTTGAAATCATCTATGAACAACAACTGTCACTAAAGTTTATACATTGAGATTTCATCTTTACTTGAAATCATCATGTTGACTCCTTAAGTACTCATTTAACACATAAAAATACATACTGATACTAGTTTAACACATAAAAATGGAGGCCTAAACATAATTGAAAAGTGATTCAAATAGAGGAAGAAGTATAGTTAAAACTATAGCAGAACCTTTTTGTAGAAACTGTATAGCTTTGAACAAAACAAGGCAGAAAATCATCTCACCTCTTCAAGTAGTAGATTGCATGAATTATGCATGTTTCTACCTTCCCTCCACTTGTTACATACCCAACTAAACAAGTATCAGGGGAAACATGTAAGAAAAGGAAGGGTTGGAAGACACCATGACAGAATCTATTGCAGAAAATTTCAGAACTTGGAAATGTGTTGCTGCTATCTTTTTTGGTGCTAGACGTAAGCTAAGAGAGGGAAAAATGATGGAGTTTTAAACTAAACTGAACTTAGTCTTCTTATAAATGAAATTTAAGCCAAAGTTTCACCCTTGTAGAGTGAAGATATAAGCTAAAAATGAAGGGGAAACTGCTGCAGCACAAATAGAAAACATCACAAATTTCCTGGTGTACTTTCAGCTCTAACAGGTGGGTTTAATCCTATTTACAGATCATATTTTCCTTCCTTATGATTATCCACTCAAATACACAAGATATAGAAGAAAGATGTGAGAAAAGGAAGGTGAAACTCACAACATAAATTCTGGACAGCAGCAGATATTCAAAGAAAAGCTAAACATGGTTGCTGTTTGTGTGTATTGTGCAGGTTGCTGCTCTTGCTCATTACTTGAATTTCCACAAAAACACAATACATAAATTCTTTACCTCAGACTGTAACAGATGAGATTCAATAGATTTTCTGTAGGTCTCCAATGCACCAAATGGAACAGAATAGAAGAGGCACTCCTGCTAGTTGATAAACAGATCAAAAGCTACAAGATACATCACTCAACACATCCAAGCTTGCATCATATCCAAGTACTAAAGGATGAAACATCTAAAACTTAAGTAGTTTACAAGTCTTTTAAACACCACTACAAGGATCAGATCTATATTATTGGAGCAGGAAATTGAAAACTACATGTCTCAGGAAATGAAAAACTACATGTTATTGTGACACAACCTACACTGAACAATTATTAAGGCTCTTAGTAGTTTAAAAGTAAAGTGGTCTTCAATGGCCATCAAACACAGTTTTGTTTGGTTATGTGAAAGAGGACCAAACATGAGAGATTGGCCTCTAATGCCAAGCAGACACTTCAAATGAAGCTCCGTTCACATGATTCCAAGTGTAAATCCCCAAATATCGTTGCATTCCAAGCTTATATTATCAAAGCCTAGCTGATGCTGCCTGTTGTTCTTCCCAACTCGATCTAGCTCATGGCCAACTAAAAAGTACTACATTTTGACACTGCAACAGTATTCTCGTCTGCTACATTATACTATAGCTAAAACATTTCCCTAGTTTAGCTTATAAAGCTATTGATCATCTATAGCATATGTAACTCCTAGGCTCCTAAATCAATTGATAGACATAGAATCTCATGCCATGCCTCCCATCGCATTAAACAAGACCTGTTGATAGATATATATAACAGTATAGCGGTTCCTTAGTCTTGTTGACAAGACCTGCATGCACCTCTTTCACTTTGAATCATGCAGAAAAAGAAACAAATACATAGATAATAAATTACAAATAACTAAATAGAAAGTTGTTATTGGTGCAACTATCCCTTTGATATAAGCTTTTTGGATTTGTAACAGAGAAAAGTGAGTAAAAAATATAATATATATCTTTTTTTGATAGGGAATATAATATATATCTGAAAACCTAGCTAGGCTCTTTTTTCATGCATCTGGTTTGAAAAGGTCATAATGAGTACTTCATTGAAGTGCTTTTCATAAAGGAAAAATGGATTGGATGTGTAACATAGGGATGGGGTTGCCCAGACACTAAGACTCTTTGCTTTACCTCTTGTACATCTTTTTTTTAAAGGGAATATTGACTGATTAAGATAGATGATTAGCCATTCTTTGCCTGCTATTTAAAGAACAAATTTTGGATGATTGCCTTATTGATCACTTGGTGTGTAAGGAACCTAATTTCTTTGTAATTAGCACAATGAAAGGATAAGCGGTGGTCCATAGACATTATTAAAAACAAGATGGAATAATAAAAACCAATTTTATTTATTTTTTTCTGTGATGATCAGAGACTGAGACAAGCTGACAGATAATACAAAACAAATGCAAAACAATTCAGTACTTAGCACATTAAAGAAGATGCACAGGTAATTAATTGGCCACCTTATGCCACTCACTATCAATATTAGGAAGATCAGCTTTAATAAAACACCAATCATGAGATGGAGAAAGGAACATTCTATAATTAATTGGCACAACTTATATTGCATTCTTTTTCTTTTGCTCTATATTCAACACAAACGTTTTATAAACAGGTTGATCAGTACCATCACCTCTCTTTTTCTTTACCAGCCTGCACTATATAATATGATCTCTATGGTCAATTAAAATATCACTACTGACTCTGAAACGAAAATGCATATTTCGACCCATGATCAAAAGCTAGAGATGATCATAAGCTACAAAATAAACAAAAATCAATGGATATATAGGACAATATTTTCATAAGTCTTGTGACCATAACTTATAGAGATGAGAGAAATAGAGAGATGAGGGAGAGACCAAGGGGAATCAGGGATGGAAGAGGGGGAAACTCAAAGGGTGGACATGAGAAAGCTTCTCGCACGGCTGGGAGGAAATTGACGCCAGTGGCTGGGCTTATGACGGAGCACGACAGCAAGGGGGGCAGGGAGAAAACAGAGAGAGAGGGAGTAGAGTAAGGGTTAGGGCACAACAGTGGACGGAGAGAAAGGAAGGGGAGAGGGAGGAGGGGTTTGACGACGATGTCGTGGTGCTGTCGACGGCGGCGGTGCGGGTTGGCTGGGAGGCTTGCTGGGGGGTCACGGGAGGGGACGACACAGGTTGGGGGGAGGGGGGGGGGAGAAAGAGAAAAGGAGAGAGAGGGATTCGTTGCGTTTTGGAACTCGGAGAGGGGTTTTTTGTGTGTTTTGGCGCTCGAGTAAAAATAAGTTTTTGAATTTTTAATTGCGGCGAGTTTTTTAGTCACTAAAAAGTTAAAAATCGTTGCCAAAGGTCAGTTTAGCAATTCCATCGAATTTACTTCCGTCACAACAAATTCTTTTATATTGCAGCGAATTTTTTTGTCATAAAAGTTAAAAAATCGCTGCAAAAGACCAGTTTCAAAAATTGATGTAAAAAGGTCGCAGCGATGTAAAACTCGTTGCAATTAAAGGCCTTTTACAGCGATTTTATTTCCAACAGACACAAAATCACTGCCAAAGACCTTATTTCTTGTAGTGATTTCAAAGGAACATGCTTTGTATCTCAACAATGGATCCCGATTCTTTATTTTTAGTTATTGATTAAGTAAGAATTTTTTAATGTTGTGAATTTCCTTTTACAAAAAAATATTTTAAGTGGATTAAAAAAATGCAAAAAAAAAAAAAAATAAATAAATAAAAGAAAAGGAAGATGGCGTTGTAGGTGACTTTTCTCGTGCTACACCCACCATGGGCGTAGCGCAATCTCCAATTTCAAAAGGGCATTGCTACTATGCTACCTCAATTATACTGCTCACTTTGCCCAATTGAAGCAGCACCACCACCACGTAGTAGATTAAAAAAATAATATATATATATATATTCAGAACAAAATGGCATCCGAAAACAACAAAAAAAAAAATGAAGACTAAAACCCTAAGTTCCCTCTACCCCCCTTTTATGTTTGTGTTTTTTATTTTTTTCTTTTATTAATAAACCATGTGGCACCACCGTGTTTGGCAAAGTGAGCAGTATAACTGAGTCGGCATATAGAATTTCTATTTTTTCATTTCAAAAATCTTGGCAATGGAATGGATCAATTGAGCAAAAAACTACTATTTCTGCAAGATGCAAGCTGTGCAAGACATGCTAATCAAAGTTGAAATAATGCTGCTGCTTTCGTTATATTTAATTAACTAAACAAGTTCTCTAATTTGCAATTGATTCAACCAAATAAGGGATCCCTAATATGGAAGAATTGGAGTACAGTCCAACAAGGATGATTACATGATCACACAAGCTAAATATTGTTGCATGAAACAAGTCATAGTTTTATGCACAAAATGGTCTTAGAGAATCTGAGGATGATACATTAATGAGTATGCTAACTGCAAATAGGACAGGAAAACAACAATGAAAATTATAAGTAAAGAAAAAAGCAATGACAAAGTCAAATCTAGGTAGACATCATGACCTGATCACTTGACTGCAGAGCTTGGTTGGCAAAGAACCTCACATCAACATCTGGATCCTCACTGAGTTCGA
Organism: Juglans nigra; assembly: GCA_002916485.2. Classification (NCBI taxonomy): domain Eukaryota; kingdom Viridiplantae; phylum Streptophyta; class Magnoliopsida; order Fagales; family Juglandaceae; genus Juglans; species Juglans nigra. The sequence continues at coordinate 27,762,164 of CM036140.1, forward strand.
CCAGACAAGGACGAATTGTCTTCTCCACTACCTGCATTGTTCAAAAATCATCCAAATCAGTACTCAATCTTTTTATTAGACAAGGCAAGTGGGATAATGAAATAATTTCAGTGGACTGCCTTAGTTATCCCTGTCTCCATCGCCAAATGGGGAAGGATAGAGGAGTATTGGTAAAGAAGACATCCCTACTCTGATTCCCAATGCATCTGACCATATGATACAAATTGTCCCGACAGCTTAAACCAGAACGAAGGGATGGATTTAACCATTTGGTTAATATTGTAATACTACTCTGTAAGTGTTGGCCAGATTTCCTCTTAATAAATGGCCCAACACAGAAAAATTATTTTGAAGTTAGGGTACAAACTCATAAAATGTCTCTAGTATCATGTTAAATAACCAATTGTCTAAAAATCTTTGTGTAGTAGAAAGAGGTGAAATTTATCTAATGTTAGAAGAAAAATGCTATCTAAACTTACAATTTTACTCTTATAATCATACGTGCTAATGTGTCAGATATTGAAATAGTAAAGATTTCAAAATTCGAATAAAAAAAATAAAAACTGGTAAAATGAGACTGCCGCACAATACTTATAAGATTGTACATAAAAGTGTGCATACTTGTAGCACTACGTGCGTACTCATGTTAGAATAACATCTTTCTAAATTCAAAACATGTACTCCTTTAGCCGTATAACGTCTCACTCAAAATCATTTTCATCAGTTATCTGTAATTATTAAATAAATCAATATAGATTTAGCTACTTACAGACTGGTCAACTATGGGACTAAGTGACTGCATTACTTTGGCCACATTGAACTTGATGTTGGGAACCCCGAAAGATACAATTGTCAACACCCCAGTCCAAGTTATGGTAAACAATTAGAAAGATATTCAGAACCACAATCCACACATAGAACCCATCAACTTTTAATGCATTAATGACCACAAGCAGGAGTTTGGAACAGTAATCTATGGGCCCATCACGAGAGCAAGAAAAGAAATTGCATGTAAAATGGTCAACCGATATTATAGATAGTGGGAGTTGTTAGTCATGTCCAAGACCTGTAAGAGAAATTCCAAGTTGTTTCAAAGAATTACACCAAAGAATAAATAAATAAATAATTTGCATAGAGTAAAAATTTAGAATGAATTACTACCACCTTTCAGAGAGCTTATAAAAGTAATAATAATAATTAAAATAACACATTGTACTTAGATGCACCTTTTGCATTGATTAATAAAGTTATGTTATGAATATTTTCTTTTGTAAGTAGATTTTCTTTACCAGCTTATAGATCTCTTTAGGGGTGGGCATCGACTTAGTCAGAGTTGGATTTAGACTCCGACTTGTGTATGCTCCGATCCGACTCTGAATCCAACTTGCCGAAGTGAAGTTAGAGCGGGCTTTCAGAAGCGGAGTCGGAGTGGGCTTTCAACTTTGGGTTTTATTTTACTTTCATATTTAGCCCATTTTAAAAGATATTTATGGGCTTAAAATTTTAATTTTTATGGAAAATAATTAAAAACTAAATTAAATCATTCACTGTTAATTTACTTCTACACTAATATCTAACTTATTATTTTACTAGACTTATACTATAGTGTCTAGTTACATGTTATCATACTATAGTATTACATATTATTTTTAGTGTCTAATTACATGTTATTATACTTTAGTAAATTAGTATTATGTGTTATTAACTTATTATACTAGACTTATTAGTTATTTCTATACTAGTGTCTAATTTATTTCTATACAAGACTTATATTATAGTGGCTAATTACATGTTATTATACTTTAGTTATAAATTAATATGTATTTTGTAAACTTATTATACTAGACTTATTTAAATACTAGTGTCTAACTTATTTCTATACTTGATTATGTTTGGTAGTAATACTATGATTGTAAGGGAATTTTCCCCACGCCCATTATCTGGACCAGGGTCCGATCTGGCCCACAAAGCAACTCGTTTGCAAGGGAAGTAAGCAATGATGGTTGACAGGACAGGGAGGCCTGATGCTACTCAACATCAGCCCACCCATGGGGACTCGCACAAGGCAATACAGGGAGCAAGGAGTACCCTCGATCCTCTAACAAAAAGACATCAATGGACGACCGAAGAAGCTTGTAGAAGGAAACAAACGGGAAAGCCACGTCGCATTTATGGCACCACAACCCAGACTGCACTACGCATTAATGATGTCGTCACAGAGGCCATTCTGCATTAAAGGACTCTGACAAAAGAATAGTGGAATGGACAAGAGTCCCATAGGAACAGGCACGATCTGCCCCCTTCCCTCAAACTGCAGTATAAATAACAGCCTCCAAGGTACGAGGAAACTCTCTAGACTCTATTTATTCACAAGCTTCCAAAGAGATTTACTAACTTAAACATTGGAGGCTCCTTGGCCACCCAGGCCGCCCTCTCCCAACCTTTTTCTTCCTCGTTTTTGCAGGCCCAACTTTAAAAATCAGAGTTGCTGGAACTTGGCCCAAAGCCATATGAAACACGACGTTAACAATGATGTTTACATATACTAAACTATCATTAGTCTATTTTTGTTATAGTATAAGTATATTATTTTATAATAATTAGCTCATACTAGTATATTATTAAATTTAATTATATAAGTTCTAGTTATATATATATATATAACTATACTAGTATATATGATAAATATATAGATAAATACAAATTTTTATAATATATGTACAATATTGGAGTCGGACTCGGACTCGGACTCGGAGGGCAAAATCAGAATCAGACTCGGAGCATAAAGTCATAGTCAGAGTTTATCCAGCAACACCTCCAACTCCAACTCCTACTAAAAAATTAAAAAAAATCCGACTCCAACTTTATTTTGTTGTAGTCGGAGCGAAGCCATAGCGGAGTCAGAACAGAGCTGGATTCAGAGTCGAATTTTTAGATTTTTGCTCAGTCTTGGATCTCTCTCATCAGCAAATGTTTCTTTCCTAAAAGATCAAACCCCAATATGCAAAAGAAAAGTCAGAATTCACAACTCTAGCACCTAAATTGCAAGATTTTGATAAAGAATATGTTTTCATTCAAAGGTTATGAAGGAATGAATATAACCTGTGACAAAAACAATTACATTCTTGCATTCTTCAAGGTTATAGGGATACATATTACATATTGTTTTTATAAGTGAAAATTTGATATTGCATATACTAGAGATAATTTTGAAATTTTACACCAGTGAAATTAAAAAACCTATCAAACATGATATCATATCCATGTGTAATACCCTGGATTGTGTATTAGAAAGTAGTGAATGGGATTAGGGGTGATAAATGGTCCGGTCGGACCGACCGTTTCGGTCTGGACAGGACCGAGACCTAGACCGGTCCGGTCCGGTCCACATTTTAGAGGACCGAAAAGTTTCGGTCCAGTCCACAGTCCAGTGTTTTTCCGGACTGAATGAAAAAAAAAATTATATATATTTTATATATAATAATTGTACAATTAACAATATAAAATTTTAAATATATTATTCATACTTGTTAATATTCTATAAATTAACAATATTTTAATATATATCTTCATCTAACCTATCATTATTAACAATATAAAATTTTAAATATGTTATTAACACTTGTTAATATTCTATGAATTAACTAATATATAACATCAATTAGTTAATTATATAGTAATTATATAAGTTAATAATATAATTTTCATCTAATTTATTATCATTGACCATATAAAATATTTTTTTATTGAATTTGTTACATAATCTACATTAATAAGTCACTTAATTTAATTTAGTATTTTAAATAAAATTTTTTTATTAATTATTTAAAAAAATAAAAAAATTAGGCCGGACCTACCGAACTGAACCAAACCGGACCGGACCGATAGCTATTGGTCCGATTTGGTCCCTTTGGGTGTTCGGTCCGGTCCGGTCAGGAAAAATGATGGACCGAAAATATTCGGTCCATCGCTAGACCGGACCATGTGCAGCCCTAAATGGGATCCCACATTGCTTAAGAACACCATTTTTAGAGACTTAACGAAGGCTGAAACCATATCTGGGTCTATACTCTAAAATGGCTAATCAAAATTACAATTGGAATCCCTTGAATCATTTTATAAAGTGCTTGTTCAACGAGTCCATAATAATCACAAAGAGAAAAGGGGGCAATGAGTCCTTGTCTCAAACCACACGAGTTCTTGAAGAATCCAACTGGGGTACCATTCACCAAAACAACGAACCGAACAGTGGTAACCCAATGCTTGATCCACGTACACCACCTATTTCCAAAACCATGCCCCTCAAGCAAGTAAAATAAGAAATCCCAATTCACGTGGTCATAAGCTTTCTTCACATCCAACTTTCATAGAATGCCTGGCACTCTAGTTTTAAATCTAGTTTCCAAACATTCATTTGCTATGAACACCAAGTTTAGAATTTGTCTCCCTTAACAAAGGCATTTTGAGACAAGCCCAGCCAATGTGAAGCCCAAGACTAATTTGGAAATAGATTTTTCTTTCTTTTAGTGTGTGTAGGAAATGGGCCCAGACCGTGTGGAAGCCTAGTTGAAGAAAAAATAAAACCTAGCCCTCTTATCCTAAACGTCGCCATTTTTACAAGGAGGGTGAAAACCCTAAAATGATTTTTCTTCCCTCCCTTTCTTCTCCCTTCTCCCTCCAACGCCGCACACCCCAGCCTCTCTCTCTCTCTCTCTCCCATTTTCTTCTTCCCCAACCTATGAACCCCACACGCCGTCCACATCTCACCACCTCACGTCGTTGCCATCATCGTTCATCACTGAAGCCACCGTCGGCATGTCTTTGTTGGACTTTGAGCACGGGCTGTAAAACAATCAAACCCCCTCTCTGGTTCTTCTCTCTCTCTCTCTCTCTCTTCGGTGATTTGTGTTTTGCCAACCTCTACCCACCACTGCGTCAAAGCCTCTATGTCAAGCGCCAACTCCCCCATCGTCCCGCGCCTCTAATCGTAGCCTAGGTTTCGTCCATCGTGCCCTAGCTCCACGGCCCATAAATAGACCAGATCTCCACCCATCGAAACCCATCCCGAGCCACTCTTGCTCTCAATCCCTTCCTCTATCACCGATCTCTCAAGCTCTACCTCTCTAGTTCTCTTTTCTGTGAATTAGGAAAATTTCTCCCTAACCTTGGCCGTGCACCGCAGCGGGCCACCCCCTTCCAGCAGCTTCTTACTGGTCGTCCAACCCCTCTCCCTCTGTTGGACCTCTTCCCTTCTTAGATCCACCCAACCCGAGTCTAGATCCTCCTTCGTCCACCCTCTATTTTCATCAGATCTGCCTCCCATTATATTCCCAACTATAGAGTCCCACGTGCTACCCGGATATGTCGTTGTCCATTATGCGCCGCCACTGCTACTATTGTGCTTCTCCACTCCTGGCGCTACGATAGTAAGCTATGTGTCACTCTATTTTCATATTAATTTTTAGGCACTGTCAATTTTAACTAACTATTTTCTGTCTCGCAACACGTGCATGAACACACAAGATACTTTAGACAGTTCATTCGATCATCCAAGATTGTCTTCTGCGTTGTAAGTAAAACTCTAGACTGACCCTTGGAATACTGACACTGGAAAACTGTGTTTTTATTGCAATTTGGTTGTGATTCCTCAAGTGGCCGAGGGCCCTGTGAGGTGTTGGGAATCGCGTGTAGTTGTGAAAAAATTTGATTCTTTGAAACTATGAAAACTGTGAAATCTATGTTGTTTGTTGTATTTTACTGTGCCATGTCATCCAATAACTACGTGTTACATGACTGCGTATTTATTATTTTATCTGTCATTATTATTGTGCTTTGCCGGTACTAGTGTCGTGAATTGGAAAACTGAGTTTTTGTGTCAAAGGATTAAAAGGTGTAAATTTGCAGGTGTGTGCATATCACGACCCCCAAGTCGAGATGGAGCATTATCTCGATGGAGCTCCTTTGGTTACTCGGGAACGTATAAAACTGAGTGACCTAGCCTAGGTTGTCACCGGACAACAATGGGCTTGGATGAGATGGTAACGCTCTCATACCGACTTTGTGGCCTCTCTACTGGGATGCCTAAGGGTGTTTGGTCAGGTACTCGCCAGGCGCAGAGTTAGGCATCGCTCATTACGAAGTCATACGCACGGTCGTTATCCATGATGTGATGAAGGGAGCTAGGGTCTGCGCATGGTCCATAGGAAAGACCATGGTGCATGTGTAAGTAAAATGATTTTATGGACTTTATGTGGATCACGATCCCAAGCTGAGATGGAGTATTATCTTGGTAGAGCTCCTATGATTACTCGGGAGCATGTAAAACTAAGGGACGTCCCTTGGGTTGTCGCTGGACGACAACGGGCTCGGATGAGACTATAACGCACTCGTGCCAACTTTGTTGTCTCTCTACTAGCAGAGGCTACAGGATGCTTGGTCACATATGCGCCAGGCACGGAACTGGGCATCACTCGTTACGAAGTCACATGTACGGTCGTTCGTATGATGTGACGAAGGAAGCCAGGGTGTGTGGATGGTACCAAGGGAGACCATGTTGCATACAATGATTAAATGGATGTTGATTTTTTGTGTGTGTGGAATTTTCTATAATTTTTTAGAAGGAAATTGGTATTGTTAAATTTTTGGTAAGGTAGAAAGATCTCAAAATTTTCCTTTGCTGTGAAATGTTTATATTTTCCTATGTTTGTATTTTGGGTGCCATTCTGCTAGTTTATTTGCTGAGATTGCGAAATCTCATTGTGGTGTCTCCACCTGCAGTTCCACTCTGCGAAATCGTAGACTTTGATATAGATTTAGGATGGTCATAAGCTTGAAGGACCAACCCCACCTGAGGAGTGAAGACCTAGGGACTTCTTCCTTAAGTTGTTGCTGTAATGTTGCTTTATATTATCTAGTCGGAAGACTATATTAATTTATGGATTATTTTGTTGAAGTCTGTAATTTGAATTTTTGGTACTCTTAGCAGTTCAGACTGCCCCTTTTTACTTATCTTCTGCGTTTATAATTGTACACTTTTAACTTGCATGCTTGTACACACTTGCTTTCATGTTGCGCTTGGGGTGTGTGATCCGTGCGGTCAGCACCTCGGCATCGCGACTCCCTCCAAATCGCGCGTGGGAGTAAAGGGCACCACAATTATGTACATACCATAGATCAGTAACTTTCCAACCACTAAATGCTCAAGCGCTTGAAAGAGAGAGAGAAACAAGTATCATTTCCACCCAAAGGGAAGATAGAGGTACCAAGTTGTTGCACAATCATGTGATTGAACTATCTGCATGATGTAGATACACACACACACACACACACACACACACACACATGTATACATCACTTCTTAGACTCGTTGAGAATGATTCTCATGTAAGAAGTTTTTGTTTCTATCCCCTTCCGACAACCATTGAATTAGACTTTTGTTTAGAATATATCTCTTCTTTGAGAAGCAATACATCATACTCTTTTTCTAAATTTTGAAGGAGAAGAGGTCAAAGTAAGGCTTAATTGATAGTTGTAAAGAGATTTCGACACTTTGAATCTTGTCTCTTAAAATAGAAAGATGTTGAAAAATACTCCCAAAGACAGAAGACTAGTTCTAGTATTGTAAGGCCAATTATTTCAAAAGTTCCAAATATTGGGGAATCAATTTATTCATGTCTACAAGATGATCGTGTAGCTGCCTCCACTAGTGGAAACAAAGTCTAGTGGATTTGACTTGATGAGGGAAGGGAGGCAACTTGGTAAGGGGATTCGACTTCTTAAGGAAAGGGAACCAGAGAGTTTCTTCATCATCATTCATTTCCATTTCAATGAGAGTGGATATAATAGAGACCTGAGAGAGAACTTGTGTTTAATTTATTTACAGTAGGTTTTATACCCAAGACCTTATATGGATGTATGCCTTAGTCAATCCAAACTACATCAATTTATGTCTTCCTTATTTTCTACTATTTGTTCAAATTATGCAAGCCATGGATGTCCACTATCAAGTACCTTTGTATATAGAAAGGCTAGAGAGTGTTATCCGACTATAGTACTATGGGGTCTCCGTGATGAATTTTCAAGATCAACAGAGTAGAATTGTATTGCTACCAACTATGGAAAATATTCACACACATTTTCAATTGATTGTATGAAAATTTAATACAACATTACTGAGTCTATTCTAGGTAAGTTTCCTAAATTTATAACTAACAGATACAAGGAATATTGACTTAGAATTTCCAGACTGTTACAGCCTTGACATCCTTGATTCATGGCTATTTATTTGGGTGCTGATCTTGCTGATTTTCATTTACTTGATTTGCGTAATCTTCCATTATACACCTTCGCAAGATTGAGCTGCCCTCTGCCAAGCCAATCTTGATTGTTAGTGTTTCAGTTCTTTGGCGTGACAGTGCTTTGGTCAAGAGATCGGCAAGCTGGTCTTGAGTGTTGACATGATGCACATTGAGAATGCCACGTTGTATCATATCACGAACAAAATGGAGATCAATCTGTATGTGTTTGATTCTGGAGTGTTGTACTAGATTAAAACTTAGATGTGTTGCTCACAAATTGTCACATAGTAGCTTTGGTGAACCCGATAGTGAAAGACCAAGTTCTTTTAACAATGATAACAGCCACACTGTCTCTGAAGCTGCATTTTGCAAGAGCTCTGTATTCGGCTTCAATGGATGATCTTGCTACAGCTCTTTGTTTCGTTGAACTCCAAGATATGGGGTTGACTCCAAGGAAGCTTATATATGCGGAAGTGGAGGTTCGATCATCAAAGTTGCCCGCCGAATCAGCATTCGAGTATGTCAAAAGATTAAAGCTGGATTTTTTTTTTTTTTTTTTTTCTGATGTGGAGTCCATAAAAAATTGTTTGCTTTAGATATCTGAGAAGCCTTTTTGCCACTGTCCAGTGAGTGACTGTGGGCTTGTGCATAAATTGTGACAGTTTATTTACTGTGAAAGAAATGTCTGGATGGGTAAGAGACAAATATTGAAGTCCTTCTATGACACTTCGAAACTCGGTGCTATTAGTAGATGAAGTGCCATCAACCAATTTGAGAGCCATGGCTGTTGACAATGGGGTTGAGACATCTTTTGCACCAGTCATATTTGTTTTAGAAAGCAGGTCCCTGATGTACTTGTGTTGGGACAGGAAAATACCAGATTTAGTGGAAATGACTTCCATTCCCAAGAAGAAATGAAGCTGGCCCATGTCTTTAATAGAGAACCGAGTTCCAAGTTTTTGAATAATATCAACCACAAAGTGCATATCATTGCCAGTTATCACCAAGTCATCCATATAGACTAATAAATAGCAGATAATTGAATTGTGACAATATATAAACAATGATGAGTTGGCTTTTGAGTTATGAAATCCAAGGCAAATGATTGCCAATTTAAGGGCCAAATACCAGGATCTAGGGGCCTGCTTTAGGCCATAGATGGCCTTACGTAACCTGCACACATGGTTAGGTTTGAATTCATCTTTAAAACCCGGTGGTTGAACCATGTATACTGTCTCAGCCAACTCACCATGCAAGAATGCATTGTTGACATCTAGTTGCCTCAAAGACCAACCCCTGCATCACAGCTACTATTAAGACAGTTCTGATTGTGGCCGGTTTCACAACAGGACTAAAGGTTTCCTTGTAATCTAACCCTTCACGTTGGTTGAACCCTTTAGCAACAAGTCTCACTTTAAAGCGATCAACTGACCCATCTGGTTTTCTTTTCACACGAAATATCCATTTGCATCCCACTGATTTGCAATTATTGGGTGGGGGAACTAGATCCCACGTGCCATGGCGCATAAGCACAATGAGTTCCTCAGACATAGCTTGTCTCCAGTGAGGTCCACAGAGTGCTTGACTCACACCACTTGGTTCTATGGTTGATGGAAGAGGATGCTTGGTTATTAAGTTGAATTGTTTCGGTCTATGAATATTATTCATTGACCTAGTGGTCATTGTGTGGGTTCGGTGAGGGAGTTGGACACTGGGATTAATGGAAGGTTCATCAGTCATGGTGATATTTTGTGTGATCTGAGTGAGTGTGTTTTGTGAGGAAGCCAAATGTTCATGCGATTGGGAGGAATTAGGGCTAGAAGGGGAAAAACGAAAAGCACCTAAATCAGAGGAAGAGTAGAGTTACCTAGAGGTGATGCGAGATGTTCATGGCCTCCTGAAGTCGCTAATGGTGGTTGCAATGGTGCGGGAGCTGCGATGGGTGGCCCGATTGTCATTATTAACGCGAACGGAGCAGGAATTGTAGAGTCGGTCTGTTAAGGATGAAAGGGTATTTGATTTTCATCAAACACGACGTGACGCGATGAGTAAATTTTTTGGGCCTGAACATCGAGGCATTTGTAGGCGTTTTGAGTGGTGCAATAGCCCAAGAACAGGCAGGGCTTGGCTTTGGACTGAAGTTTGTTTGTATTGTATGGCCTAGTTAGAGGAAAACACAAGCAACCAAATTCTTTTAACTTCAGATAATTTGGTTTCTGATGAAATATAGCCTTAAACGGTGATTTGTTGTTTAATAAGGGCGTGGGTTGTCAGTTTATTAGATAGGCAGTAGTGGAAAAAGCATGCGGCCAATATGATAATGACAGAGACGCGACGTGTAGGAGAGTTTGGCCCATTTCCACCAAATGGCGATGACGACGTTCGGAGACACCATTTTGCTGTGGTGTGTGGGGAGCAGTGGTGTAATGTCTAATCCCATGTATTGCAAAGTATTTTTTTAGAGCAACAAATTCGCCACCATTATCGGAGTAAATACTTTTGATTTTGGATTGAAATCTGGTTTCAACAAGATGCTTAAATTGAGGAAAAATGATGTTAACACCAGATTTTGCTTCCATAGGATAGAACCAAATATATTTTATAAAATGATCAACCAAAATCAAATAATATCGTGATCCATCGATGCCAACAGTGTTAGATGGACCCCAAACATCAGTGTAAATTAAATCAAGTGGTGCATGACTTTGCAAACTATTAACCCGGAATGGTTGTTTGTGCGCTTTTTTGACTGAGCAAGAAGTACAAAGATGAGAATGATTTTTTTTGTATTATTGGAAGAGAAAAATGCTTGACAAGATGATGGACAATTTTATTTGACTGGTGTCTCAGACGCTTGTGCCACCCATCGATTGAAGTCCGTTCATGCACATTGGCAACCACTTTTTGAGAAACTTTCACCAGAGATTCCGGGAGGGTGTAAACACAATTTTCACACACACCTCTGAGTAGAACCGCCCCTGTAGTCTGATCCTTGACAAGAAAAAAAGGATGGATGAAATTCAACAAACACATGATTTTGAGTGGTGAAATTATGAACAGAAATAAGACTTTTATGTATGCTAGGACACAAAGTGTATCATTTAAATGAAAGGTGCGAGTCGGTGATTTAAGAACCAATGAACCAATGTATGAGACATGCAAACCTGAGCCATCACCTATGACAACTTCGTTGGTAGCATCGTATTCAGTATGCACAGATAAGTTTGCCAAATCTCCTATGATATTGCGAGAGGCTCCCGAGTCTATGAGCCATTTGGTATCTTGGGCAGGGGATGTAGATACACAATTTGCAGTTGTATCTGAAAAATGCAGGTGTGGACAATATTTTGCTATATGGCCCAGTTCATCACACATTTGACATTTTGGTGTGTATCGACCCTGCCCATTGGACTTGTTGAATTTCTTGTTGTCCTTTGGGCCTCCAGATGAGCCGTATTGGGCCGAACCTGCATCAGATTTTGAGGGGGCTCCGTTTCGGCCAGGAGCATTTGTCTTGAAGGCGCCCTTGTTGCGTTGTCCTCCTTGCGAGGAATCAGAACGGCAATCGGAGTAATTTGCCAAGGCAACCAACTGATGAGTAGAGGCTTCAAGACGACGAAGATAGGCATCGTGTTCGATGAGGAGATCGTGGAGTTCTTCGAACATTAATGGTCGTTCCCTTGCACGAATGGGTGCTGCGATTTCGCAAAAATCACTTCCCAGTCCATTAAGAATGTATGGAGTGAGATCATCAGCCAAAATAGGATGATCAATTAGCGAGATTTCATCGGCAAGGGCCTTTACAGCATGCAGGTACTCCTGAACTATTTGTGTGACGCCCCGACTCCCACGTACGGAAAGGCAGAAATCGTGACGTCAGGATAATGACAACACGGGTCACGCATCCCAACGATAAGTGTTCAAGTGTGTGCAACATGCAAAAAGTGCACAACAAAAGTCGTAGCAATTAATTAAAAGTTAGCCAATTAAGTACCAGAAATTTGAATACATATTTCCAAAATAAAAGGCATTTAAAAATTTATACAGTTATCCAATATAAATATAATACAACCCAAATATATAGCCAAAAAGTGGGAGACAAATTCCAATACACGAGCAAGTGATTCCAAATCACTCCTCTGGCGAAGCCGAATCCTCAGGTTCTACATCAACATCATTTGCATCAAATCTACGGTACCATAAAACGGGACCACAGGGTATATCAAATACCGTGAGATTATGAGTCGCAGCAAGTAATCAACCCAGCAACCCAAGAGATATAAATGCATTAATGCAACCAACAAATATTTGTACACATGATGAAACACGTATGTGAACCAAAACTCTCATTTTCTCCGAAAATGATTATTTTTTAACGCACACCAAAAATTCCATTTGACCCAAAATATGCCATGAATAATATCCGCCATTTTCCCATAAAATAGTACTCGTAACCATCCGCCATTTTCTCAAAAAATGGCCCAACATAATCATTTATCAGACACTGTAGGCGGGAATCACAGGCGGGACTCTACCACTATCCCTGCTTACCACCATCCCTACCGCGTGCACCGTAGGAGAGAATCACAAGCGGGACTCTACCACCATCCCTACAGTTCCTTTCTACACAAGAGATACCTATCAGAGCACCGTAGGTGGGAATCACAAGCGGGACTCTACCACCATCCTTGCTTACCACCATCCCTATCGCATGCACCGGAGGCAGGAATCACAGGCGAGACTCTACTACCATCCTTGCTCACCACCATCCCTACCGCATGTACTGTAGACGGGACTCTACCACTGTCCCTGCTTACCACCATCCCCACAGTCTCTTTTTCCTCTCTTTCAAACCGTTCAATCCATTCATTTCAAACATATCCAAAATCATCTCTCACATGAAAACCCAGTTTTCATTCACAACACATGAGCATGCATGACATGATGCAATAAATGCCATGATGCCAAACACAACATAAATGCACGCAAGTATAATTCAATTAAATAAACAACACATCCTCACATCCAACCGTCCCCCATATTCCTTAGACTCAATGTTCGGCACAACCAACCAGACTGCAGAAGATTTGTTAGTGGCAAAAATATATTTAAATCTCAAGAAATTCTTTGGAAAATTACTTACAGTGCTAAAATATAATTTTCGAAGGATCAAGAAGGTGCAAAGGGTGGCAGCACAACCACACAACAGTGCAAATTGCACTATGGTCGTGGGTCAGAAAATGCTAGATTTTAAACGGGAACAACCGAAGACTTGGGCTGGCTAGGGAAGGGCTTAAAGGTGTTGGTGAGGCAAGTGGTGGTGGTGGTTGGCTGTGGGTGGCAGTTGGAGGGCAAAAAGCTCAAATCAGAAATGGAGATGGAGGGACTTCAAGGGTGGCGGATCGGGGTTGAGCAAAAATTTGAAAATCCGACTCCGACTCCGCCTCCGCTCCGACTCCGACTCCGACTCCGACTCCTCCTCCGCTCCGACTCCGACTTGTCAGAGTCGGAGGTTTTTTCCTCTTAGAAGTCGGAGTCGGAGTCAGAGTCGGAGTCATTGATGAACCGACTCCGGCTCCGCTCCGATCCGACTCCGACCCTCTGCCTCCGATTGTCCCTCCGACTCTGCCTCTGCCTCCGATTTTGTACATATTTTATAACAAGATGTGTTTTTTCTATATATTAATTATTTAAATTTTATACAACTACATCTTATATAGTTAGTTAAACTCAATAATATACTTGTTAAATAATATATTTATACTATAATATATGGACTAAATTGACTAATAATAGTTTAGTATATAACTATATGTAAATATCATACTATTACAAATTTACAATATTACTAAATACTACCATGTGACACTATATTACTAATGTATACATATAATAGCATATAATACTAATGTATATATAATATACCATAAACACTAAGAATCTAAGAATAATAACATTGACATGTAATATTGTAATACTAATGTATAAACACTAATCTATAAATTTATAATAACATATAATATTAATGTATAATAACTAAAGTATTATTCATATAAATTACTAATAATTACTATATATAAATTAGTAAACCACTTTAAGCCTATATATAAATTACTATATAAATCACTATAGTATTAATTACTAATACTATATTACAGTATTACTATATGATACTATTAACTATAGTGATATACTAGTATTAGACATTAGTGTACTAATACATTAATCAGTGATATAGTCAGTATAACATTTATACTAATACTATTATATAGTTATACTAAATTAAAATCACTATAGCAAAGACTAATATATAAGTATGCTAATCACTATAACTAATACTAATACTAATATAGACCATAGTTATAACTTATAGTATTATAACTATACTAAATTACGATAACTTATACTAATATAGTTATACTAAAATTTAAATCACTATAAGTAATACTAATATAGTTATAATATTATACGGTACTATTAACTATAGCGATATACTAGTATTAGTATACTAATACTAATTACTATTAGTAATATAGTTAGTATAATATTAATACTAATACTATTATATAGTTATACTAAATTAAAATCATTATAGAAAATACTAATATATAGTTATGCTAATCACTATAACTAATACTAATACTAATATAGACTATAGTTAAATAGTTATAACTTGTAGTATTATAACTATACTAAAATTTAAATCACTATAACTTATACTGATATAGTTATACTAAATGACTATAACTAATACTAATATAGTCATACTAATCACTATAACTTTTTTTTTTTTTTGAATCAAAACATACCTCAGAATTTCATTAAGAAGAATCAATTACAATTTTGTCTTGTAAAATCAAACTATACAGACCCTCGGGGCCATCTTCCATCCAAATTAAGTCTTCATCTATATTTAAAGCAATTTTTTCTAAGTAATCCGCAGCCTTATTTGCCTCCCTTCGTGTATGACAAACAGATCAATAGGATCTGTTGTTTAGCAACTCCCTTATGTCTTCAATTATCTGGCCTCCCCATTCCCAACTCTCATCTTTACTATTAACTGCTTTGACAATGCATGAAGCATCACCTTTAAGCTCAGCTTCTCCCACTTGCAAATCTTCACATAACTTCATTGTTTTCCACAAGGCCACAGCTTCTGTTTGGCTTGCTGTCATAGCATTTGACTGCGGCATACAAGCAGAGAACAGAATGTCCCCCTCTTGATCTCGACAAACAATCCCAACTCCCATCGTCTTACTATCATTTATGAAGGCAGCATCCCAATTTACTTTTATCATCCCTTCTCTGGGCTTTCTCCATTTTTCCACCTCTCTTATTGTAGGATTTCCTTTTTGGCTCTCAATACAGTTGGCTTCTTTGAAATCAGCCCATGTTATTTCAGCCTGCTTAAAGATGTTTGCTGGACTATTGAACAAAGATTCAAAAACAAATATGTTTCTCCTCAACCAGATGTTTCTTAAAACAATAGCAACCAATTCCAGATCTTCCATGCTTAGAGATTGTATCATTTTCTTCCACACCATCCCAAAATCTGCCACTTCTGATGACCATTTCTGAACTGGACTGCTTCTCTCTGCCCAAACATCCACTGCTGCATCACAGCTCCACAAAGCATGACAGATTGTTTCTTCATATCTGGTACAAATTGGACAGTTGGGATTCTCAATTACCTTTCTTCTATATAGGTTCCTTCTAGTAGGCCAGCAATTATTTAAAACTTTCCAAATGAACAGCTTTGTGACCCCTGGTATTTTTAGCCTCCAAATATCACTCCAGCCTTCCTTTTCAAAAGAAACCTTCGAGGACTCCCCTACCAGCCTTCTCCTTCTTTGCATTTCAAAGTGATAAGCTGATTTCACATTGAAAATCCCATTCTTTGAGGGTGCCCAAATTTGCTTATCTGACCTGCCAGTTTTACTAATTGGTAGCCTGCATATAATCTCAGCCTCACCTTCAGTAAAGACTTCCTTTACTATTTCCTTCTTCCACTCACCCTTGCTTTCATCAATAAGCTTTGCCACTTTATCAACCTCAGTTAAACACTTGACAGGAGATTGGATTTTATAGGATGACGGTTGAGGGATCCATCTGTCCCCCCATATATTTATGCTTTTTCTGTTGCCAACCCTCCATACTAGCCCTTCCTTTAAAAGATCCAAAGCTCCCCACAAGCTTCTCCAGATTAATGAAGGGTTTCTACCCAGTTTTGCATCCAGCACACCAGATGACTTAAAATACTTATCATGCAAGACCTTGATTGTAATAGATTCGGGATTTGTTAAGACTCTCCAGCATTGCTTTGCTAGTAAAGCCTTATTAAAGCTCTCACGTTCCCTAAATCCAAGACCTCCACAATGTTTTGAAACTCCCATTTTATCCCAGCCCATTCACCTTATCTTTTTATCATTTCCTTTAAAGCTCTACCAGAATTTTCCCATTTCTGCTGCTATCTCCTTACAAAGTTTTTTTGGGAGTGGAAAAACACTCATACAGTAAGTAGGGATTGATTGGATCACAGCCTTTAAAAGGACGTCTTTCCCAGCAGGGGACAAAAATTGATTCTTCCAATTATGAATTCTTTGCCACACCCTATCTTTGATACCTCTAAAAGTGTCATACTTGGATTTCCCAACCATTGTTGGTAATCCGAGATACTTTTTAAAACTGTGTTGAACTCGAGCACCCAGGTATGTTGTAATTCTCTCCCAGTCCCCTTTTCTACTATTAATCACTATAACTATATATAGTATTAATATCACTATTAGTATAATATATAGTATTAATAATAACTAATACTAATATAACTATTAGTATAACTAATATCACTACTAGTATAACTAATATTTATATATATTAATATATATATATATATCAAGTATATTAGTGTATTACTAATATTTCTTATACGGTACCTTTTTTTTAATATTCATATATAATAATATATATATCATATATTTTTTTATGAATCTTAATATATATAATATACAAAATAGATTTATACTACTATTACTATACAATATGGCGCCGTTTAGATTTATACTTTATGTGACGCCCCGACTCTCACGTACAAAAACAAGGGAATCGTGACGTCAGGATGGTGACAACACGGTCACGCATCCCAACGAAATATGCTCACGTGTGTGCAACATGCAAATGTGCACACTAAAAGTCACAGCGGATATTATAATTGTTAACTAAGTACCAGAATTTTAAATACAAATATTCAAAATAAATTATCCTTAAAAAGTTATACAATCATCCCAAATATATTACAAAGGCAATAAATAAATAATCGATAAAAACGAATCTCGAAAAACAGGAGCAATCCCAGATCACTCTGCCAACGGAGCCAAGCTAAGGCTCATCATCCTCATCTGCATCAAAATCTGTGATACCATAAAATGGTACTACAGGTAAGTATAAACCAAACATCTCTCGGGATAAAAACATATTGATGCAACCAACATGCATGCATATGATGAAATATGCATCAGATTCAAAAATATCATTTTCCCTGAAAATAGATATTTTCCAACACACGCCAAAATCCTATTTTGGCCCAAAAACAATAATCCGTCATTTTCCCAGAAAATGACCCAAGTCAATAAAACATCATTTTCCCAGAAAATGAATCACATAAAATCCTTTTATCCAACACACGCTATTTTCCCAGAAAATAGCCCATTAATCCATTAACCAATGCACCATGATCTCCCCTAGGGATCATCCGCACGTCTTGGCTTCGTAGCAATGCTCAGTTCCGCGCCCAGCGCGTTCGTGGCCAAGCACCCACTACGCAACGAGCGATGCCCAGTTTCGCGCCCAGCGCGTACGTGGCCAAGCATCCTCTAGCAGCCGCCAGCAGAGGGGCCATGGAGTCGGCACAAGACCATCTCGTCCGATCCCGTTGTCGCCCAGCGACAACCCAGGGAACGTCACTCAGTATATTCCGCTCCCGAGTGACCAGAGGAGCTCCACCGAGATAATACCCCATCTCGGCTTGGGGTCGTGATACACACGCACCCAAAATCCTTTAACACATGAAAACCCAGTTTTCATGAAACACATGAACATGAATGCATATACACGAAAATCCAGTTTCCTTTACAAACATGATCTTGCGTGCAATATGCCATGTATATGAACAACACCATACCAACAACCAACATTTCACAATACCAACCAAACACACAACTCCATCCATAATCAATTCGACCCCCGAACTCCTCGGACTCAGTCCGGCATAACCAACCAGATCACAATAATATTTGTTAGTGCAAAAATACATTTAAATCACGAAAGTTCTTTAGGAAAATACTTACAGTGCTATATTATAATTTTTGAAGGATCACGAAGCTGCAAGAAGTGGCGGTTTAGCAACGTAACAGTGTAAAATACGCTGTGGCCGTGGGTCTCAAAAATCCACTTTTCAACGGAGACAATTCGAGACCCGAAATTGATAGGGTAGGGCCTAGAGAGGTCGGTGAAGCCAATGGTGGTGGTGGTTTGCCGTGGGTGGCGGCGCAAATGGTGGTTGAAGACAAAAAATACCCAAATCGGAAATGGGGTTGGATGTGCTTCACCGGTGACGGATCGGAGCTGGGGTTGGGTCCATTGGGTTGTTAGGAGGTCGAGAATGAAGTGGTGAAGAAATGGTGGCCGGAGGTGGCGCGACGGCGGTGCTGGAGCTCAAGATGCGTCGCGGCTTGAAGGGGCTCGTGGGGGCAAACGGCGGCGAGATAGGGGCTGAGATTGAAGGGTGGTGGTCGCCGGCCGGTTGGGGAGCGAATGGACTGGGCGGTGTGGGCCACGGCGGCGCAGCGGCGGTGGGCTGGGTGAGAAGGAGAAGTGCACGGGGAGAGAGAGAGGGAGGACGCAGCGCACGGGAGAAACAGGGGAAGAAAAGAAAGAGAAAAGAAAAGAAAAAGAAAAGAAAAGGGAAAATGAAAAAATGGAGAGAAAGAAATGAAGTCCAATCCCCACATCTTGGGTCACAAAAATGATCCAACGAAAATGATTTTAAAACAGCATCTCAATTAAAATAATTTAAACGTAATGATAAAATGAAAATAAAATAATTAAATGCAACAATCAATTAATTTAAAATAAAGAACAATTTAAATGCATCACAATAATAAATATTATGAAAACACAACAAATTAATTTTCACAATTTAAAGATCATAAAATAAACCATTTAAAAATATCCGATAATTTTAAAACAAGAGAATAAATTTTTGAATTAATAAAAAGAATCCTTCAATAAAAATATACTAAAATACGGGGTGTTACATTCTCCCCCCTTAAAAAAATTTCGTCCTCGAAATTTGTAAGGCCATACATCATGCTAAAACAGGATACAGGATACAACCAGAACACGCTTGAGACAACATACCATCACCAACGCCCAAAAGCGTAAGTAATGCTCTCTCAAGTCTACTCCCATGGGCAATTCCATCATACTCGCATTAGACTTCCAATGGCATCTCACGTCCAGTATTCTTAAGATGGCTATGTTATCCAAAATCTCATTTCCTTAAGAACCTTAATACAGCATCCAATAAATTCCAATGATTAATAGCTCCATACAATAATCCATGCTAACCTCAATCAACTCCTATGCTACAACTTCTAAACCTCTATTGAATTCTACATTTGGTAACCTAATGGCCACTTCCAAGGTTAACTATCAATAACAAATTTTACACAACCAAATGATTAATCTCCACTACAAGCATCATCTAAAAAAAAATTCAAGTCACCACTAATTCCTCAAGATCAGCACAAAATCCAAACTCCTAACTACAACCACAAATATCACGCTTCTGCTGCGCACTCTGATAATTCGCCACATGCATAAAATTGTCCTCATAGAAAGACACCATCGAGTACAAGGTGGCTCTATACCTACTAACCAAAAAAGTCTTATCACCTTCTGGTAGAAAATATTCTTTTTTCCAAAACCACGAGTTATCACTCATATTCCTCAATTAACTCCCACTGCCTTGATCAAAATCAATATTTCGCAAAATACATCCACTATCACAGATAGAAAACCAATATCAATCAACCTCAACATCCCAAATTGCGAACAAGTAACATCACCCCAAAATACATCCGTCTCATCTACGACGAGGAACATACCTTAAAAAGTTCGATTCCAACTCGGTCAACCAATAAGAGTGCCTATAAATTCCTACCCGACAACCTAAACCTAAAAGCTCACCACCTACATTCTGAATAACATCTAATCTAGCGGTAACTAAGCTCAATACAAACCTCATTGACTTCACCAAAACATTATCAAAACCTTTTTGGTAACTTGCCCACCTACATCTATTCCTATAAGCTAATATTAGCACGAATAATTCCTTCAATAGCACATCACTATTAAACCTCAAGGCAATCCATACTGCTCAAATCTTCAATCCACCAAAATACATTGCAAAGCACTCAAGGATCCTAATGCTTCACTGACTCACATACTTGATCATATTATCAATCGCTGATGCCTAAGCTTCAACTTCCAAGATCCTATCATACACCTTACATGACGACTCATCAATCTCTCTTTAAGTTAAATAATAATGTCCTTAATTCTACCAATTGGACGCTCAATCTCCGAAGGAAAGTACAACCTCAAAATTTAAATTCCTAGGTAACCTCAAGTCACAATTAATTCCTGAAGATAATCACAATAACTATTGTCAACCATGATTCCATTGAATAACCTGCTTCGACTGCACACTCCAATCAACTCACTAGAAAAACTCCAAATCAAAATCTCTTGAATTTAATACTATTGTGTCGACTCCTCTTCAACACCTACCAAAACCGCTTCTTCCAAACCAAAATGAGACTAGGACCCCTGTACTCTTCGAAATGCATACACACTCGCCACTACTACGCATCGACCTCATGCATTCTTAGCCAGAACCAATAATCCTCCAAACGTGCAAGTGATCCGTCACTACCATTTCCATCATCTGGACCTATATCCTCAAAATCAACAAGAATCATTTCCTATGTCCGCACCATCTATTATCCTTAAAATTGATATGGATTAAATCCTCAACCTGACACTAACCTCGAGCTAAAAACAATCATTTCCTGAACTAGAACGACATCTTCAATCCTCAGATAATACACAAACTAGATCATTACCTTCCTTCTCCCAAAGAAGTTCTCTCCTAAAAATTCTCATATCAGTAACTCAAATCTGATCAATCCCAATTTAATGGTTACCAACTAATCAATTGATAGAATAGACCACGCTAGCGTACCTAGTCTACAAAACTAAGAACTCAAATCCTATTATAATTCAACCCTTCAACTCTGCAATTCTAGAACCTTAAACCAGATAAGAATCATTTCCCAAAATCTTGAAGATCAATGACCTTAATTCTAAAACATTCACCCTATAAAGCTTGAAAATCCTCAAGTCCCAAATGTTAACAAGCTGCTTATCAAAGTCGGCAAAATTGAAAACTTCTAATCTAAGTAATCATTCAAATGCCTGTTGAACCTATCACCTTAAATCTAATAAACTTATTTCCTAAAAACTATAGAGCCACAAACCTTACATAAACTCCTCACAAATCTAACCTTGAAGCTTGTTGAACTTACAACCTCCTATTCTAAAACCCCCTGTCATATCTCCACAAAATCTAAAACCTCAATTTTCCTATTCCCCAAAGAGATCACCCAGACCATGCCGTTCCCTTCAAGTCTCGATATTAAAAACAAACCAATCGCCAAGAGTTCAGGCCTACTACGCTAAATGTTCGAGCCTAACAATAACATTCTCGATCGCATCATCTTCCTGACATAGCGTAACCTTAACCTCACTTTCAACTCAAGCAAATTAAAATACAACTGTAGCAAAATAAATTAAAATACGACAATACAACAAAAATAAAATAGAATAAAACCAACAATAAAATATCATAAAACAAAATGAAGAAAACAATGAAGCAGTACACAATAAAATAATAGAGACAACTAAAATAGCCTACCATAAAATAACATAGTTAAACAAGATAAAGTAACATAAAATAAAATAAATAAACAAACAAATTAACATAATAAAATAAAATAAATAAAGCAATTAAAATAATATACTTTAAATTAAATAATTTAACTTACAACTTTAAAAATAAAAATTTCTGGTACTCCATCTAAGGGACATGTGGGTTTACCCAGAGCCGAACTGCTCTGATACCACCTGTGACGCCCCGACTCCCACGTACAAAAATAAAAGAATCGTGACGTCAGGATGGTGACAACACGGTGACACATCCCAACGAAATGTGCTCACGTGTGTGCAACATGCAAAGGTACACAATAAAAGTCGTAGCGGATACTATAATAGTCAACTAAGTACCAGAATTTTAAATACAAACATTCAAAATAAATTATCCTTAAAAAGTTATACAGTCATCCCAAATATATTACAAAGGTAATACATAAATAATCGATAAAAACGAATCTCGAAAAACAGGAGCAATCCTAGATCACTCCGCCAACGGAGCCAAGCTAAGGCTCATCATCCTCATCTGCATCAAAATCTGCAATATCATAAAATGGTACCACAGGTAATTATAAACCAAACAACTCTCGGGATAAAAACATATTGATGCAACCAACATGCATGCATATCATGAAATATGCATCAGATTCAAAAATATCATTTTCCCTGAAAATAGATATTTTCCAACACACGCCAAAATCCCATTTTGGCCCAAAAACAATAATCCGTCATTTTCCCAGAAAATGACCCAAGTCAATAAAACATCATTTTTCCAGAAAATGAATCACATAAAATCCTTTTATCCAACACACGCTATTTTCCCACAAAACAGCCCATTAATCCATTAACCAATACACCATAATCTCCCCTAGGGATCATCTGCACGTCCTGGCTTCGTAGTAATGCTCAATTCCGCGCCCCGCACATTCGTGGCCAAGCACCCACTACGCAACGAGCGATGCCCAGTTTTGCGCCTAGCGTGTACGTGGCCAAGCATCCTCTAGCATCCACCAGCAGAGGGGCCACGGAGTCGGTACGAGACCATCTCGTCCGATCCCGTTGTCGCCCAGCAACAACCCAGGAGACGTCACTCAGTATATTCCGCTCCTGAGTGACCAGAGGAGCTCCACCGAGATAATACCCCATCTCGGCTTGGGGTCGTGATACACACGCACCCAAAATCCTTTAACACATGAAAACCCAATTTTCATGAAACACATGAACATGAATGCATGTACACGAAAACCCAGTTTCTTTTACAAACATGATCATGCGTGCAATATGCCATGTACATGAACAACACCATACCAACAACCAACATTTCACAATACCAACCAAACACACAACTCCATCCACAATCAGTCCAACCCCCGAACTCCTCGGACTCAGTCCGGCATAACCAACCAGATCACAATAATATGTGTTAGTGCAAAAATACATTTAAATCACGAAAGTTCTTTAGGAAAATACTTACAGTGTTATATTATAATTTTTGAAGGATCACGAAGCTGCAAGAAGTGTTGGCTCAGCAACGTAACAGTGTAAAATACACTGTGGCCGTGGGTCTCAAAAATCCACTTTTCAACGGAGACAATCGAAGACCCGAAATTGATAGGGTAGGGCCTAGAGAGGTCGGTGAAGCCAATGGTGGTGGTGGTTTGCCGTGGGTGGCGGCGCAAAGGGTGGTTGAAGGCCAAAAGTACCCAAATCGGAAATGGGGTTGGATGTGCTTCACCAGTGACGGATCGGAGCTGGGGTTGGGTCCATTGGGTTGCTAGAAGGTCGAGAATGAAGTGGTGAAGAATTGGTAGCCGGAGGTGGCGCGAGGGCAGCGCTGGAGCTCAAGATGCGCCGCGGCTTGAAGGGGCTTGTGGGGGCAAACGGCGGCGAGATAGGGGCTGAGATTGAAGGGTGGTGGTCGCCAGCCGGTGGGGGAGCGAATGGGCTGGGCGGTGTGGGCCACGGCGGCGGTGGGCTGGGTGACAAGGAGTAGCGCACGGGGAGAGAGAGAGGGAGGACGCAGCGAGTGGGAGAAACGGGGGAAGAAAAGAAAGAGAAAAGAAAAGAAAAAGAAAAGAAAAGGGAAAAAGAAAAAATGGAGAGAAAGAAATGAGGTCCAATCCCTACATCTTGGGTCACAAAATTGATCAAACGAAAATGATTTTAAAACTGCATCTCAATTAAAATAATTTAAACGTAATGATAAAATGAAAATAAAATAATTAAATCTAACAATCAATTAATTTAAAATAAAGAACAATTTAAATACATTACAATAATAAATATTATGAAAACACAACAAATTAATTTTCACAATTTAAAGATATTAAAATAAACCATTTAAAAATATTCGATAATTTTAAAACAAGAGAATAAATTTTTGAATTAATAAAAATAATCGTTCAATAAAAATATACTAAAATACGGGGTGTTACACTTTAGGTCCTGGATTAAGGACTCCCGTTTTCAATTTCATCTTCAAGAATTACTGAATTAGGGCTGAACTCAAATACTCCCGAATCTCAGCCCTCCCCTCTCTTGCGCAGCGCCGCAGGCCCGCAGCCCTCCCTTCCCTCTCGCGCAGCCCTCTCTCGCAGACTCACACATCTCTCTCACGCAGCACTCTCTCGCACAGCCCTCTCTCGAGTCTCGCCCTGCCGCCCAGCCCTCTCGCGGAGCCCTTCCCTCGCGCAGCCCTCTCGTAGAGCCCCTCCCTTGTGGAGCCCTCTCACGGAGCCCCTCTCTTGCGCAGCCCCCCTCTCGCGCAGCTCCTCTCGGTAGTAATATTGATTTTTTCTATGTTTATTTCCAGATTTGGCATTATAGTTTAATTCATAACAAAATGATCTCCATAATTTTTGGCATTCATGCAAACACAACACTGATATTCTGGCACTTTAATTAATTAAATGAGCCAAGTGAACAAATGAATTTTGATGTTAAACACAAAGCTCATCACTCATCAGTCATCAAGTTTGGGTTTATTTTGTTGATTGTTGATTGGGGAATCTTTTACCCAAAAGGGCCAAAAATATGTAATTTTTGACGTTGTTTTAGTGGTGTTTTCGTTCATGTTGTTGAATGTTGGGTCTGATTTTTTTTTCTATTTTTCTGTTTAAGATGAGTATATATTTTGTCAAATATATTTATGTTTTAGTGATTGTAAAACATCCACAAGTTGAGTTAATGAGTTTGTATTATGCTTTTGGGGCTATGTTTGGCTGTTTTAGTGATTGTTTTAATCGTACTATTTTGTTTGTTTGTTGTGTTTTAGTTCTTAAATCATGAATATAGAAGGCACAAACACTCCTACATCCACAGCTACATCTTCCCCTGGCATCCCAGAACAGCCTATTGATGCTCTCTGTCCCATAGTTGAAGAGTCCAGCGGACCAATAGAATCTTCGGTAGGCACTCCTAGTGCCTTCTGTTCTAATCCTCGCCCTCCACCTGGTAGTAGAGTTCCTAAGAACATGTCTTTGGTATGGGTCCACTTCACAAGAGTGCTCGATTGTGATCCCGAAGAGCCTATAGATACTTGTAACCATTGTGGGAGGCAATGGAAATGCCATCCCAAAAGGCAAGGCACTTCGGCCATGAAAACACACATCCAACTTTGCCCCAAAAACCGTAAGAGTAAGTTGGACAAGACTCAAACATTCTTGGTCCCAGAAGCAAGAATTGAAGGCCAAGGGGAGAAGAGCTTAGGAATGCCAAGTACAATGAGAAAAAAATCCGGGCAGCTCTTGCTAGGATGGTGATAGTGGATGAGTTACCCTTTAGGGTTGTTGAGAGCCAAGGGTTTCGGGAATACACTAAATCCCTTGATTCTAGGTTTTCAATTCCTTCTCGATTTACTATAATGCGTGATTGTATGAGGCTATTCTTGAAAGAGAAGGATAGCTTAAAGAAAATGTTTATGACCACCAAACAAAGAGTGTGCCTGACCACCGACACTTGGACTTCTATCCAAAATATTAATTACATGTGTGTGACCGCTCACTTTATTGATAGTGATTGGAAGTTGCAGAAGTGAATCATTTCATTTGTTCAGATTAGCGACCACAAGGGGGCAACGATTGGGAGGGAGTTGGAGGAGTGTATGCTTGATTGGGGCATTGACAAAATCCTCACAATTACTGTGGACAATGCTACCTCTAATGACTCTGCTATTGATTGGTTGAGAACAAGGGAAATAGGAAGTGAGGATTGTGTTGCAGCTCACGAGTTTATTCACATGAGGTGTACGGCACACATCTTAAACCTTGTTGTGAGTGAAGGTTTGAAAGATGTTGATGACTCGATCATAAGAGTCAGAAATTTGATCAAGTATGTGAAGTCTTCTCCCCAAAGACTTGCCACTTTCAAGTCTTGTGTTGATAGGTCAAAAGTGTCATGTTCTAGTTTCTTGTGTCTTGACGTGCCTACTAGATGGAACTCGACTTTTCTTATGTTGGACGTGGCTGAGAAGTATCAAAAAGCCTTCCAACTTTTGCTTGATGAGGATCCCTACTCACGAGTTTATTTGTCTGAGGATGGGCATGGGAAAAAGGGTCTAGGAGCTCCTGGGGCTGATGATTGGGAGACTATAAGAAACTTTTTGAAGTTTCTTCATGTATTTTATAATGTCACCCTGCGTATTTCTGGTACACTATATGTCAAATCAAATTTGTATGTCCAAGAGCTCATTAATATTCATAAAAACTTGAATACTTTTTGTAACAATAGTAATCAACGCTTGAATTCAATGGCTTTGAGAATGAAGACAAAGTATAATAAATGTTGGGGTGATCTAGAAAAAATAAATCGATTGTTATTTGTTGCTGCCATTCTTGATCCACGGTACAAATTGGTTGCTCAAGCATATTGGTTCAACAAAACATTGGGCGATGAGAGGGGTGAGGAATTTGTTGGACTCCTCAAGAGGGATATAGAATATTTGTATGAACAATATGTAGGGTTTTGTGGTGGTTGCGTAACTGGGTCTAAGTCAACTCTGAGTCGGCGTGGTGAGGCTAGTGCATCAATGGGGAGTAGTAGTAGTAGTGCCTGTAATGATGATGATCCCATGGACTTTTTGTTGGGATTCTATAAAGATCGAAAATCAGCATCTTTGATGGATTGTAAGTCTGAACTAGAGCGGTGTTTGTTGGAGGATGTTGAGGTTCCTATAGGGAATTTTGAAATTTTGGTATGGTGGAAAGTCAACTCAGGCAAATATCCGATTCTTGCTCTAATGGCAAGAGATATCTTGGCCATTCCGATCACCACCGTTGCATCTGAGTCGGCATTTAGCACAGGAGGCCGTGTCCTGGATCCATTTAGGAGTTCTTTGGCTCCTAGAACTATCGAAGCTCTTGTGTGCACACAAAACTGGTTGAAGTCAACTCCTATATGCTTGAGTCAAAATTATACGGATGCCATTGATGATGCGGAGAGTTATAAGTTAGACTCAGGTAATGTATTTAGAGATTTTTTTAAGTTGTTATATATGTTGATTTTGACATTTTCTGATACTAACCTCCTATACTTTAACATCTTAATGTAGAATTAATCACTGGTATGACCAACTTACTTCGTGAAGATGATTGAGGTTTGAGGTTTGAGTTACTATCCAAAATACTAAATGCTTCATGCTGAATTCTGTTTACTTTTCAAAGACAACTCTGCTATTTACTTCTACTTTGTTTATACCATAAGTTCATATTTATTTAAGTTTCTGAGACCTTAGTTCAAAAAAGCTAAATGGATCCATTCCTCCTAATAGAGTTTTTGAGAATATTACAACCATATAAGATTTTGCATCTTCCTAATAAGATGTAATATACATGCTTTTTATGTTTGTTTAAATTTATTTTTCATATGATATTAAAGTTGGGTTGTTTTGCTTATTAATATTTTTTTTTCAGGCACAACTTGAAAGTTGGAAGTTGGAACATATGGAAGTTTCTAACATTTAATATATTTTGGTTAATTTGTTGGGCATTCAGAATATTGTAATTTGGAAGTTTGTAATTTATTCTATTTTGGTGCATTTGAAAGTTTGTAATTAAATATTTAAATATTCTTGGGAACATTTATTTTGGTTGGCTCTTAGAACATTTTGGATTTCTTTTGTTGCTAGAATGATGTGGATATCAAGATATGGATGATATCATGACGGGAGTACATGTCAAAATAGGACTTTCTTTTTAATTTTTGTGGATGATAGATGGTAGGTGTGGTATGTGGATGTTTATTGTAGTGATTGGTATTTAATTCGATGTGGATATCAGGATATGGATGATGGGAGTATATGTAAAAATAGGACTTTCTTTTTACTTTTTGAATGCATGTTAGTATGTTACTTATTTTATTTAGTTGTTTTTTTGTTATAATCAAAATTTTAATTAGTTTAGATTGTAATGTTGAGAAAATTGAAATTTGAAAGTGTAACACCCCGTATTTTAGTGTATTTTCACTGAAGGATTATTTTTAATAATTTAAAAATTTATTCTCTTAATTTAAAATTATCGGATATTTTAAATGGGTTATTTTATGATCTTTAAATTATGAAAATTAAATTGTTATGTTTTCTTAATATTTATTTATTGTTATACATTTAAATTGTTCTTCTTTTAAAATTAATTGATTGTGAGATTTAATTATTTTATTTTCATTGTATCATTACGTTTAATTTATTTTAATTGATTTGCTGTTTTAAAATCATTTTCGTTGGTTCATTTTTGTGACCCAAGAGGTGAGGATTGGACCTCATTTCTTTTCCCCACTTTTCTTTTTCTCTTTTTTTTTTTCCCATTCTTTTCTTTCTTCCCCTTTTCTTTTTCTTCCTCTGCTCTTCTTTCTGCCGCGCGACGCACCCCCTCCCTCTCTCCCGTCCCATTTCTCCTCCACCCAGCCCACCGCCGTGAGCCGCCCGTGACCGACACCGCCCCTTCCTTTCACCTCCCCATCGGCCAACGACCTCACCTCCCAAATCCCAGCCCCTATCTCGCCGCCGATAGACTCCACGCGCAACACCCAGCCGCGGCCTTCTCTTCCTTCGTGCGCCGCCGTCGCGCCACCTCTGGCCACCATCTCTTCATCACTTCATCCTCGACCTCCGAGCAACCCAATGGACCCAACCCCAGCTCCGATCCGCCACCAGTGAAGCACATTCAACTCCATCTCCGTTTCAGACTTTTTGGCCTTAAAACCACCATTTGCGCCGCCACCCACGGCAAACCACCACCACCATTGGCTTCACCGACCTCTCTAGGCTCTACCCTATCAATTTCGGGTCTTAGTTTGTCCCCATTCAAAAGTGGGTATTTGAGACCCACGGCCACAATGTATTTTACACTGTTATATTGTTGTGTCGCCACCTTTTGCAGCTCCATGATCCTTTGGAAATTATTATATAGCACTGTAAGTATTTTTCCAAAGAACTATTGTGATTTAAATATATTTTTGCACTAACTCATATTATTGCGAACTGGTTGGACATGCCGGACTGAGTCCGAGGAGTTCGGGGGTCGGATAGATTGTGGACGGAGTTATGTATTTGGTTGGTATTGTGAAATGTTGGTTGTTGGTATAGTGTTGTTCATGTACATGGCATATTGCATGCATGATCATGTTTGTAAAGGAAATTGGGTTTTCGTGTACATGCATTCATGTTCATGTGTTTCATGAAAACTGGGTTTTCATGTGTTAAAGGATTTTAGGTGCGTGTGTATCACGACCCCAAGCCGAGATGGGGCATTATCTCGGTAGAGCTCCTCTGGTCACTCGGGAGCGGAATATACTGAGTGACGTCCCCTGGGTTGTCGCTGGGCGACAATGGGATCGGACGAGATGGTCTCGTGCCGACTCCATGACCCCTCTGCTGTTGGGGGCTAGAGGATGCTTGGCCACGTACGCGCTGGGCGTGGAACTGGGCATCGCTCGTTGCGTAGTGGGTGCTTGGCCACGAACGGGCTGGGCGCAGAACTGAGCATCGCTACGAAGCCAAGACGTGCGGATGACCCTAGGGGGGATCATGGTGCATTAGTTAATGGAATAATGAGCTGTTTTCTGAAAAAATAGCGTGTGTTGATTAAAAGGTTTTTATATGATTCATTTTCTCGGAAAATGAGATTTTATTGATTTGGGTCATTTTCTGGGAAAATGACGAATTATTGTTTAGGGCCAAAATGAGATTTTGGCTTGTGTTAAAAATATCTATTTTCGGGGAAAATAGTATTTTTGGATTTAATGCATATCTCATCATATGCATGCATGTTGATAGCATTAATGTATTTTTATCTCGTGGTTATTTGGGTTATACTTACCTGCAGTACCATTTTGTGGTAACGTAGATTTTGATGCAGAGGAGGATGAGGGTGAGCCTGAGAAGTCGGCTCCGCCCGAGGAGTGATTGGATCACTCGCATTTTGGTTGGGACTTGTAAATATTTATTATGGATGACTGTATAATTTGTAAACCTTTTAATTGATTGTTTAAATTGTATTAACAATTCTAGTACTTAGTTGTATTAATTATCCGCTGCGTTGTTTTTTTACACTGTTGCATGTACACACACTTGGCACTAACGTTGGGATGTGTGACCCTGTTGTCATCATCCTGTTGTCTCGATTCTCGTGTCTCCTTACATGGGAGTCGTGGGCACCACAGGTGGTATCAGAGCAGTTCGGCTCTAGGTAAAACCACATGTCCCATAGGTGGAGTACCAGAAAGTTTTAAAGTTGTGATTTGAAATTATTTGGTTGGAAGTATGTTATTTTAATGGTTTTAATTTATTTATGTTTTTATATTTTGTTGGTTTTATTTATTTTATTGTATACTACTTGTTTGTTTATTTTATATTATTTGTTTTATTTTATGGCAGGTTATTTTATTTTATTTATTTATTTTATTTAATTATTTTATTGTGCACTACTTCATTTGTTTTATTCATTTTATCTTATGATATTTTATTGTTGGTTTTATTCATTTTGTTGTATATTATTTATTTATAGAATTTTATTTTATTTTGTTTTGTTCGGAGTTGAAAAGCGGGTTAAGAGTTGTGCTATGGCAGGAAGATGGTACGATTGTGAATGTCATTGTTAGACTTAAACACTTAGTGTAGTAGGCTTGAACTCTTGGCAACTGGATTGTTTTAATATCGAGGCTTGAAGGGAACGGCATGATCTGGGTGAACTCTTTGGAGTAGGAACTCAAGTTGCTGCTAAGGAGGGGAATAGTTTTAAATTGCTTAGGAGGTTGTAAGTTCAACGAATTTCAAGGTTAGATTTTTGAGAAGGTCACCTAAGGTTTGAGGCCTTATAGTTTTTAGGAAATAAGTTTATTGGATTTAAGGTGATAGGTTCAACAAGCATTCGAAGGATTCGTTAGATTAGAAGTTTTCGATTTTGCCGACTGTGATAACATTTGGGGTTTTAGAATTTACAAGTTTTATAAGGTGAATGTTTTAGATTTAAGGTCATGGATCTTTAAGATTTTGGGAAATGATTTTTATCTGGTTTAAGGTTTTAGAATTGCAGAGTTGAAGGGTTGAATTATAATAGGATTTGAGTTCTTAGTTTTGTAGACTTGGTATGCTAGCTTGGTCTATTCTATCAATTGATTAGTTGGTAACCATTAAATTAGGATTGATCTGAGTTGAGTTACTGATATGAGAATTTTTTTTTAGGAGAGAACTTCTTTGGAGATGAGAGATAATGATCTAGTTTGTGTATTTTTCGAGGATTGAAGATGTTGATCTAGTTCAGATAATGATTGTTTTTAGCTTGAGGTTAGTGACAGGTTGAGGATTTAATCCATATCAATTTTAAGGAATAATAGATGGTGCGGACGTAGGAAATGATTCTTGTTGATTTCGAGGATATAGGCTCAGATAATGGAAATGGTAGTGACAGATCACTTGCACGTTTGGAGGATTATTGGTTCTGGCTAAGTGTGCATGAGATTGATGCGTAGTAGTGGTGAGTGTGTATGCATTTCGGAGAGTACAAGGGTCCTTGTCTCATTTTTTTGGCTTGGAAGAAGTGTCTTGGGTAGGTGTCGAAGATGAATAAATACAATAGTATTAAATTCAAGAGATTTTAGTTTGGAGTTTTGGTGAAGTCATGATGATTTGTAATGAGTTTAGTCACCGCTAGATTAGATGTTATTCTAAATGTCGGTGATGAGCTTTTGGGTTTAGATTTTTGGGTAGAAGTTTATAGGTGCTCTTTTTGGTTGGTCGGATTGGAATCAAATCTTTTTAAGGTATGTTCCTTATCGTAGATGAGACGGATATATTTTGGGTTGAGGTTGCTTATTTTCAATTTGGGATGCTGAGGTTGGTTTTCTATCTGTGATCATGGATGTATTTTACGGAATATTGATTTTGATCAAGGCAGCGGGAGTTAATTGAGGAATCTGAGTGATAACTCCTGGTTTTGGGAAAAAGAGTATTTTCTACCAAAAGGTGGTAAGAGTTTTCTGGTTAGTAGGTATGGAGCCACCTTGTATTCGATGGTGCTAGTTTTTGTGAGGACATAAATTTTATGCATGTGGCGAATTATCAAAGTGTGCAGCCGAAGCGTGATATTTGTAGTTGTAGTTAGGAGTTCGGATGTGCTGATCTTGAGGAATTAGTGGTGACTTGAATTTTTAGATGATGCTTGTAGTTGAAGATGAATCTTTTGGTTGTGCAATTTGTTATTGATGGTTAACCTTGGAAGTGGCCATTAGGTTATCAAATGTAAAATTCAATGGAGGTTTAGAAGTTGAAGCATAGGAGCTGATTGAGGTTAGCATGGATTATTGTATGGAGCTATTGATCATTGGAATTTTCTGGATATTGTATTAAGGTTCTTGTAGAAAATAAGATTTTGGTTAGTATAATCATCTAGGAATACTGGTCGTGATGTGCCACTGGAGGACTAATACGAGTATGTTGGATATCGCCATATTTTTTTGAGAAATGTGCCACGTGCCGTCAAGTTAAGGCTGAGCATCAAAGACCTGTTGGTAAACTTCAACCTCTCCCTATTCCTGAGTGGAAGTGGGATGATATTTTATGGATTTTGTTGTGGATTTGCCGAGGACCCTAATGGAAAGAACTTAGTTTGGGTGATAGTTGATCGGTTGACCAAAAGTGTCCATTTCTTGCCTATCAATAATATTGACTCTTTGGGTAAGATGACTCGGTTGTATGTCAAAGGGATAGTGTGTTTGCATGGAGTACCCAAGAGTATCGTGTCGGATTGGGACCTGCAGTTCACGTCTCATTTTTGGAAGAGTTTGCAGGCAGCTTTAGGCACTAAGTTGAAGTTTAGTACTGCATATCACCCACAGACAGACGGTCAATCAGAGCGTACTATTCAGACTCTTGAGGATATGTTGCGGTCTTGTGTCATGGGATTTCGGGGGAGTTGGGAGAAACACCTGCCGCTAATTGAGTTTGCTTATAATAACAGTTTTCATTCCTCTATTCAAATGGCCCCATATGAAGCTTTGTATGGATGGAAGTGTAGATCACCGTTGTGTTGGGATGAAGTAGGTGAAAATAAATTGATTGGGCCTGAGATAATTCAAGAAGTGAAGGACCAAGTTCAGTTTATAAGGACTAAAATGGCAGAAGTCCAAAATCGCCAAAAGAGTTATACATATACAAGGAGAAGAGACTTATCATTTGAGATAGGCGATTGGGTTTACCTTAAAGTCTCTCCGATGATGGGGGTTAAGCGCTTTGGCAAGAAGGGAAAGCTTAGTCCGAGGTATGTTGGCCCTTTACAGATTATAAAGAAAGTTGGGCTAGTTGCTTATAGAGTTTCCCTGCCGGATTATTTTGGGGATGTCCATGATGTATTTCATGTGTCGTCTTTGAAGAAGAGTTTTGGACAGCTAGAGCCGCGTTTTGTCGACTCTGAACGCATTGAACTTCGGCCTAATCTTTCTTATGAAGTTGCCCCGACTCAGATTGTGGATTGGAAAGAGCAAAGGTTAAGGTCTAAGATAATACCTTTGGTGAAGGTATCATGGGGCGATCCGTTGGCTCAGGATTTCTCTTGGAAGAGAGAAGCTGACATGAGAGAGCATTACTTACGTTTTTGGGCGTTGGTGATGGTATGTTATCTCAAGCGTGTTCTGGATGTATCATGTATCCTGTTTTAGCATAATGTATGGCTTTACAAATTTCGATGACGAAATTTTTTTAAGGGGGGGAGAATGTAACACCCCGTATTTTAGTGTATTTTCACTGAATGATTATTTTTAATAATTCAAAAATTTATTCTTTTAATTTATAATTATCAGATATTTTAAATGGGTTATTTTATGATCGTTAAATTGTGAAAATTAAATTGTTATGTATTCTTAATATTTATTTATTGTTGTACATTTAAATTGTTCTTCTTTTTAAATTAATTGATTGTGAGATTTAATTATTTTATTTTCATTGTATCATTACGTTTAATTTATTTTAATTGATTTGCTGTTTTAAAATCATTTCCGTTGGATCATTTTTGTGACCCAAGAGGTGAGAATTGGACCTCATTTCTTTTCCCCACTTTTCTTTTTCTCTTTTTCTTTTCCCTTTTTTTTCTTTCTTCCCCTTTTCTTTTTCTTCCTCTGCTTTTCTTTCTCCCGTGCGACGCACCCCCTCCCTCTCTCCCGTCCCATTTCTCCTCCCCCAGCCCGCCGCCGTGAGCCGCCCGTGACTGACACCGCCCCTTCCGTTCACCTCCCCATCGGCCGGCGACCTCACCTCCCAAATCCCAGCCCCTATCTCGCCGCCGATAGCCTCCATGCGCAACACCCAGCCGCGGCCTTCTCTTCCTTCGCGCGCCGCCGTCGCGCCACCTCCGGCCACCATCTCTTCACCACTTCATCCTCGACCTCCCGAGCAACCCAATAGACCCAACCCCAGCTCCGATCCGCCACCGGTGAAGCACATTCAACTCCATCTCCGTTTCAGACTTTTTGGCCTTAACACCACCATTTGCATCGCCACCCACGACAAACCACCACCACCATTGGCTTCACCGACCTCTCTAGGCCCAACCCTATCAATTTCGGGTCTTAGTTTGTCCCCATTCAAAAGTGGGTATTTGAGACCCCCGACCACAGTGTATTTTACACTGTTACGTTACTGTGTCGCCACCTTTTGCAGCTCCATGATCCTTCGAAAATTATTATATAGCACTGTAAGTATTTTTCCAAAGAACTATTGTGATTTAAATATATTTTTACACTAACTCATATTATTGCGAATTGGTTGGATATGCCGGACTGAGTCCGAGGAGTTCGGGAGTCGGATGGATTGTAGACGGAGTTGTGTATTTGGTTGGTATTGTGAAATGTTGGTTGTTGGTATGGTGTTGTTCATGTACATGGCATATTGCACGCATGATCATGTTTGTAAAGGAAACTGGGTTTTCGTGTACATGCATTCATGTTCATGTGTTTCATGAAAACTGGATTTTCATGTGTTAAAGGATTTTGGGTGCGTGTGTATCACGACCCCAAGCCGAGATGGGGCATTATCTCAGTGGAGCTCCTCTGGTCACTCGGGAGCAGAATATACTGAGTGACGTCCCCTGGATTGTCTCTGGGCGACAACGGGATCGGACAAGATGGTCTTGTGCCGACTCCGTGACCCCTCTGCTGGTGGGGGCTAGAGGATGCTTGGCCACATACGCGCTGGGCGCGGAACTGGGCATCGGTCGTTGCGTAGTGGGTACTTGGCCACGAACGCGCTGGGCGCGGAACTGAGCATCGCTACGAAGCCAGGACGTGCGGATGATCCCTAGGGAAGATCATGGTGCATTGGTTAATAGAATAATGAGCTGTTTTCTGGGAAAATAGCGCGTGTTGATTAAAAGGTTTTTATGTGATTCATTTTCTGGGAAAATGAGATTTTATTGATTTGGGTCATTTTCTGGAAAAATGACGGATTATTGTTTTGGGCCAAAATGGAATTTTGACGTGTGTTAAAAATATCTATTTTCGGAGAAAATAGTATTTTTGGATTTAATGCATATCTCATCATATGCATGCATGTTGGTAGCATTAATGTATTTTTATCTCGTGGTTATTTGGGTTATACTTACCTGTGGTACCATTTTGTGGTAACGCAGATTTTGATGCAGAGGAGGATGAGGGTGAGCCTGAGGACTCGGCTCCTCCCGAGGAGTGATTGGATCACTCGCATTTTGGTTGGGACTTGTGAATATTTATTATGGATGATTGTATAATTTTTAAACCTTTTAACTAATTGTTTAAATTGTATTAACAATTCTGGTACTTGATTGTATTAATTATCCGCTGCGTTGTTTTTGTACACTGTTGCATGTACACACACTTGGCACTAACGTTGGGATGTGTGACCCTGTTGTCATCATCCCGGCATCTCGATTCCCGTGTCTCCTTACATGGGAGTCGTGGGCGCCACAGAAAGCCCACAATTTTTTTTTTTTAAAAAGTGGGTCAAATATGAAGTTAAAAAAGATTTAAAAAAAAAAATCAAAAAATCTGACTCTGCTCCGACAAGTCTGAGTCGGAGTCGGAGCGGATTCTGCACATCTCGGAGTCGGAGTCGGAGTCGGAGGTTGGGCCCTCCGACTTCGAAACAGTCGGTGCTCAGCCCTAAGGGTGGGTTAGGTAGCTGAAGGGTCGACGGTGTTGTGGTGAAAAATTGGTGGTCAATGGTGGCGCGACGGCGGCGCACGAGCTCAAGGGTGCCGTAGCTTGGAGCTGCACGTGGAGGCTAACGACGGCGAGGGAGGAGCTGCAAACGAAGGGGGATGGTCGCCGGCCGGAGGGGTGATGGAGGCCACAGACGGTGCATAGCGGCGCTGTGGGTGGACAAAGCAAACAGATGGGAGAGAGGGGAGGGGCTCGTGCGCAGGATGAAGAAGCAGGAGAGAAAGTAAGAGAAGAAGGAAAAAGAAAAAGAGGGAAAAAGAAAGAATGAGGGAAAGACATGAGGTCCAATCCTCATAACTTGGGTCATAAAATTGATCCAACGAAAATAATTTCAAAACAGTGAGTTAAATAAAATAATTTAAACGCAGTGACTAAATAAAAAATAAAATAAATCCAACAATAAACTAATTTAAAATAAAGAGCAATTTAAATAATTAATAATTAATAACAAGAAAACACATTGAATTAATAGTTAAAAATCTTAAGATAATACCACGTAAATTATCTAAGATTTAAAACAAGAAAGCCTGTAATCTTAAGAAATGTAATAATTACTTAGTCAAAATACACATAAATATGAGGTATCACAATTTGATTTCCTTTCTTGATCATTGTCAACTCCTCCTTGAGTTGCATTGCGCGGGTGTGTGATTTGCTTGTATACATTGTATGCAATTTGTGTCATGCTTCTTGAGATGTCTTGGCAGCGGAAATGAAGGAGTGATGATGGTAGTAGTAAAAGCCAAAATGACACTTAGGATAAGCTTGTCTTGGCGTATCCAGTGGATTTTTTTTGTGGATCGATGATGTTGGGATCATGCAAAGATGAACAGGGGTTATCACCAGTGACATAATCAAGCAGATTATACTCATTAAAAAGTGCTTCAAACTGGGTATAATCTGTCAGATTTTTAAATTTTATGAATAGAACAAATTATTGGTTGGTAGTTACATGCATGTGAAACTTTCGGGGGTCAACGTCCATGTACGTGCATGGGTTTGGCGTTAAATTACAAGTGAACAAATTATAAAAAAGACTTAGTTATTTATTACTTTTTAATGATCAAGATCTACACATGATTTTTGACCAGATATCGTCATTGGCTCATAATTCATTGTCTAAAAGTAGATAGATATGGTTGATTTCCAAAAATATTTTATAAAGTAAATCTTATAAACTCATGTTAATTAACTAAATATGTAACGTTCTTTTTATCACCAAGAACGTCTAATTTATCAAATTAATTAAATCATATCAGTTTGTAAATTTCTTTCTAAGTTTAATACTTATCGAACTTTATATTTTGTAAACCAAATTATATTTAGATTGCACGTGGTAGGAAGTATAACTTAAAGCTTAATAAGTTCTACTACTAAAAAATTATTTATTGTTTGGTAACCATAAATTTAAATAATTTCAAACATGTTAATTACATTTGTTTAAAAACAAATTAAAAAAGTGTTTTCTGAAGTAAAAATGACAATCATTTAATTTTTTTAAAGATTATAACCATATTCTTACAAGTTTGAAATTAAGTTGTAATTATCTGAAAGTTGTATGCGTATATATTTTCATCCATTGATAGTCTTTTTAAAATTTGAACTACATTCTGGATTATCCGAAAAAGTACATGTGAGGAAAAACTTAAAAATTTATACTTTTCCTAAAAATTATGTTTTAGCTTATTTGAGATTAAAAAGTACTTTAATATGTAACATTCAAACAACTTAATTTTTCTATTAAAAAGCTTTTAAGACTATTTAAATTCTTTTTAAGACTCTTAAGGCAATCCTAAACAGCCCCTTAATTAGAAAAAGGGTTGATTTGCCAAGAGATCATGTAAATGAATGTAGCCAGAAATAGTATATTAAATTATATATAGAAAAAGAAACTTTTATTATAAAATAGACGTACTATCTAACATGAAAACATGATATGGAACGTACGTGGTGAACGAGAAGTTGTTTCTCTACATATAGCCCCTAATATGTTGAAGACTCGCACAATGTGCATGCATTTCATTTCCGAAGTCTGGAAAGCCCTTTAATTTGTGCTTTATGATCTGGGTGCATTCGCATTAAGCTTGGATTTCTGTTGTATCAGGTTATGATCTCTTCCTCTCATTCTAAGATTTATTTCATTAAATTCTTTGTTTCCTTTATGTACATCGATCCGTGTTCTAGCTAGCTAGCTCCTCTGATCATGATCTACATAGTGAGGATATATCTTGTACGTGTTTGTCAGCAGGTACGTAATTAATTCAGAATAGCAACTCGATTTATAGATGGCAGGAGAATCAGCAAGTTTTGATGATCATGAACACGATGCAAATGCTTCATTCATAAAAAATCATGAACATGCAGGAGGTAAAAAGTTGTCTGAAGAAATCGCAGGTATGTTAGAAAGCTTAAAGCCATTCCCAGAATCACCTTGATATTGTATCTACAAGGTTTCAGATCCCATTCGCCAATCGAACGAACAAGCTTATACTCCTCAGGTAATATCAATTGGGCCATTTCATCGTAATAACCCAAAATCGCAATCCATGGAAGAGTTTAAATTGAGATATCTCAAGAGTTTCAGAGACCGAGACAAAATAAACTTCGAAGATTTAGTAAGCGCTATAAAAGGTGCGGAAGAAAGTGCTCGCGAATGTTATTCAGAGCCTATAACACTTGGCAGTGATGATTTTGTGAAAATGATCCTGGTTGATGCCATCTTCATTATCGAGTTTTTCAGGAAAAACTGGTCGAAAATCTGGACCAAGTACGACCGTAGAATTTTAACTCCGTGGCTGAGTAGTAGGGTGCAGATGGACTTGGTATTACTTGAAAATCAGCTTCCTTTCTTTATTATTGAGAAAATATATGACATTGCATTTCCATCTCTCTCAAAAGACCACCCCTTCATTGAGCTTACCTTTTGCCAGTTTCAATATTTTAACGTTCAAGGATACGAGCCTCGTGATTTTTGGTCGTCGGGAATAATAATATTGCACTTCACAGACTTACTTAGAAACTTTTGCTTGCCTCCTTGCGAAAGGCAACCGGAAAGAAGTGTTGGAATAATAAAGGAAATGCACAGTGCAACCCAGCTGGCTGAGATAGGATTGAAGTTTAAGAAGATCACGAGCAATTCAAGCACTATTTGCTCACCGCTTCAACTAAAGTATGCAGACGGAGTGCTGGAAATCCCATGCTTTCAGTTAGACATTACCACGGAGATTCATGCTCGAAACCTCGTCGCCTTGGAGGAATGCCACTTTCCTGAAGATGCATATATTACTGATTACTATATCCTGTTAAGTTTCCTTATCAAAACAGGTGAAGACATGGATTTACTTGTACGGGAGCAGATCATCGCTAATTGGCTAGATGGCGTCGTGGCAACTTCCATGATCAACAAGCTGTCTGAATTAAAAAAGTTTCTATGCACAAATGAACTCTCATTATCAAAAGATGGCTCAAAAGTTGAACGGATTCTATGCTAGTCAATCAAAGCTCACCTGGAGACGTGCTTTATTTAGCACGCCTTTGATCGGTGCTTCTGCCATATCCGCTTTTCTTTTGTTGTTGTTCACTTGCGTGCAATCTCTATGCTCTGTGCTATCGCTCAAGTACTTCTAAGACTAAGCTTGTTTATTTAAAGCTTGCCCCTTGGTTACTCGTACCACCCGGCCTCATGGGGGACTTGCCTTGTATGAAGATTAATCGGTGTGCATTTGGAAATAAAAAAATCATGTATTGTATGGTGTTTTGCAATGTCCGCCGAAGACTTTTTAGCCGAAATTTGGAGAGAACGCGCGCGTTAAAATCTTTCTACATCTGGCTGTTGTGTATTTTGAGGAACAAATTTGACTCCGGTGCAGTACTATTCTTAAATGTGTATGGGAAATAATGAATGCTACCATTCATCTTAATTTTAATTATTATTTTTATTACTAAATTTTATAATATGCGGCCGGGTATTAAATAAAAATCTCATCTAAATTTGATCATATTATAATGTGTATGGGAAATGAATGCTACCAATCATCTTAATTTTAATTATTGTTTTAAAAAAAGCTGATAAATATCTAATCATTTTTTGAAAAATTAGGACTATTGAGAGGTGTTCTCGAGACTTTTGACCGAGAAGTACTATACGTAAAATATATATTTTTATTTTGTGTATTTTTTAAATTATTTTAAATAATTTTGAAAAAAATAAAAAATTTACAAACTCATTTAGAAACGTTAACTTAACAAGTAAAAAAATAAATAAATAAAGAATCGGTGGGATGCATAATTTTCCTTCTTAACTTTAGGGTGCTACTATATTTTCTTCTCTGCTTCTTTTAAATGTTTTTTTTTCTACAATGTGATAATTTCCTAAACTATTTTTCAACTTAATTTTCTACGGCTATTTATATTTTTATCATTATTGTTACACTTTTATCATCATTTAAAGATGATTTTATCATTAATAGAAATTTATAGATGTTGAAAACATTATATCATTTGTGAGAAATAAATAATTGAATGTTTTTAAAAAATAGTCGTTAGAGATGAATAGTTAAAAATATGAAGAAGACAAATAACTCTTGTATGGAAAAAAAATTCAAAAGAAAATATTAAACCAGTTAAAACAATAACAAATAAAGATTTGTTTTTATAGGAAAGCCAATATCATTGATAAGGAAACATTACATACATTTATCAAGCATATAGCTTGGGACATAATGTCTGGAATACAATCTCACCACATCTCTAAATTTTCAAGATTCCAAGCATGTCGGACTTATAATATATGGGCAGCCTCATTTCTAAATCTATTAACATGCTGAATTTGATATTCACCAAATAATTGTAGGGCTTTTTTTGTTTCACTCAACAAATTCCCTCGCAAGGATGAAGATCCTGCTGCATCCTGAAGCTCCTTTACCATCAACAAACAGTCACTTTCAATTATTAGTTTGCGAATGCCCATATTAGCACATAATTGAAGACCTCTGAGTATTGCAAGTAGCTCAATATCTTTTGGATCTGCCACTTCGTTTTCCACCTTACTAACTACCATGACAATGTCTCCTTTATCATCTCTGAGAATATTTCCAACTCCTGCTCTATGTAGATCACAGAACATTGCTCCATCCATATTTAGTTTAAAAAATCTTTTATATCTGTGTAAGTCTTTGTCTTGGTGTTTGGTAGACACTTGATATTTGTGTACATCCTGATCTATAGTGATAAGGCATATTCAGTTACCTATCTTGGTTCAATACAAACTTTATCATTCACCATTTTATTTATTCTAAACCAAAAACCCTATGCTATTAAGAAGAATA
Source organism: Juglans nigra (assembly GCA_002916485.2). Lineage (NCBI taxonomy): Eukaryota > Viridiplantae > Streptophyta > Magnoliopsida > Fagales > Juglandaceae > Juglans > Juglans nigra. The sequence continues at coordinate 27,804,516 of CM036140.1, forward strand.
TTGCCAGGTCTTCTTCCCTGCTAGCCTCTTTTACTTGCATAGCAACCTCCATTATAGTCAAATCCCTTTCCATATCTCTCATTATAGGCACAAACCTATCCTAGTAATCCCTTATTTTATGACAATAGAGTAATGCATGTGGAAGATCTTTTAATCTTTCATTAATGTAAAGATAACAGGTCTCTTTTGTAGCCACATTCTTCTTTCCTAGATTGTGTTGAGTGTGTAACCCTTCTTTGCAAGCTTTCCATGCAAACACCTTTACTTTGTTAGGAATTTTCATCTTACATAGAGCATGTTGTCGGCTGACATTAGAACACTCCCCTGATTACTTTTGGTATTCTCTCTGATGAATTTGTAAGCACTCCTAATACTGAACTTTCCACTTTTTTCTTGTGTCCAAAACAATAATAATATTCTAACAATATTTTTTTCAACTTTCATTTCAACTCATCTTATTTCAACTCACTATCTAAACGGCACCTTAGTAAGCACTATAAATTAGGTAATATCAATTGGGTGTTTCCACTTACTTGCTTAGAAACTTTTGCTTGCCTCCTCACAAAAGGCGACTGGAAAGAGGGGTACTTCACATGATAATAAAGGAAATGCTCAGTGCAACCCAACTGGCTAAGGTAGGATTGAAGTTTAAGATGGCTAATCAGTCAAAGCTGATCTGATCATCACCTTGAGACGTGTTTTATTTCGCTCGCCTTTGATCGGTGCTTCTACCATATTCGCTTCATTTTTGTTGTTTCTCACTTTGGTGCAATCTGTATGCTCTCTCCTATCACTGAAGTATTTTTAAATTTTTTATTTTTAAGTATTTTAAAGCTTGTTTAATTTTAATTATGCTTGTTTATTTAAAGCTTGCCCCTTGGTGGCTCTTACCACCCCTCATGAGGGGCTTGCCTTGTATGAAGATTAATTAATTATTGGTGTGACCTTGGTAATAAAAAGTGAATATTTATTTTATTTTTTTTAGGAATAACTATTCTTCAATTGTAGGAGTAATAGAAGCCCCGTCTCTCTAGAACCCTCTAAACCCCTGTCCCTCTCAAACCCTCATTACAGACCTGTCTCGAGGGGGTGGGAACTTCGGCTCCTTCCCCCTCACCCCATTCTCCACCGTCCCCGTTGTTTAGTGCTCTATTTTTTTGTGTTTGTTGTGTTTTCAGGCTAAATAAGGGAGAATCATGGATCTTGGATGTCCGGGGACTATAGATCAGCACGCGCCTCTCCAGGGAGTTGCCCAGCCTCCGATCTTCAAGACTTCCAAAGGCGGTGCCAATCGGAGCGGCGAGTTGCTCGCATGTGCAGCCAATCGGAGCTGCGAGTGGCTCTCTCGCGAAGCTAGGAAGCCCTCCGCCGTCGTCACGCGCAGCGCCACTGGGGTTTATGAGTCCGGATCTTCCAAGATCGGTTGGCGGTTTTCTCCCAGGGTGGCGCCACCGTAGCCGCGTGGAGCATTGATCTTTTCTGTTTGCTACAGTAGTTTTTCCATTGTATTTTATTTTCGTGTCCTGTTTTTCTTTGTTTTGGAAAAATAAAAAATTCAAAAATGTTGTCCCTTCGGACTTTGGTCCGAACAGTGTGATGTCCCATCTCTGCTTAGGCGGTGTATGGGGTTGGTGCACCTTACTCCAACTACGCACCCTACTCTGCGTAGTCGGGTATGGGTTTTGTCGCTTGGTTACTATTTCTCTGTCAGGGACAGAGTTTGTGCACGACGGATCTTTTAGACCTAGTCTTTAGAGATCTGTCGTCTAGACTAGACCATGTCAGCCACGGAAGTGTGTTGGGGAGCTATTAACATTTGTAACTGACTTTTTTAAGTCAAAGTTGTATGTTCTTTATGAATGAAATGTGATCCCTTTTATCAAAAAAAAATAAAATTGTAGGAGTAATAAATGATCAAGTCAAATGAATGATTGTTGAGGATATGATCTTTTCTATTCCGTTGGAAATTATAAATAATCTCAATCTCTTGTAATCACAAAGGTGTTTTAATCTATTTTCACAAATAATTATATAAAATTAGAGTAAATTATAAAGTAATGTTTTGGTCATTGTAAAATAGTTGTATGGTATCATTATATACTATCATGCAAAATACCGCATATCCATCAATTGACTTGTAGCTACAAATTTGGCCATTTCTCATGAGTTTTCCTTTCCAAGGACTATGCCGGTTGAAAATATATACCTGATGACACAAACGATGTTAGTTAAAAAAGAATCAGCCTTTTACAGCGAGATCACCTCCGACAAGGAAAAAAATTGTCACTAAAAACTACTTTTTGCGGCAAAACTATATTGTCACAAAAAATGTTGATGAAAATCACATGTATTGGACGCCTTTTAGTATTTTACAGTGACTTTTGCTTGCTACTAAAAGAAAAGGTGATATTTGCGGCGACACAAAACCGCTAGAAAGAGATCAATTTATAAATCCCAAGCCAATTTCCTCCCCCCCCCCCCCTCCCCCCCAAAGCCCGAAAAGCTTTAAACCTCCAAAATTTGCAACAATATGAATGCAAAAGTGTCACAAAAACAGTATATTAGTTTACATGAAGCAAAACTGAAGCGATTGGCTGAGTGCCATCGGCACACCTTGACACACGGAGGGCAATAGTGACCTTCGGCCATGTACCCATGCACAAGCTCACGACAGACCACCATGAGCCTCTTGATCCCACCGGAGGTCACCACTTGGACTGCCGGCATCCTCTGCCATCCAAAGGGTGGTCCCCAACCATCCATAGTTGACCCCGGTGTCCCCTTGGCCACGCACCCAGTGCATGAAACCTGCACTAGACTCCTCGGCCAACTCACGGCCGAGGTCTCCCCTCGCCACTGGAAGACCTCCACTCCTCGGCCCTGCTCCACGGCCGAGGTCTCCCTTCGCCCACTGGAAGACCTCCACTCCTTCGCCATGCTCCACGGTTGAGGTCTACCCTCGCTCCGTAACTTCCACGACTATGGTCTTCATGGCCAATACACTCATCGACTAGCACATTCCACGACCATGACTCGTCGGCCAGCACACTCCATGGCCATACCACTCATTGCCCACTGCACCATGACCATGTAACTCATTGCCCAGACTTCTCGCCTACAGCCATGCTCCATGGCCAGGTCATGACTCATCGACTAGTCTCCTCGGCCAATGACGACTTGTTGGCCTAACCAGTTTTCTCGGCCAACCTTCCCCTACTGACTCGCTGTTAAGTAAGAGCGTGATTAATAGCCTCTTGACCTTCAGAGCCGTGATGCAATAGAGGATTGTTCTCAACCATCCGGGCGTGGCTACGATGGTGATGTGTTTGTCTGAAAGACTCCTCGACCATTTCTCAACCATGAGTTTTTTTTAAAAACAAAAAGAGAATGGGAAAGGAAAAACAACAAACAATTTTAGTAGAGCAGATTTTGCACGCAACGGCTAAAATGCATCGGTTTGACTATCTTTAAATTTATGTGAATTCAATTTTACTAACAAAATTGACTCATGTAGCGTGAAACACTGGCCGCCAAGCCCCACTCAGGCACAGCTTGGACATCCAAATTTGTTTCCATCGAAATTGATTTATCGAAATTAACATGCACGCGGGCACCCCAGACCTCAATCACCATCGAAATATGGTTGCTCGCGGGTAATGCCAACGTGCCTTAAACTTTTTCTACAATCCAATGGGACAATCCAGGTATGCAAATAACGAGCTTGTGGCTGAAAATTATTTACAGTAATTGGTTTGGTTTCCATAGCTCAGTCAAGCACCCCAACTATCTACATCGACTCCCAAACTTCCATCGACGAGAAGACCAGGGGGCCAAGCACCGTGTCTCCACTGATTTGCCTCATCCCTTGTCTCAGTCTACGAGGTCGGCAAGAAGACTAGGCGAGCCAAGCACCGTGTCTCCACAAGCTTGCCTCATCCCTTGCCTCAGTCCACGAGGTCGATAAGAAGACTAGGGAGAAGCACCATGTCCCCACTGGCTTGCCTTATCCCTTGCTTTAGTCTATGTGGACGACGAGAAGACTAGGGGATCCAAGCTCCCTGTCCCCACGAGCTTGCCTCATCCCTTTCCTCAGTCTACAGGCCAGATGAGGAGAACCACGGGACAACATCACCACCAGCGAACGCTGGGTGTATGCACTTGTGCCATAACTGCTGCCAACAAAACTCCTTTGGAGTTAATGGGCCTCAAAGCTCCATAACTGCCTTGCGCAAGATACCTTCAGGAACAAGTTGACGAACTCGGCAACTGCTTAAGGTGGATCTACGAGAACGACGCTCTCCCGGACCACTTTGCGTGGGTTACCACATACAAACTCCAACACTAATAGCAAACTGGAAACATTAATAGCGGCTCATATTGGAAGGGAAAAATATGCCAACAAAATTGAAAACAAAAATATCGAATGAATATATGCTTTTCGACAACAATAGGCGAGTCTAGTCTTACGAACTGCTCGATCTTCATCAAGCCAATGAGACAAGTCCAGTCTTTCGACTGTCCAATATACCCCCCATTTTCATAACAAGTTAACAGATGAGAAAGGTCAAGGACCACCTGGCCTCCCAGGCACTCGAGTAGGTGGGAAAGTTACTTGATTGACCGACCAGCTTTGTGCGCATCTTATGGAAAATCTTTATCGCGTAAAGCGAGAGAAAATGATAACCAGGAACCCACTCCCAGAATTTATTTCTCTACATACTTCGGTGGATCATTTTGACTGCATATTTTATATTTAAAGATTATGAAGGTCCATTTTGGAACAAATGACCCTTAACAATCATGGGTTACTAGAATGAATAAAATATACGCAGCCCAAAGTAAGCCTACTAGGCCTAGCCCAAGGGTGAGGTCCCACCACTAGAAGACAAAGGAAGAGAGAGGAGAAGCAGACAAGGTGGGGACAAGGAAAAAGAGAAGGTCCTTTTTGGAAGAAATGACCCTTAAGAATCACGGGCTACTGGAAAGGATAAAATATACACGGTCCAAAGTAAGCCTACTAGGCCTAGCTCAAGGGGAGGTCCCACCACTAGAAGACAAAGGAAGAGAGAGGAATGAGAGACAAGTAGGGAACAAAGAAAAAGAGAAGGTGTCAGGAGGACGGGAAGGTGGACATAGAAAGGAAATGAGAGGAAGATCTCAGACAAGCAAGGGAAGGCGGCAAATCCTCACCACTCCATAAGGGCACGCAAAAAGAAAGGGATATAAAACGAAATGGCTAGACGATTTTAGAAAAACAGAGAGCTTCTTCTTCGGCTTCTTCAACCTGAAGAGAGGAGCTCTAGGGATTAGATCTTTTCTAGTAAAATAGAGCTCTAATTTCCATTGTATAGAGAGTTTGAGAGACTATAAATAAGCATATTATAGTAGACTCTCCCCCTCCTAAAAAACTCTTGTGAACATAGGCAGTATGTCGAACCACGTAAATCTGTGTGTCCATTTCACTTTTACATTCTTAGTATTTATTTTTCATTCACTGTCATGAGCATACGCACAGTTGCACTGGACCATGGCGGGGGCTGCAGACTACACTGATCGAGGCTTATATCGTCACGGTGGGCTGGGAATGACTCTTTCTCCCCTTCCGGACTGTTGTGAGATTTTTGTCATGAGTAATTCTATATACAACCATGAAGTGCGTAAACGTCGCGCAATCCCTTTAAAAAAGAGTGTGGTCTACTATTAAAAAAAAATTTCATGTGGGTCTCATATTTTATTCACTTTTATCAAAACGATTACGTAGTCGTTGCAAAATTCAAGATTGCAAATATCTTTTCTCTTTTGGCATTAACAACTAATAATTGGAAAACTTAGACTAAATGATACTAGTGCTAGAGCATAGTTAAATCTTCACTTCCTTAAAAGGCATAAAAGTTTCAACTTTTAAAATCAACATCTATGCTTCCAGGTTGAAAATATGCTTAGAATTGGCAAACACTTATGGTACGCAAATCGGAATATGTCAAACCACTTTCACAAGAAAAATTCATATTCTACCTGTGAGGGGAGAAATTCCCAAGGGTCGGGCCTGGGATTTGGCCCGAACCTAGGCCCATATACAAGACTCGGGACAAGTTTGGACGGCCCCGGTAGCCCAGGCAGCCTAGAAGGAATGGCCCAAGGCAGGAGTCCTGACAAAAGGATAGGAGACCGAACCACATGGCACCCCTGACAGAGGAGCACCCAACCCTGACACAACGGAACGGCCTAGCACCCAAACACACAAACCGTTAGAGGCGTCCTCATCCCTAATACAACTATCCGGATGGCACAGGTGGGCAAACGAGCTTGACTGGGGCCACGACATGTTTAATGGAGCAGGAATGAGCCTGCCCGAGTCACGCCGCATTTAATGATGCGGGAACGAGCACGCATGCAAGGGCCATGTCGCATTCAAGGCATCCTAGGTGTCAGCAACAACCTAGGGCAGGCTTGACAAGTCTAATCGGAAGCAAGAGGTTGGCAGGGAAGCGCGATCAGATACGGAGCTACACACCCGTCACAATCACTTTGGGACATACTCCTTTTAGGTATAAATACGCCTCTTCTTGCCGAGAATACTCATTCTTGATCTCTCCTTTGTTATATGATTCTAGCTCTCAACTCTCTTTCTTTATCTCCAATTGTGTATTGACTTGAGCGTCGGAGATACCACAGCCCCCGAGCTCCCCCTCTCTCCTCCTTGTAGGGAAGCACCCGAGCGCAGCTAGTGTGGAGTTGCCCAGCCTGCAAAACACGACATCAACACTGGCACCGTCTGTGGAATTTATTTTCCTATGAGCAATGTGTCCTTCGTATCCCGGCAACGACGAGCTCTCAAGCCTAGCAGTGAGGAGAAGAACAACCTGAGGTGGTGGAAGGAAGAATCAACGAATAGGTTGCGACAAAATAGAAACTCATGGAGGAGATGGCGGCCCTTGGCCAAGAAAATGCAGCCTTGCGGGGGGGATGGAGAGCCAGAGGGAGACCAGCAAAGCCACAACTTCGAGACCCGTCGTCCCTCGGAGATGGAAGCAGCTGAAAAAGAGTGATGAAAGGTGGACCTTCGGTTCCAAAAACTTGAGAACAAGTATGACGAGGTGATCAAACGAAGTACACATGAAGGACCCCCTAGAGCACCTAAAGACCTTCAAGGCACACATGACCCTGCATGGGTTCTTGAGCAAGGTCGCATGCAAGGCCTTCCCCTTCACGTTGAAGGGGCAACGAGAGCATGGTTCGGGGCCCTGCTGCTCGGGACCATCACCAGCTTCACCAAGCTGGCTCTGCTCTTCCTGACATAATTCATGGCGAGTTGGAAGAGGAAACGACATGCGGCCTATCTCCCAACTATAAAACAAAGAGACGACGAGAGCCTGAAGTCTTACCTCTCTCATTTCAATAAAGAATGCATGACGACAGATGACCAGGATGAAAAAATCACCCTGGCAGTGCTGTTGGGAGGAATCTGGCCTCACAATCCCTTCATGGTGGAGATTCCACGAAGGACCCCAACCTCGCTAAGGGAGTTCATGGACCGTGCTGATGACTTCATCAACGCCGAGGACACGCTCCGGGCCTTGATGGCCTCGCTACGGACCGAGTTGGACAGAGCAGATAGGAAGGAGGCCAGTCAAAATGGCAAGGGAAGTCGGGAAGATGGTAAGAAAAGGGCTCGTGACACGAAGCGCAAAGAAGAGTAACCCGCACGAGGAAAAGCCAGACAGCGTATACACACAAACTTAGATGTAGAAACTGAAAGAGATTCGAACCCGCAGGAAGAAAGACGGGGGGAGTCTGTCCGCCCCAAATATTGTACCTATCACAAAACCAGGAACCACCGGACGGAGGATTGTATCATAAGGAACTAGAAGTTAGAGGAGATGGAAGCCCTGATAGACCAGCGGGGTTACGAGAGGCGAGCCTGTGATACGAAGACAATATGCAGCCACGAAGAAGCGATAGCCCCATCAAGAGGAGGCCCGACGGGCATGATAAGACCAACCCACGACGAAGAAGCCAGACCATAGAAGAAGGCTCGATAGGCGAGATACGTACGATAGCAGAAGGAGGCGCCACTTCGTCAACAAGGAGAGCCCACACCAAGGGCCAGGTACGAGAAAGTGTTCACCACCTACAGGGCTGCCCCGAGTGCCAGGAGCCACGCGAAGGAACCTGTCATAACCTTCAGCGAGAAGGATGTGGAAGGAAATATATCCCTCGATGATGCCCTAGTCGTGACTGTACTGATAGACAACGGCAGCACGACAGACGTCCTGTATTGGGAAGCATTCATCCGGATGGGGATTATGCCCGGCCCTATCCCCCCTCAAAGGTTTTGCTGGGGACATGAGTCAACCAATGGAAGCCATCACCTTATCCATTCTAATGGGAACAACCCTGAGAACCGCAGCGGCCATGGTGGATTTCCTCGTAGTAAAGCCCCCCTCCTCCTACAGTTCGACCCTGGGGCAACCAACCTTGAACCACCTCAAGGCAGTGACGTCCACCTATCAATTGAAAATGAAGTTCCCAACCCCTATGGGAGTGAGAAAAATACATGGTGAACAAAAGCTCGCAAGGGAATGCTACGCTCAGGAGCTGAAGCTCAGGGCTGTTGAAGTTCGGACCCTTGGGGGAGCACCTAGACCAGCAAGCCCACCCTAGCAAGGCCCCTGCAGAATGAAGGGCCACAAAGGCCGCAGGCTACTCCATCTGGGGAACAACGAACACACGAGGGAATATTTTGTTTGAAAAACATGGGTCAGCCCAATCATGTAATCAGCTACCTTTAAATAAATGAAAATGTGATTTTGCCTCTATTTTCTTTTGCCTGAAAACACCAACATCCGTACACCACAAGCCCAGTCCCTTGGCTGTCCGTGATGCATTGGCTAAGGGTCAGAGCCTTCCGAGCTCTCCCCCTTTACAGCCAGTCAGGCACGAGTCACTTAACTCACTGACCTTCGTGCAATGCATGGTCGTGATGCATTGGCTAACAGCCAAAGCCACACGAGCTTTCCCCTTCACAGCCAGTCGGGCACAAGTATCTTGACTTGTCGACCTTCGTGCACCACAAGCCCAGTCCCTTGGCTGGCCGCAATGCATTGGCTAAGGGTCAGAGCCTTCCGAGCTCTCCCCCTTTACAGCCAGTCAAGCACGAGTCACTTAACTCACTGACCTTCGTGTAATGCATGGTCGCGATGCATTGGCTAACGGCTGAAGCCATTTGAGCTTTCCCCTTTACAGTTAGTCAGGCATAAGTCCCTTGACTTGTCGACCTTTGTGCACCACAAGCCCAGTCCCTTGGCTGGCCGAGATGAATGGCTATAGGCTAGAGCCTCCCGAACTCTCCCTTTCATAGCTAGTCAGGCACAAGTCACTTAACTCGCCGACCTTCACGCAATGCAAGATCACGATGCATTGGCTAATGGTCAAAGCCTCCCGAGCTTTCCCCTTCACAGCCAGTCAGACCCAAGTCCCTTGACTTGCCGACCTTCGTACACCACAAGTCCAGTACCTTGGCTGGCCGTGATGCATTGGCTAAGGGCTAGAGCCTTCCGAGCTCTCCCCCTTTATAGCCAATCGGGCATGAGTCACTTAACTCGCTGACCTTTGTGCAATGTATGGTCGTGATGCATTGGCTAACAGCCAAAGCCACACGAGCTTTCCCCTTCACAGCCAGTCAGGCACAAGTCTCTTGACTTGCCGACCTTCGTGCACCACAAGCCCAGTCCTTTGGCTAGCTGCGATGCATCGGCTAAAGGCCAGAGCCTCCCGAGCTCCCCCCTTTACAGCCCATCGAGCACGAGTCACTTAACTCACCGACCTTCGCACAATGCATGGTTGCGATGCATTGGCTAAGGGTCAAAGCTACTCGAGCTTTCCCCTTTACAGCTAGTCAGACCCAAGTCTTTGGAATTGCCAACCTTCCTGCACCACAAGCCTAGTCCCTTGGCTGGCCGCGATGCATTAGCTAAGGGCTAGAGCCTCCTAAGCTCTCCCTTTTTTCAGCCAGTCGGGCACGAGTCATCTAACTCACCGACCTTCTTGCAATTCATGGTCGCAATGCATTGGCTAAGGGTCAAAACCTCCCGAGCTTTCCCCTTCACAGCCAGTCAGACCCAAGTCCCTTGACTTGCTGACCTTCATGCACCACAAGCCCAGTCCCTTGGCTGACTGCGATGCATTAGCTAAGGGACAGAGCCTCCCGAGCTCTCCCCTCTGCAGCCAATCGCACAAAAATCATGGTTCCGACCGAAACAACAAAGAAGCTAAATACAAAGAAGATGCAAGCACGAAAGCAAAGGCAAAAAGGAAACCAACTTTGATTATAATTTTACATGAGAGTTACAAAATTTCATATTACATGGGCCTGTGAGCTGGGCAAAAGGAAGAAGAGCCTAAGAGGATGGAGGCGGATCTCTCGGGAAGTACAGGGGTTGCCTCAGTTTCCCGAGCTCCTTAACAACTGAGAAGTTGAGGGGGTCCCATTCCAAAGACTTCAGATCCAAGGTATCGAGGTGCACGCCAGGATTCAGGCACATGAGGTCCCGAAGGCCCTCCTTGTAGCCATATCCCTAAGCAGTATCACGGACGGCTTGGGCTTGTCGAATCTGAGTCTTGACTTCCTTGATGCGCTTGACATTGCTCCGAAGGTCGGAAATCGTGTCATTGGCATGCTGCAGCTCGACCTCGAGACTGTGGATTTGGCCCTCCCTCCGCTGCACTTCTCCCTTCTGGCGTTGAACCTCTTTGACCAGGGAAAAATGTTTGAATGTGAGTTGGGGGCGCCGCTTGACAGTCGTAGGTAGCTCCCGGTCCATGTGGCTGCTCTCCACCCGGAGCATAAGAGCCCCCTTCAAAGTTCGTCCTCCCTCCTCTCTAACACGCTCAGTGCATCCCGAAGGCGTTGGGCCTCCCCGGAAGCATGGACATAGTCAGCCTTGAGCCTAGCCAAGTCCTCCTTTAGCCCAGACTTCTTCCTCTTCACTTGCTGGACCTTGTCCCATAACTTCTGGTGGAGATCCTTTAATGTGTCCATCTTCTCTCGGAGAATCTCACACTCGACCGAGATGGCCTTTGTCTCCTTCTGGGCCTTTCAGACCTCATGGTGGGCTAGGATAAAAATGTATCTACTTTCGTCGACGAGGATGCTCCTCAAGCTCCCCGTTTTCGTCGACGACGATGCTCGCCAACTGATCTGCTGCCTGCGAAGAAGGAAGATGTCGGGGGCATAAAACCAAAGTGGAAAAAGGTTAACTGAGGAGAAGAGTTGTACTTGTGCAAAAAAAGGCCTTAGCTTCTTGGCCTCGCTTTCGATCGCCTCGGCCTGGGCTTGAACAAAGCCCGGGCCAGGAGATTGACTAGATCCTAGGCCTGCGTGGGAGGGGGAGTTACCGCCAGTTAAGGGCAACGTGGGAAGTGGGAAACCTTGGAAGGGCTCTTGCGAAGGACTGGCGCCACAAGCTACTTTGAGAACAGGTGCGACAGGCGGGGGGATCCCCGCCCCCGAGAGAGGCTCTTCAATGTTGGGAAACTCCCCCTCAGGTAGAGGCATCACCTTAGATGAGGCCAAATAAGAGTCCACCTCTAGCCATGGGGAGGATTGTGAGGGTAGCGACGATATCGAGGCAAAACTATCACTGAGCTCCACCACAAAGGGAGAACTAGAGCACAGTTCCTCCTCGCCATCTACATTCGGGACCCCCGAGCAAGAAGGGGCCCCAACATCCGGAAGGTCTGATGGGGAGGCACCTTCCGGAGCAGGGATCTCCAGGAGAAAGGGAGATATCAGGGACTCGACCTGGGACGACATGTCTAGAGCCATCTCCCGAGTGAGTGACTCTTTGAAAGAAAGATGGGCATCCGTGGTTACACCCACCCGGGGAGCGGGTTCGAAAGACTTTCCCGAAGGCTTCGCCCTCTCCCTCCTCTACGGCAACGAAGCTAGGGATGGTGGATTCTCGCGAAGCTGATGTTGGAGAGGCCACGACTAGCTTTGGTGGCAGAGAGGAGACGGTTCCCCACGTAAAAGTAGTAGGGGCAGCAGGATGAGCAGGGGGCGCTCCCCGCAGGCTTTTGGCCTCGAGAGACTCGCAGACAAGGGGGGTCGGGGTGGCTGGACGATGAGCATGCCGAGGTTCCCCTCTGCAATAAGACCCTCCCACTTCACCCTTCTAAGCTTTGAGAGGGGAGGGTGGCCTGGCTTCACGGGCCCAGCCCCGGGATGAATCCTTCCTGCTCCTGGTCCCCCAAGCAGCTTCTCGAGAGGGTATCCCCCGCGAAGCTTCCCTTTCTTCATCATGCACCACCTTTGGGCGCTTGCCTTTGCCATGAACGGCAACAGAGCTGGGACGCTTCTGAACTCGGGGCAATGCGGAATCCAACAAGAATGCTCGACCAAGTACATACGAGCAGTCGGGAGTGGTGAGGAAACTTCAAATGTTGGCATCTGATAGCGTGGCGTCGATTTCCACATCATAAGGATGGGCCGACACCCAAGACATCACGGCCGCTAGCCTAGCTTCTTCCCTCCAGGACAGGTTGATGACCAAGCTCTTAGCTAAGGGGACATAAGACCAGACAGATTGGACAGGGAACTCTTGGTGATCTTGTTCGCCCTCGGGGTACTCCCACACCGAGACTGAGACGAAGAAGAACTTTTGGGACCAGTCCTTGCTAAGCAAATGGCACGATTCAAGACTAGCAATGCACCTGCCGGGTGTGCGTGACTGAAAGTTGCACACACTCCCATCCAACCGCAGTGCCCTATACACTGCCAGGAACTCCCGAGCTAGCAAGTCAGGATATTCCTCCAGGGGACATCTGCCCATGTTGAAAGCAGCACATTGCTTTTGGCTCAAAACCTAGTCAATGGAAGAGTGAATATCTTTGATTATATCGAACTACACCTCAATCGTGATATTATTAAATATAAAGCCATAAAAAAAGTGTATATTATAAATTATAATAATTAAAATAAAATATATTTTAGTTGATTAAAAAATATAATATAATTACTAGATTGTTAAAATATGATGAAAAATTAGATAAAAATAATAAATAATATTTATTATTATATTGATTTTAGGAGACTTTATTATTATATAGGTTTTATGCGGCGACTTTTTCTCACCGCAAATAGTGTTACCAGAAATATTACTTCCTCATGGGTTATTTGTTTTAGCGACGACATTATTAGTTTTTTCCGGCGACTTTTTCTCTGCCAAAATAAACTTACCTGAATGATTTTTTCTGTTACGGGTTATTTGTTTTTACTGCGATGTTTTCAGCTTTTGCAACGATAATAACCCCCAAGAAAAGCTAATAAAATTAAAACTTACGTTTTCCCCTTATTCCTTTCCCTCCAGTCGTCACCCCCCTCCCCCCTCTCTCTCCCCAATCCCTCTTCTCCCTAAAGCCTCTGCCGCGCAGAGCCCGTTGCCAACGACCCCACCTCGCCGGCCACCACTTCCTCCTCACCTCCAGCAGACGCCAATCTCCCCCTCCCTCTTCCTCCTCGTAGCTTCTTCTCTCTCGGGTTTCCCATGGTTGTCATTGCCCAGTGCCGGCCGATCTCTTTCCTTTTCCCCGAATCTGGTCTCACCTCTCTCTCCCTCGAATTTCACTATATCGCCACCGCTAGGGATGCCGTGCGCCACCACCCACACCTCGACGTCGCCACTAGGCCTCTGTCGAAGCCCCCTACTCTTCCACGCCTAGCCCAGCAGCCCGAGGCCCTCCCTCTCTCCCATGCTCTGTTCGCAACCCACGGACATCAACTCTCACCAGCGTCGCCGTGCTCCTCCCGAGCCACTACTCCACTCCAAGCAACCACCATGACCAGTACTCAGCTAACATAGCTAGAGGCACGCCTAGCTAGAGTCGAGGATGTGGTAAAAGATTTGGGGTACTACCGTATATCCTTTATTCGCATTTTTTTTATGGGTAATATTTTGTGTTTTGTAAAATTAATTTAATTTTGAATCGTCTTTTTCTTTTCTAAATTAATTATTGATTTACATTATATATATTCAGCGATAATTTAAGTTTGAATCCTTTTTTTGCGTAAGAACAACTATTAATACTAATCAAACGGTCACTTATACCCATTTTTGAACTGTAATTCATTGGGGCTCGAACAATTTAATAAAGTATTCGAATGGTAAGTCCAAATCCAAATCAATTTAGTAACTTAACCCGTCAATTTTTGTTCAATCGTATCTAATATCCGTTCGAAAGTTTATTCTATTTACACTCAAACGGCTAGTAAATGTTTGACAGGATATTTTATAAGGGACGAAATTTCTCATCCCAAAATATACCGTTCAAACTAAAATTGACTATTCAAACGGTTAACAACTTCCGTCAATTTTTAAGGACGAAATTTGAATTTCAACCTTAAAACTCATTTTTTGGAACAATTTTTATTTCTTCCGAAAAAAATCATCTCAAAATCAAATTTTTGTTCTAGTGATACTCTAAAGAAAGAATTGGAAAATCAGTACAAATATTAGAAACAAGTGTTCTCTTAAACAAAGAATTTAAAGTTGGTTATTTTCAACAAGATTGACTATTTTAAGCAGTTCATGTATTAATCCTCGAATCTTTAACCTGTTCAACTATTCCTCAATAAATAGTTATATAAAATTATAATAAGATGAAGAATATTTTATTTGAATTTTAAAATGAAGTTTTCGTCTCTTTGACTGTGTCTACCCTCGTTGGGACATCTGCCCACGTTGAAAGCAGCACATTGCTTTAGACTCAAAACCTAGTCAATGGCAGAGCAAATATCTATGATTATATCGAGCTACTCCTCAATCGTGATGTTATTAAATATAAAACCATAAAAAAAGTGTATATTATAAATTTTAATAATTAAGATAAAATATATTTTAGTTGATTAAAAAATATAATATAATTAGTAGATTGTTAAAATAAATAATAAATAATATTTTTTATTATATTGATTTTAGACGACTTTATTATTATATAGGTTTTATGCGGTGACTTTTTCTCGCCGCAAATACTCTTACCAGAAATATTACTTCCTCGTGGGTTATTAGTTTTAGCGACGACGTTATTAGCTTTTTTCGGCAACTTTTTCTCTGTAACGTCCGTCCTTGTGGTGTGACTTTTTATAAAATGATTTTAGAAAAGACGACGGGAATTACCGTTCGATTTAAAACTTTTACTTCCATATCCAGGGTGCAAGACTCTACGTTATAAAATAAAATGTGCTTTGAGAATAAAAGAGGTTTATAGCGGAAAACATTAATCTTACAAAAAGGTATCTCATACAATTAAACTCTTATATCTAGACTTTCGTGCTCTTCCCCATGGGTAGTGTCCGTCCTGACGTGTACTTCTCATTCAGTTCCTATGGGGGGAAGGGCATACATAAAACTAAAATGAGTTGATGACTCGTAAGCATTACTTTATATAGTTAAAATATAATAACATAGGTTTTCATTCATGCATTCATCATTCCATACATACTATACGTACATGCATACATGCATTCATTGGAAAACATCACTGGACGGGATTTTTCTTTAAAAAAGGGGATTTCTTTTTGTAAAACGTGTCCCCCATCAGTGCCTTCATTTCTTAAAGAATTCGATGCATTCATACGTTCATACATTCTTTCTTATCACTTTCATTGGCCGGTACACACTGTTACGTCCCATGTGTTGGGGTTAGCGGTCTTCCTTTGGACCCGGACTCCGCCCGTGGCCATGAGTTGGAAATCCCTTTTCAGTCAGGAGCAACACTGGGTGCACTACTAGTACTACTTACCCGGCATTGCAATCTGCCCAGTCCTTTGGTATCCTTTTCATTCATTCATGTGGCCATTACGTATTTTCATATATTAAACGTTCAGTCTTTTCTTTCAGTTCAGTCATTTTTCAGTTCATTTCAGCTCTATCTTTTTAGTTTGTTAATGGAAAAACGTCATTTAAAAGCATGAGCTTAAACATCAACTTTCGTGGCATCCATAAAATATTAGTTCATAAGGACCTTTTAAAACACTTTCTTCGCGTCGTTCAAAGCATCAGTTTAAAGCACGAGGCATAGGCCTCAACATTTCTTTTCTTTTCGTGGAAAATACATAC
This sequence comes from Juglans nigra, assembly GCA_002916485.2. Taxonomy (NCBI): domain Eukaryota; kingdom Viridiplantae; phylum Streptophyta; class Magnoliopsida; order Fagales; family Juglandaceae; genus Juglans; species Juglans nigra. Next base: position 27,820,634 of record CM036140.1, read on the forward strand.
AATAGATACTGCGTATAGTCATCCATTCACATGCGTACAATTAATACTTTTGGGCTGCGTAAAAAGGGGCTGCCAAGGAGGGCCGTTACATACTTATACCTTTGAACACTTAGCATGCTTTCATAAAACAACTTTTGTGTCGTTTCGTAAGACATCGTAAAGAGAAAGCGTTTCATTTTCTTTTTATATTTTAGAAAACTCTAGAAGAACATGAATGTAATACTTACATGGACTCCATGCTACTTTCATATCATGCAATCCATTCATGTGTGTGTCAGATGGCAACCTACATGCATACACATAACCTTGACGTCATTCTCTATCTAATGCATAAGCAACTCAAACTACAAATAGAGCTACACTTCACTTGGAACACACTCCTTCTATCCCGTGCTCTTATGTGCCCTTTACTATGCTAAAACCTTCGGGGTTCATTTACGGTCACTACCTCTTCCAAACTCGACGTTCTACTTCGAGTGCTTATCCCCTAAGGTGAACACATGATTCACCTTAGGATTAGGACACTAGGACTTTCGTCTTACTCTTCCTATTAATTGCATTTCGACCATGGAATCACGCATCCTGATACTAGACAATACACCCGTCACTGCGTCCATACATCTTATCCCATACTAAATCCTCATTCCCATCCATACAAGCCACACAGCTCTAAACCAACTCTGAGGCTTAAGCACCATGTAACTATACTTAGAACAAATTACCCATTACATATGGTGAATCCGTTCGGCACATGTGCCTAACCAGATTACACACATACCTTACCCCTTTATCACCTAAGACCAACATATAACATGTTGATCACATGCTCGTAGGGACAAGCGCCATACTCCGATACCAACCTTCTCCTAACCCAGCTAGCATGACTCTATGCTATCCGTCCCTTTTGACAGTTCATCCCAACACTTAACACGACAAGACTCTATTCACAACTACGCCTTACATCACGTTATATAGCTCGAGACTACTCCCAAGCTACACTGTGACCGCGTCACGTCACCTGACATTCTACTACGTCATTTCTACGCCAACTCTTAACTCATCACGAGTACGGTCCCTCACGTACTCCTATCACATCAGGACATCTTGTCATGTTCCCGTTGTACCATTCTTACACTAACTCCTCACCCATCACAAGCACGACTGCCAGTAACCATGTCAATTAATGACATTCCCCAGTCATGCTTCCGCTGCGCACTCTTACACTTGTTCTGACACTTCACACATATTCCCAGCCATATGTCAAGCACGGTGACACCTGTCACCTCAGTCTACAAGCCACGTCATAGCTACTTTGAGACATTGTTCCATAGTTCCTGACACTACTCATTATGCTCTACGCCCATCAATCACACAACCGTCCTTATCCCTCCGACACGCCACACGGGGTATCACTGCAACTCATGGAGTACACTCCACGTGTACTCCCTTCCCATCCCACATTACACCAGGAGGGTATATTTTACATATACTCTCCTTATCTCACACTACGCCACAAGAGTACACTTTATGTGTACTCTCTTCCCAATCTACATGATGCCACACCACCATTACAACACAGTCCCCAACATTACACAACACACTTCCAACTACACCCAACACTTCACTACACAGCACATCACAATACAGTGAACTCCACAAATACTAACAGCACAGTCCACAACCTAACCAACCAATCAACTAACGTATAACATAAATAACAAGGGAGAGAGGGTTATACCATCGTAAGGATAACCCGTGCATTGCTCGCTGACCGTCACGGTCGATGACGTCGGAAGGGTCGTACGTGGCGGCTAACCCACGTACAATGGTTGTTTGGGCATTTGGATAGCTAAGTGTGGTCTTGGAAGGGCTCATGGTGACCTAGTGGTAGCGGTGAGGGGTGTAACACAGCATATCTAGCCGTGTACAGTGACTATCTTGGCCATTGGAGGTGACTAGAGGTGCGGGTCTAAGCGTAGGAGGGTCGGGTTGTGGTGGTCTCGAGGTGGTGTCGAGGTGGCACACATCGTTGACACAACGGCTCGTGGAGAGTTAAGGCCGTGGGTCTCAACATAGGAAATCAGAGGGAGAGCTTGGCCAATCGTGGCTACCCATGGAGGGGCTGAGGGAGGTGCGGTGGAGCTTGTGATGGCGTTGGGGGGGCACCACGGTGGCTGGAGGCGCCAGATCTAGTCGTGAGGTGGAGGGAGAGTTTGTGAGAGAGTGAGAGAGAGTGGGGGAGCTAGGTAGCTAAGCTGGACATGGGGGTGGCTAGGGGAGGTTGTTGGTGGCCAGAGCAGGCTCCGGTGGTGGTGCGGTGGGTGGACGACGGTGGAAGGGGAGAAACCCATGTGAGACCCATTTTTATGGGTATTATGCGTGTGTGCGAGGGAGAGGGAGTTCGTGGTGGCTGGCGTGAGGGGAAGTTGCAGGTGGTGGCGGTGAGACTGGGCGGCGTGCAGCGGCGCTGGGCTGGGCTAAGGAAGAATTGGCTAGGGAGAGGGGGCGTGCGGCGTATGCTGGGGAAGAGGGAGGAGAGAGAGAGGGAAGGGAAAAGTGAGGGAGAAAGAGAGAGGGCTTGGGCATTTAATCTAGGCCCATCATCTTGGGGATTTACAAGACGATCTAATGGTAAGGAATTAAAACACTAATTTGAAAATGGGTAAACATTAATTTAAATTAAACTTTAGTTTATAAAATAATATTCCTTGATCATTAATAAAATGATGAAGACTTATTTAATATCTTTAAGAGAATAAAACCATTTAATTAATTAGAGTTTTCAACATAATTTAAATCTCATAAAATTTTAATTAGCTAAAATCATTTTAATAAATGATATTAAAATGATTTCTGACAATTATAATATTTTTGGAGCTCTTCAAAAATATTATAATTGTCTTATTTAAAATCAAGCTTAGTTCAATGACACTGGAAATAACTCATATAAATATTTCCAGCGCATTTAAAACACTAGGCATACTTTAGAAATCATATAGTATCTTTAGAAACACGCCATCGAGGTTCGGCATATATAACGAGGCTCGTAGTCGCTAGAGAGACGGGGCAGACTGTTGTATAATTTATGTCCTTGGAATTTGCTTACGTCAGAAAGAAGGAGCAAGGTGTTACATTCTCGGCACAAATAAACTTACTTGAATTATTTTTTCTATTCGGGGTTATTTGTTTTTACTACGACGTTTTCAGCTTTTGCAGCGATAATAACCCCCAAGAAAAGCTAATAAAATTAAAACCTACGTTTTCCCCTTATTCCTTTCCCTCTAGCCATCACCCCCCTCCTCCCTCTCTCGCCCCAATCTCTCGTCTCCCTAAAGCCTCCACAGCGCAGAGCCCGTTGCCAAAGACCCCTCCTCGCCTCCAACGGACGCCGATCTCCTCTCCCTCTTCCTCCCCGTAGTTTCTTCTCTCTCGGGTTTCCCATGGTTACCGTTGCCCAGTGCCGGCCGATCTCTTTCCTTTTTCCGAATCTGGTCTCACCTCTCTCTCTCTCTCAAATTTCTCTATATCGCTGCTGCTAGGGGCGCTGTGCTCCACCACCCACATCTTGACATCATCGCCAGTCCTCCGTCAGAGCCCCTACTCTTCCACGCCTACCGTAGCAGCCCAAGGCCCTCCCTCTCTCTCTTGCTCTGTTGGCAACCCGCAGCCACCAGCTCTCCCCAGCACCACCGTGCTTCTCCCGAGCCACCACTCCACTTCGAGCAACCACTATGACTTGTACTCGGCTAACACAGCTAGAGGCACGCCTAGCTGGAGTCAAGGATGTAGTAAAAGATTTGGGGTACTACAGTATATCTTTTGTCTGCATTTTTTTTTTTTTTTTTTATGGATAATATTTTGTGTTTTGTAAAATTAATTTAATTATGAATCGTCTTTTTCTTTTCTAAATTAATTGTTGATTTTCATTATATATATTCTTTAACTGTTAATTTTTTATATAAATTAAATATTTCTCTATAATTAAGTATGGTATATTCCTACCATCAAAATTTGTAAAACTTGGCACTGTTCAAATGTAATGTATAAGCCTTCGAATGTATTTCCATCGCCGTTAAAGATTTCTGCGATTAATCAATTCCACCATAATTTACGTTTGAACCCTTTATTTTATGTTAAAACAACTATTAATACTAATCAAATGACCACTACCCATTTTCGAACTGTAACTCATTGGGGCTCGAATGGTTTAATAAAGTGTTATAATGGTAAGTCATTTCTTGCTAAATTTAGTAACTTAACCCATCAATTTCTTATTCGATTGTATCTAATACCCGTTCGAAAGTTTATTTTATTTACGCTCAAACGGTTAGTAAATGTTTGACAGGATATTTTATAAGGGATGAAATTTCTCATCCCGAAATATACCGTTCAAACTAAAAATTGACTGTTCGAACAGTTAACAGCTTCCGTCAATTTTTAAGGACCAAATTTGAATTTCGACCTTAAAACTCATTTTTTGAAACGATTTTTATTTCTTCCAAAAAGAATCGTCTCAAAATCAAATTTTTGTTCTAGTGATACTCTAAAGAAAGACTTGGAAAATCAGTACAAATATTAGAAACAAGTGTTCTCTTAAACAAAGACTTTAAAGTTGGTTATTTTCAACAAGATTGACCATTTTAACCGGTTCATATATTAATCCTCGAATCTTTAACCTGTTCTACCATTCCTCAATCAATAGTTATATAAAATTATAATAAGATGAAGTATATTTTATTTGAATTTAAAATTTGAAGTCTTCGTCGCTTTGATTCTGTCTACCCTCGTTTAAAAAAGAAAAAAAAAACATAGTCAATGGAAGAGCAAATATCTTTGATTATATCTGTGTAAATTTCTTTTCAAATTTAGAACTTCTCCAAGTTTATAGTTTGTTAACCAAATTTTATATAGAAAAATAGTTGATTTACAAAAAGATCTTCCAGACGTGATTTATATAATATGTTAAATATTTTTTATATAATATATTAAATTATAAAACTACATTGCAAATCTCAAACATATCTCATATATAATTTAATTGAGGCGGGCAGAGCGAGAAGTTGTTTCTCTATTCATAGCCCTTTTATGTTAAAGAGTCGCACAGTGAATTAAAGATCTGCAATTGATAATTTCCAAAGTTTGGAAAGCCCTTCAATTTGTCCTTTATCTGAGTGCATGCGCATAAAGCTTTCTGGACTTTCTGTTGTATCAGGTTCAACCAAAAATCTCTTCCTGTCATTCTCAGGTTTATTTCATTAATTTCTTGTATTCTTTTATGCACATCGATCGATCCATATTCTAGCTAGCTCTCTCTCTCTATATATATATAGTGAGGATCTTGTGTTTGTCAGCAGGAAGTTTCTGAATAGCAACTTGGTATATAGATGGCAGGACAATCAGCAAGTTTTGAAAAAAATCAGGAGCATGGGGTTAAAAAATTGTCCGAAGAAATCGCAGGTATGATAAAAAACTTAGCATCATCACCTAAACATGATTGTTGTATCTACAAGGTTCCAGATCACATTCGCAAATCGAACGAAGAAGCTTATACTCCTCAGGTAATATCAATAGGGCCTTTTCATCGTAATAAGAACCGAAAATTGCAAAAGATGGAAGACTTTAAATTGAGATATCTCAAGAGTTTCACAGACCGAGCCGAAACAAAGTTGGAAGATATAGTGAGCACTATAAAAGCTGCGGAAGAAAGTGTTCGGGAATGTTATTCGGAGACTATACCACTTGTAAGTGATGATTTTGTGAAAATGATCCTGCTTGATGCCAGCTTCATTATTGAGTATTTCTAGAAAAACAAGACGGAAGGCAACTGGACCCAGTATGACCTGGCAATATTAAACCCTTGGTTGTGCAATAGGATGCACATGGACTTGATATTGTCAGAAGGATAATTGTGTATAGCTGAAATCCATATTGTATTGAGGGAACAGTGTCCCTTTTTATAGAGTTTACAAGACTGTTTCTGTTACAAGAGAACTAATAAGATGATGACAAGTGTAAAGTCTAGAATATTCTAAGAATTCTGTAAAAGTAATTTATCTAGGTTAATACGTCCCCTCGAGTCCAATGGGGTTTCAACCACAGTGAGACTCGTTCTAAACCTAAAACATGTATCAGAAACTAAGGGCTTTGTCAGTACATCAGCCAACTGATCTTTGGAACTGCAGTGGGCAACTGTTAGACTCTTGGCAGCAACCCGATCACGAACAAAATGATAATCAATGTCCATATGCTTTGTCTTGGAGTGATAAACAGGGTTGGCAGATAAGTATGTTGCGCCAATGTTATCACACCACAAAATTAGAGATTTAGGAAGAAAAAGACCCAACTCCCGAATCAGTTTTTGCAACCAAATTAATTCTGCAGCAGTGGATGCAAGTGAGTTGTATTCTGCTTCTGTACTAGATCTTGCAACTGTCTTTTTTTTCTTTGAACTCCAGGAAATAAGATGGTTTCCCAAATAAACACAAGAACCAAATGTTGATCTTCTGTCATCTGGGCATCCTGCCCAGTCTGCATCTGAGTAGGCGTGAAGAGTGAAGGGTGAGAGAAATCTGAACATCAAGCCATAATTTATTGTGGCCTTAAGATACCTCAAAATTCTTTTAACAGCCGACCAATGAGATTGTTTTGGGGAATGCATGAATTGACATACTTTGTTTACTGAGAAGGATATGTCAGGTCTAGTAAAAGACAAATATTGTAAAGCACCAACTATACTTCTAAACAAAGTAGTATCATCAAAGGAGGGAGTATCAAACTGTGAGAGCTTGAGAGATGCAGACATAGGAGAGGTGATGGGCTTAGCATGAATCATGTTGCTTCTAACAAGTAAGTCTTTGATGTACTTACGTTGAGAAAGAAAAAGTCCAGAGTCAGAGTAGTCAATTTCGAGACCAAGGAAATAGGAGAGTTTGCCTAGATCCTTGACAGGAAATGCAAGACCCAAATTATTGACAAAGTTGTTAATGGCACTCGGCTTGGATGATGTCAGAACAAAGTCATCAACATAAATCAGCAAGAACATGTGTAAATCACCATGATGCAATATGAATAGAGACGGATCAGATTGAGAAGCAGAAAAACCATAATCAGTTAACCAAGAGCTTAATTGTGCAAACCAGGCCCTCGGGGCCTGCTTCAGACCATAAATCGCTTTATGAAGCTTGCAAACATGTTGAGGAAAATTTGAATCAATAAAGCCCTGAGGCTGTTGCATGTAAACAATATCAGACAGTGATCCATGCAAAAAGGCATTTTGTATATCCAACTGGCGCAGAGGCCAGCCACGAGTCACAGCAATTGAGAGAACTAAACGTAGGGTAGTCGATTTGACTACCGGACTAAAGGTATCATGGTAATCAAGGCCAAGCTGCTGGTGATAGCCTTTAGCTACCAGTCTAGCCTTTCTACGTTCCAAGGTTCCATTAGAGTTAAATTTGGTTTTAAAAACCCAACGACAACCAAGAACATTATAAGAAGGATCAGAGGGTACCAAACTCCAGGTTTTGTTGTGAAGAAGAACATTATGCTCTTGAGACATTGCATCTCGCCACTCTGAAAATTTGGATGCAACTGAGAAGCTTGAAGGATCATCTGGTACCGTAGCCATGGAGAGGAAACAATGTCGTGATGGAAAAGGAATGGTGCCATCTGTGGAGGTTCGGGGACGAGAGGAATTTGTTTTGCTTCGGGTGATAATGGGAGACTGTGGTGGTCGAAGAATAGAAGAAGACGAAGAAGTATATACAGGAGTAGAAGAAGACGGAAGCAGCGGCGCAATAGATGAGGAATTATCTGGAGAATTAGGGTTAGATGTATTGGACGATGAAGGGCTGGGTAATGGATTGGGCGGTAATGGGCTAGATGAAGGGCTAGATGAAATATTGGTGGGTAATGAAGTGAGCGGTAATGGACTAGATGAAGTATTGGTGGGTAAGGAAGTGAGCGGTAATGGGCTAGATGAAGTATTGGTGGGTAAGGAAGTGAGCGGATCGATGATTGGGCCAGGGTATGGACCAAGGATGGATTGAGGAAAGAGAGGTAAGTGAGCAGAGGGTATGGACGGGGCTTGAGGTGTGGTTTGACTGGGCTCCGAAAAGGGAAACTCATCTTCATGAAAAGTCACATCCCTTGAAATATATAGCCTATTGGACTTAAGATCCAAACACTTATATCCTTTGTGATGTGGACTATAGCCCAAGAACAAACATGGAGTAGATCGAAAGAGAAGTTTATTTTTATTGTATGGTCTGAGATTGGGAAAACATTTGCAACCAAAAACTTTGAGGAAGTTATAATCTGGATCATGGTTGAAAACAATTGAATGAGGAGATTTATTGTTGAGGATTTTTGTAGGTAGAAGATTAATTAAATCAACTGTTGTTTCAAAAGCATCAGATAGAAGCATGGGCTAGCAAAGCGAGCCCAGTTTCGACAATATGTCGATGCTTTCTTTCAACTATACCATTTTGTTGATGCGTATGGGGACAGGAAAGTCTATGAGAGATACCAAGTTTTTGACAAATTGTTGTAAGAGGTTGGAATTCACCTCCACCATTCGTTTGTAGAGTAATTAATTTGACATTGAATAATCGTTCAACGTGAGATAGAAACATGTGGAAAATGTGTTGAACATCAGATTTTAGTTTAAGCGGATAAAACCATGTGTAACGAGTAAAGTGGTCCACAAATGAAGCATAATATTTAAAACCAAGCCTTGAATTAACCGGAGCTGGGCCCCAAAGGTCCACACTGACTACTTGTAAGGGCCTTGTGTAAACGGCCCTACTGGAATTAAAAACCAACTGATGGCATTTAGCCAAGGGGCACTCGGAACAAGTGAAAGGCATTTTGTTGGAAACAAAAGACAAACAGTTGGAGTGTAAAATTTTAAAGACAAGCTCGAGTGATGGGTGCCCCAAACGCCGATGCCAATTTGAAACAGAGGTCCTTTCACCAAGAGCAGCAGAAGGAGAAGTCTGAAGAGATGAGGACGAGCTCGGAGAGGAAGGGAAGACATAGAGACCATTATGAGTTGGACCTGTGAGGAGGATTTTCTGGGTCTGGGTATCCTTCACAGAGAAATGAGTGGAGTGAAACTCAAAGAAACAATTATTATTGATGCAAAATTGAAGAACGGAGACTAGATTCTTGGTGATGTTAGGTACATGAAGGAGGTTGCATAAACGAAAATTAGAAGAGTTTAAATGAAAGAGAGAGTCACCGAAATTCTGAATTGGAAGACAAGATCCATCTCCAACACGGATTGCTTCAGGTCCATGATATGACTCAGATGACAGATTCAAGTTGCTCAAGTCGCTGGTTATGTGATGGGTAGCGGCGGAGTCCGGGTACCAAGTTGAATCGGAGCTGGTGTTTTGGTTGTGGGAAGAGGTATAGTTTGCAGAAAAAGATTGGGGTGGGTCATATTGATAGGAATGATCAAATCTATGGTAGCATTGGAGGGCAACATGGGCCGATTTATGGCATACTTGACAGGTAGGGCGAGGCCCACTAGGTGCTTGATGGGTGTTCCCTGAGGACTGAGAGAACTGTCGCCCACCACGAGAGTGATGACGACCTCTCCCACGGCCTTGTCTTCCACCTCGAAAGGGAGCACGAACTCGTGTATCCTGAGAGAAAGTAAAATTTGCTGAGGGTTCGTGTAGGATTTTTGAGACATGACTTAGTCTGTTTTCTTGGACAAGTAAGAGTTGATAGAGTTCGTGAGAGGTTAAAGGTTCAGCACGAGTTGTAACAGAAGTTACGAAACTCTCATAAGCAGGCCCTAAACCAGTGAGAAGATAAGTAACAAGGTCCTTTTTAGGAATAGGGGAGCCAGTTGCTGAAAGGGTGTCGGCAAGATTTCGGACTTTCCCAAAATAATCAGAGATAGTTTGATCTCCACGAGAAAGATGAGTCAATTGATATTTGATTTGGAAGTCTTTTGCCTGTGATTGAGATGTAAACATGGACATCAGGGCAAGCCATAAGGCTCTAGAGGTTTCGGCTGAGAGAACATGGCTACTGATTGAATCGGAAAGAGAGGTAAAGAGTATACTGAGCACGAGTTGATCTGTGCGGGTCCAGGAAAGAAACTTAGGGTTGGTCTGTTTGGTGGGGAATTCCATGGTGATAGGCAAGAATTGAGAAGGGCAAGGCAGAGTTCCATCGACATATCCATAGAGATCTTGCCCTCTAAGGTATGCCGAGATCTGCACTTTCCATAACAAAAAAATTTCAGTTGTTAGCTTGGTAGTAACAACATGTGAGGAAGATGAAATAGAGGAGGCCATGGATCAAGAGGACTGCTAGTCGAGCAGCTCTGATACCATGTCAAAAGGATAATTGTGTATAGCTGAAATCCATATTGTATTGAGGGAACAGTGTCCCTTTCTATAGAGTTTACAAGACTGTTTCTGTTACAAGAAAACTAATAAGATGATGACAAGTGTAAAGTCTAGAATATTCTAAGAATTCTGTAAAACTAATTTATCTAGGTTAATAGATATTACTTGAAAATCAGCTTCCTTTCTTTATTATTGAGAAAATATATGACACTGCATTTCCATCTAGCTCAAAAGAAGGCCACCCCTTCATTGAGCTTAGCTTTTGCCAGTTTGATTATTACAACTATCAAAAATTTGATCATCAAAAATTTGTTCATCATGATCCTGATCGTGCTTCTGGGTCATCGGGAATATTTATATTGCACTTCACTAACTTGGTTAGAAACTTTTGCATGCCTCCTTACGAGAGCTGGCGACCGAAAAGAAGTTCAAAAAGTATGAAGGAAATGTACAGTGCAGCTCAGCTGGATGAGGTAGTATTGAAGTTTAAGAAGAGAGAATCAAGCAAAATAAATTTGTCAACTCTTGAACTAAACTATGCAGACGGAGTGCTGGAAATCCCACCCTTTCAGTTAGACAGCACCACGGAGATTTATGCTCGGAACCTCGTCGCCTTTGAGGAATGTCACTATCGTTCAGATCCATATATTACTGATTACTATATCCTGTTAAGTATGCTTATCAAAACAGTCAAAGATATGGATGTACTTGTACGAGAGCAGATCATCGATAATTGGCTGGATGGCGTCGTGGCAACTTCAATGATCAACAAGCTGTACATGTCCGGCGAAAAGAGTTTCTATTTTGAAATGAACTCTCATTATCAACAGATGGCTGAAGAGTTGAACGAATTCTATAAAGCCCGCGTGACTTATCTTCAGATTATGATGGCTATCGTGAAACTTGATTATTTTTGCAACCCTTGGAGGGGTGCTGCCACCATAGGCGGCATTCTCTTGTTGCTGCTCACTGTCATACAAACTGTATGTGCTGTCATCTCGGTGAAGAATAATTAGGAATGAAGCTTTTGTAATTCTACGAGTATTGGATTGCTCGCTGATAATTTACGTTGTACTTGTTAGTTCATTATGTTGTCGAACTGAAATCTCAATGTACATATAAGTAATAAATCTTTCATTTGCAATTCTTTATCCTAATTTTGATCCTAATTTTTTCATTTGCAATCATATTTAGTTGAGTGGTACATTTTAAATGGTTATCAAATGAGTGATGAGAAATATTAGGTCTATATACAAATCTTATACAAGAAAATGTACACGATGGAGTAGTTCTAAATGGTCCACCACCACCACCCCCACTGAGTTTTCATCATATCAAGCACCCCACACACACTCATGACCCTATTGTTTGTATTCTCTTTCGGTGGAACATCATGATTTCTGACCGTTGGTTACTTTCTACATCGCACTTGAGTACTTGGTTTTACTTATTTTTGGAGCTTACGACATTTTTCTACACTTTTTTTTTTCTTTCACGTCGGCCACCACCCAATGGAGATATACCGTAAAGACCAAGACTCAAGCCACAAGAACCAGACCAAAGAACCACCGAGCACCGCCAGCTTTTTGGGCAAACCGTGAACCCAACCACCCCACAGCGTCGCCCCTGCACCTCACGGCACAACGGCCCGAGCAACGTGACGAGACCTCCCTCGCAGGACAGAGGCTGCCTTCCCACTGCCCAACTCCATGCTCGTGTCCCTCCGTTGACAACCAAAACAGTTTTGCTTGGCCACCATATGCACCTCTGTTTTTATATCTAAAAACCAGAGCACTGCCAAAGGAAGCAAGACCCCACGTGCCTCCAGTGACAGCCACCGTTCTCGACGGAAATGGCCACAACCCGGTCTTGCTACGCCCTGCACCACAGTACTGCACTGCCGCCGCTTCAAACCACCACCGTACCCCACCAATGGAAGCCACTCCTCACCGCTGCCACCCTGTGTCGTGGACCATCGCTGTTATCGCACGTCCAAAGAGGCCTTGTTTTCCCTCACCAAAACAGAGTACCTCATCCCCATCCGGAGCACCCACTGCCCACCCTTACGTCACCCCGCAAGGCGCTAGCTCTCGTCGGAAGCCACCAGGACGGCCACAGAAAACCGCCGTCCTCTATCCCCACGCCACCACCGTCTCAGTTACTCAATCGTGCGTAAGTCCATCTCCCTTCCCACTGTCTCTCTCCGTCTCCGTGTTCTCTTTCTCGCTCATCACTCTCTCACTCCCACAGTGCACGGTCGCCGCTCCTAGTCGCGCCACTGCCGATAGTCACCCAGGCCGCCGCCACACTTAGCCCCCTCGTTAAGGATCTGTCGTACTCTCCCTCCCTGCCTGCTGAGTTTGGTTTAAAATGGGAGGTATCAACTATCAAAGAAATTATAGTAGCAGAGTGAGAGCCTTTGAAAAATATAATATATACGGGATTTATATGAAAAAAAAATAATTTTTTAATCATAAATCTCGCTATTTTTTAAAGTAATTACGTTATATTTGCACACTTCGCGTATGTAGCGTTACTTCAACTATCAACGTAATTCTCCCGTAAAGCATTTTAGTTTTAAGCCATGCTACGTACAGTCCCCGTTGGGGGCTTGCGTGCGCACGAAATGGATATTTATGTCATTTTCCTTATAATTTTAGTCAAATGTCAAAAGTACCCTCCACTTTATCTTCCTCCCTCAAGCAATGCGTGCAACATTAACTCACTGCACTTTCATTCTTATCTCTCTTTCCAAAGCACGAGACCAGACACGTGAACCAAAGCAAAGTGGTCTTGCGTTTAAGTGTTTGAAAATAGATCTCTACCGTTTGAGTTCCCTCTGCATCTCCTCCACCACAATCGGCATGTATGGTCTCATTCGAAGCATTTGAGTGCTTTGAAAATAGATATCGTCCTCCATGAACAGATGCTTAAAAATAGACCACTTCAAAGATGGATCCTGTAACATCCCAAACCCGGGTGGCTTGGAGAATTACTATCTGTCACTTATAAAAATGTTTCCCAATACAACTAAAATAATTCTCCAAAACTTTATTAGAACTCAATCCCATGTCTTCTAAATAAAGACCTTAAAAATTCCACAAAGTCATTACCGCAACAAAAATAAACTAAGGAGTCCACAATCTCCAGGTAGTCATAACAAGCCAAACTAATAATTTCATAAGTCTTACTAAACCCAAGATAAAAATTAAATCCAAGAGTCATTAAAACTAAAGAACATCAGAATTCCTTCATTTAACATCATCTCCTCAGCTTAATCATGCTCACCAATCTAATCCAAGTCCTTAGTTGAACTCTCCACATCATCTGTAAACATTATGAAGATAGGAGGTGAGTTATCGACAACTCAGTAAGCAGAGGACATATACTACCGTGTAAACATGAGCATTTACAAAGAATAACATGCAGAATAAAACATTTTCCAGAGTTATCAAGCAGAACATAACATGTTTTTCAAAAGTAACAGAGCGATGGTTTTAAGACAACAAAAACCCATAGTACTTTGGCATAACAAAAATTGAGTATCATCATCACATCAAACAGAGCATCACACAGAGCAGAGACCATGTTTCACCCCCGTGGTAGGGTTGTGCTAACCCGATGGCCAAACCAGGCAGAGACAGAAGTGAAATCTTTCCTTTATTCTTCTCGAAGCCCCGAGTGTGCACACATGAAAGACCACAATAAAACCACTTTGTTTCCAAAGTGGGTGCACTCAGAGACAGAGAAGTTGGTACCAACCCAAACAAAGCAGAGCATAACAGAGCAGAGCAAAGACAGAGTCAGATACAAAAACTAGTACACCATGCCAAAAGTTTTCAGATGTTATATCAAAATAATACAGAGTATCAAAATAGAATCAGACAGTTTACACACACTGAAAAACAAAAACCAGAACATCTTTCTAAATAAATGCACAGTTTTTCAGATTCTCAATATCGCTCATTTTTCAGATTTCAGAAACCATATGACAGAAATTAGCTCATGTCTATACAATGTATGTCAGAACATATTTTTCCTTTTTTCACACAGATTTCATAAATAACGCAAATAAGCGACCGAGGTTGATCTTTGTTTTCCCAAGTTCCCATTACATCACAAAATATGCAAGTTTTCATAAAATCAACCTCAGTCTTATTAACTTGTATAAAACCTAGCATAGGAATCCCGCTTACCTGACTCCTGTAATGTATTATCTATGTCTTGAACTCGACCTCTAAGAATCTCGTCACCTATCGATAGAAAAATATATACACTGAGTATCAAACAACAATTGACATAACGTCCATCTAATAATTAAAACCCATAATATAGCTCAAAAACAACTCACTAATACGACCAAATAGTAATCTGGACAGCCCGCATTTCAACCCAACGTACCATATACTAATCTTAATATTGTCCAATACAACCATCAAAACCAATGTCAACTCAACTCATCAATAAATCACACTTATTTCAGTAGCTCATAATCCCAAGCAATCGCCAACAATTTAACCAAAACCACACTACACATCTCACGTTTCTTTCCATTCACAAGTCCACAACAGAAAAATCCTAACACATCTAGATGTTAATCGGCACCCAACAAACTCCCGTCTAATTATTTCTAAAATACCAAACCAACAAACCAAAATCTATAAAATACTCAACGAAGTGAAAAACTTACGGTGAAGACTCAACGTTTATGTGAAACCGAGTAGAACTTCGAACTCACTGCACTACTACAACCACAAGGCGCACCGAATGAAAAACCACCAAAATCGCGAACCATTGAAAAAGCTCTTGGCAACCAGTCAAATATTTGTTTTCCACCCAACAACGTAGCACTAGAAATTAGCTAGAACATCATGCAGGTGAGTGAGTGTGAAAATGGGAAAAGAGAGAACAAACTCAGAATATGTTACGGCAATAGTGAAACCAAGAGGATCTTACCTTCGCTCAACAAGGCTCGGCGTCACTCACTGAGATTATCCACTTGACAGACGAAAGAGAGCAAAAGAGAACTGAGCATGAGTGAGTGACTAAAGAGGAACACAGTGAAAGAAAGAAAAAGAAAAACCACTAAAAATGCATCTGCACTACCTGCAACTCCAAACAAAATGCAGAAAAACAGAGTAAGAGAGAGAGAGCGTCGAATTTGAGAGAAAAATCGAATGTGAGGGAAAAGAAAAATGGGGAAATGCTAGGGCATGACTTCGGACTCACTAACAAACTCCACGAAGCGAAGAGAGGGACTCTGTAAGGTCCAGTTTCTTCATCAAAGTGGCCCGGACCTGGCGTGTAAATGGCCCAGCCATTTTAGTGCTTAGTAAGAGTCCCGAACGACGTCGTTTTTGGAGGTGAGTGTTTCTTCTTCAACTTCCGTTTCTTTCTCTCCTTTCTTTCCGCATTTCTCTACTTCAATTTCAGTTTCTTCCGCAACTTTCTTTCTCCCACGTCTCTCTTTTTCCTTTTCGGTTTCATTTTTTTTTCTTGTTGCTACGTTAGTCTGTGAGTTCCGATTCTCTGCCCAAGTTTCCTCAAGTTCGGTTTCTCTCTTGCGCTGCACTTGTTTCGGTTGCCGTACTGCATTCCTCTGTTTTCTCTCCTTTTTGCATTTCGGGTCTTCCTCTGCAAGTCCGTGTGCGGTACCTCTCATCCCTCCATTTTCGACTGGTAAGGGTTTCTTTCTCATCCTTTTAAGTTTTGGTTTCTTCTACTGTAACCGATTCTGCTTCTTAGTATTTGGTTTGATTTATCTTCATTTTCTGCAGTTTCTGTTTTGGCCGTGAGGTTTGGGTTGCGTTTTGTGAGTCTGGGTGTTGTGCATGGTGAGTCTTCGGGTTTGTGTGTTCTGTGTAGTCAGTGAAGCTTTTGCTGGAGATTCTTGTTGCCATAGGTAAATTTTCTTGCCTCTGTTTCCCGTACACACTCACACACAGTTACACTTCCTCTCATTGATTTTTGTGGGTAATGGTTTCATTTCTAGATTAGTTTAGTGGGCGGCTCTTTGGGCTTTTCTTGGTATATTGAATTTCTTGTGGTGATTTGTCCGAGGTTTGAATTGTTTGAAGTTACATTGTAGTGAAACTGTTGGATTAGTGGTTGAGAAAATATTTAGAAGTACCGGTTCATATTTCCTGTTATGGAGTTGTGAATGGAAAGAAGTGTGCTTTGTGAAGTGTTATTTGGTTTGGAATGGTGGGTTGTAATTATTTAGAAGGAGGTTGTGATATTTTCTTTTAATACTTAGTTTATATATTTTTTTTTTATGAATAGGTGGCGAGATTGATAGAGGTCAATTTCAAGGTATAGATAATACGTTGCAGGAGTCAGGTAAGTGGGGTTCCTATGCTAGGCCTTACACGAATTATTTGAGACTGAGGTTGATTTTCTGAAAACTTTGCATATTTTTGTGGTGAAATGAGAACTTGGGAAAAACAAAACCAACCTCGGTCGTTTATTTGCATACTCATGAAACCTGTATGAAAAAAAAGAAAAATATGTTCTGACATGCATTGTGTAGACATGAGCTAAATTCTGTCACGTGATTTCTGAAATCTGAAAAATGAGCGATTTTGAGAATAGGAAAAGTTGTGCATTTATTTATAAAGATGTTCTGGCTTTTGTGTTCAGCGTGTGTAAACTGTCTGATTCTGTTTTGGTACTCTGTATTATTTTGATATAACATCTGAAAACCATTGGCATGGTGTACTGGTTTTCGTATCTGACTCTGTCACTGCTTTGCTCTGCTCTGCTCTGTTATGCTCTGCTCTGTTTGGGTTGGTACCAACTTCTCTGTCTCTGAGTGCACCCACTTTGGAAACAAAGTGGTTTTATTGTAGTTTTTCCTGTGTGCACACTCGGGGCTCCGAGAAGAATAAAGGAAAGATTTCACCTCTGCCTCTGCCTGGTTTGGCCACCAGGGTTAGCACAACCCTACCACGGGGCTGAAACATGGTCTCTGCTCTGTTTTGATCTGATGATGATACTCAGTTTATGTTATACCAAAGCACTATGGGTTTTTACTTGTCTTAAAACCATCGCTCTGTTACTCTTGAAAATATGTTCTGTTCTGCATGATAACTCTGAAAAATATTTTGTTCTGCATACTCTACTTTATAAATGCTCATGTTTGCACGCTAGCATATGATTTCTGCTTACTGAGTTGTGATAACTCACCCCCTATCATGATAATTTTTTTCAGATGATATGGAGAGTCCAAATGAGGATCTGGATTAGATTGGTGAACGTGTTTAAGTTGAGGAGATGTGGTTAGAAAAAGGTCTTTTGATGTCCTTAGTTTTAATGTCTTTGAGTTTTAATTATATTTTCGGGTTTAGTAGGACCCATGGTTTTATCAGTTTGGTATGTTACTATTACCGGGAGATTGTGGACCCTTTGATATTTTTTATGATTGCATTAAAGATTGTGTGGAGTTTGTAATGAGATTATTGAGAAGATATGAGATTGATTTCATTTATGAAGTTTTTTTTTTTTTTTTTTCTTTTGGAGATTATTCTTTGGAAGTGTTGAGAGACATGTTTATGAGTGACAGGTAGTAATTCTTCAAGCCACCCAGGTTTGGGGCGTTACAGACTCGAGAAGGGGGAGTGGATTATGGGAAAGGGAAAGACATGGAGGAAACCAGAAGAAACCGAAAAATAGAAAAAGGGGGAGAAGGATTCGGGGAGCTGAGGATGAGGGAAACTTACCCCCAAAACGGCGTCGTTCGCACATCTCCAAGAAAAGGGGTTATGCCCTCGTGCGCGATTTGGGCTTCACAAATAAAAACTGGGCCTTACATCCAGTTGAGTTTCTTTCCAAAATTTTAGTTTCCAACGAGAAAAACTTTGATTGCTCATCTGTAAAAGTGCTATGAAAATAGATCTCATCCTCCAAAAACAAATGCTTAAAAACAGACCACTTCAAAGATGGATCCAGTTGAATTTTTTTCCGAAATTTTAGTCTCCAACGAGAAAAACTTTGATTGCACATCTGTAAAAGAATCATTTCTTAATGTGAAGATTTCTTTGCATGCAACATGAACACGGTCGTCCAGCAGTTTCAGTGCAAGGCAAACAAAGATGTTTCAATGCGATTTGACACAGGAGAATGAGCTTGAACAATTACAATAGTAGCCAAGTTAAAAGACGGGTGTTTACTTCTATGCATTTTTTACTTAAATGAAACTAAGCGTTTCACTTCGTGCGCACGCAAGCCCCAAACTGGGACTGCATCTAGAAGTTTTCTTTAGTTTTTACATAGACTGATATTACATTGGTACCTTTTTTTTAAAAAAGTGAGCTTGGACTCACAAGGCCTTGCTTGGGCATTGGGCCGTGCATATCGAAATCGGCCATGGCTTGAAGATAAGGTTTATTGGTTATACTCCATTATGGGTTGCACAGGTTTATGGACCAATACAACTGGATACCATGAGTTTACTGTGTATATTTTGGGGTCGAGATCACGTGTTTGCATGGATAATATTATAAGACCAATTTAGGGAGTAATTTGATCATAAGAGTTACTCGTGTTTTTGTTTGGATAATTTATGTAAAAATCAAAATATTTTGGGGAGAGAACATATTTTAGGGTTTCAAGGGTTTTAGACATTAAAGAAAATTATAGAATTTTATATCTCAGGTTTTAATTACCAAGTACATGTTCGAATGGAAATTTACAGAAATTTCGTGATTATTATATAGGTGATGAGTAATTTTGTTCGGGATTGTTGTGGAGAAATTCTGAAAAGCTAACAAATTCATATAAGTGGGGTTCCTATACTAGACTTTGCATAAAAAAAAAATGAAACGAGGTTGATTTAAATAATATGCATGTTTGTTTTGAAAAGAAATCTGAAAGCAACCTCAATTATGTGTCATCGCATATGCATGAAAGTTGTATAAGAGAAAATATTTTCTGTCATGACTGGTGTATACATAAGCTAATTTTGTACATTCTGTTTCTGAACTATGCAAAATGAGCGAATATGAAATTTATGAAAATTTGTACATGTGATGTGAAAATGTTCTGAACCTGTTTTTGAATATGTGAAAAGATCTGAATTTGTTCAGTACTCTATTTTGGATATATTGTGATATCTGGAAACCTTGGCATGAGATTCTGATTCTGTATTCTAATTAAGTCTGATTATGATGTTCTGCTCGGTTTCCTTTATGGCCCAACCACGGGTTATAATAGTGGATACAACCCAACCACGGGTTACAATAGTGGATAAGGCCCAGTCACGAATATAATGGTGGTTTATAATCCTACCACAGGAGTTAAACGTGGTATACGTCACAGCCATGGGTATAATAGTGTTTCATAACCCTACCACGAGGGTAAAACATAGTATGCGGCCCAACGACGGGTATAATGGTGGTTTATAACCCTACCACGAGGATTAAACATGGTATATGTCCCAATGTGATGCTCCGATATGATGAAGATGAGGTCTCAGATTTTGATATGCCAAAGGATTTTGAATAAGAAAGTTTTCTGAACAGCTTCGCTCTAAAATTTTTTGTAACATGTTTTGATTTTGCATTCTGAAAGTAAATATTTCTGATTACGTATTCTGAAAGTAAATATTTTTGTTCTGCCTTCTAAATTCTGAAAATAGTCATGTTTACATACTAATATATGTGCTCTGCTTACTGAGTTGTTGATAACTCACCCCTTATCTCCACAATATTTTTTAGATAATTATGATGGTCCTGCTGGCTAGTAAGAGTAGGCTGTGTTAGAGAAGTTGTGAAGTTCGTAAAAGAATAAGTACCCGAGGGTACAAGTATTTATTTGGGAGTCTCTTTAGTTGATTTATGACCTTATATTATTTTGGTACTGTAGGTTGCGGAAATTTCAAGACTGTGTGGAATTCTAATTTATTTCTTTGAGGTAATTAATTAGTGTCTTCATGGAGGGACATATATTTTTGTCTCGAATAAATGGATTTCGTATTTGGATGGAATATCAGAGTGTAAAAATCTGTTATGGAAAATGACGTTAGATTACAAGAGCTAACTTTCCAGACCTCCGGGTACGGGGCGTCACAGTTGGTATCAGAGTTATAGTTTTGAGATTCTGCGACTATAACTTATAAAGTTTTGGATATCTGTAGGTTTAAGGAGTAATTTTAGAGTTAAGGTGTAGGAATTGGGGGACTGAAAAACGATAATATGGATATTTAAGGTTTGAGATTTTCTTTTGCAGACTATTGTATATAAAGTTTAAGGATTTGTAGACTTTAGGAATGATTTTGATGTATAGAATTTATACAGAATTATGAGTTGAATTTGTAACAGCCCGCTAGAAATTCACTGGTGGAATTTCTATTGACTTTAGGAACCTCGTGAAAACCCCATAAGTTTTTACGAATCGACCAATCGCACAGATTTTAGTCTCTTAACATAGTCAGTGTTATCACTCACTATGGTGATAGAAATATGAGTTTAATTATTTGAGATAGTTAGAAGTTTTATGGTCTACGCTATTAGACTCAGTTGATTATTTAAGATTTTATGGCGTAATAACCCATTTTCGTAATTTCGGACATAATGTCTGTTCGAAATTGCGAAATTATTTTTAGAGACACTTTGGGGTTGAATTTCGGTAAACAATTTTCACTGTAGGTTAATATGAATATTTAGAATTTTTTTTCAATACTAAGTTTATTATGCATTTTTTTGGAGTGAATAGTAATTTCGATAAGCTCACCAAGTGTAATGTTTTCAAAATCACAATGTGGAATGCCCAAATTAGGTTAGAGAAGTTTTATTTGGACACTTGGCAAGATCTTAGCCACACATAGTGAATAGTATTAGACACTTGGCACCATGAGGAACCATTAGATAGATTTGTGAAGGAAATCAAAGTGTGAGATCATGTCACTTAAGCAAAATTTGGTTTCATCTGATTAACCAAATTGTGTCAGACCAAAGACAGTTTCAATCCTAGCGAAACCCTAAATGGTTGGGATCCAATTGAAACCCCAAAAGCTTGGTTGAAACCAAAACCCTAAACGGTTTCCCAAACCCTAAAGTTGGCCCCCAAACCCTTTTTAATCTGATTTCTAGCATTGTCTTTAATCACTTGATTAAATCACTTCCACATGCTATTAATTAATCAAATCCTTGTTATGATATCATTATCCAACCTTTTATACCTTAGAAATTTGATTGGGCCAAGAACAATTGGATTTGGGCTTGATAGCATCTCGAACCTCCCTTTAAACCCCAAATTGAAGCCCACTTGGTTGAGGCCCACCAAGGCCCACGAATTTGGTCACCTTGGCAAAGCGTCTTGAAGAAGTTTCCTCCCCGACATGGCATACCATCCACTACCATTGGCTGTACCAATAGTGCCTTGATGTGAATGAGAAATCCACTCCATCAACCTCCATATCTCACAGCTGTTGCAGGCAGTCCTTGCCCCCTCACTATTCTCCACTTTATGTCACATAGCCACCTACAATCAAGGGTCATTCGTGCCCATAACATCCCACTCCCCTTTATCACTTCTTCATCCCGTTGTTAGAGAGAAACTCAAAAGAGCTCTATCGGGCAGATTTCTGAGTCTTTTTGCGTGGAGATTTTTTGACCTTGTGTAAGTATTTTCACATGATGACTCATCATAAAAGTTGTTTTTCTTCGAGTGTAGTTTCCGTGGATATCTTATTAGTCTCATTCCATACTCGTTTGATCGGTTAAAAGTATTTTTAACCATGGAAAGGTCATTCTAGGCGTGAAACTGGAGAGTATGTTATGTTTTGAAATTTTTGACCAAGCTAATGGACATATCTTGGTCCGAAAATTTTATGGAGTGTTGCTAGCATGTGTTTATGAATGTTCATTGAGGTTTTGTTGCATGAATAAAGCTTTTGATGATAGATTTTCTTAGATCTAGAAACTTGAAAACTGGAAGTGGAAAAACAGTTTTTGTTTTGAGAAAGTTTGAATATTTTGTGGTTTAATCTTACTCCAAAGGTTTTGATATTTTTATGTGATGATCCTTAGCCTCTTATATACATGTTAGGATATTATTTTGAAGATATTTAGTATTATTTTTAAAGTTATGATTTTTCTATGCAATAGGATTTCAGTTAGGCCTAAGATTTGATGTTTTTGGGTTAGATCCATGTTTTATTGAGTTTTTGCCATGTGATTTTAAGTTTGATAGTTGGATCTTCATTAGGACATATTTTTTAAACCATGTGAAGTTTTAGTTTGAAGATCACATGTCTTTAAGCCATGGATCAAGAGATTGATCAAAGTTAGTTGAGAGAAAAGTTTCTATTTTTAGACTAAGTGTAAAACCAAAAACTCCAAGTGTTGTTTTGTGATTTTTGGTGACTTTTGTTCGATCATTTAAAGTATGGTTGATCTTAGGCTAATATTATGAATATGTTAGAAGTAAGATTTGATTTTTTTGGAATTCTTGGAGATGTTTTTATTAAGGTCAAAACTTGTGATTTAAGGGTTTACTTTTTGTTAAAAAGTTTGGGTCTTTTTACAAAAAGTTTGGTGTTGATGATTAGATTTTTCTTAATGGATATTTTAAGTGTGTTTCTAAATTTAGGATAGGAAGATCTTTGTTACAAAATTTTGGTTTAATCATGAGTTTTGAAGATGGAAGATATTGCAACCAAAATCAAGAGAAATTGCCTATGAATGTTTCGGCCATTGTGAGTTTTTCATAGTTGTGAATAATTTTAATTTTTTCTGAGTTGATATTTGAGTCTAGGACAAAATTTATATGAGGAATGTAAATTTTGGTAATTTTTGGAGTTAGGATGTAAAATCCTTAAGTTAGGGGTAAAATGGTCATTTTCCCTCATGTAGAGGGTAAAATAGTAATTTTATTCTAAGTTATCTCTTTTCACATTTCTAATTGTAGTAATTAAATTTCTAACTTTTAGAATACCCTCTTACAGTTCCTTGTGTTTCGCACTTTATTCTCGTAGAACGCGACTATCGAGATAAGTTAGCTCTTAACTTACTATCAGTTTACTATGTATGTGTGATGGGTAAGGGAACTACAATTTATGTTCGTACGTTATTATATATGACATGCCATGCCATGTCATCCCATGTTTATCTGTTACATGAATTATTCTGTCACGAAATACTTATCTGTTATATAGTATATTCTGTCTCATGTTACTATATGTTGCAAGTATGTCACATTATGTATGTCATGTCACGTCACGAAATATTCATTGTCACATGTTATGTCATGTTACGAAATATTGTCTGTTACATGTTAGGTTATGTTACAAAATATTGTCTGTTACATGTATGCCATGTTATGAAATGTTGTCTGTTACATTTATGTCTCAAAGTATGTCATGTCTGTCATCTTACATTCATGTCACGTTACGCTACGTCAGGACTTCTGCCTTTTCGTATTCATGTCATCCCGTCTCAAATACAATTTGTGTATCTCGAGAACAGTTTATGTCAATCACGACCCTAAGCGCTAGGATGAGGTAATATCCTAGTAGAACTCCTTTGTTCATGCTGGAGCATCTAAATAGGTGTGAAATTCCCTGGATTGACGAAGTACAGTCAACAGGTTGTAAATGGGGCCTAACTAGCTAGTCACCGGAGCGCGTCAGACACTAACGCCAATGGAGCCACACTTTATTTTTACGTATGTCCACAGCAAGTGTGGCACAAATAATTTATGGGGCCACAACAACTGTGGAGCATACGCTACATGAGACACAACGATTGTGATACGTAGAATACGTGGGGCCACAGCAACTGTGGAGTACGTATTAACGCACTCACAACTGGTATAGATACCTGTGTTGTGATGCGATAATCGGCAGGGACACACGGCTCAAGGGTACCCGTGTAGCACCTGTATGGTCACTTTATTAATTAAGTCTATTGAATAAGATTCAAAGTTAATGTATTTCACGTTCAAGTCATGTTTCACGTTATGTTATGTTCAAGTTTATGTTCATGTCAAGTTTCTACTTCATGTCAATCATGGTAACCCCATGAGATAAGAATACGCTATCATGGTAACCCCGTGAGATAAGAATACGCAATCATAGTAACCATGGTAATCCCATGAGATAAGATTACGCAATCATGGTAATCCCATGAGATAAGATTACTCTATCATGGTGACCCCATGAGACAAGAATATGTTTCAAGTTCATGTTTATGTCATGTTATGTTTAGGTTCATGTTATGTCTAGGTTCATGTTATGTTCAAGTTCACGTTCATGTTATGTATGTTCACGTTCATGCTATGTTTCAAGCCATATTATGTTTCAAGTTCACGTTCATGTCAGGTTATGTTCACGTCTATGTTATGTTCAAGTTCACGTTCATGTTATGTCATGTTCACGTTCATGTTCACGTTCACGTTATGTTTCAAGTTCACATTTATGTTATGTTATGTTCAGGTTCATGTTATGTTGAAGTTCATGTTCAAATTATGGATGTTCAAGTTCATGCTATGTTTCAAGTCCAAATTATATTTCAAGTTCACGTTCATGCTATGTTACTAGTCCATGTTATGTTTTAAGTTTACGTACATGTCATGTCACGTCAAGCTAAGTTTCAGTTTTAGTTCAAGTTATGTCATTTATACCATGCTATATGTCAAGTTATGCTATGCTTACATACTACTTTGATTATGCATTCATACTTTTACTGCCATGCATGCATTATTAACCTGTGTGGAAGTTTCCTGTTAATTTGCTGAGATTTGTAATCAAATCTCAGCCATGGTAGTCTCTACTACCATTCCCCTCGAATGGTAGGCGATGTATCAGGATCAGAGTAGGGAGCAAACACTGGCAGATTGGAGGAGGTTGACTAGACGCCGTAAATGCAACACGGAGCTTGCAGCCTCCATAGTTAGGTCTCTGGATAGTATTCCGGCATCGTTAGTCGAATTATGCGAGTTACTCAACGAACTAGCCCAATAGGTATTTTAGCAATGTAATTATAGAGCCAAGTCTCCGTTGTTTTGAGATTACAATCTTCTAAGACCCGTGTTGTAATCATGAATGTTTATTTTGTTAAGTATGTATAGATTATGTTTTACTATTTGGGAAATTATAAGTTTGGTGCATAGTATTGCTCAAGAAAAAAAAAATTATCCGCTGCGAATATTGCGTAATGCTATATGCATGTTAGGAATATTGTATCTTTTATGTCATGAACGGGAGCAGGTAACCTTGTATTGCATGTCTTGACGCTTCAGATGTCCGTCCGATCCCAAGCAGAATCTGGAGGCATCACAGAATTGATATTCATCAAAGCTTAGACTATGTGTTTGCTTTACGGGTACCGGTATGTATTTTTTAACTCAATATTTTTCAAACAGTTGGTAAAGTTTTTTTTTTTTTTAATTTCCAGGATGCCACCTCGTCGTCAGAAACGAAATATGTCAGATCTAAATGCAACTAATAACAAAAGGGAAACAAATACGCGTACTTCCGAAGTACTCCGAGCTCATAATCCTGTATAAATAATGACGACATAGAACCCATAAACTTTACCTATATTTTGATGCATTAATGACCACAAGTAGGAGTTTGGAACAAGTAATTTCTGGGCCCATCACGGGAGCAAGTAGAGAAATTGCATGTAAAATGGTCATCCAATATAGATAGCGGGAGTTGTTAGTCATGTCCAAGGCCTGTAAGAGAAACTCCAAGTTGTTTCAAAGAATTACACCAAGGAATAAATAAATAAATAAAATTTGGAATGAGTTACTACCCCTTTCAGAGAGCTTATAATCTATTACTATATAGAAAAGCCAAGTTCGGGTTTTCCGATGTGTCATTCATCCCGTGCCCGTCAGTTTTGGACCATGCATTTTCGGTTTTAAACCATTTCACCAATCATTGTGATGGCTTCCGCCCGAAACGGCTTTTAAATTTTTTGCACTTTCGAACTCTTCTCCCTTTATATAATCCTCAAAATCTCCTCAGAAACCTACGCATATTCATCGCAAGACAATCTTATGTAAACATAACACGCAAGATAGGAATCGACGCCACCAACGAAGTCTCCTTCTCTGTCCATTTCTCTAGCGACTTGACCGACCAATTCTCTGCCATTTCATCTCCGGCTTCAAAGTCCCCCGTAGGGTGTCGTTTGTGACAAGAACTCGATCAAATGTAGAGAGAGTTTGAGAACTGATGGAAAAGAAAGGAATTCTGAATTGTATTGAAGAATTAATGAAAAGAAGTGAAGTTCTAAGTCTGCTATTACATCATATTTATACTGAAAATGTAAACTAACAGAATTAACTAATTACATTGTATTGACTATTTTAGCCTTAGCCTTTTCTACTTTGGATTTTAATTCCATATTATCTATATGTGATGCAAGACTCCAACACCCCCCCTCAAGATGAACATGAATGTTAAGAATGTTCATCTTGCGAAGGACATGGTGAAAAGGCAATGATCCAAGTGGCTTTGTAAGTATGTCTGCCAACTGTAGCCGAGAGGGAATATAAAATAACTTGATGAGCTTTTCCTGCAGCTTCTCTCGAACTAAATGGCAATCAATTTGTATGTGCTTGGTTCTCTCATGTTGTACTGGGTTTGTGGCAATGGACATAGCAGATTTGCTGTCTGTATACAAGAGTGTTGGCTGAGAGTGATCAATTTGTATGTCTTGTAGTGCATAGATTAACCATTGTATCTCACAAGTTGTAGTTGCAAGAGCTCTGTACTCTGCTTCAGCAGAGGATCGACTAATGGTGGCCTGCTTTTTAGACTTCCATGAGATTAGAGAATTTCCTAAGAACACTGCAAAACCAGTTATGCTTTTCCTGCTATCAATGCAGCCTACCCAGTCACTATCTGAGAAAGCTTTCAACTGAAGTTCTGAAGTTGAAGGAAAAAATAAACCTTGTCCAGGAGTAGCCTTTAAGTATCTGAGGACCCTCACTGCTGCTTTGTGGTGATTAACTGTCGGTTTTGCCAAAAATTGGCTCAAAACTTGGACAGAATAGGCAAGATCTGGTCTGGTAATTGTTAAGTATAGCAATCTGCCAACCAGTTTTCTATAAGCCGAAGGATCTTCATATGGTTCTGAATCATCAATAGTTAGTTTTAAGATTTGATTCCATA